>JBAMNC010000523.1:1192500-1792500 GCA_037902135.1 Cetoscarus ocellatus | reverse complement strand
GTCATTTAACCAAACTGGCTGTTCAGTTTTATGTCACTTATTATGTACATAGCAACACTGCGTGGCTCACTGTTACCAAAAGAAACTGTGACCTTTGGCCACATGGAACCGACTTTTTTTTTTTACTGTTAATTCACAAAAGAATAGTATACATACACCTCCTGTGCTGTCACAGGGCTTAAAGCGGGAAAGAATTGTTTGACTGAATTTTTTATAATTAAAAAGTAACAGAAGATTGCCCTACATGCACTTTTTAGAGATTGTTCTTTCCCTTTCTTTAAACTAGAAAATAAAATTGATCTCATTTGGAGTCTCCTGTTCAACAAATGTGACATTTTGTTGCTTCTTTTAGCACAGGCGGCTGCTTAATGAGACAGCCTGCAATATACCTAAAAACAGCAAGCAGTCACCTGCTGACAGGTAACTCTGAATAAAATAAAATAAAGACATTACATATATTATTTCTTAACCAATTCCAAAGTTCAAGTGGTAAATTTTTGATTACCAGGGAACATTTTTTGACTAATCTAGGAAAAACAAAAAACCTTCATTTCATACAAAAGAGTTGGTGATGAATCAATAACAAAAAAGTTTGGGGTACTTTTCAATGAAACATCTATAGAGTGATTTAAATACAGTCTAAAATTACTCTCTAAAGTTTTTCATTGTAGCTAAAATTATACAATTGCACATTTTTGAGGGTTTTTTTTTTTTTTTTTTCAATATATTTGTGTGCTCATGTCTGTCATAAAAACACAATACAGCGAAGTACAACACAAGTAGGCTTCTTGAAACTTGAATTGTGCTTTAAATGTGCTTTATATTTTTGCCCACAGGAAACACAGCTTAGGACACAAGTGCTACATCATTAGGCTATTATAATATATCTGAAAGGTGATATTAGAAAGCCTTTTTCAAACATGATTTGTTTTGCATCGTTGTTGAGTAGATATTGCTGTGTTCCAGCACCTGTTGTAGTGCTACAACGGGAAACGAGAATAAGTAAATAAAGTCCCAAATACTACATAGGGCTAGGCCAGACATGACAAAGCCATGCACATTGATGTTTTGATATAAACACAACCTAAAACATAATGACTCTGGCCTTGGCAGTCACCAGGGTGGAGGCAACACAAAGGCTTTATTATGCAGATAACTTTCATCATATTGGCCAGTCCCATTAATGTGGACAGCTGTGCAAGGCAGATAAGATTTTCATGTCATCAGATCTTAAGCTACGAGAACACTTTTTTTTTAATCTTAGAAACCAAACTCAAGAGCAGCTACTAACTACAGTGGGGGGGAGTTGATTAGATTTTATAGCCAGAGGACTGCATGAGCTAATTTCTTGGCTGGACTCTTGTGAGTAAAACATAAAATTACTCCTGGATTAGATTGTGTCTCCAGCTGGGTGTGCATGTCGGGACAGCACAAAATAAACAGTAATTGCTCCTCGTGCTGAATACTGCATTGTGCTATTTCACAGTTGGCCAGCAGACAGATGCTGTCAGGTTCTATTGTTTAGTCTGACTCTTGGTTGAAATAAATGCATGTGTACATAAAGATCCTACTTTCATACAAAACATGTCTGCACTAAATCCTTACATTGTAAAAGCAAGGCTTTGTATAGATGACTGTGCACATGATCATGTGTTTCATCTGTGTAGCATTGATGTTTCTCACCTTCTTGTCTGGCAGGTTAAAGAGAAACTCCCGGTCGAAGCGTCCGGGCCTCCTGAGAGCCGGGTCAATAGAGTCAAGTCTGTTTGTAGCACCAATGACCACTATCTCCCCGCGACTGTCCAGGCCATCCATCAAGGCCAGCAGAGTGGACACAATAGAACTGGACAGAGAGGGAGGACATGGTAACGTCATTAAGTGTTTAATTTTATGTTATCCTCCAGCACTAAACAGTCCCAATTCACAAAGTGCTCTGATTTTAAATAGACAAATTATTTATACAAGTTAAATGAACTTTGACCTTACACATTACGTGTTTTAAAGATGTAATACAGGATATAACACTGATATAGTGCATTGACTAACCGTAGAGCTAAAATACTTTTGAGAATTCAAATAATATGATATAACCCATGAGTCAGTGCTGACTAAAAACTGTTATTTCTGCAAATGGTGCAGTGACTTTTAATTATTTATTTTAAATGGAGGCCATTTCCACAAAAATCAGACAGCATGCTGTATTTGTATGGAGGGATATTACCTCACCTTCTGATAATGTGGAAGTAGTTTAAATAAAAAGATAAATATTTGTGATTTCAGCTTACAGTTCTCTTGCTGCTAAATGTCCCATTAAGGAATAAACAACTGAGCTGTCCCTATATGCAAGTCATTAAAATTTCTCACAACACAACAACTAATCTCTAATTTGTGCCTCAGGAATTGTATAAGCTTTGTTTCTTTGTATGGATTCTCTGCACTTGTGGTGTCTGAAACATTACTGTACATATTTTGAAATGAGAAACTCTACACATCCTCTCCTTTTGAGTGTTTTTCCCTTCATTTTCTTTGTAAAAGTAAACATATTGTGTATTAAAATGTCTATTACCTAATATGGGTTTCAAGGACCAATGTAAATACTTTTCTGTTAATCCTGCCAAAGGCATTTTTTTACCGTTGTTGCCATGCTGGAGGTAAATCTATGTCCAATAATCAAGCTCCCTTTAAACACAGATTATGGACATTTTCATGTCTACCTTTCATTTGCCCAGTTTCCCTGTGGTTAAAGCACTGTGTTTGGGTCAAACACCTTTATATTTTTATTAGCATGACTCAGGAAAGCACACTGACTACAAAAGCACTTTGAGTACATTTTTAATTGAAATACTTTTGACTTTTACTTAGGTGAATTCATAGCATGTTACTTTTTCCTGTACTTAAGTGAAACATTATCAAAGTAACTGTACTTCTGCTTGAGTACAACATTCTTATCCTCCGTCCACTGCTGTGCATGAAGGACATACTCTCTGTTTGGTCAGAATTTCTAAAGGGGAAAGCCCCAGACTTAAACAAAGAGTAGTTGCCTCATGCCTGTTGTTCCAAAGCCACAGTTGAATGAACATACAGACAGCTACACAGATTGATGTTGGCGCCAGTGATAGTTTTTATATTGTTTGCATTAACCACTGCAGGCAAACAAGAATTTGAAATGAGGCATGACAGATGCTCTAAAAAAACATGTTGATGTACTGGAGTCACTTCAAGTGCTTATCTAAACAGTCAGAAGAAGATGCACATTAATTCTCCAGAACCATAAGCTACTCTTCAGCCTGTAGTCTTTATCACATCAGACATGCTTTTGTAGCTGGTTTAAAAAAACACACACACAGTGCTTTAGGCTGTTAGGCTGACTGAAGTGGATTCGTGTTCTTTTAACATACTTAGTGCATCAGAGTATAAATAAAAGCTGACTAAGAAGCGCCTCTTCCTGCAGTCTTGGTTTAATTGTCTGGTGTGCTCTGGGGTTTAACTGACAGCTTTAACACCAGTGCAAACAAAGCACACTAACCTGGCAAACAGACTGAAGGTCATATTGCCAAACCAAACACATTGGGTGTTAACACCATGATCCAATTTAGTCATACCTGTGTATCTGGTCTTGCCTGCTGGAGCGAACAGGAGCCAAACCATCAATCTCATCAAAGAAAATAATGGATGGCCTCATCAGGTAGGCCTGTGAAAAACCCAAAACAAAGTGTTGAAAAATATTTTACTGACATTAAGGCACACTCACACTTAGTCTCCTTCCATGCCATGCTTATGTGCAATTCCCCCTCAAGTCCAGATCATATGCATAGAGTGAGAGCTTTGTGCTCAAGAGCAGTTCTCCTCCCTGGTCCTTGCATTTAAATATCTGGTGAAAATTGATCTCTTTCCTGATACAGCTTTTTTTCCGACTTATTTACGTGATCTTCCAATAATTACATTCCACTTCTCTGCTTTAATGCACATCACTCTCCAATTTGCCACAGCAGTTTACCAGAGTTTGATTGACTGCTATTGTTATTAAGCTTTAAATGTTCAATTCACACATATATTACAAAGCTGGTTTTGAGATGTGTCACTTAATATTGAGTTATCACATCAGATCTGCGTGTGGATGAGGGTTATTGTTGTGGCATAAAAATACAGCGATCCAAAGCATGACAGACAAACAACACCTACAGCATCAGCCATAGATAACTTTGAATATGACAGCTGTAAAGGTGAATACTTAACAAAAGAAATAATTTTTTTTCAGTGAATTAACAAGACAAGTTCTGCAAACACCTTTCTCTGTTACTTCTCTGCATATAGCTGCTCAGGTGTTTCATCAAAGTGACACAACATATGGCACAAAAAGGGCAAAGTTTTATGTTTTTCTCTGTGTTGCTCTTTTTAGTTCAAGCTGTGAGCATATGTTTAACGTGATTATGCTAAAGCGTGATACAGGCAGACAATGCTATAGTAGGCCTCGCCACAGGGAGACAATCCTGCTTGAGTGCAGCATGGATCAACATCCCCTGTGTGAGTGTGCCTTTAAAACAAGAAAAATATGTTCCAATGAAGGATAAGTCTTCAAACATCTCCAAATACACACTTTTACATTTACATGATGAAGTCAATTTAAGTCAAGCAGTTAAACTCTGGAGTATCATCCAAAAGCTGCCTCCCACCTCACAAATGTACTACCTGGTCAAAGAGAAGGCGAAGCTGGCGTTCTGATTCACCGACCCACTTGCTGAGGCAGTCGGCTCCTTTCCTCATGAAGAAGGAAACTTTCCTGTCTCCGTGGCTACACTCATTAGCGAGCGCTCGAGCTACCAGTGTCTTTCCTGTCCCTGGAGGTCCATAAAACAAACATCCCCTAAAAGAGATAGGAGAAGAAATGAAGCAATGTTTATTTGACAACAGTAATGTACACACTCTTCCACATTAAAGCTGCAGTAGGTAGAAAGCCAGAAAACAGTTGATTTTTGAGTCTCATCTGAGCTGGGTTTCGTTCAACTCCGCCCTGAGCCCCTCCTACCAGACGAGCACGCGCACACAGCGTTTTGTCGACAGAGACACTATCGAGCAGCTGTTGGAATTCCCCGGTCCACTTAGCACAATTTTGAGCAATGTCCTTGTCAAGCTTCAACCATACTCTTTACTAACGGTTGGCAGACGGCTAAACTGTTAGCAGCATTCAACTTACCGGTAGCCATTTGTCATCTGCTTTCATGAAATCTAACTACACAGCACAACTATCACCGCAACACCTTACGACAAATATTACGAGGTTATTCATTTGGCAGCTTATCTGTCCAAGAGAAGAGTGGCCAGCTCCAAATCCAACTTCAGACCTAGGCTATCCCGCAGTTCTCTCCATTTCTGGAATGCTCTGCCGATGTTAACACGACTTTTGTTCCTTTTTTGGTCAGCTTCTCTTTTATATTCTTTCTTTTCTAATTCTGTCTTCATTTTCTTGGGTCGCTTAGCCGTGTAGGCAGTTGTAGCCAATGCTGGAATAGCTATTTTACCTGGTGCACTGTCTGCCTTTGCCGCTCGCTTTCTCCTTCTGCCTGCGGCATGGGAACGCGCATATGCAGCAGAACAGCCAATAGGAACGCAGTGGTCTAAGCTGACCTTTGATTGGCTGATGCACATCGTCCCGATACTGATTCTTCAGAGGCTGAACACAGAGCCATGGTGAGGTGCAGAAACCTATTGCTTGTCTCAGACCACTTGACTTACATTATGCTTGGAGGATATTATAAAATTTTTACTCAATTACACTAAAAAAATGTTGCCTACTGCAGCTTTAATGCATGTCAATATTACACAATATGCTTTTATTAAAATGAAGAGCACATTTGAGGAAATAAGAAAAATGACAAAAGATTAAAAAATAAAGGCAATTTTAAGAAATAAACTGCCAAATGATGGCTCCTCTCACCTTGGAGGTTGAATCTTGAACTTCTCAAAGATCTCTGGGTAAAGCAGTGGGAACACTACCATCTCCTTTAACGACTGGATGTGGTTACTGAGGCCACCGACACTGTCAAATTTCACCTGTGCAGAAAAAATACATTTTCATTAAGGAAATAGTGAAGATCTTTGAAACTTGATGCGGTTAGCCTCTCTTTTGATGGCTTTTACACTTAATGAAACCTAATGAAAGACTTTTTAATACCTTCGAAACCCAAGACAGAATTTGCAGCATTTGGTATTGGTGCTTTTCAGATTATGTCAGACTAAATGTAGGGTTGTCCACCTCTTTAGAGGTCAGATTTCAGCACTTTTCAAGAACAAACAAAAAATAACTTAAAGTTACCTCAGTTTTGTAAGACAAAAACATCAAATATGATGAATAAAAATCTATACTTGACAAGTCAATATTTCACAAAATATATCACAATATAGAGCAAAACTTAAAGTAGAACAATATTTTTTAAAAAAATTTTTTCAAGAGGGTTTAATTGTATTAAAATAACACAAAATCATACACATAATATGACATCTCTGTCATCGTCTGATTCATTGACAGAAATAACTTCAGTATAGACAGAGGGATAAATGGCTAAGTTCCTGCTGCCAACTAGTTGCTGGAGGCTGAATTCCAAAAAAAATGTCCAAATTTCTATATATTTTCAGCAAATAAATACTGCTGGGCTTGAAAAACATTAATACTGAATTGTGCGACTAAATATTGCGATACATTTTTGTGTAGAAATGTTCTTATATCCCTGTTTTGAGGGCTATACATTTGTTCATTTATTTATCTATTTATTTATTCAGGTTGCAATTTGTTTTCACCCTGAATTCTTAGCGAAGTTTGTGACTTGTCCATTTTAGTGATTTTATGAGTTTCTCTCTCTCTTTTGCAGAACCTTAGGCATTTCATCATTTTATAGTTTTTATGTTTTTCATCAGTGTTTGGGTTTTTAATTATGAGTAAGTGTATTTTAATTTTGTTGCACTGTGTAATATCTGTTTTATGACCTGTATGTTGTGATGGGTGTATCTATCTCTCGCTGCAAAACAAATTTTACCATGAGAACAAATAAAGTACCTGAATCTGAAGCATTTTAGCAGTAGTGACTGTGTAAACTGCTCACAATTTAAAGCACCTTTCTGAAATCCTAGCACCTCCGAAAACTTGAAACGGTAAATTAAAATACAAATATTTTCCAGGATACTGTGCGCAGGTACAAACCCTGAAGATTTCTTTGATTACCCTGTCCACTGTTAAGAATTTTTGTTGCATATCCTCTGGCAAGAAGCTTCTCCAAATCTTGAAGCCCTGTTTCCTTTACCTTTTATTCTCTTTCTTTCTAACTTTAAAATATAAACATTACTCATTTACTTAATTGTCGCAATGAACTGTCAAATAATAATTCAAACCACACAAAAGCAGAAAAAGAAAAAGTCATCTCATAAACAAAACCATTTCAGAAAGAGCTCCTGTGTGTCTCTGTCAAAGAACCAACCAAATTCTCAGACCTCTTACAAGAAAATGAGACTTTTTAATTGACGTTATGATCCCAATATAACCCTGCTTTTGTTTGAACCCCTTTAAACTCATTTGTCAAACACTCTTACAGGCTAAAACAATGCTGCTATGAAGCCAATTGCTATTAGCATTTTTACTCACTGTAGTGTCAAGGTTCATGGGGTCCACGTCGGCCAAACTGGCGCCCACTTTAACTCGATCACGCAGAACACCACTGGCCAGGTCTTCTGCAGTCAAGTTCATGGGTAAACATCTGCAACAGTAGCAATGATACCAGATTATGTTAATGGTCCTGCACATTCATTTTACTGAAAGTATCAATTGAAAAAGTTTCTTTTCAAGTCTTAAGTTGGAAAAAGGAACCAAGAGACCATCACCTGTTCCTGGCACGAGTCATGCTCTTGCTTTTCCTCCGCTCGAACCGCTCCTCATCAGACGACGAGGTGGTGTCACTGCTGTGAATGGCATGTTTCTTCACTCTGGAGAGGTGCGACAATCTAAATTCAGCGATCATTAAACAGTCACAACATTTTATCAGTGGAGACTGATGGAAGCGTACAAGGCTTTTTATAACCACAGCAAAAAGTTTGTTAAACAGGGAGGAAACAAATTCAAATCCAAGTTGAGTGTAAATATTTACAAACTCTGGCAAACCTTATATGGCTTCTTCTAGCTGGGGATCTGTGGGTGTCAAACAGTGAGGGGTTGCTCTGTTTTCTGTTCACAGGCTCTGAAAAAGCAATCAAAAACATCAAGTTCACACATCAAGCTTCTCATTTACCTTTAAATTTGAAAATATGTCTACAAATAGAATTCATCACAGTAAAGGACAATAAGTACACTGAAGTGAGAATCTCCCCCAAAATTCTAGCATTTACCAATAGGTGGTGCTTCATATCTCTGCACTGTCTTTCTCTGCCTCAGGTTGTATGGCCTGTCGTTTTCCTCTCCTGCCTCTTCTGCTTCGTCTCCTTCATCATCCTCATCATCGTCCTCAGCGTCCTCTTCCTCTTCCTCACCATGGGAATCTGAAAAACCATGTACATAGTTTTTCAATTTCTTCAACTAAATCAACAGCAAAAGTACACTTAGTTATCAGCAATAAAATTATGACATGTAAACCCAATGTAACGTGAGGTTGTTCTCACCAGGGTTTTGACCATCACTTCCTTTCTACAGATTTAGAAGTAGAATCTTAAAAAACGTACCTTCTGTTCCTTCCTCTTCTTCTTCTTCCTCCTGCTCCGTCTTACTCATGGCTTTGTGGTGTGCAGGCATGCTGAAGGTGCTCCTGCGCATTGATTTCCTGCGCTTCACCCGAGAGTACATGTCCATGTTTTCCTGGAGAGACACAGCCTTCGCACAATCACTAGTATTCATGCTAAATAATAAGGGGGTGCATTTCTAACTACAGGGATTTGTCTTACAAAGGGGGCAAACTCACCTCTTCAGTGTCTCCTGTCCACATGCGAAGTCGCTCCACCTCACGGTTTTGCCTGATGCTGCTGATGTTGTCCATCTCTTGGAGGACAGCCTCGGCAGTGCTGCAAAGTCAAAGGATTTGTATCATTTATTCAGAATATTTTTTAGATTTTTAGGTTTTGTTTTGAGCGAGTGGGTCTTTGCTTGGTGCTCCACTCTTTTTCACATCTACATTTCATCCATCACCATCCTCTTCTCTTATAGTTTGTCAAACAGCAACAGAGACGAGCTAACTGGCTTCTTTTTTTAGCAAAGGGCTGATGTGTAAACTAGTGCCATATATCTGTTATACCTCTTGCAAGAAAACTGGAGCTTACTGCCATACTGAGAAACTACACTGAGAAAGGATGTGACCAGGGCCATTCCCTCTATTGAAAGAAGTAAGTGTTGTGTGAAATTGTGTTGTGATATCCTCAGTAACTCATCAGATGAAACTTAATTGGTTTTGATTCAATTTTTTTTTTAATTTGAAGATTTTTTTGTCAGTGCCTAAACAAGTATAGTAAAAACAAAAGCCTACACTTTTATTGAAGAGACCCATAAATTTATCAAAGAGACGGGCAAAAAATCATTTTTTAAAATTACACTACATTTTAAATGTACTTGCACTTGCTCAATGATTTACTGACACATATTTCATTCTCACAGAACATGGGTATCTTTCAGGAGTTTCAGTGTTGGTGTTCAGCCAGTTCAGATACATTTCAACCATTTTGGTTTGACTTGGTGGGCAGCAAACATCTACAGACAACTTCTAAGCCACCATCCCTAATATATACTTTATTTAACCAGAAAAACCTCATTGAGATTAAAAATCTCATTTGCAAGAGTGTCCTGACCAAGATGGGCAGCAGAACAATAAAAGGAGAAACACACATACATTAATATCCTGCTTGATTAATGAAATGTAAAAGGATAAAATGTGCTCTTAAAATATATCTAAACATATCTTAATACTGTTGTGGATAAGACATTTCCACTTCAGTTAGCAAATCACCCCCTTGAGTGTATCTTCAAAGATGCAATCAGCTACAACTCCCATGAGTTGTAAAAAATTCTCTAATGGTAAAATGTACATTACGTACAACAAAGTTTTGTGATCAGATAACAACTAAAGCCTGCAGTCAATGCAAAATAACAACAGCAACATTAAGTAGTGAAATCTTGTTTTGTATGTTAAGGTCATTTAACCACAGGTCATTTAATGCTGAACAGACACAATTGTCTAAGCTCATGGAAAATGAAGGGAGTCACACTTTCTGAAGGATGTAATCTATCACAGAAAGCAACCTGATAACACCAAACAGCAAATTCAATCCTGCACTCCCTATTATCCTCCAAGCTACCCATTTTTCAAAACAATCCACCCTAACAATTTCTTTTTTACCAAGACTTAACACCTACCAGAAGGTGAGTGTAAGATATTAGTAGTTAATTGTTGCATGCCTAAGTTGTAACTTTCTCTGCTGATGCAATGCCTTAAGGTCATTTCACCTTTGGAGACAGCAGTGTTGTGTGTGTGTGTGTGTGTGTGTGGGTGTGTGTGTGCGTGTGTGTTCTCATTTCGGTGAGCATTTTATCAGAGCTTCAAACTGCCAGTGTGAGGCACATGTCTAATGAGAGTCCCACACCAAAAATCTTGAGAGTAGGAGGCGCACCTATTTTTTCATGAGCCGTGCCTGAATTTTCCTTGTTTGTGCTGGTATGTACGTCCACAAAAGTAGACTATGTCTCAGAAAAGACAGAAACCATTCAGTTACACTTCCTGTCCCTGCCGCTCAAATTCAAAGCTCAGTCTGCCGTCACATGTGGGGAGATTTAAAAAGATTCTTTCCAAACTTTCTATCTAAGCTCATTATTGGGTTGATATATATGGAGAAATAGAGCTCTGCTGGCAGTGAGATCCAACTACAACGTATCACACACATGTACCTGGCGTAAAAACCGTAGTGTTCTATAGCCAGAGCTGGCGTGTGCATCAGCTACACGTATCTAGTGTGGTCCTGTTGTCAAATGTTCAGGCATTAACTTTAATCTAAGTTTAAAATGAGGTTTAAAATAGGCTTCATTTGAACTTATGCAAAGCTGGTGCAACCCATTTCCATATTTAAGTTCTAATTTTATAGCTGCTTTTTCTGAGAATTGAAAAGGGGAGGGGGTGGAGTGGACAGGTGTAGAGATCCTTTTTGCTTCAGTTTTGTTGTGGGCAAGATTTTCTTGGATGAGACTTTGTCAAAATTGTGGCCAACCTGAAAAGTACTAAAGAGATATGTCTTTATTTATTCAATATAAATGAGACAACTTTAGAGTGTCACAAGCTGAATGCAGCATGCTCCAAACTAGAAATTTCCATTTCCAGATAATTCATATTTTGCTTTGTGCGTCACAAAAAAGGTAGGTTTCAGTGTTGTGAAGGTTAGCTACCTGTTTACCAGCTGGTCAAACAGCAGGCTCTGATTGAGGTGTTCAAATTGGCTCTTCCTCACCCGGCAGCTCCTCTTCAGCTCCACATGGCCGTTCATGTGCGAGTGATCCCCCCCTCCACTCTCGTCATTCCGGTGACTCATATGCGCTGTAGTATCAACAAATGTTTAGTTAATTCTTTAATCCAAATGCATTTGTTCAACATATGGATTAAAAAAAGAGACAAATTGCAAACAACTGCATTACCATGTCCATTTTGCATTATGCGAGAGGACAACCTGGAAATAAAGCAACAAAATTGAAGTAAGTATTGACATATGCAAAGGGGAAATAAATTCCATACAAGTACAAATTCCTCAGTTGTTTTTTTTTTTCAGTTTAAGAGTAATACATCAATAAATGAATAAATCTTGATCAAAATTTTGTTTAACTCTGACTAATCTATTCCAAATACTTGTGCAGTAAGACAACCAATAAAGCAATGATAATGTGTGCCACCACTTTCTCTTTCAGATATAATCATGCTGGGGGAAACAGCTGACCTGGTGCGGTAGGTGGGGATGCCCCAGCTGACCCTCTGGCCCTTAGTCTGAGGTGATGGGGAGGTATCACTGGAGCTGGGCTCGGAGGCGGTCTGCCGTCGTGTCCGCTTAGAAGGGGGAGCCAACCGTGGGCTGCTGGGACTGCTAACATCACTACTGTGCTCCTTCTGTTGAGCAAACAAACATGACAGGAGTTTCAGAGCGGGAAATGCAGAGAGTTGACAAATCAGAGGAAGAAAGTAACACAAAAAGTGAGTGCTGAGTCTTTGACAGCATTAAATGAATATGTTTGCATAAAATATGCACCCTGTCAATCATGGTATAAAACCAGAATATTAAGCAAAATCCAAGAACATATGAACACTGTTCAAGTACAGAATCTAATCTAAGACATCATTAAACACATCAAGGACAGAAGACAGCAAGAGCCCCATGAGGCAGCACCAGAATAGAGTATTTTGATGGGACCAGACACCTTGTACCAACTCCTCATTGTATTCTCTAAATCACAACAGGGCACCAAGTAGACGTATGCCCTTGATGCTCACGCCCTTCACAGCTTTACTTCCCTGCTGATATGACTGTGTATCTCACTGTTGTCATAGGCAACTGTCTGCAAGGACTGCAGAGGGGTTTGTCTGACTGACTGGATAGAAATCTGGATGCAGACAGACTGAGAAGTGCATGATGTACCAGCAGCAAGCAATGCAGTGTTACAGCCCGACGGGTGCCTCTTGAAATATTTTTTCATCTTGAACTCATTCTCTGAAGCAAACAATGGAAGTACGTACAGATCGGATTTATCTGTACCATTTGATTCATCTTAAAGTGGAAGTTTAGGATTTTTGAACTGGAGCTGTATGAGGTAAATGGCTTCAGCCTGAACATTAGCCACACTGACAGATATCAGCTCTCGACCTGTACTCAAATACTCAGCACAGATTCTACATCATCTGAAGAATTTCTGGTGAAAACAAGACACAAAAACAGCGTAGATTGACTGCACACTATAAGAAGATGATTTACAACGGCTTACTTTTACACTTACAAGTCACTTTGCTTTTGCACTACTACACAACACAACACAACACAACACAACACTACACGGCACAGCACAGCGTGTCCTCCTGCCAGCAGAACCGATTTGCTGACCAGTTCGATCACAAAAGGAAACAACCAATACATAACTAAATAAATAGGCAATTCTTGCTATCAATATGGCCGCCATTTACTTTGGATACTTGGAAATACTTGTATCCACTGGAATACACACAGCAGTCAACAAAAAAGGAGAAAACTGCTATGGGGACTGGAGTACTGGCGATATCCACGTTACTTATTAATTCAGGTTTGTAAATCAAGAGCTCATGTTGTCAAATTGGATGAAATAAGAGTGACTGCTAAGAATCACTTCAGGATGTTTCAGGATCAGAGGATACCAGCCGCTTTTATGCATGCCTCTGCAGTCTGCAGCTATTTTCATGCAGAGGTTCACTGCAGTAAGCAACATTTACACTTGAACAAACAAGATACAGAGTTTTACAAGTTATAAGGAAACAACAGAGGAGCCAAATTAAAGTTCATCTTCACAGTAAGTATTCGGCTTACACTGATTGTTTTAAGACAGAAGTTTCAAGGATAAGGTTATATTTGTTAGCACAGTGTATGGTCGTTTTTGAGGGGGTAAACTGAGCTAGAACAATGTATTTGATCCAACTTACTGTGCTTGGTCAGCAGAATAATCTTAAAAGATCTGTACATTTAGCTAATCTTCATTTAGGAAGTGGTGATATTTGCATTCTTGGCAAAACTGAAGTACAACCATATTTTGATCTTCACACAGCCAGATATTGATGATACTTGACTGGATTTATCAGTTCGTCTTCAAAACTTCCTGTTGTAGTTCATCAATCTGTAGTACCTCCACTGCCTCTACACTGATTCTGCATGACGTGTGGGCTGCGGCTCTCGTCTACACTGTGTTAATTCTGGACGATGTGCACAACTGATGTGCTGAATCTGCTGAATCAACTGAATCAATGCAAAGGGTGTGTGGCAGCCATCATGTGTTCACATCTGCGTAGCTTACATTAAGTAAATCTCCTGCCTAAGTCCACGCAAGCAGGGCATATAAGCATAGGGATGGGAATCAATAATCTAACTGATCTCGATACAATTATCAATTCTGCTCATTGTTATTTTTTTCCTATTTTAAAGATTTTGGCTGAAATGTAATAAACAACACGTACAAAAGTTCTTTTAGATAAAATAAGACAATCCTGTCTTGATCCCTCAGAGTGAAATTTGAGGGTTATAGCAGCACCGGGCAAAAAACATGCAGACTAAAACAGTTCAATATTTTAAGAAAGACTAGATGAAGATAAATATACTTAAAACAGAATATCAGTAATAACAGTTATCATACGAAGGAGTAAAGGTTCAATTCAGGACAAAATATTATGGGAGATATTAAGACAAAGTATTTTGTGCAGTAGGTATTAAGTTAACAGAAGAAACATGCTGTGAAATAAATGTCCAGTTAGGTGAAAAAAGTGACAGTAAATGGCAAGTGACATAATATAAAAAGACGAGTGATAGTGGTGATGTAAGTGACAGAGTGTGAATAAGATTTGCATGTTATTGCACTATAAGATGTTGATTCAGTATTGCCCTGCAACATCATTGGATGTATTAGCGTATTGATATTTTCTTACACCCCTACTTCAGACTGCTTCTGTCCCCTGTGTGCAATGATTTCCTCCTCAACTTTTCTAGTCCTTTGTGCTGACTTCCTTCGGTCAGTGTGTCATTATTGTTTTTCAAGGCATGTACAGGGTGTTGATAAAGAAATAGTTGAGCAAAAAGGCAAATGATAGATACTGCACACTCATTGGAACTAATTAGAAACTTTAATAATTTAAACACCTCACACTTCCAAAACCATTTCCTGCTTGGGCTGCAAGCTTTGACATACAGAAAAATAACATATTGATTGAGTGAATGACAAGCACAATGTAAAATCTTGAAAAATACCAAATGAAAGTGTATGTTTGTTATTTTTAAGTATTAATAATAAGACATAATGGTGTCATCTGTCAACACTTAGCCTGGCTTGCGGTCCACAAGACTGGACATCAGCCAAGAATCACTCGAAATCAACCAAGTATGAACCCTCGGCAAACAGCCCAATGAAACTCAAGAATTCATTAATGACTGTCTATAAATCATGAAATAAACTGTACGATTCTGTTAACTGCTACAACACCAGTAGATAATACGGAAGCACAAAAGCGCTGGCCTTGCATAATCGCAATGTTTACATTTTGAGACAAAGGCTGTCAGGCTGCTAGTAGGTCAGTCGACCAGTGTATAAACTACGGCTATAAATCCTGCACACATTGCGAAACAGCAGAAAATGAAAAGGTCTATTGTCCTTTTGATACATGTGAAACAGTTGTTGTGTAAACAGCCCGTCTGAGGGTCTTAGGGGCAGTTGCACCAGAAAGTTCACCAAGTTCAGACTTGCTAAATACGGGACTGAAGCCAGCCAACTGTTTTGAACCCGGGACTCCCTTCCCCCCACTAGAGGCTAGCTGTCGTGCTAGCTATAACCTACAAATGCTAGCTTAACTAAAGCTTTATCGCATTACATATGAGATATTTAACACGCCAAGAGGTGCGGAGAGACGACAAATCCAAGTGCTAAGAGCCAAGGGTCAAACTCGGTGTTGTCTTTGAATTGAAGGCTAGTTTGTGGAGACAATGGTGAAACAAGTCAGCCGGGTAAAATTGCCAAACACAAAGGGAACTCAACTTAGGGCTAGCCGGGAGCTAACATGGCTAGCATGTAATATGACAGCTGTACAATGCGTTCAAAGCTAACGACTCGGGAACGATAAGCGACATTTACGTCTTTGAATGTCTATCTGTGTGACTGACCGGGTGTCAGCCTCATTACTACTCAAACTTTGTTTTTACTTAAACATAAAGAGGAGAATCTTGAGGCCAATGCTACGGCTAACCTAGCCAACCAGTAGAGCCAGCTAGCTTGCTGGTGTTACGGTCCAGCGAGTGACCGTGCTGACTGTTGACTTGAAGCCGAATGCAGCAGTGGTAGTCGTTCAATACTGATATAAATAAAAATGAATATTTTTTCCTTTTACTTTCCCTTTCACATATACCTAAAGAGTATACTGTGGCATTAAACTGAATAATAAACCCACATAAAGACACTCGCCAATGACAACTGTCGTCTTTGACAGCAGCTGTCATTACGACAACGAGGGACGCTTTAGGTTGCAAATCACCAGTTAGCACGGTCACTCCACACAGCAAAACACTGGCAAAGAAAGGAAACCGGCTTACATGTTCTTCAGAGTTTCGCTCGAGTCTCGACGAAGACCTCGTCCGAGAAGAGATGAAGGGGCCGGTCACTGGCCGTGAGCTCTTCCTTGTATTCACCATGGTTTGTTTTCTTGTGTTTTCCCTCGCAGAATCTCTCTGACCGGCTCCAAGCACTGGCTCACTGAGCGCAGCATCGAGGCGCCATTTCTCTCTCTCTCTCCCTCTCTCTCTCTCGCTCTCTCTCTCTCTCTCTCTCTTCCTCCCAAGTGAATGTGGGTCTGTTTGGCAGGTGCATTCATTTCTGCTGACTGGACAACTACCACACGAACTAGTACCCTAGTTATCAAATCTGTGTTAAGCAAATATAAAACAGAATAAATCAATTCATGGAACCAACTCTTTAAGGTTATACTGGGTTATAATAAGCAATAAATGCAAGTGAAATTGGCAGGAATTCCTGGGAATACACAAAGTTAAATAAAAGTCAATCCACTAAGTGCTACTGAATGACTACAAATCCCAAAAGCAATATTAGAGGGATGAAGTGGGGAAAAGACATGTTTATAGCCTCCAGTACACTGTGTACTATGCAAAGGAATACAATGTTCTGGTCAGTCTTTTTTCAGTTTTCCTTTTCAGGGGAGAAAAAAATAATACAGCTGTAATGGGCAAGTCTTTTTCAGAAGGCCTGGACAACATATAGACTTTTTTAAGCTTTATGGATATATTTTCAGACAGGGTAGGGGAGGACAATATAGTTGTGTTATTTGTGTTGTATCAAAACAGCGGTTCTCTGTTATTTGTGGCATGACCCACTTCCCAGGTCAAGACCTTTTTGTACCCCCTCATCCCTTGCAAAGTAATTAAAAGGGCCAAGTTAACATTTTAAAGATACACTCAAGATTTTAAATATTAATTTGTCTATTAGTGTGCAAATACAGAAATCAATAGTAAAAACTTCAATTTCAATGAAGTTGGGACAGTTTAAATGTGACTAGAAACAGAAAACAATGATTTGCAAATCCTTTTTTATCTATATTAAGTTGTATGCATGACAAAGACACACCATTTATTGGTTAAACTGATAAATTTCATTGTTTTTGTTTGTTTGTTTGTTTTTGCAAATATTCACTTATTTTGAATTTGATGCCTTCACCACACTCCAAAAAGGCTGGGACAGGGGTAAGTTTACCATTGTGTCATATCACCTTTCCTTTTCATAGCACTCAATAAAAAAATTGGAACTGAGGACACCAATTTTTGAAGTTTTGTAAGTGGAATTCTTCCCCATTCTTGCTAGATTTAAGACTTAAGCTGCTCAACAGTCTGAGTCTCCCTTGTCGTATTTTGTGATTCATAGTGTGCCACACATTTTCAATGGGAAACAGGTCTGCACTGCAGGCAGGCCAGTCGAGTACCCACACTTTTTACATCAAAGCCATGCTGTTGTAATGCATGCAAAATTTGGCTAGGCAATGTCCCGTAATGTCTTGTTGAAAAAAGCAGGGACATTAAATAAGACATTGCTTTGATGGCAACATATGTTGCTCCAAAACCTGTATGTCCCTTTTAGCATTAATGGTGCCTTCACAAATGTCGAAGTTACTCATGGCATGGGCACTAACACATTCTTTTATGCCCAATCATGACACTAACCTGTTTCCAATTAACCTGTTTACCCGTGGAATGTCCCAGACATGTTTTTTGGGGATTCTGTCAACTTTCCCAACCTTTTGTTGCCCCTGTCCCAGCTTTCTTTGGAGTATGTTGCAGTCATCATATTCTAAATGGAAGAATATTTGCAAAAAGACAGTTATCAGATTGAATGTTAAATACTTTGTCTTTGTAGCATATTAAATTAAAAAAAGATCAAAAAGGATTCTAAGTTTTGACACAATGTTGTTTATGTTTGCATTTACACAATGTCCCAACTTCATTGGAATTGGTGTTTGTACTTAACAACCTTTAATTGGTACATATTAAATCATCTTCAAATTATTTCATTATGATTTCATTCTTATCATTTAAAATTTAACCCTAATCCTAACTTATGAAGTAATGCAAAACTCCTGAGCTAATTATTTTGAAATTCTCAGTTAAGATGCATGTCCAGTGTAATTTTTTCAAGTTCTGCCAAAAGTAAATGTACCACATTAACAGGTAAAGGAAGTTATTTGGAGTCTGTCTCTGATTGGTCCACTGACCAACCAATAATAATCAGCCATTAAAGTAGCCACAACCCACTGGGTTGCTCTTGTCAGACGACTTTTGTGGTGGCAGAGTCTATTTCAATGCATTATGGTGACAGTGTTTTGTCAAATTTTGTCACTTTAGCATTGAAAATCACTAAGAAAACTCAGTTTTACTTAATGGTGAGATTACACAGACATCATTTGGTGTTCGAGGAATGTTTGGCAGAAAAAATAAAAGCATTTTGTTGATGTAAACAGCTGATGTTCAATGACATATCAACAAGGATATTCACCAGTAATATCTTTAATTGTTTTTAGATGCGCATAGATTTTGAGTTCATTTTCACAACCTACTGTAGTTGTGTCTTTGTTCTCTCAAATAGGTCAGATTTTAAAATGGATACAGTTAATTTAATTGAGTTAAAGTTAGTCAAAAAGTCAAATATTCTCAAGTTATTCAAAGAAAGAGGCCTGCAACAACAGATTTTGTCTAACCCAGTAACGATCATTAAGGAGGGAGATGCTTGATATAGAATGACTTTCTGTGAAGGACAGGGCTTGACTAAGAGTCAATGAGCTTAGTGTAAATGTTCATGAGCTGGGTCTGACTACTCTCCCATCAGGAAGTGGATATTGCCTCAGTTTTCCCACACTGTGCTCTAATGTTTAACATGGATATACAGGCATGCCCACACATTTCTTTACTGTGAGCCAAACTACCATTTGGCTTAGAGAATGTCTCCTGTATGAGGACTGTGGGATATCTCCAAATGATATAGTTTTGGTTAAAATTTTTCAAACAGACTGTTCAAGTATACATTTTCTGAGAGACTGAGCAAGCAACAAAGGGTGGGGGGGATCATTACAGGCAATAAATACATAAAAAAGTTTAACTTTCATAATACTTTTAAAGAAATATGGTGCATTAAACAATTAATATATGTCTCCCAGAATATTTGATATCACAGATCTTTAAAACCCATGTTTTTCATTCTCCCTTTGATAGATAATAAAAGTATCATATCTTAAAAACTTTCATCAAAGTTAGTTTTAAACAAAATTATAGTGACATTTGAAATTGTAGCTTAGCCAAGAACTCGATACTTTGCTGAGTCCCTGTGGAGGTCCCTTAACCTTAGGTTGGGGAACACTGCTGAAATCAAAACCTGTGTGTGTGGGTGTGTGTTGCCTACACTATTTCTGGCTTCACTGGAAATACAACTGTGCTTGCCATCTGTTTCATGCTTTAGAATCACACTGTGTTTCTTCATATAAAACATAAAAGCTGACTCAAGTGTAAATTGATATTTTTATTTGGGTCTGTGGACAAATGGTCATTTACTTTTTAAAGGTATATGCTGGAATTTGTGTCCTTAAATAATTTGTTTACAATTCACCCAGTTATTAAGTAATGCATACATTTATTGATTATTGAATTGGTTGGTTAATTGGTTTCTTTGGCTCAGATCATCTGCTTTGTGTGGCCAGTGATGTGTTTCAGTGTGTTTTGTCTCACCAGAACCCAACCCAATTTTCAAATACAGTATGTCAGCATGAAAAGTTAAGAACCGAACTTTGGGGTAAATCAATCTAATGTATTTAAAAATCAATTTGAGGGAAGTGAACAATTTGAAATGTATGTTTTTATAACACAAATATTTATTATTTAAAGTTTGTGTGCAAATAAATATGATCATTTCTAAAATGTTCAATGTTCAATTCAATGTTTGATAATAATTGATTTTTGCTGATCATATCCTCACTTTATGCTTGAGACTTTGCATGTACACTAGACATTACATTATGTCTTTCCTATAGTTATTAGTTCTACAGAATTTAGTCTCATTGACTCTTTGTCTTATACTTTATGATCAAAGATCTGTTTACACTGATCAGAGTGAATTCTAAGTCGTCCCCATCTCCACTGTCATGTTTTACAGCCAGGGGCAGGTGTAGAAAATTTTGAATGGGAGAGGCTGGGGCACTCACTCAGAGAGGGGTGGCACATTAAATACAAAATAAAAATCATGCCTTTAAAATGTCAGCCCCTATGTTCAGTGATAAAAATGCAAACATTTAAAGACATAAATATTAAAAAAAATAGCAATTTTGAGGCCCCTCAATTCAGCCTATTGCCCATTTTGACCGATTTAAACCTTCAAAACTGACGCTAAAGATTACATGCAAATAATACAAATTAGACCATAGTCCCCAAAATTGTAATGTATTATAACTCAGTGATTTACTTAAAGGCTAACTTTTACTGTTAAGTTTCTCATTAACCTTTCAATATGTTTAACAGCTTATTAAATAAATCTCCCTTTAAAATGTCCTATCAGTAATGCAAAATAGAGACTATAAATGTCATTTCATCTAATATTGTTCCAGGGTGGAACAATATTAGCAAGTGTATTTTCTGGTTCGAGGCTCCCGCCCCCGTGACTTCAAAGGGGTTAAGCAGTATAGATAATGGATTGATGGATAATATATTCCAGCTAAATATAAACAAATAAGTAGTACTGATATAGTAAAAAAAAAATTAAAGCATGATCAGTGAAATGTTAATTTCTAAAGAAAACAGAAGACACCAGTTCTGCCAGGTGCTGTGATACCCTGGCATGCATTCTGGCTTTGTCAGACCTTCAGCATCTGACCTGATTTCTGCTCGAGGTTAGCTGATGTGGTTTTGAAGTAACCTTAAAATTGACCATATCTGTCAATTTTTGTCCAGGGGAAACATGTCACAGCTACTCAAGTGTGTACTTAATGTAGTGGTGTGCACTCACGAGGTGCACAAATATAAAAAAATCAAGTTGTTAATAATAAATACCAAAAACATTAAATTAATTCTAAATAATCAGCACAGCACCAAGAAACATTTACTTTGATTTATTTAATTATAACAATCTGCAGACAATGATTAGTGACATTATGACTCTGGCAGGGGTGGCCCCTTGACCTAATAAGGTCAGATCTTTTGGTCAAGTGCAAAAAAAATTCCTCAAAACCATACTAAATAAATAAATAACTTTTAAACAGATATATGTTAGATCGCAAACATACTTTTGAGACTCAAAAACTTTTTTGAAACACTAAAAACACTTTCATTAAACAAATAATATAAGAATCAAAAAACATTTCATGAATCCAAAAAAAAAAAAAAAAAAAATATCATAAAGAACAAAAACATATATAGAAATAAAGCATGCCACACAATAATGTTTTGTGAATTTCAAGACCTTTTTTATTTTTGTATGTGTGTTTCCTCATTTTTTCACTTTCCAGCACTTAATGAATTTCATTTGCCTTTTAGATTTTTTAATGTAAAGTTTGTCTGGTTCTGTTGTCAAGAATTTTTTTTTTTTTTTTTGTAAAACGTTTTTGTATTAAAGGATGTATTTTTGTGGACCTTTCTTGGCCTCCATAAGTTGGCATGCTCAACCATTGAAGGTTCAAGTATTTATATGTCTATTCATATGATCTGTAATTTATATATATATATATATATATATATATATATATATATATATATATATATATATATATATATATATATGTATTTTTTTAAATATACGTTTGTAGATAGATAGATAGATAGATAGATAGATAGATAGGAACAGTTTTGTGTATTTTATAGCAAAGTCTGAGCTCAGCAGTACAGTGTTTTACGACAGGAGTAGTAGATTTACGGCAGCCTCCGCTTGCGTCACACATATTGCTCAGCAGAAGAGGCTACACGAAACTTGTGGCTGCAGATGTGTAGCCTGGGATTATCCGACAAAACACGGACTGGTAAATCGTCAGCTGGCCTTAACCTTAATACGAGCATGCCAATGTTCATTTATTGAGTGCATATATGTGTGTAATCCGTGTCCATGCTATGCTTTGGTCCTCTGTCGTCGGCTGCGTACGCGTCCATGCTCTATGACGCCCACTTACATAATTAACGATGATGTTGTTTTAAGTGAAACGACATGGTTTAATACTCGAGTCTGGATCTGTCTGATCTGTGGTCAGAGCCGAAACTGTGACATTGATAATGCCGTACACACAAACGATAGTACACAAATATATATGGTAAACATTATTAAACGGTATTAAAGGTTATAACTTGCTTACAAAGGATAATTGTTCCTGTCCTTTTTTCTCTTTCTTCTTTCCCCTTATTATTTAGATGGAAAACACAGAGCGTCATGAAAGAGTTTGACACTGTGGGAGGTGAAAATGATGAAAACTGGTACGTCGAAGACACTAATTTATTTATTTTTTATTTTTATTTTCATTTTCCTTTATTTGTATGAATGTCTTGCTGCTTAGGATCAAATGTCACCACGGGCATGTGGGCAACATTTCTACTCTTACTTTATTATACACTTTTAACAGCTGAAAGACATTGAAATAATTGTAAAAATTGTAGTAGCTATCCTGTTTGCTATATACATATCGAAATTTGACAACATAAAGCCATACCAAATATATTGTGTCGGCCTCAAAATGCCTAGATGGGGTCAGTCAACACTGAATCTGACAATCATTGTTGATTATTTGGGAGTCAATGTCTAATTTTTATCTGAATCCCACACTGGTAGGAAATAATATGATTTACAATACTACTACTTTAATTGATGTCAACGATCAGAATCAGAAATACTTTATTAATCATCAAGGGGGAATGTGGTTGTTTCAGTGGTGCTTATATGCAAAATAGCAGTAGGGATATTATTACGATATATAAAGACATTGAAATAAGAAGTATAAATAATTTTAAGCAAAAATAATAAGTGCAAAATCTTTTGAGAAATAAAAATTATAATTATTACAAACAGATAATGAATCAAGGTTAAAAAAAGAAGAGATTTTTTTTTACATTCAAATATGAACAGCTAGCTGGGGTTTCATGTTGCTGCATGAATAGAAATAGAATGAAAACAACATGTACACATGCCAAGCAAGAAAGCTTTTCTCTTCTCCCAAAATATTTTTCTTATTTACTGCAACACATTTTGACCTTTTTAAGAAGTTTATTGCGACAGCTTTATTGCCATAAAAGTAGAATTACAATTTGTTCTGCATCCTCTTGCAAAAGAATTTTCAGTACCGGTTTTCGATAAATGCCTTCAATAAGGTCTGTGGGGAACACATGCACTTAAGACTTTAATGTTTAATGGGAAGTGATAAAATGTATCTGATGTTGCCTGCTTTTGAATTTTAAAATGTTGTTGCGTGTTTAAAACAACTGACGCTAACTAACTGCGAATACAGACTACAAAAATGGCCGGGGACCCTACTGCAAGCATTTTTGGTTGATGTTTATTTTTTGATAATCAATTATTCATATACTATTGCCACAGCCATGAGGACCAGCTTTATCAGGTCACACAAGTATGAGGAAACTCTGAAACAAAAGGTTAAACCAAGACGTTTTACATTGGAAATATTGTTGCCGCTTTTTAAGACGAACCGCCATGTTGTAGTCCCTTGGTAGCTTACTTTTTACTTACTTGCGTTTTTACTTTAGCTCAAGCTTTTCGATTGCATTTAAACTTAAAACATCATGAAAAGTAGGTTTGTGTGTTAAGATTTTTACAAAGAGCAGAACATATATGTTTAGTAATTTACAGAACTTACTATCAGCGATGGTCCAAAACACAATGAGAAATCCCATGTGCTTTTAGTTGGCCTACGAAAATATGTTATCCCTGCACCAGTCTATAATGGCTTAATGGGTTACACGTGAAGACTGTAGCCTAAAGATACAACAGTTTCTTACATTTTGCAGAAAACATTCACAGGAGGGCTGAAGAGTATGAATTGTTGTCTGTCTCTCTGTGTTGCTCTGCGATCGGCAGGCAACGTATTCAGGGTGTGCCCTCTCTTTACCCAATGTCAGCTGGGATAGCCTCCAGCCCTCCGCTACCCTGGGAGGGATAGGTAGTATAGATGATGGATGGATGTACAAATCTACTCATTCTTCCATTGTACACTCAAGCCCTTATTTTTTATGTTTGGTTCTGCAATTTTCAATTAGTGCGGCTGGGGCGGGTCTGAATCAGTTGAAAACCACAGTCCAAGCGGTTAGGAGGTCAGTATGTATTGTCTCTAGCCCAATTCATACTGCTGTTTCAAGGTGTAATATTTGCCCCTCTGTGACGTTTCGCTTCCACTGTGAATGTCGTGGAGACGGAATGAGGGGAACGAGTTTACCCCCTCTTTGTTCCTTCTCAAGAGGTCATAACAGAGGTCTAATGATGGAGAGAGGGAGGCACGTAGACTCGGCAGGAGACAGGAGCGCTGCAAGTGAACATCTCTGTCTCTGTGTGTATGTGGGGGCACACGGTGTGTCGCAGGCATTCAAAGTGTATTGCAGCGTGAATTGGCACAGATATTGCGGCTTTGTGGAATTAATGTGAATATCTCTAGATGTAAGTATAGCAGAGCCTCGCTGCAGTGCTTTTGCGTAAAGGCACTGTGAATTGGGGCTTTGTGACTTCAGGCTGCATTCATTTGGACATAATGACCAGAGAGCACTCTAACCTCATTGTGCATTTTTCTTGTCAGTAAAGAAAATGAAGAGGAGGTGCCAATGAGACGTAGTTTCTCTGTTGAAGACCTCCTTGATGAGGTGGAGAAGATCTGTTACGATGCCTCAGGGACGTCAAAGGTTAGACACACACATTATTTAAAAAAAATTGAAGAATATCTCTGGGGATGCATGAAATGTGAATTAATTAAAACAGAAATTAGTCAAACACTTCATTATTTATGTGCTTGAAATATGCATTGGAATAATAATTGAACATGATGAAGCATTCTTCTTCATGTTAAACTATTCAGGTGAAAATGTTAAGCTGAGAAATTTCAAGTTTTTCATTCCTGTTACATGTAATCACTCAATAACTATTATGCCTAAAGGCTGACTAGGGCTCATGGTTGTTGTTATCATTTTCATATTTTTTGAAAGCAAACTCAAGACCTACCTTTTTAGTCTGGCTTTTACCTGATTATATTTATTAATATTTCTTCTTACCCTTTTATTTATTTTAATCCTCCTAATCCATTTTAATGTTCTATTTGAGCTTAGATTTATTGTTTGGAATTTTGTTCTGTGTTAATTCATTTTCTTTTCATTATCCTACTTTAGCAGATTTCATTACATATTTGGTGTTAGGCTGTCTCGTATTATTATTTTTTTAAAGTCTATTTTAATTGTTCATTCATTATTCCTTATAGCATTTTTATCTAATTCTTATAATTATTTTTAATTGCCATTTTAGTCTAAACTCCTGTGTTTCCTCATTTTGAATTCAAGATAGCATTTCCTCAGTCCTCTACTCCTGCTTTCTGTTAGAATCTCCTCTAATGTCTTTGTGTGCCTGCGTAAGTGACTGTGTGTGTTATAATGTGGTGGGTGGGGTCTTGTATTTTCATTGTATTCAATTTTATGTGATTTATTTTAAATTTTATTTTAGTTTATTTCTTTTTTTTTGTGATCAAATATTTATTCAGATTCAAAGGACATCAATACATTCAGCAGCACATAAAAAAAAAATATACAAGTGTGATTATATTTATATATACATATACACATATATACATATACTTACATGTACACATATACATACACACAAAGAGAGAAATATGCATACACACATGCAAAACATCTATTATAATAATAATAAGAATGACAATAAAAATAATAAGATTCAAAAAAAAAAAAAAAAAAAAAAAAAAAAAAAGGGGGGGGGGGGGGGGGGGATTACAAGTAATTGACAACTAATAAAATAAAATACCCAAAATCAAGGAAACGCAGTGCCACTGATGTAGGACCTACTTAGATTGTTCAAATTGTTGGATACCAAACAATCTACCGAGTACAAAACAAGAAAAGCCCAAACAGGGAACAAAAAACAAAGAAAACAGGACCAGAGGGGGAATGTTCATACCAAACGGTTCTTGAGAGCCTCCACTGTTTGAGCCCAGCACATAGTTACTCCCTCCTTAGCCTCATGGACACGTGCTGTGGACAATTCCAGAAACGCAACGTCTATGAAATTAAGCAGCCACTGACGTCGAGTTAGTATATGGGGAGGTTTCCACCTTGTTGCTACCATCTTTTTAGCTGCAGTCAGGCCTGCCAAAAACACACGCCTTGGGGATTTTGAAAGTTTCAGTTGGGAGAGATCATTTAAAATAAAAATGGGTGGGGAGAGAGGGACAGGAAATTTTAGTTTATTTCTTATGTAAAACACTTTGTGTTACAAGATTTTGTATGAAAAGTTCTATACAAATAAAGTTTGATTGATTGGTTAATTTTAGGTGGAGATGGTGGTGCGACTGTGGAAGGACGGCTTCACTGTAAATGATGAGGAGTTTCGCAGCTATTCCACACCAGAAAATCAAGACTTCCTGGATGCAATCAAAAGAGGGTGAGTGAAAGTTTGTCTCAGACAAACTTAGTAAGATTTTACAACTCTAAAGAACTGAAGGAAAAATGACATCAGCCATTGGTTTGTTAATTACTATCAGCAATGTATACTCTATACTCCAAGAAGACTAACATTTCTATCAATCAAAGATGCCTTCTTTACTGAAAACAGCTTGATGTGTCACCTTACATTGGGCTATTTTTGACTGTACTTGGTTGTTTTGGTTTTTCATTACGGACTGTACCTAGTACCTAGCAGTTGTCACCTCCAGCAGGGCTCCAAGCGAGCTGAGCCAAGGCTAAATGTGATGCAGAGACACTGCTGACTTCTGAATGGTCAGAGTATGACCATGAGTCGGGGGATATTTGACACAAAAATGAAACACCTCTCATTGTTCGCTCTGCAACTCCCCAAGCTTTCCCCTGCTTTAAATAGCTTGTTGTTTTGCCGCTTGCAGCTGTCTTTGGAACAGAATTCATTTTCTTACTGTGACAAAAACCTTTTCTGTTGTTGTGAGGACACCACAAGAGGTTTTACACAACTACACTACAATGACGCCACCTACCTTAATGAGTTAATATCAACGTTAATACCGTAATGGAAAATGAGATGGGTAGTATCCAAACTATGCAGGGTTGAGCCAAGTTGAGCAGATACCACAAATGGAAAGCCCCAGTATTGTTGTGTGGCTGGAGGAAAGTGCAATAATTTCAGTTACATAATCTAACACACAGTCTCTAGGTGATTGAAAGCAAATGAGAAAGCTGCTTTTATTGTTATTACTTTCCCTCTGTTGAGTAATATATCTTTACTGGATGTTTATGTTGACTCTGGGTTATATTAAAATGTAACTGGTATCCATGACAAACCATTGTAACCTCTACCACTGACTTATTGGTACTGTCTCTGAAGTTAATAAACAGAGGCTTCAATAAAAAGCTGTAACTATATAACACCAGAGTCTCAAAAACAGGTATGTATAATGTGGATCATATAAAGAAAGTGAATAAAAAATTTCTCCAACTCAGGTACAGGAAATAGAAGGCACTAGTTAAGGATTGGCCAATAATGTCTGTCAGGAAGAAAAAGTGACATATACTCTTAACAATATAAAAGGAGCACAAACTCACATCCCTGAAGATTAACTATTTTTTCAAAAATAAAAAAAAAACACAGCAAAGAACAAGACAGAAAGCAAGTTTGCATATTTTAGAAGCTGAAATAAGCAATAGATTTCGCATTTACTTAAACTGTAAGAGAAAAACATATAGTGTTTTTGAATATTTATTTTGGGCCTTCTTAGGGAAGGCTAGAGCTGTTAAGGAAGGGAGACATCAAGGACAGCAAGCATGCAAATATTATGATGAATGGCACATTAGCTTGATTCCATTGCTGTAGCAGTTGCTCATTAGGCTGCTATTTTGTGTGTATTGTTGTAGTCTCTCTCTGACACATGCAGAGATGCTGGTTTCAGATCTTGTCAAATTTTTTCTCAATGTCATGGATGGATGTACAAAGGATGTTCTGCATCCTTACGTTAGGAACATGCCAGCTCTGCACCTTACGACTCCTCATTTTTCGACATATGCCCGGGCGCAAACAGGAGCACACAATCATTTGCTTTTTTTAACAGCATGAGCGCACATTGTAAAAATAATACCTTCATCTGGCGGAAATTAAAGAAGACACCTACGCCATATCACTTTTTTCCGGGGATACAATAGGGCTCAAAGTGTGACCAAGTAGAAACAGACAGTAAATTGCAATGGATTCATTCACATCAGTGAACCAGTGCATCAGTCCTACACTTTACCTTTTTGTTGTAGATGTAACTTTAATAAAAATCATTAGCTTAATTCCCAAAAAATCTACAAGCTAAAACATAATCCTGTAAAATGACCTCCCAACATTAAAAACATCATCTCAAGTGTAGGACTTAGTTTAAAATTTTGAGCACCATATCTGTTAAAAAGTGCCAAGCTTCTGCATCCTCATGCATAGCCATAACTTTCAATCCAAGTTCTCCTACTCTTGTGTTTAGGACTTTTCTTCGTTTTGCCCCTGCGCTTATGTGCTCTGCTTGGTACCACTTTGTTAAAGTGTCAATATGAATATTGTACTTTGGCCCTCAACAAGTCCCCAAAGCCTTGAGAGTCTGATTTGAGACTTGAGGTTGGTAGATTTATGCTAGTGTGTGTCCGCGACCCTGTATATGTAGCACAATGTCACATTATGCCTGTCCTTGGTTCCGTCTAAAAGATAAAGCTAATTAGACTCTTAGGTAAAATGAGCCTTTAAGGTTTTATTCTGTAGAGCTCAACCTGGTGACAGGAGATGGATCAAGCATAAAGCTCGTTAGTGCACATTAGATTTATTGATTGCTCTGACTATAGACTCTAAGATGATCTTTAATTGCTTCCAGGGAGCTCCCAGCAGAGTGGGAGAGCAGAGCAGAGGAGGAGGAGCTGGAGATCAGTGTGGAGGATCTGACTGAGGAGAATTATGTTCCCAAGAAAAAGGCCTTTCACCCCTTCAGTGGCAGAGGTTACAGACTTGGAAGGTAAGAGGCTGGGACTGAAAGGACAATATCAAACAATGCATCTTAATAAATGTTCACCTTCAAGAATTGTTTGCATCTAATTAACTTTTTAACACATGTAACAAATGATTATTAACTTCCTAGTTGTGGTTATCATGATACCAAAAAAGATTAACACTTTTTTGGCACCCTTATTTTGGGAGACTAAGTATACCTTTCTGACCACACCACGATACCAAACAGCACAGTGACTACTTTTCACCCTTTAAATAGGTAGACTGACTGATTACAAGTTCGAAGACACCTGTGATACTAATTGCAGGACACACCTTAGTTTAACATGTCCCTATGGTCAAATCATTTTCAATCTTTTCTTGGGGTACCATCATTTTTGTCCAGGCCAGTTTCATTATTTTGTTTTTTAAAATATTTCTGTTGAACCACAATTCACAAGCAATTTCTGATTTTCATTAGTTGATTTTCAGTAAATTTTCATTTATTATTACTTTTGTCAGTTTCAAGTTATTTCAGTGACCATGTGTGTTTTTCATTCTTTAATGGAAGGGTGCCAGCAATTTTCTCCAAGTCTGTATATCAAAATTGTGAGTTTTTTAGTTGCAGTATCAACTGACATTGTTCTACTCTGTGCTCTTGAAAGAAAATGTTTGAAATAAATTGTAAAAGTATAGGAATTGCAAGCAAAGGAGGTAATCAACTGTCTATCTTAAATGGTAATATGGTAAATGGGCTTGAGTTTATATTGTACTTTTCTAGCCTCTTTGACTACCCAAAGCTGAGTCTACCCATTCATACCAATTCACTCTCACATTCACACACTTATGATTGGAGTTTCTATGTCAGTTGTCCATTAGTATCAACTAACACATTCATGCGCTTTCATGCCAGTTTACATGCCACTGACACAGCAGTGGGAGCAATTTGGGATCAAGTGTCTTGCCCAAGGACACATCACCATGTGACAGCCAGGAGTTCGTCTCGGGCCTGCAACTTTCCAATTACTGACCAAGTGCACTATCAGACTGTGCCACCAACGACCCAATTGATTGATTGTTTATCAATATGTAATTATGTATTGATGTTTGGGGAGGATAATCTAAACTGCAGAAGAGGGGCTGCTAGAAAAGGTTCAGGAACTACTGCCCTGTCAACAGGTAAAAAAAATCTAGGACTCTGATCTTATTTTGTATGTGCTCTGGCTGTCAGTGTGGCAGTCAGTATAACATTTAAGACCCCAAAGTACAAAACCCAAAACCAGTGAAGTTGGCACGTTGTGTAAATCATAAATAAAAACAGAATACAATGATTTGCAAATCCTTTTCAACTTATATTCAATTGAATACACAGCAAAGACAAGATATTTAATGTTCGAACTGAGAAACTTTATTTTCTTTTGCAAATAATCATCAACTTAGAATTTAATGGCAGCAACACATTGCAAAAAAGTTGGCACAGGGACAGGGGGACAGTTCTGGACTACAGGCAGGCCAGTCTAGTACCTGCACTCTTTTACTACGAAGCCACGCTGTTGTAACACGTGCAGAATGTGGCTTGGCATTGTCTTGCTGAAATAAGCAGGGGCGTCCATGAAAAAGACGTTGCTTGGATGGCAACATATGTTGCTCCAAAACCTGTATGTACCTTTCAGAATTAATGGTGCCTTCACAGATGTGTAAATTACCCATGCCTTGGGCACTAATACACCCCCATACCATCACAGATGCTGGCTTTTGAACTTTGCGCCTATAACAGTCCGGCTGGTTCTTTTCCTCTTTGGTCCGGAGGACACGACGACCACACTGACAGTGGTTTTCTGAAGTGTTCCTGAGCCCATGTGGTGATATCCTTTACACAGTGATGCCGGTTTTTGATGCAGTACCGCCTGAGGGATCGAAGGTCACGGCATTCAATGTTGGTTTTCGGCCTTGCCGCTTACGTGCAGTAATTTCTCCAGATTCTCTGAACCTTTTGATGATATTACGGACCGTAGATGATGAAATCCCTAAATTCCTTGCAATAGCTCGTTGAGAAATGTTGTTCTTAAACTGTTCGACAATTTGCTCACGCATTTGTGGCCCTGAAGTGGTGACCCTCGCCCCATCCTTGTTTGTGAATGACTGACCATTTCAGGGAAGCTGCTTTTATACCCAATCATGGCACCCACCTGTTCTCAATTAGCCTGTTCACCTGTGGGATGTTCCAAATAAGTGTTTGATGAGCATTCCTCAACTTTCTCAGTCTTTTTTGCCACTTGTGCCAGCTTTTTTGAAACGTGTTGCAGACATCAAATTCAAAATGAGCTAATATTTGCAAAAAATAACACAGTTTACCAGTTCAAACGTTAAGTATCTTGTCTTTGCTGTGTATTCAATTGAATATAGGTTGAAAGGGATTTGCAAATCATTGTATTCTGTTTTTATTTACAATTTACACAACGTGCCAACTTCACTGGTTTTGGGTTTTGTACATATGAGGTTATTTTTTTGTGTATTCTGGTGGGTTTTGGTGGGCCAGCATTGTATTTTGGTCTAGAAACTTTGCCACTGCATGTACAGTCTTGACGGTGTGTTTGAGTGATGTGTTTTAAAATTTTTAATGGATTATTAACTGTCCTTAGAATCTTCCTTGTATGTTAAATAAGCCATTTTTCCATCCTATTGTTCTTTTAGCGAACATAAAATTTATCACTAAAACATGTTGAAATGAAAAGTATAAAATCCAGTCCCAGTTAAATCGGCATTATTATTTCCCTCTGGAGCCTGCTTGAAGTTTCATGACGCACAATACTCTTATTCACCACTAGGTGTCCTTCTAAATCCAAATACAAAAAAAGAACTCCGGAGCAAATCTAAGCAGGCTGAACGTCAGCTGAGCTGCATGAACATCAGCAATATTACAGCACCACTTTATGAAAACTGAATTCTCCAGAGAATCCAAATTTTGTAAATATTTCCTACAATAATTAGTTAGAAAATGACTCATTACATGTGCTCCTATAATTTTAATCTTATTATTTTTTCCTGTCAATCCTCAGTGTTGCACCCAGAGTTGTGGCCAGGTCACCATCTGTGCACGAGGATGGAGAATCTCCTCCTATTCCCATGGTAACACTAGACCACGCCCTTCCTGTCACCTCCCTGCAGATCTGGTTGGCCGACGGTAGGAGACTGGTGCAGAGGTTTAACCTATCCCATCGGTGTGTATCCAAGTGTCAAGGCCCTAAACACATCCTTCTCCATCATGAAATTTATCTAAAGACAGCCTCAGTAGTCTGTGTGGGGAGGAACGCTTGTCACTTTTCTATCCCTGCTGTGCTGCTGTGTGTGTAAAGCACATAATCTCAAGCATCACAGCTGAGAAGTAGTTCAAGGGATGACGAAAAAGACTTTTGTTTGTAGGAGCTGTGGAGATGATGAGGGGGTTTGTTTGGGGATTACGTAATGCTTTGTTCTAGTCTGCTGAAGTCTGAAGGCATGGTGCATGTTATATCCCCTGCTACAGTGCATGGGGCTGCAGAAAACATAATCTGAGATGTAGCAATGGAGTGGATCTATAAAATCCCCAGAGAGGGATTGCGTAACTGGGATGCAGCATTTATATAACAGAGTTTGCAGAAAGGATAGAGAGGGCTGAACCCCTCTAACCTTCAGCTTATGTGTGAGGAGCAGGCCAGCCATAGGATCACTTGTATGTGCTGGGTGCTGATTAATAATAGATTATGTTACTAGTATAGTGCTTCAGAGAAAAATCATGGGCCGCACGTGAGAGTGGAGTATTTGGGCTGCAGAAGAGGAATCAAACAGACTCTTAATCTGTCTGTCTTTATGTTTTTAACCTTCTGTCCTAATCTTTCTTTAATTCTACCTCTTGTGTCCCTTCAGGATCACTGATGTCCAGGATTTTGTTGCACGCTCCCAGAGAAGCTGCCCACCTTTTGTGCTGACAACATCGCTCCCTTTTCGTGAGCTCAACGACAAAGATCTTAGTCTAGAGGAGGCAGATTTGGCAAATGCCGTCATTGTCCAAAGACCCCTGAACACACAGGCTCCCTTTGGACACTCCTGACTAATAGAGCCCCAAAATTCACGCATCACACACCTATACCTTCACTTTCACCTCACCACAACCCCAAAGGCAGTCTGAAGGCCTCATATAACTTATTAGTCCTTTGTTTATTCTGCATTCATGATTGTCTCTTTAGATTGGTAATCTCAGTGGGAGATTATCTGCAGTCTAATGGAGATGTTGTCTGACAGGGTGCTGCAATGAAGACTACGTTGCTGATGATTCATTTGTCCATCTCCTCTGGGGAGCAGTATATACCTACCAAAATATCCCCCTAAACCTCCAAACTTCTGTAAAAAAGTCAAGGAAAACCAATTATGTCACCTATGCAGATGGTAAATCATGTACATCCGTCCTTTTGTCTACTGCTTGCATTCTCCCCCCACACAGCCAGCACCACCGAGCAGCTCTCTAAAGTCTTCCCAAACTGTGACCACCAGTTTTCCTGCACTATTTACAAGATAAAAAGGGTTTGTATCAGTGTGTTTACAGTTGTTTTAAGTGATACCATGTTTGATTTCCACGTTTTTAAGGTTTGCAGAGGGAAAATGTCATGCTTGTTATTTATGCTGGCCTTGCTTTAAAGGTCTATTTATTTTTTTGCCTTATTTTGCATCTTTGTGAGCATTTGCCTTAATTCAGAATGTAATATTTTATTTAAGTGCATCTAGAGGATCACTACGGCAGCCCAATGTAGACATACATCTATACGTTTAGTTTTACTCTGTCTTATGTTGTGACAAATAATTAATGTCTGTTTTCTCAAAATCTTTACATATTTATGTGGCTACTTGAGATGGTTTTCCTGTGATCATTCATGAATTTCCAGGATTGTGAGATAAATAAAAAAATGTTCATGACAAATATATCAACATAGTAATCCTGAAATAATGAAATAAATAAGGTGGAATCTTGAGAAACAACTTGTTACCACATAAAAATGGAGTAAAATAAATGTGTAGATGCTTGTACCTGGGCTTCTGTAGCATACATATCACAAACCAAGGAACAATTAAAAAACCCTCTCTAAAACTCAGCTGGCCTCTGTGATTTCTCATTTTTTGTCAGAAATGTAAACATAATTTGAGAACATCCAATGAAGACTATTGAAGCCAGAGGTGGCTGTGTCTTCAAATATTCTATAATACTTCATGTTCTTGTCCTAATGTGAACATTTTGGTTGTGTCTTTAAGATCTTGACCTAATTATCTCATTGCCTGTTAGTTACAATGAGTGTTTCCAGGTATCTAGTTGATTTAAATTATTTTCTTGAGAAATAAACTTGACATCACATGAGGAGCAGGGCCATGATCTTGAGAGGAATAAAGAGCAAGTTAAGATCTAAAAGAATACAGCCAATACAGACTTCCTATCACAAGAAAATCTAATTTAATAGAATGTATGGATGCATGTCCCATTGGAGCTTCTTATGATGTCTAACCACAGCTCAGGGTCAGTAAATGAGCTTTCTTTCAGTTCTTCATACTCACTTGATATCTCATCTGCAGTGTGAAAAAGGTCACAAAAGCATGAAAGGCTTGGTAAACTATGAGATTACACTAATCTATTTTTAGATCCCAACCTTTTTACCTGTGAAATTACATAACTGTTTTGTGAGATCGAAAGTATAGTAATTTAAAAATGTTGATAATTTCTCAAGATGTCAAGAAAATACCTAAAATCAAATGGATGATTACCAAGTTAATGAGATCAGTAAGTTTAAAAATAGATACAACAAACAAATGAACTTATCACCAAACAATTAAGTAAAAAAAAAAATTATAGGGAAGCCTGTCCTTGTGCTGCCAGAGGACATAACACAACAACAGGAACAAATAGATTCAAAGATTCAAGATTCAAAGAGTTTATTGTCATTTGCACATTGAGAAACGTGTTTCCCTGCACAATGAAATTCTTACTCTGCTGTCCACAACGAATGCCAGACAAAATAACAATAGGTTCAAATAGCAGCACAAAAAATACAAAATAATACTAATAATAGCAGTAAAAAAAGAAATACTGTCAAGATAACGTGACTGTTTTGACCCATCAGTATGACGTGTGCGTTGAACTCGATCCCGGGACAGGGACCACTTCAATTAGAGGAATACCTCAGACCCCACACATGCTCAAAAGTCACATTGCAGGACATACAGTGGTAGTCTGATGACTCAAACCTTGTCATAACGCTAACTGTGAATTCATCAATGGAAACCAAAACAAAAATTTTCGAATATATTTGACTATCTACAATAAAAGACAGTCTTATATCACCATCAGAAAGCTCTAAGAATGGAGCTTGTGGACACCTTGGGTCATGTTTTTTTCTATCTTGAGTTTTTGTGTTAAGTTATATATTATTTAGTCATATATTGTGATTTTTATCATTGTTTAATCATATGAGACTACTCATAGAGAATTGACTTTAAACACTGTGAGACATGGTTTTTAACATATGCTACAAATTAACAAGAAATGTGCCTCAGCTTCCAGTGATGCAGCAGGCAATGAAAGTAGTTTGTAGAAAAAAAAAACAGTTGGAGATTAATTTGAAATTGTTGGACATAAAATGATACAGTGTCTATCAGGAAAGTTCCCAGGAAAAATGCAATTTAAATCCCAGATGGAAAAAAAATTGCAGTATAATTTTTCCCCAATATCATTCAGTCCTGCTGTGAGCCCGAATGGAATCATTACTGATTGTCTTTAATAAACAATAATACATATACCATAGCCACAGCCATGAGCACCAACTTGACCGGGTCATTTGATTCAGAGACAACTCTCAAGGAAGTCACAATGTGGCATTGGAGTGTTTAATCCAAAACGCCATTTGTAGTTCTGTAATAGCTTGGTAATTACTTTCTTCTCTTGGCGAATATGTTAAGCTTAAAAAATTGTGAGGGTTTGTTTATGAACAAATTGTGTAAATATCATACATTTTTGTTCACCACATACCTTATTATCAGCCACTTTCTAAGAACACTGTGAAAAAATCCATAGGCTTTTAGTCAAGAGAACTAGCGCAGTGCTAACTTCTGGGTTGGCCTGCAATGTTTTGTCATCCCTGCACCACTCTATGGACATTTGTGTGAAGTTTCAAGATAGTCTTTCAAAGCACTGTGAAGACTGTGTTAGCATTAATGACCTGGATAGATAGACTGATAACCTAAAAACATACTGCCTCTGCCAGAATTTAAAATTACTGCTCTGTTATGAAGCCTGTCGAAATAGATATTTGACAGTAAAAGGGAAATCCATCAGCTTAAAGGTTTTATGATGTCATTGTGATTTTCTTTAACAATGAGCAGAACCTTGTCTTATTTGTAACACCACATCTTTGCTGTCAGCACAGATTTTCTTGGGATTAATTTTGGGAATGTAAGTGATGTCAAGGAAGCCAAAAATGGAGCAATGACGCCTTCAAGATGTCCTTGCTAACACACACAGTACAGGGTTAGGTGAAGTTGAATCCTCACTGCCTTGCCTTTGCTCCTTGAATGAGGCATCAAGAGGTTTCTTGTGATATGTAAGGACACAAATGCTTTTACATGAGCGTGTGTTTGCTTCTCCATCTCCCAGCTTTTGGCCTGGCCCAGGGAAGAAGGCGAACACCATTATACATCTTCAATATTTAAAGCAATGGGAGGCAGGAAGGAACAGAACAGGGGAGGGAGTGTATTTTTTCAGAGCTGAGGAAGAGAAGATGACAGCTTTGGGGCGGTCAAGGTCAGGGAGGAAGAGAAGTCAGCTGTAGAAATGACTTGAATACAAAGAATTACCTTTCCAAGAGGCACATTTTTGTTTTTTTTTAAATGGATGTGCGGACTGTGTGCATCACTTGGTTGGCAGCCAGAGGGGGTCTGGCTAAAGAGTAAAAGAGGGCACATTTCCTTTGTGCTACATATTTAATAAGGCTAAGCATGCAGGGAATTACTTTCCCTTTAACTCCCACATTTCCTTTCAGAATGACCCTTTTACTTGAGCAGCAGCCGACCTTTCATTTTGCACATTCCTCTTCACGCATTATCGGAAACATACCCGATATAATGCAGGTCATATGCTTGACTGCTCTGCAGCCTTTTGTCTTTTTTTTCATTGTCAATAACGTGGTTTTGGTAGAGGGGTTTGTATGCTTGGAATTTATGGAGAGGTCTGGGTTCATCAGCCAGGGTCTCTGTGACATGTTTGTTGTCATGGTCTGAGGACAGGCTTACTGTGGTGCATAAACATATTCAGCTGGAATATGAAAGGTTTTAGTGGGGAAAAGGGGAAAGCTTTCAATATATTATAAGTCAAAGGCCCTAAAAATGAACACTGCAATCATGTGGATAATGGTAACTCTTTTCAAAACCAGACAAAAATATGTGGAAAGTGCTTACTCTCATTTGAAATTCAAGCCAAGAGGAACTTCATGGTATTTTTAAAGCTCATGTAATCTTATAGAATAGATGGCCTAAATTTAAGCTCCTGTGAGTGCTCTTAGGTTTATGTCAATTACGGTGGCCCCAGTGGACAAAGACCTCTAATCTCTTTGCCAGTCTCCTCCTTCAAAGACGCACTGAGTGTTTTTTTTTCTGATTAATAATCTCACCCTTTATATCTAAAAAGTGAAAAGTGTGACTCGTCTTTAACACTTGCTTTGGAAAATAGAAATAACTGTAACTAAAACCAGGAAGTATGTCCCCGCAAGGTATACGATAGGTTAACGATGAAAGCACAGTGGTGGGTCAAGAAGAGTGGTTGAGGTGGTTTTGTGGTAGAGTGATTAGTGAGCATATTTTTACTTTAATTGAATAAGCATGTTTTAAACAAGATTTAAAGGTCACAGCAAGGTTGACCCTATACCCAAAAAGTACTTAGTTTGTACTTGAGTCCAAAGCTGCCCATAAGGGAAGATAAAGGGTAAAACTTTCTCGGTCCTAGAGTCATGGAGGAACCCACATAAGCAAAGACACTACATTCTTAATTCAAGCAATATCTACATAAAAAAAAAGAAAAATACTGTTTGACATTTATGTTGAGATTTAACTTCCTAAATCTGATCATTTCATCTTCGAGACAGAGTGCAAGACTTAAAGAAGTCTTTCAACAAGCTTTGAGATGAACAATTACAAGCAAGGGATGGATTTGAGACCCATCAACTTTTACCTTTTACGTCTGTCCGGCAAAGTCTTTTCATCATCACTGAGTGAGAGAAAACATTTGGTTTCATGTTAATAAAATTCCTCAAAGTGTTCTTGGAGATATCAAGATCACAAGGAATAAACATGAGATCAAATGACTTATACCACTTTGTGGAAAATTGTGTTGAAGGTTTTATGATAATAGAAATTCATGCAGAGCTAACTGCTAACTGCCACAGCTAGCATACGGGCTAACCTCCAAGATTTTTTTATTCCTAGGACATGGAAACAAGTCAGAATAACTTTCAAGGTTCTATAGGGTACTGTGTGCTGAAGCTTTTAATCCTCTTTGGAATTAAACTGTAGCTGAGGGGATAACATCATTTCATTATGAGATTCAAGTCAAGGTGAAATAAGCTAGATTAGCTGCCAACAGAACAGTTAATGCAGTGTTTTGGTTCCTTAGAACATAGAAAAATGAACTAATTGCATGTCATCACAAAACATCCCACTTTCTTAAACACTTGAAATTCAATTGTGGAAGAGAGTAGTGAAAAAAGCCCATGTTTCAACGGTTTTGGATTTAAGACCATTTTGTTCCCTCAAAAGTCAATACCCTTAAGGTTGCTGTAATGGGTAGAAAAATCACCTATATTTTACTTACTAGAGCAGAAACTGCTCTAATTTACCTCCAAAAGTGTTATTTAATTTGTGAAAGTTGCTGCCATCTTAAATGTTTGCTAGAAACACCTTTTGTAGAGAGATCTTTTCACCAGCTATACCTACATTTTGTCTTACAGTATGGTGTGAAGTCCACATTAACGTTGAATTAAAACTGGTTAAAATTAAACTAGTGTTGTGCCTTTTTATTTTGTATTTTTTTATATATACACAATGAAATGCTTTGTTAGTAAAGCTCTTTAAACTTAATTCAAAACTTCTGATGTTTGATCAACACACTTGGAAACACCAGCGAGAGTTGACCTCTGCTTACCTACACTGCCCTCAGCTTCCTCTGTGTTCATCTCTCTTGGCCAACATTGCGGCCTAACTGCTCATAGTTCAACATACATCAGCTCTATTGGGGCCAGCTGCTTCCCCCTCAGGACTAGACTCCTGTTGTATGGCTTGAAGTGCCCTTTTGAGGACAGCCAAAGGACAGCCAGTCCGTCGTCCTCTTGGCAGGGTATCAGAATACTGAGACCAGTTTAAGCTGCATGTGGTGAAATGGCATTTACATACACTTAACACGGCGTTCATCAAATGATGTCACACTTTGTTTATGCAAAGTTCAGTAGCGCCAAGCTACGTAAGTTCCCCTATGTTGAGCGTGCTACCCATGGGTTACATCTGCGTTGGTGAATGTTTAAAATCTGTCTATAATTAGTCAGGGGGGCATTGTGGGGTGGCTGTCTGGAGAAAAAGATCTGAAACTACTACTTTAAGCTATATCAAACTTAACAACAAAGCACCATAACAACCATATTTAACACGGGTCTTAACATCCTCTTGTGGTTGTATGATTTGTTGTAACTTTAAGCCTCTGCTAAAGCTGTCTCAGCATGTGCACCACCTCAAATGTTAGAGTGTAAACTAAATTGTAAATTAGAATTTGCGCTCAGTCTGGACTATGTTTGAATCTACCCAAAGATGGTGCAACTCATAGCTGGTGCTTTTGGTGCTAATTGCCTTAGGAAAGAAAATATCTGAACAATGCAACCATTGCTGCTTTGATTGTCACCATTCTATTAAATACATTGTTTCCTTGAGACTCTCTCAACCACAGGCACGATAATTATTCACAGCATTACTGGCCAACACACCTTTCGCTGGAATGAAAAATGTCAGTACCTCTCTCTGAGGAAACCCCTCAGTAAGTCATACCTAAAGTATTTTGCAGTGCTGTTGTGGTGTATTGTAATGATCCTGATGCTGATGAAGCACTTTGTTAAAAATGCATCTTGATGCTTGAGCACTTCCTTGTGAAATTCCTTATGTGCAGACACACCTGTCTTGCTCACTGATTAAAGAATTGTTCCAGTGATTCTTCATAACTAAAATGACATCTGCCAGCAAGGCGTCCCTTTTGTCACGCAACGCTTGGTGAGTAATAGTGCTTAGGTCATGGATGCCAGGGTGTTACACTGAGAAGAACAACCAACCAAGGTTTTAGGATTAAGCAGAGCACAGGCAATGTTGGGTGATCTAGTGCATAAAGGGGCCTTATAGTATGGGCAAAAGAGAGGTGAATGTGAATGTGAGTGCATAAATGATTTATTTTGATAATTCAGGTGAGTATCGAGACTGCAAACTGAAACTGACAGTTTAATAAGTTTACAGTGGTGGGTCAAGACCGGCAAGCCAGGGTGAGTTTTGTGGTCATATAATTTGTAGAAATCTTAAAGGCAGGGGTTTAACATAAGGCCTGGTGCCTTTGACCTTTTACCTCAAATATGTTCTCAATATGTCAAGTTAGAGAGGACATTTGTACAAAGTTAAACAGAAGTCCCTTCAACAGTTCTTGAGAAAGCACTTTCAAATGAAAGCACTGATCATCAGACCGTAGACATTTGAGCATATCTCTCTGAAGTTGTTTTAGTTCACCATTGAGTTAAAATGGACATTTGCACAAAATCTTCCAAAAAGTATGGAATCATTATTTTGGTTGATTATGTCTCCCCTTTAATAATACCCATTAGTATTGTATTTCATATCGTTGGAAAGCCTGATTAGTCCCCTTTACAGTGAGGTACAACTTTTAAGGATCATGTATTCATGGAATGAGCAACACAGCTAAATATGTGAGTAGTGCCAAAATAAACTGGTGTCAGCCCTGGTACCATTACCAAACTTAGGACCAAGTTCCCTGAGACAGGTGAAGTCAAAGACACACCAGGTCCCAGGAAGAAAACAGCCTAAAACGACTGGTTTCTCACCTTTTAGCAATTATGCTAATATCTGTATGAGCAGTCACGCTCATAGCTCCCACCTCTTCCTGCTTCTAAGGATACTGATTGGGCCATGCCCTTTTGGTCAGAGCACAATCATTTTAGATTGGGGCTTGGCAAGATGTGTTTGTCTGATCACAGACATTGAATCATGTGGATCCAGCTGCCCTGCAAGTTTACACCTTTACATCCTGGTTTAAAAAAATGTCTCCTATCTAAATGTATAATATTATGTGTTCTCACTGTACAAGGGGTGTTTTATCATATCACACAAGTTCTGGTTTCAGAAATAAGGGACAGGATTGACATGGTTACATGTCCACATGGAGTTGTTGTTGTTTTGACAGTATTCTCTGTGGCCTGTAACCCCTCCTCCCCCCTCCAATCACTCATCATTTGGGCAGCAAATCAGTGCAGAGCTCATTATCATGGCCTCCAGTAGCCTCCCCTTCCCCTTTGACCTGAGTGTTTCCAAAGGGGAAGGAAAAGGGCTGCATCTGATCTTCTAGAAAGACAAAATTTTCTTATCTCACAGCCCTGAATCTCCCTTAATTTCCATGCCCTAATCCCAACAACAGTAGAAACAATGGTGAAATACAGTGCTGCGTTTGTGCTGCAGAAGCCACTGAGCTTGTTATGGCTTTTACAGCAAAGTCTTCTGATTTTCTGCTATCATTGCGAACAACAATGGACATAGAGAACAGCATACATGAGTGTTTATATCGGACACATTTAATGTGCCTGCTCCATGTCTCTTTCTTTGGTTTTGTTGTAAGTTGTAAGGGGTACTGTTTGATCAGGATTTGTCCTTCAACTTCCACATAAAACAAATTTCAATTACAGCATTTTTTTCATCTTCATAACATTGCTGAAATCAGGCCTATCCTGTCAAAGAGTGATGCTGAAAAGCTAGTCCATGCTTTTGTTACCTCTAGATTGGATTATTTTAATTCTCTTTTATCAGGCTGTCCCAGCAAGTTGCTTAAGACTCTTCAGCAGGTTCAAAGTGCTGCAGCACGTGTATTGACTAGAACTATGAGAAGAGACCACATAAGCTTCTCTGCATTGGCTTCAATAAAATCTAGAATAGAATTTAAGATTCTTCTTCTCCCCACAAAACTCTCAATGGGTAGGCACCTATTTACCTTAATGAGCTTGTAGTTCTGTACAACCCCTCTAGAACGTTACGCTCCCAAAATGCTGGCCTGCTTGTGCTACCATCATCCTCTAAAAGTAGTATGGGAGGTAGAGCCTTCAGTTATCAGGCTTCTCTTCTCTGGAAGCATTTGGAAGAAGTTAAGCTGCAACAGGCTTAGACTGCCGGGGGATTTGGCACACTGAGCTCTTCTCTATCTCTCTAACACTCTCTCTCTGTCCTCTCTCTTTATCTCTTAAACCATTTTTGTTTGCTCTTGTACACGTCTCTGGTTCTTGTCTTGTGGGTAGCCTGGGATCGTGTGTGTGGATGGCCAGCTGCTGTGGACTTATAAAGCTTCAGTTACTACAGTTACAAATATCTGGCCTTTCATTTAGCCCCATTTCATTATTCATTAAAATTCCTGATATAAACTTCAGAGAGATAAACAAAAAAAAATACATGGTAGTTCCAGCAAACATATATCAATATGACCTTGCCAAAAATGCATGAATGACCTGCTGTCATGTACCTACTCGAATCCAAATGCTTTATCCTGCATCAACCATTGACAGAAAATATACCATTTAACATAACTTTATACTTTAAGACCAGTTAAACCCAATTTAATGGCAGTTCAATTAGATGCTGCTATATTAATCAACATCATTCCTCTCCAGTTTATAACCATTATACTGTAGCTTTTAATGTTAATATTAGAATGACCTCTCTTTCCATGGTTATTATTGATTATAACTCCATAATGAATACCTATACAACCATATAGGTAAGAGAGCCCTCATGAAATTGAGATTCCACATCTCAAGGGGCTAACCTTTAATGAATCTATATTCAGCAGAGACAAATATGATGAGGACAGATTTATGGTCTGGGCGTCCATGGGTTTGTCAGTATCATAAATTCTTATGTCAGTCTCGTTGTCTCTGCCTGGACGGATACATGTCTGGATGTATGTATGTGTATATATGTGTAATTTATATATTTATACATATATACGTATACACACATATATATACATATATAAAGTTAAGCGTATGGCTTCTGCCTGCTCACTTGTAAAGTTCCTGGAGATAACAGTTGTTATGAATTGTCCTATACAAATAAAGATTGATTGATTGTTCAGTCTGATGCAGGGTTACAGAGCCACTTACAGGCCTGGCATATATAATACAGCGTTTTCAGTGTTTTCACGTGGATGGACGCATTTTTGGGTCTTATTCAACCTAAAATAAGTACATACTCAATAGATACAAAAGACATGACTATAACTGTCAAACACGTTAGGACATCGGACCTAAAAAGAAGACAGGGCACTTTTTTTTTTAAATCAAATTTGTGACAAGCTTGTATGTTTTAAGCCTACCATGCCAGGAAAAGAACCAGAGGCCTATTCATTCTACTAACTTTAAATCATGTGTAAAATATGAGAGGAGTCCTTTTGAATAATGGATTTCATATGATCAAAATAGCTCTTTTTCATTTTTTCACAACATAAATAATACAGAAAAAAATGTCGTCCTTGTCCTTTTGCACTGGATATTCATCCAAAACGCACACTGCTGGCGTCAAATCATCCCCACCCTCTGCTATAATCTCTGGACAGATGCACACATCGCAGACATGCACAGCCCAGTTTGACCTACACGCACTCTGTTTCTGAGGGTGTGTGTTTGTGTGTGTGTATACGAATGTGTCATACACCGTCCCGGCCGCTGCAAGGCGCAGCTCCCTCCGTCACTGCAGACTGAAAAACACGCCGAGAGTGGAGTGGAGACGCGCAGACCATCTCCATCCTCCGCAGTCTCCCTCTCATCCCGCCGTGCACACTGACTCTCAGATCCCCGCACACCGGGAGAAACTTACAAACAAACAAACAGACCCACTGAGAGGCTGACAGCTCCGGCTGCTTCTTCATCCACAGGGGGTAAGGTTGATTTTTTTTGGCCTCTTGTATTTTTCTATAACGCGTGAGTGTTCTTGTCATGTGTGCAGAGTGCTTGTTTATGGATGCACTTACAGCATTAGTAAGATGAGCAGGGACAGCACACTCCTGTACGGGACATCGACGGATTTGAGCGCCGCTTGCTCTTATTTATCTCAAGTGAGGTATGCAAATTTAACAAAAGATGCAATTCTGAGAGACATTATACTTTAAGGAGGTTATGTAAATGTTGCTTTAGTGAGAGTGCTACTGAGTGCGAGTATGAATTATTGCCACATCTGCATTTTTCCCATGTGCATTGTCCCAATTATGTTGTTATGTGCATGCGTTCAAAGTTTTGTGCGCATGCATTTTTGTTTGTGCCTGCATTCCTCTGCTTGTATGTCCCCACCTGTGTTTGCCAACGCACAGACGGTTTACCTAAAGGCAAGGGTAGGAAATTGAGCCCAGTGATCCAAAGGGCCTTAAGATATAGTCATTATAGTTGAGCTCAAAATGAAAGTCTGAAGTTACTTGAAATGATAAAGGCATGTATTTTCTGAATGCACTGCAGGCTGTCTCACTTGTACAAATTGGTTTGCGATGTTAGGACACCCACTTTCTATTTTTGCAGATCATGCAGTGCTCCCTCTCTTTTGGTTGTTAGCCTTATTATTGTAGGCAAATTCCTGCACACTGTTTAAATTGAACAAATAGATTGGAGTTTCTCGCAAATTTGCTTGCAAGTTGTACTATTGTATGTAATGAAATTAAATAGTAAATACATATATTTGAAATATTTTGCATTTCTCAAAAGTACTTTGCTTTGATACTATGTTGGCAACCTTGTTTCCCAAATTAGCCAACAGTCTCTCTCTTTCTGTCATGGTTGAAAATATGTGCTGAAAAAATATTTGTTGCTGCACAGAAGTAGTGTTGTTGCCTCAAAGAGGTTTCTGGATTATCACTCTGGTAAGATAGGGCCTTTCTGTATGGAGTTTGCACGTTTGTCTTGTGTATTCTTGGGCTTTCATCAGAAACCCTGGTTTCCAATATCACAGAGTAAAACATGCTTGGCAGCTTAATTCAGGTTGTTAGAGACAAATAAGGTAAGGACAAATTCATGGTCCAGGCAGCTATAAATTAGTCACTATTAAGAATTGTCATTTTAGTCCCTTTGTCTCAAAAAGTGTCTTGAGATATCATTTATTATGATTTGGTGCTTTACAAATAAAGATTGGTTGGTTGATTGAACTGATGACTTTAAATTGCCCTTAGGTTTGAGTGATTGTGTTAATGGGGATCTGTCTCTGTATGGTAGCCCTGTAATTGGCTGGCAACCAGTTCAGAGTGGTACCTGCCCCTTGTCCAATAAAGGCACCAACTTCCCACAACCCTAGAAGGTGATAAAACTTTATAGATAAAGGACAGATGGATGGCTCAATATTAATTATTCAAACAATTTCAAAAAGCAGGTTGACTGGTAAGGAGTAAGGCTCTCTTAACAGCCTTTACCCACTTGTTTAAACATTGACAACATATTTGTGCAATAAAGACGGTGTCAGAACAATTTCTTGCAATTTTTTGTTTGTTTTATTAAGTTTTTATTGGCACCGTATTTATGCAATGTAGACAGTGATCTCTCTTTTTCTGGGGTTAAAACATTGCTAGCAAATTTCTGCTGCTGTCTAAACTTTGTTCAAGTCTGACTTGGTAAAGAGTGCTTTTCATTTGTCCCGCTTACTTTCCAACCTACATTACTAATCAAATGACATGCAAACTCCTGACACTGCTAAGATTGTGCAAATAAGCTGACAATGTAGATGAAGTCTGCTGGTTTCACTCACTTGTCCAAATTTTGCCACCCTATTACACTTCTAAGAGTGTTCTCCCCACTTCCCCAGCCTCTCTCTATTATTTTGTTCTAATACCAGGAAATTCCTGACAAAAACTTAATAGCCCAAAAAGATGGCCATTTTTAAATACGTTGGGGAAATCACTTGTCCAAACCATAGTGGTGCAACTGTGCACTCTCGCTTGGTTTAGGCAACCATAGACCATCTAATCTCGGTAACTAAACTAAAAAAAAAGGAAAGTCTCAAAATATGTTGGTCAGACAACATAATTGCTTTAAGGGAATGGGACAGAGCCTTGTATTTGCCATTGTTAAAAAAAAGAAAAAAAAAAACGCCCTTGCATTGTTTGTGTGAGAGTGCATGTATGTGTATGTGCAGCCTACATACATGTATGTTCTCCTTCTGTCTGACTCTGCCCTACCCTTCCTGGCCTCATTCCAGAGCTCCAGCCCAGCATGTGAATGGCGGCAGAGAGCGGCAGAGTTGTCACAGAGGAGCAGGAGGAGCTGCGGGCCCCTGGAGCCGTCACTCACGTGCACCATGCGCAGGCACACGCACACACCCGGAGTCAGAGCCATAGCCAGTTTCACCCTCTGACACACACAACAACGACACACACCCAGTGGCAGGCACCTCGCACTCTGGCTCACACCCGGAGTCACAGCCACACTCACTTCAACACGCCATCACACACACAGGCGCAGAGGTACGGCTGCCGGCTCACACACAGCCTCTCAGCCATGACCAGGGGAGAGAGGGGAGCGCAGGGATCTGCGGGGAAGCTCATCAAGCCCACTGAACCACTCTTCCCTAAACCTCCTCAGCAGGTAAGATCAGCTGTTTTTGTTGGTTGTTTTAAATATTTTATTAAGATGGCATCTCAGTCTTAAGTCACATTGCTGCGGTTTTACCTTTTGGATGAGAAAATTGGACAAAAATGCTGGCTGACTGCCTTTTTATCCTTGAAGAAGAAGACAAATACAGGCTAAATATAAATATTTTATTTGATAATTTGAGGAAATGAATGATTACCTTCCGTCAAGTAGACAAGATGAGAAAAAATGTGAGAGATGAACTTTTGAACATGAAAATTCATGATGTTTTAGTTGTTCTGAGGAAAAAAAATGGTTGTTCTTCAGATTCAAGACTAGATATACTAGTTCTTTTGGTAGTTATCGAATACTAGTTTTTAGCAGTGGAGCATTGTAAGGGTAAAGATAAAAATATAAGCTAACTTGTTGAGAAAGTACTTCATGTTAATTAAAATGATCTATTTGTTAGTTAATTTTTAATTAAAGTATGTATTGTGCATTAACTTCAGTGAAGTATGGTAATTTGGCTAACTATGTTAGTTTTAACAGAGAAAATACTTACACTAAAAGCAACAATAATTATAATGTATTGTCTTTTTTTATATAAAAACAAACAAAAAATGAAAACTAGACTAAATTTTGTTTTAGTTTTCACTGGTTTTAACAAGACTAAAATGTTGAGTGCAAGAATAAGTAAAATATGACTTAATTGTTTACCAGTTACCTTTTTCCATGACAAAAAAAGGCAAACAACTTGTTTATCGTTTCCCTTCCCTTGGCCAGACAAGACTTATATGTTAGAGATGGGCTATTGGACATTAAAATTCATGATGATTCAGGGGGATGAGAGGCTGTATGGTGGCTTGGTTCAATCTCTACCGGTAGTATCAGGGGTGCAATATCGGTTAGAGGGGATCACATGGACCAAGCAGGGGAGCACAGCAGTGTTGTGTCTGCTCAGTGTCTTGCTCTCTTATGCGCCCCCATAGCTGATGTGACAAAATATCACATCATTGTGGAATTTAATGTGAATGACATTACAATGCTGAAGCTTTGTTGCGGCACTGTTGTGTAAATACAGTGTGAAACAGGCTTGGTGTTTTAAGCAGCACCAACAGAACTACCTAAGCTGATTTGTACTTTTAACTTATCCTGAATTTATCCAGGAGAGATTTAAGCAAAACTCATGTTGATCACAGATTAATTGTGTAATAGGGACTTGTTCAGTAACGAAGATGAATAAGGTTAAGGATATTGATAAAAACTAAGCTACCAAAACTAACCTTCAAATGATATACTATGTAATTTTTTCACCAGTTAATTATCTCTTCCAAGGAGGTTATGTTTTTTTCAGCGTTCGTCAGTTTGTTTGTCTTTTTGTCTGCTTATGAGTGAGATACCTCAAAAAATTCTCAAAGGACTCTGATTTTTCCTGGGAATGTTGACCATAACACAAGGGACAAGTGATTATATTTTGGTGGTGATCCAAATACAGGTGCAGATTAGGGCTAAACGATTTCTGATCGAAATCGCAATTTCATACATCAAAGGTTGACATACTGGTTTGGTATGGCTGGCTTTTTTCCTTTATTGGAATTGTTGAATTTTGTTTTTCTTATTGTGATTTATTTAACATTTGGTTTTTTGGGAATTTTTTTGTATTTTATTCAACTTTTTTAACTTAACACAATTAAAAGATTTTTTGCACTACATTTTTGTAAGTAAAGACAGTCAAAGATGGCTTTTTTAGTTCTTCAGTTGTAATAACTGCTGTCACTGAATGACTTTAAAGAGTTTACGTGCATGTTTTTTGTTAAAAAATACATTTGGAAGCTATTCTTACCTTTAATTTTCATCCTTGCCTTAGAATAATAGCTTTTAATGTTTGATGGTATGATGTGATTTTCTATCATGTTTGTAAATGTTACTGTACACATTGTGGATATTGCACTGAAGCCTGATTTGAAGAAAATCCGGAAACGAATTGAAATCGCAGTATCTACCAGAAAAATCGAAATTAGATCTTTTCCTAAAATCTTTCAGCCCTAGTGCAGATACAGGGATTTTTTAAAAGGATTTAACATTTGGCGATACGATAACCTGACACGCCAGACTGACAGTTCAGCACATACTATACAGAATATATTTATTAGTCCATCCAGGCAACCATCCATAGAAAGTGTGTAGGGAGTGCAGAACCTTTTAGAAACATATCCAAAAGGTGATTGGTGATTGTTCTGTCAGTCATATTCATTACAGGCAAATCGAATGTTGCAGTAGGCAGTGCTACAGTCTGACGGACATAACGTGAGCTAATTCATAAGTAAACTCTTGCCAAAAAAATGTCGGAAGAGTAGTGAAAATATCTCCTCCATCAGTAAATGGCTTCAGTGTTTTTATTTTTTCTTCATTTGAAGCAGACATGTGGTCCAGTTACGATAAAAATAGAACTGAAGCTGGTAGCATCCATGCTAATCTCTGTATGAGCAGCATTTTTTTTTTTTTCAAATAAAATTTATTGAAGGAAACAGTATACAGAAATGAAGGTAAATACACATTGAATACATAGGACAGATAAATGATTGGGTAAACACAGTGCCAGGAGTTTTATAGGAGCAAAATTAGACATTTACAGTAAGTGAACAAAGAAAAATTAATACATATATAACTAAAAACATACATTCAGTTTAAAGCATACATTTAAGATTTTAGCAGCTTTACTTTTATGGGAGTCAGATAAAGTTTGGAGGTACAGCTGTGTTTCCTAAAGGCAAAAAATAAAGGTTTATTTTTTACAACCTTACATTTATGAAAACAGACATACAGTCATTTTATGTTGTCATCACGCTTGTAGCTCCTGCCTCTTCCTCTGTAGAGCACACTGATTCGCTGTGCATCTGCAGTCTGAGCTCAATTGTCCCTGCTTGGAGCTTTGCAAGATGGATCTGTCTGGTTGCAGAAATTGGATCTGGCAGATCCAGCTGCACTGCAAGGGTAGTAATCAGGACGCATTCCTAATTTTGAGAATAAATCATCTAACAATGTCAGAAATGGCTTTGCGAAAGTTTGTGCTCTCTAAGCACCTCCAGTTTTAAAACAGTTTGAGTATTGGCAGTGCATTGATGTGAGTGATATATAATTTGTCTGTCTGATGTTGTTCAAAGAGAGAAAACATTCTGACTCACTTAAATATCTAAAATCTATGGACTTTAAGCTGACTAGAACCAGACTTAGATTTAAATTTTCTAAGAAGCGACTTAAGCCAACAATTGTTTTTGTTTGCAGACTAGCACTAAAACAAAATCCATTAACACTGAACATCTTTAACCTTTATTTAGAATATTTTGTGTCATTCCCAGTGCACTAGATCTGACTGAAATCCTCAATCTCATTTTGACTGTGAGTGCCTCCACATGATTGGATGGAGCTGAGAAAAAGATGGAAAGTGTGATCTCTTTAGTGGCTTATCTCTGTCTGATTAATCAACCATGTTGTTTTTCCCGTGAACTGTAATCCCTCCCACACAGTCGATTCAATAAGTGGAAATTGATTGTTTTTATTTGTGAAAGGTTGATGGGATGATCTGCCAGATGATTGCTTTCCTTTGTCCCGTGACAGCAATATCAGTGCAATGGACTTTGGTGATTGAGAGAGTGTTGTTATCACATGTACAATAGGACAAGAGACAGTAGAAAGGGATGACTTCATATTAGGAAACACTAGCTGTTTTAACTGCATGACCTACATTTGTGATTGTCATTGGAGTGATACAAGGTGATCGGTCTGTGAAGTGAGCAAGCCTCCTGTGTTTGTGTTTGTTCTTCAGTGGAAGTGTTAGAAGAAGCTGTGTTTTCATCTCTTTATCATCCCACAGGATGTAAACCAAAGGAAAACAGAGACAAGTCATCACATTGTGACTTCATTGAAGTAGATACCATACTAAACAGACAGAGCCTCTCATGAAGTCATAATAGTTTGGTAGTTAGTCACTTACTTTCTGTGAGGCTACATTAGCTCAGGTTTCAGCAGCATTACATCACTAGATAAAACCAGTTCTGCAACTGTCTCGTTTCATCCAAATCCTCTGTCTGTTATGCTGGTTTGATTTATTTTGACAACTTGTTTACTGGAATCAACAAAGTAGATTATTTATTTTGAGTTTCTTTTGATCAAGTTTTACATAGATTGGAAACGTCATTTCTGTCAATCATTTCTCCTCTTTAGTAATACCAAATGGAATTGTATTTTATTTAGTTAGAAAGTCTGATTAGTCTGAATTTCCCTGAGGAAGGTTTTCCAAGGGGATTAATAAAGTATTATCTAATCTCATCTAATCTAATCTAGTCATCTTTACCACAGGCTACAACTTGTAAGGATTGTGCATTTGTGCAATGAGCTACACAGCTAAACATGTGGGTAGCACCCCCCAAAAATGTGCCAAAATCCCTTCTTCTCCTAAAAGAAAGCCTAAGGTTTCTCAGTGAAGCAATGGTCTTCTTGTGCTGTTGTCTTCCTGGTATGCCCACTTCACGGTCTATCTTTGACTTCACCAGTCTTAAAGATCTTGGTCCAAAGTTTGGAAATGGCACTAGGGCTGACACCAAATAATACGGACCCTCTGCGTATTGGAACACAAGCTTCCAGTTGCATGGGATTTTGGCAAATTGTTTGGGGCGTTACCAACACATTTATCTATATCTCAGTCATTTCATGAATGCATAATCCTTACAAGTTATACCTCATTGTAAAGGTGACTCGTTTATTATTCATGTGTAACATATGATGTTAATATTACTGCTGTATGTTGCACACAAGTTAACTAAAGGGCCTTTAACTGCATGCCTTATTCATCTAAATCTGAATAACCATTCGGTTTGAAGGCAAAAAAAAAATTTGGGACACCTCTACTTTCCCCCCCCCCGGCATCCATGCTGGTCACAATGACTGTTGCTATCAAAAGGTACTATAAAACAAAACAGAGCAAAGAAAACACAGAAATTATAGTGTGAGCAAAACCTTGAGAATGTCATGTCATCCTCCATTCTCCTCTCCCAAATCTGTCTGCTGTTTATTGCCCTGTCCCAGCAAAGGACTTTGGCCCAAAGAGAGCAAATACATGCCTTTATGCTGGTGACTTGTGTACTACAGTAGCCGTGGCTTTTTGTCCCCCAGGGTTTATCCAGTGTCACTGGGCTACTGCTCACGTTTTCATGGCTCACCGCCATCACTGACATAATCAGCCTCCCCTTCAAACTCATAATCTGAATTACGAGCTTAGAGCCCTTTTTGTCAACTTCTGTGACTACAATCCCAAATGTACCACTGATACCCAGAAAAGTGGTAAAATCCTTCACAGAAGGACATTAAAACTGCTTTATGAATCCATTTTTGCAGCTCAACTTTTGGCATGCAAACACACGGTTTAAAAAATTTAACTTTGCACGGAGAGTATAGCTTAGCCAGCTCTTGAGGGAGTTGGTCTGCATTTGTCATCTCTGCAGAAGAATTATCCTCGATCCTGATTTAAATTACTTGCAGTGCGGTTCAGGCGTTTTAAATTGTTTTTCCTGTAACGGTTAAGGATTCATTAACTTTGGAGATTAGTCTTATCTGTCCTTGTCACTTGCTTGTTGCTGGTCTAAACTTCACAGATGCTCCCTTTACTCTCAGCATCTCTGCATCCTCTATGTGTTGTGTGTTTAAATGTATGTAGAGTTGTGCACTCAAACAGTTGAAGGGATATCCTGTTTATCCTCTTTGATGATAAGACCCCTCTAATGAAAGATGCAGAGTTTTGGAGGGAAAAGTAGGAGTGAAAGAAGCGTGTGGAGAGTTCAGAGTATTTTTGCACATCATCAGTTAAGCAGCATTCTCCAGACACCAAAGACTTCAGTTTTTTCTCTCCAATTAGGGGTAATTGCAGTGAGAGTGGAAGAAGAGAGAGTTTTGAAGTCGGAACCGCGGCACAGCCTTTACTTACCTCTGACCTGCTTGTCTTGGGATTGAATAATTACACACTACCCTCCTGATAATTGTCACTCTCGAGCCCCCTCTGTGTTTTGAAGCTGCAGAGAAAAAACGGAGGAGTAGAAAACGTGAGCCGGATAATAACAGTGCAACAGTCTTGGTTGTGGTTACTGGGATGGCTTTTTTCTTTCGTGGAGCTCTGAGGGGAGCAGCTGTGGGCCGAAGCTCGGGCCACTGGATTTGGATTGACACTGTTTTGTGTTTTTGCAAGAGTAAATTTGTGTCTTGACATTGGAGATTATGCAGGAGCTAGGGCTGTGCGATATGGACCAAAAATCCTATCAAACTGAGATTGTTTCTTTTTACTAAATGTCGATGCAATAAACATCTTGATATCTTTGTGTCCTTACCCTGGTGACAGCCAAGACAAGAGGCATTATTCTTCTTAAATATCTTAAGACAGCTTCTAGAAATACTTTAAACTTTGAACAAATGCCCACTTTGCTCCAAGATGATTTTCAAGGTAGTAGGTAAATGGTAAATGTCATGGCTCGTGAAGTTCGTCTGATGCTTGTACACTATTTCTCAAAAATGCTTGAAGAAATTATCTAAAAACTTTGCATGTCCTCTCTAATAGGATGATGAAATAATTAGTTATTGGAGTCAAAGGTCAAAGATCAAGGTCATGGAGTCTTATGTTTATCTCCTGCTTCTAAATAGAATTTTTCAAAACTGCTGTGAAGGATTTCCCTTTAACTTTGTACATGTCAGATCTCACTTACGGATTAGTCATAGTAGAAATCAAAATGATCTTTCAGTCAGAGATATGCTTGCAGTTTGTCCCTGTGCTAATGTCCGTTGGCATAATCAGCGTTCTTGTTTAATAATAATTGCCTGTATGTGACCCGTGTTACAGGAAGACACCACTAGAGGGCGCAAAAGTCCAAGGCTGCACATAACCACCTGTGGCGTTAGGATTAAACCAAAATGGCAGTAATTCTGAGAGTACCAGTAACAAAATAAAAACCAATCAACACCAAAAGTCAATATCATCATCAAATATTTGTTGACAACTGATGGCCAGACCTCAAACCTCACTATCATCATCATCAAGACTCAGTTTCTTTTTTTTCTCTCCGTGCACCGTCAGAACTATCTTGGTGTAGGGGTGTAATGCGTTACCATGTTAACTGACGACTTGCAGCCAACTGTGTTGATGGATGTACTGTAGCCAAAGCACTTGAAAAAGCAGAGGGTGTACCCAATGATTCACTTTCATTAACCACTGTATCAAAGAATATTCCATTAGTTTATGGGTGAGAAAAATACAGCCAAGGAAACCAAGCTAACACAAACAAAGTCAACAATGGAGTCAACTCCAAGTCACCAATGTACACGGTCACCAGTTGAATAAGTACACTGAACTTGTTTCCTTGTTTCCTGTCTTCTCAAGGAGAATATATCAGTAGTCAGCTGGATGAACTGTCAGGTTTGTGTCAGTGTAGTCTCACACCTTTTCAGATATATATGATTGTGCTCTTGATTTATCAGTTTGTCTTTGAAACTTCCTGTTGAAGTTGTTTCTGCTGCTGTTATCAATCTGTCAAATCTCTTCTGCCTCTACTTTGATCCTACTGGTGATGTGTTGACTATAGCAAGTATCTGCATCGTCTTAGTCCTGGACGACGTGCATAACTGCCATGCTGAACTGACACAGGGGACACGTGGCGGCAATTGTGCGTTCGCATACTTTTAACCAAAAGAGAGACATCTTGGCAATATTTGAAAAAGTGATTGTGATGGGTCTTGTGCCTTAATATTTCAAGTATATTAACTTGTGGTCAGTAAACATCTGACTGTAAGTAGGTTTTACTGTAAATAATTGTTCTACTAACCAATAGGTTTGGCATCATTTTTCCTTAAATCAATGTATTCAACATTGCACTCACTATACTGATGTAAAACTATTATCTTATCCTCTCATTATCATTTAAAAATATATCAATATATCTTAATAACTACATCTAATGCCCAGCTGTATGAGGCAGGATAGGCAAAGTCTAAGAGGAGACGCTCGTAAATATCGGGCTCCCTAGACTGTGGTGTCTCGTCTTATTCATGTGTGAAGATGAAAGCTTGTCCTCTGTGCTGTACACACACACACACACACCCACACACACATACACACTCATGCTTCGTCATGTGCCTGATGGTTTCAGCAGAGTATAAGTGAGAGGAAACGGAGCTGTGGATGACTTGGTGGGTTTCTCAGGCTGCCTCAGTGTCTGCACACATAGACCACAATGCAAACAGCCGACAGGGGGTCTACTTCTGATCTTCTAGTTTGCACACACATGGACGTAAATTATACATGAACATCTTTCTTATCTGCTCGAGTAACCCATCATTTGGGAAGATGAAGATACAGCAAGACTGATGATTAAAGCCGGGAGACGATTTGTGTGTAATTTATGAAGACACAAATTTATTACACACCTTCCACGTACATCAGAGCAGACGTAGTGTGACGTAGTAGCACTTAGGCTGCTACTTAAAATATATATTCCGCTGAACTGTTGCGACATGAATATGAGATAGGAATGTTATTTCAGGCGCACCTAAAATAGAAAGAGCAAGGGTTCAGGCTAACAGTGACTACAAGATTCACGAAGTGTGAGTCAAAAATCTGCGCCCATGTCCTAATTTATCTCACAGAGACACACCTAAATTGTTGTTTGGTGTGTCTAGGAAGTTGTGTAAAGTTTTGGTAAGAATGTCCTACATAAAAGAAAAGCTAAGTGTTACATAAAAAATCCCTCAAACCAGATTATTTAAAGATTAGATGGTAGAATTCAGGTGGAAGAGGTGTATGAGATGAAGCTGCATACTTTTAAAATAATATCAATTTTGGTATGGCATTAAGTATTTACTTTACAAATCAATAGTATGCTGTTTTTTGTATGCAAATGTGTACTAACAGACTGGATAATAGAAGAAATAATAATGATAAATGTGTGTATGTAGCTCTCACTGTGTGTGTGTGTGTCCTTCATTCTGTGACATGCACACACATGTTTAGCTGTCTGTTATATACATATTTTTCTGTCTCTCTCATCCGTCTCTCCCACACACTCTCCCTGCCACAGAGCCCCCTGCAGGCCTGGAGCACTTCTGTTGTTGTACTTGGTTATGCTGCGTTACTGCTCTTGCAGGTGTTTTTGGGTTTGAATTGTTTTGGGCTTTTTTTTCTTTTCTAACTTGCAGCGTGTTTGCTGTTTTTTACTCTTTTTTTTTTTCATTTGCACCATGTTTCTGTGTATGTATTTTCTTCCGACCTTTGGTTGTGTTTCTGTACTTGAATCTTTCTGTTCTTAAAGTTATTTTTCTCTTATTGAACTACATCAAGTTGTTGTAGGCCATTTGCCCTTGTCGGCTAAAATAGAAACAGTCTTTTGAAGCCAATCTATGGTGGTTTTATTGAAAACATGGTCTCAAACAAACTTTTGGTCAACCAAGACACAGACAAAGGGATGAGGCTTAGGGGGATCTTAAACCCTTCTGACTAACTGGCTTGTAATCATACCAGCCAAACATCTAAATATGCATAACTTGCCTGCTTCTTAAAACCAAGGTGCATGATTTCTTGAAAAATCCACCCGCTGTTAAATAGGTATTTGGCATTTGAATATTTACTTCTGCAAATAGCCTCACTTTGGCTCTGACTTCACTTTTAAGCTCTCGACTTCGCCTCTTGGTTTTAGATGACATCATGGTTTAAACTTTTGTGTAAGTCAGCTTTATTGTCCATTCATAACTTTAATCAGAGGGCTTTGAGTGCAAGAAAGCTAATTTGCTCATTAGTCTCCTGACCTTTAGGTTGACCATTATCTTATTAAATCCTCTCTCCCCTGTCTCCTGTGTTCTCACAGACTGAGTTGGGGCAGAAGTTGTCATTATGCAGTAAGCTGTGTTTTGCCATCGGGGGAGCACCCAAGGAGGTTGCAGCCAGCGCTACGGCCTTCTTCCTGCAAATCTACCTGCTTGATATTGCTCAGGTAATGTGTCAAAAAAGAGAACAAAGTGCAGTTTCTATAAGTGAATAAAAAGGTGCTGCTTTTGTCATTCCTGCATGTGTTATTAAATTCAGTCTGTTGCTGTTTTGCTCTACAGATCAATGCCTTCCAGGCTTCCATGGTGCTGTTTATTGGTAAAGCCTGGGGAGCAGTGACAGACCCCATTGTTGGATTCTTTATTACAAAGAGCAGATGGACCAAGATTGGAAGACTCATGCCCTGGTGAGCTCAGTGCTTACAATCTGAAGAAATTCAACACCCCGCAACATTAATGTCATGTCTCACACAAAGTCCTTCCAAATACTTTCATTTTAGAATACTTACCTGATTTCTTGCTATTTAAGAATTTTGTTTTCAAAATGTAAGTATGTTTTAAGGCTGCCAGCACTAATGCATTACTCTCGATGACATTAAGGTCTGAAGTTCACACACAAGATTTTTATAGTTTCAACTTTGTGCAATTGGTTTTAATGCAGCATATTTAATCTGCTGTAGAAGGGCAGCAGCTGGTGGTTATCCTCATATTGGGTGCTGCATGTGGGCACAGGGATTTCCTCTGTTGCATCCTAGCAAGAAGGTTCCTGGCTTGAATCTTGGTTAGGGCCTTCTTATGTAGAGTTTACGTGTTCTGTGCATGTTAAGGCTCTTTTAGGTTCTCCAGCTTCTTCCAACAAACCAAAAACATGTTAAAAGTTAATAGATGATTCCAAATTGCCCTTTTGTGTAAGCATGCTTGGCAGCGTATCCAGGGTGTATCTCGCCTCTTGCCCAGTGGCCGCTGGGATAGGTTTCAGGCCCTTGCAGACCTGGAAGAAATAAAATATATAGGTAATTAATGGATGGATATTTTGAATGGTTGTTGCAACTGGTGAGGAGCTCATGCTATTACAAGTGTTTCAATCTATTTATGCAGTTTAAAAGTCATCAGGAAGTTGCTTCCAATATTTTTATATACAAATTCGGTCATGCTAGTTTCATCCACTCATCCAAACATGTGAGACATTGCCTACATATTTATACAGTTTCTTTGCCTTTAATATTGTTAGAATTGGCTTGGGGAGGTGAAGAACATGACACCTTTTACTAATGTCTCAGTTCATGGAGGAATGCACAATGCCTTTTGAAACTAAAAGTCCCTTAAAATGCTCTGTTTTTTACTTCCTGGGGCCTTTATGTAACAGCCAGACAGCCTCCACCTACATGTGTTTTCTGCTCGTCACAGACAGACACTATGGCTGTTTGACAGTATGCTCTGTGGCCTGTAACCCCTCCTCCCCCCTCCTATTAGAAATTGTTCTTGCAGCCAATCAGCTCAAAGCTCATTAGCATAGCCCCTCAGATCTGATTATTTCCAAAGGGGAGGGAAAAAGAGCTGTATCTGATCCTCTTCAGAGACAGAAATGTTTCACTCTTTTTTCAACCTAAGTCAAATCCTTGTTTAATAGACACCCAAGGCATGATATGAAGGGTCTAATTCTCCAGGACATGGGACCTTTAATAATGGAAAGTAATTCTGATGTATACCCATTTGATACTTACCTTCAGTGGCTTTATCTTTGCATCTTTTGAAGCATGAGACTTTGTCCACATGTAGGGAGGTATTTTTGAGACCTTCATTTGAGTGTTTTTGCTGTCTTAAATGGCATTTTAGGCCACTGAAAAAGCATATCCAATGTTCAAATGTAGACAGAAAAAAAACATTTTGCTTGAAACTTCACACTTTGTTCCTCCTCTGTGTTTCCTCACTCTGTGGAACGTTATGACTTCTGTTTACATGTGCTGTGGTGGCTGCTGCTTAACTTTTGCCGGTTTCACTGTTACTGATTGGTATACTTCCTGGCTTACACGCACAAACAAATGCTAGCTGACTAAAGTGTTGCTTCATACAACACAAGACTCATGCACGCCTTCATTATTTGGATTGGATTGGATTGGGTAATCTTTATTTCGAACATAGGAATAATAAAATATTAAAGTTAAAAAACAAACAAACAAAAACAACAAAAAGTGAAAACATTATTTACAGAAATCCTTTAAATATTAATGGTGTTCGATGTTCGAAATGGAGTAGGAGGAGCTAAGCTTATCTTATCCTACTCCATTTTTCATTGGTGTATTACATAATCACTAATCAATCAGCAGCATAGTATGAAAAAAAAAAAGTTTTTCATGTGAAAAAAGAAAAATAAATCAGCTGAGCAGAAGAAGACACAGTTTACAATCAGCCACTTTTACCTATACCATCCTGTTGTTCATAAATACATTTCCTGAAAACAAGGTTTGTATACATCTTTTTGAATTGTTTGATATTTTTACTCAGTTTAACGTTATCTTCAATATTATTCCACAAAACCACCCTACAATGCAAAATGCACATACTTTTAATAATAATAATGATAATGCAATTTATTTAAGGGAGCCTTATATGACACTCAAGGTCACCTTACAAAATATAAGTGCATTAAAACAGGCATTAAAAACAGGTATAAAAACAAACAATATAATACAAAGACAGTGCAAAAGATCAGAGGGAGTAGGAGAGTTTGAACAGATGAGTTTTAAGATTTGTTTGAGCAAAGCTCTTTTTCATGTTGTTCATCATAGTACTTGTTCTAGCTGAATATATCTTGGATTTAAATCTAAATGAGGAAACATTTGCAAACATCTTTTTACAGCAATTTTTGTGCTTACAAGTTAAAAGGTAAAATTAGTGAGACTTTTAGTTGGAGATACTTTGAAAATGAAACAAAAGCCTAATTCACACTGCCGTTTCAAGGCGTAGTATTTACAGTCCTGTGAAGTTTCGCCTCTACTGTGAAGGTCTCGGAGACAGAATGGGGGAACAAGGGATCCCCACATTTGCTCCACCTCCAGAGGTAGTAACAGAGGCATGATATTGGAGAGATCGAGGCACGCAGACTTAGCGGTAGAGAGAAGTGTCTCTGCCTTTGTGTGTGTCGAGGCTCGGGCTGTGCAGATTGCAGTGTAAAACAACACAGATGTTATAGCCTCATGAAATGTCAAGGTGTAGCCTTTTTCACAAAAGCACTGTGATAGGTTAATCTCTGCAAGGGGTGTAGGAAAATATCAATTCACTAATATATTTGGAAATTTTGTGGTGCAATACTGTATTGATATTTTAAGAGCAATGTGGTGTTATTTTATCATTCAGTAATTTAAAGAAATTTTGGACATTTTTTTATGCTATTTGGTACAGACTCCGACCGCTAATTGGCAGCCGACATTCAGCCATTTCACTTTCCCTCTCTCTGTTACATTTATTGATATTTTTTAAAACCAGTGGAGAAAAAAAGATCTGTTTTCTGAAATATTCGCCTACATATGGATGTGGCCTGAGACCCCAGATCACTGCTTACCTTTGCCAGATGGGACAGGAAAGCACAAAGGCTAATGGCAATCAAGATAAAAACTAAACCCAAAGACAACAAAATGAAAATAAAACAGTCAACAAAAGTCTAAAACTATATAAAAATGTCAAAATACAATAAAATAGAGGCAAGAAAAGTCTGACATATTGCTATTGCCAAGGCAAAATAAGGTGAAATATATTGTCTACATTTCCAGGACTGGCATGATCCTTAGTTATGTAACTATAATTTATATCTACCTTACAAAAACATTACATTAAAGTGGTGGAATCAAAAATAATCCACATTGCCTATTCACAAGGAAAAGTGTTGTTGCAGACAATGTTGCATAAAGGACAGTAATTTGTCAACAGATTATGAGACATGTTTAGCTCTTCTCCAGTCTTTCAGACATAATAATCACTGTGCTAATGTTTGTACAAAAACCCAATGAAAAAAAAACAAGCAGCATGCCCCAGATTTGGATGGTTAGGAAATTATTCTCAGCACCAAGCCTCTCACCTGAGGTTTGGACTGAATAAATAACTATTGTGCTTTAACTACAGTGTTCCTGACGCTCCCTCTGATGAGCTCTGCTTACTGTTTTATTCAAGGGCGTAGGCTGTTTGTTGCCTTTAGGGGTTAGATAACAATAGGCAAGAAATATCATTGGTGTTCTTTTATAAATCATATGCCACTGTGCTGCTTGGTGACATTTTATCACAATTAGTGTAACACTTCATTTCACATTTGGGAATTATCCAGTTTTGTTTGTGAGAGTCTTTGCTCATTTACAAAGTAAAGTTGTTATTCATAGCTCTCTGACTGTTCATTATGTGAGGATTTTCTGACCTTTTCTGCAAATTCCTGCTTTTAAAAGGATTTTGGAAGTGCCTGTGCATGTTAGAGCAGTATTTGTCTCTGATAAGCCTAGCGTGACACTCATTTAGATTGCACATCCAGTATTTAAAGTGCCCTGCATTATAAACCATAGATTACATAGAAGCTGACAGTGCTGGAGGGGAACCAAGTCCACTGTGGCCAGCCAGCCTTGCTCAACAGCAGACAGATGCTGATAGATGTTAAATCAGCTTTGATTACATATGGGAAGCTGTAGGTGTGTGAATACTTGTGTGGTATGTTGGTATGTCAAATGTGCTTTCATCAGGATTTGCGCTCAGATTGTTGGACACTCCCTCCGCTTTGACTCTTGTTTGGAAAGTCCCCCTGCCATCATCTAGCAGGAAGTTTGTTTCCTCCAGTGGCTGTCACATCCAGACATGTGGTGATTTATATCTTTGCAGTGAGATCTTTAGGATGGGATAATTGTCTGAAAAAGTCTCCTCTGGGTGCTGCCATGTTTATTATTTTGAGATTGTAGTGAAGGACCATCCCATCTACAAAGGGAAGAGGTTTTGCTAATAGAAGAGAAAAGACAACCATGTGTTTACTAATTCTTTATGTTACAATGAAAGTAAATCAGAGCGTGTTGAACAATAAGGTTTAGGTACGGATTGTTAAGTGATGGCTTTTATGTAATGTCTCACTTGGTGATCAAGAAAAACTCCCCCTTTGAAAATCATACAGCTGGCGTCACATGGCTTTGCCCAATTCTCTTTACAGGCATTGGTTTTTAAGTAAAATACATAAATAATGTCCCAGGTTCTGTATAAGGGTCCAAAGATCCTAAAACTAATGGTTTACATCAATGAATACATTTCTTTTCTGTTTTTATAGGATGTAACTATGTGTTATTGTTCGGTATGAATGGAAATTTAAAAGCCTGTGTTGCAGCACCACGCTGTGGTCAGTGCTAGTTGACACTTTCGTGCCCTCCAGTCCTCTATCCTGGTCACATGACTAAAATCTATCAGTTGGATGTTTTATTAACAGCAAGTCGACATTAATCAACAAATGAGCAAGTACTTTGCAAGAAATTATTTTGATAAAATAATTTGAATAAAAAAAAAACAAAAACTAAGAAGACCAAACAAACTGATCAGTTGACAACCATCGACTACATTATCGTTTGCCAAAAAGGTGGGACAAAGCAGTTGTTCCCAATATGGGGTCAGGGTCACAAGCCATTATCAGAGTGTTGCTAGGTGCCCACCACAGAGAAACACAAATCAACCAAAGAAAAAATGATTTTAATTTTTTGTCTTTTCCTTAAACAGAATGTATAAAAATGAATTTAGTTTAAAATAAAATCACACTGGGTGCCAATAGCTAAGTTGTTTGCCAGTGTGCCCCATGTACAGAACTCTGCAGTGGGGGCAGCAGTGGGGGGAGAGTTGGGTGGTAAATCCATGCCTTGACCCTTTATAATATAAGTTTCCCTACACTCTTGCACCCTTTCCAACTCTATCCATGATCCCCCATCCCATAAAGGAAAAAAAGCCCTGTAAATAATCCTTAAAAAACATATATCAATTAACAAGACTTATGCTGAAATTAAAGTAATACTAAAAAGAAGTGTCCCTAATTTAAGGCACAACTATTTTGAAGGTTGTGGGCTGAAAAGTTGAGGGACCACTGGGACTGAGAAATAGTGGCAAGAACAAAAGACTGAGAGAAAGACAGGGAGACAGGGGACAAACCCAGCATCAAAAATAAAAAAACTGGCAATAGATGAGGTAAAAGTGGTAGTGAATCATGGAATTTACAAAGTACTTTTCAAAGTAAGTATTGAAGTTCTGACCCCCTGAGACAAAAAAAATCCACCTTAAATTAATACAATTCCTCTCTTCTTAAGCATCTGAGAACCACAAAGACTCTCTCCCACCTGACCTCTCCTAAATCCTCTCTGTTCCACTGCACATCCTCTAATTAACATGCTGAACAAGTCCAAAAGAAGATGAGTGAGTGTGCCAGCTTCCTATCTACCTGCTCCTGCTTAATTAAGAGTCTATAAATCACTGGGACGTGTGCAAGCATACATTCATGCATGCCTGATATGTGAGAAAACATGCTCGTGCGTTTGTTTTTATCCCTCTGTGCCCTCTCTCCCCGGACACACACAGCCATCTTGCAGGAACATTCTAACTGTCCCATTCACCGCCCCGGCGGCCCATTCATCGCTCCCATGACCAAGCGGTCAATACTGCAGCACCAGCGTTGTCAGGCACCTTTTGTTAAAGCAAACAATCGGGAGGAGAGTGAGGTGGGCTGGCTGGACGATGCTAGAAATGACCATTGAAGGCCTCCTCTTTCTCCCACTTTCTGTGTTTGTTGCATGTGGCGTGGAGTGGGTCAGAAGTCAGAGCCCCCTGCAGGTTTTTTTCACAGTCAACAAATCCCTTTAGCCTCTTTCTCTACCTGTAGATGTGCTTGTGCTGCAGCAGCTCCGGGCTCCCAAACACACTCCATCTACTCCAGAATGAAACTGAAAACCAAGAACGATGATTTAGTGTCCTTTTGAAGACAAATCATACTGACGATTATCCATAATCCGCCCTTTTCAGCTCATTTTTAAACACACAGCTGCAGGCATTGACCATAATTACACATGCTTGTGTTTACTTATGAATTTTACATGGCCCATGTATACTGTATCACTCCAACTTCTGAGAAAAGCAGCGACACGGTAGAATTGCTTCCTGCTGCGTTTGCTGGAGTCTGTACTTCGTATGCATTTATTCCTGTATGCGTATGCGTGTGTGTGTGTGTGTGTGCAGATGTCTAAATGTGGTATTGTGGTATTTCCCTGCTTGCCTGTCCCTCCCAGGACAAATTCCTATCATACTTACAGCAACATAATCATTTAGCAGTCAGCTTAGCCCTGACTGTAATCTGTCAGAAATATGCCCTGATTTTGACACTGTGGTGCGAGAGAGAAAATTACATAACCCTCAGTCCATCATCGCCAGTCTGGCAGCTTAAAATGGTGATGATGGATGCTGGGAGATTACTTAGATTACAACAGTAACTGCAGGAATCAAAATCTAAGATGTAAACAGAGTGTTTGCCATTTTTTAACAATTTGCTCTATTTCAACAAATATACTCTGTTGATACATTTTATTTAGTATGGCACCCTTTGTAAAACAAGGTGACACAGACATTGGAGTGATCTTAATCATAAAAGTAAAAAAAAAAAAAAATTGAAAGGGCCAAATGATAAAAAATACTTTAGCACTTTAAATATATATATTCTGCCCGGTAACCTGCCCTGCCGGGTTTTCTGACAATAGATGTTGGTACTGTGATCCTTCCCATTTCAAACTATTTAAAAAAAGCCCTATTTTATAAGCTTTTATTCATGTATAATTAATTCAAATTAGGGGTGTACAATAGTATCTGAACATTAGATACTATTGTATCTAGGCTGACAATAGCTATCAGCAGATCTGATTTTTTTTTAGTATTTGGCCATACATGTTCCATGTTGTGCCTGTAAAATTGGCAGGATGTACAAACGTACCATAGTGGTTTACCTTATCATCACTGAACATCCTTTTTATTAATCAAAAGTATCATTTACCAAGAATAAAATGTTGTTTTTCTTGCTTTAAGTCTGTTTCAAACAGAAATAGGTCGGAACCTTGAAAAAAACATGCCAATTTAAGTTAAGTAGAAGCTTTGTGCTTTGACAAAAAAATATCTAAATATCAGTATCAGCAATAATGAGTTACCAGCATATCGGATTTTGGCAAAAATCCATAAAGTTGAAGGTTGATGTTGACACTAGCTTGCTAGCTAATGTTGCAGACAGCAACATTAATATTACATTATGTTTGTATTACTAGTGTAATAGGGTTGTGCATTAATTCCTAAGATTCAGACATAAATAGTATTTTAGTACATCTGGTTCCCTTGTCTTAAAGTATATGGGATTTTCAATTGTGTTTTCATGTACCTGAAATAAGGTCCAAGGCTTACATGATCTTAAGAGAACTTAACTTGTCTTCCTTTAACATAAAATACATCTGAAATTTCTGATCAATTATCTGATCTATTCATAATTTTTTGTTCACTACAGACCTTATTATCAGCCGTAATCCAAGACCTTGTGAAAAATCCAGTGAGCTTTTAATCGAGAGAACCAGCGTACTGCTAACTTTCGCTTTGGCCTACAAAAATATATCATTCCTGCACCACTTTAAACAGACAGTCAAACTATTCCAAGGCGGAAAGTTGATCAGTGTCTTATGGGGTCAAAAGATATACATGTACAGGTTAATGTCATCAGCATAAAAGTAATTATGATTTTCTATGATATTCACTTATTAAATGGCATTGGAAAAGCACAAAAAGTGAGAATATAAAATAGCCCAAGACAGAACTTTGGGGAACAACATAGGACAAAGTAGCAGACTTTGACAACAAATGGGCTTTCATCCGCTTGGGCATTAATTCATGTCTATGTCTTTGTTCTCTAGGATGGTGGGATGCACTCCGTTCTTGGTGGTCTCCTACTTCTACCTCTGGTTTGTTCCTCCGTTCATCAGCGGGAGGTTCATCTGGTACCTGGGCTTCTACTGCCTCTACCAAACCCTCATTACAGTGAGTATGCATACTCTCTTAGCAATGTGTGATGATTAAAAAATCTGACAAACCTGCCTCTGAAAACTCATATGCTGTTCGAGGAAGAAGATGGAGGGGTGGAAGGAAATGGCAGGTTATATAATGTGTTTATAAAATGAAGCTAACTCCTAGAAAATAAAATGTAGGTGTAGAAAGTCTTGTCATGCCAGACTTTGACAGCTCCTCGCCCTTTGATTGCAGGATGTGCAGAAGATTAGAGCCCATAGCTCTTAGATACATTACCTCAAAGGGGAAGTGTAGTTATTTAGGCTCCCTTTTGTTATTGTGGTTCAGATCATCCATCTTGCTCCCTCTCTGCTCTGCTCTGCTTTGGGGTAACCCATATATCATGTGCTACAGAGCGTGTAGTCCGCTGTGGTCACACTGCGGAGAGCTGTAATAGCATGTCATTCTAACTACTTGATAAGTACATGGTCAGTCCTGCCAGGAACCTCTCACTGGGTAAATACTGGTTACCACTTTTAGCCTCCCTTCATTGTCTGTGGATATGTGTTTGTGTGAAGTTAGCTTGAAGAGGCCATCTGTTATCATTCAGAGGGTTGCTGGCTGTAAACAGAGGATAGGATGTTGTAAATATAATCTATTTACGTAATCAACTAATAATGTGTTTTCATCCGATTTATCAGTTCTCACGTCCATGTGTAGTGGAAAGTCAAGCAGGTTCATGTCTATAAATGACTGCATCCAGTAAAAGGCCCCATAAATGACATGCTGTGAAGAACCAGTGGCTGCAAACAAAAAAAAAGGTCCTTTCACTGCCGTTTTATTTCTGTCGTGGCTTTGCATGCTTCTTTGACCACAGTGCTGACTGAGCTCTTGTGTTAATTACAAAGTAGAACAGGTCTCTTTGCCTATTCTTTGGAGGAGGTGGTAAAGATGAAGAAAACGTAGAACTGACGCTAGCCAACAGAAAAACTGCAGAGATTGCTCTTGATAAATATACACAGTGGATATTTTGCGTCTCTTAAACGCGTAGATGAGAGACATCTAAAGGTTAAGGAGGGTGTTTCCATTCAAGTTTACAGCAAATGCAAGCAGCTCTGTTTGGTTGTGGATGGCTGCGTCTGAAAGGGTGCCCCCATAAAAATAGTCAATATGCTCTTATTTGGGGGTGGGAAAATTGTGCCTAATGGGATGTGCCAGTGAATTCAACAAGTCATAACTGTGTTTGCATATAAAAAGAGAGAAAAACTGCCTTGAAAAAAATAAATGAAAAATATTATTAGTCCCAAGAAAATAGAGCTTTAGCCAGGTGTAAATGTTTCTGTTCACGTCCCTGTTATGCATTACTAAAGACATTTGTAAAGATAAATATAAATATAATTTAAATAAGATAACAGTAACTGGTGGATGCTAAAAATCTTGCATTGAAAAAGGTTGCATAGAATAATGATAGTTCAAAATAAGTGTTTTTAATTTTTATTGAGTTTAAATATATCAATGTTTATTTAATGACTTCTTGGTGTTTTGCCCCTTGTGTTAAATTGTTAGGAGTTAAATCAAAGGTATCTGCTGCAGTGGAGGTCAGTCCATACCTGATCAAACCATGCTTGAAGATGGTTTGGTAGCTGTGGAGATGAAAGCTGGCTCACTGACAGTTATGGCAGTTAATGACGTAGCTGAAGGGGGTGGCGTCTCTTGCATCTTGAGTCTTGGTGCGTAGTGCACCCTTGCGCCCTTAAACTTTATTGCATGCAAACACCTATGAATGACCTGAAGATATCTTGCATTGCAAAAATGTGGCCTCTTGGCATTAACAAAGTTACCTATCCATGTTCTAAATGATAATGGCAACAAAAAATTGCCATTCGGGGTTGGCAATCAGCTATGCCAAAGTTTACTTTGTAGCATAATAACATTCGCTAAACAATTATTTATCTTTTTCCCCTGAAAACGTATGATTAAAGAGATAGAAAGACTGAGCTTGACTTTGAGGCGCTCACTATGTGATGTCATTTGAGAGGCATATCCAGAATTAGCTCTTTTCGCTAAGCTGATGACAGCAGGACTAATGTTGTAGACCAGGCACAGGTGCGGTGCACCTGCCCTGCGCCGCGCCTGCGCCACCCTACGCCACCCTGAGTTGCACCAGGAAATTAGAGCCCCAAGAGTAGAATTCAGCAAAAAATTTTCATACATTATAAATATATATTATTATTATGATTATAGCTTTTGATAAATCAGATTTATAGATATTTGAGTGTTATTTCACAACATTTTGGAATTACAGTCACTATGGTCACTTTCATTTTGTGCTACTTGTTAGCTAAATGATGAGCCAAGCAATTCTGTAGTCTTGAAGCTGCTTTGCAGTTTGGGGTGAGATTATATGATTAGTGTGGTCTATTTCTGGCCAATCTTGTGGCCCAAATCAATTCCAAATTTTTCGGAATCATGAAACTGTGTAGCCTTCCATGAACTCAAGACAAACTACCAAGTAAATTTGACAAAACATTAGGTGTGAATCAAAGTATTGATTTTCACTCATACCCTGTTTCAAAAGCTATTACCAGTTGGCTTACAAAATCACAATGACGTTTCAAACAACCTTTAGTTTATCAAGTAACATTTTTTATCAGTTAGGTATCTTAGTTTGCATTTTATAGTTATATATAAAAACAGTATAACCTGCTTTAACTCAGCATGTTCAACGTAGCTATGCTGACCACATCAATGATGTTTACACAATATCGTTAACATTTTCTGTTTGCTAAGTAAAATCAAACCGTGTACTGCTGAGAATGACAGCACTGACACAGGTTTTTTAATTGTCATTATTGACCACAATGTTGTACAAAGAAAGATCAAAATTGTCCTGATAAATGTGCTGAATTTTATCTTAAAGACCCATGTACAGGGCGTTGTATGCAGTGGTTGCATATTGTCAAACACGAGACTTTCATTTCTCCTTTTCCCAGATTTCAGGAGAACTTACTTTAGGAGTATCCCCAAAGTCCCCACTCTTGAACTGTGTTTTGCTTGTCTTTTTAGGTTAGGTTAGGTCATCATTCGAAATAAGAAATTCATCAATGTTCAAATTCTGATAAACGGACCACCCAAAAATGTATACACTAGTCCTTTGGAGAACATCAGGATGCATACTGAAAAAAACCCAATCAGGCCCAAATTACATTAATACAAATTCATGGTCGTTCTATAAGGGGTTTAATGCCATTTTTTTCTGCTGCTAAAAGACCTAAACAAACAAACAAAAAAGTCTTAGGCCTGATAGGAGTTGTGCTCTGTTTTTGTCTGTTGCAGTGCCATCCTTTGTTAAATTTTTACCCAAGCCATAACTGCATCTGTTTGCTTCACTGCAGTGCTTCCACGTGCCTTACTCTGCTCTCACAATGTTCCTGAGTACAGACCAGAAGGAGAGAGACTCAGCCACTGCCTACCGTAAGATGATTTAATATGCAAAAAAAAATGTACTCATGCCCCCAACACTGAATTAATCTGTGCCTCCTCACCCTGTTAGCAAAAGCTCAGTCTAAAAATGTGTGCACTACTTAGAAGTTCTTGCAGTAACAGCTGAATCTTTGCCTGTGTGATACCAGGAATGACAATGGAGGTGCTGGGGACTCTCGTGGGCGCTGCCATCCAGGGACAGATTGTGGCCAGCGCTCACACTCTGAAGCACTGCCCGACTCACAACATGTCGGCTGGTTACCTTGGCAACACCAGCGGGGCAGAGATCGTCAAGAGTCTTGTGCGCTCCCAGGACTACCTGTCACACTCGGTAAGTGTCAGCGTGCCAGGTCAGGAGCCCAGGTGTGCTCAAAGTGGGCAGAGATGAAGGTTGGAAAATAGTTCAGCACGTCAGCACTTGAATTAGAGCTGTGATGTGTATTAACAGCGGTTAACCTCTGCTAAATATCTGTAATAAAGTCAGCGCTTAATGAAAAGGAGCATTGTTTAAAATTGGGTTCATATTTGCTGGCAGTCTATAGGTTCTGACATCCAAATAGATTCATGTTTTAACCCATGTAACCCACTAAATTGAACTGAGACGCCACTGTTTGATATCTGAACCCCACATCCTGAGCCAGCTCCCCTCTTGTGACCACAACAGGGGTACCTCCCTTGAATTAAGCTCCAAATGAGGGCCCCCATTTTTAAGGGTCTCCACAGTCTGCAAGTCATTAGGCTTATTTATAACCCACCCTTAAGAAACTTGAAGGCACTCCAGATAGAAAAATGTTTGTGCTATACTAATAGGTGATGTTTTCTGCACTTTTTTAGGGGTGCTGAAACGCCCATAACTTTCATCCCAGCCCCTCTAAAATGTAAAAATAAAAGTATTACCATGGAACAGTAAAGGCATAAAATACTACATTTATGGAAATAGCCTTCATGTTTCAGAGATTTGCGTTTTGCTCTCCCAAACTCTCTTCGTTGCCTGTGTGTCCCTTTAGAGGATGTGTTTTCGTCATCAGCACAATCATACCAACTGATACATACCAGTGTTGTTTTATGTTTTGTCTTTTATGCACTACCAGGACATGAGTTCTTGCTGCTGGAAATATGGACAATATGCATACAGGTTGCAGAGACATTTAGACTTTAGGAATTTCAGTTGACACATCCATGTCTAGCATGCCCTTATAGTGCAACATTTCTATGGATTGTTTCTACCAATAAAGTGATTTACAAAAAGTTATTTACAAAAAAGTCCCCATTTCTGAAAGTATGGATGGATAATTATTGGTGTATTTCTGTAGCAGAGGGAGAATTATATTGCGGGGACAATCACTACATTGACTTAAACGAGAGAGAGAGAGCAGCTAGATGAGCTTCTCTCAATGATGAAGGAAATACAAGTCATTTACATGAAAAGTTGTTTGATTTTTACATATCTCAAAGATGAGTTCCTGTCCTCCTTGTTCCCAGTCATATATTACTGTACGAGAGCTCTGAGTCTTACATCTGGTTGTAGTAGCAAAATATGCATGCAACTGCAGTCCCTCAACAAGCAGAGGTTAATCAGGACTTTATGACTGGGATTCCTATTTCGGGCCCCATTCTATGCAGGGGCAAAATTAAGTTGTGTGCTAAATTAGCTTGCCTCTGGCCTATATAAAAAAATATAAGTCATAAACCTTATTGAGAGGCTGTCTGAAGTTTACCTGTGTGAAAGCTGAGTCCCTGTCCTTGTGGCCACCCATATTTCCAATCAACCAGGCTAGCCATCCTGCTGCTGGTCAAAGAAACAAATATACTTGCAAGTGCAGTAGTTTGGTAAGCAGTGGCTAATCCATACTTTTTGACCCAACTTGTCATGCCCAACAGGCAGTATTAAGGTAGGGTGCACATAGACACACTATATTTTTACTGTGTTAATGAATGTAGCCTGCTTTTATACCAAAACAACAAACTGTAATTAACGCTACCTTAGTTATAATCACTTTGGTCAAAAGACTAAGTACTTTGGGAAAGAAATAAATACATTCAAATCTGGACACCAGTGCAACAAGTATTCCGGAATAAAATGCAGAGACATGCACTGTCATGACCATTAGTACAGTGCCAGCAATCACACATGTACAGCCTGATTCTATTTATAGTTTGCTCCCATTCATTGTAGCTTGATGCAAGGGGCAGCATCACAGGCGTAGGAGTATCCACTAAAGCTTTTTAACAGTGATGTCATAGCCCCACCTCTCCCATAAGTTGCACACAATAACCCTAACAATAATAGAAACAATGGGGAAATACAGTGTTGCTGCAGAAGCTACTGAGCTTGTTATGGCTTTTACAACAAAATCTTCAGCTCCTCTACTACGCTTGTGAGCAAAGAGTGAACATGGAGAACGGCATACACCACATGTTCCTGAATCCAACACGGAGAAAAACCAGTGTTTGTTTGCATTGCACATATTCTTTGCGCATGCTCCGTGTCTTTTCTGGTTTTGGTGTACTATAAGTCTGTGGCACTGTCATCATGCCACTTACTGGCCTGGCATATATACTACAGCCTTTTCCGTGTTGTTCATGTGGACTCACACATTTCCTGAAACAAGGCCTTGTTTATGGGAAACATTTGAAAAACAAAAATAAAGTAAAAAAGCACTCAGAGAGCGCAGACCTCCGCCAAGCAGCTTAAGTCCACCCCTGGTCCTATCTCGCAATGTTAAAGAATCCTTGAAAAAACTCCCGTATCCGGTTGGTGATCCGGATCAGTCCCAAAATCTAATCATTTGTTCCTTATCCCATTCCATACATTTCCTAAAAATTTCATCCAAATCCGTCCATAACTTTTCAAGTTATCTTGAACACAAACAGACAAACAAACCAACCAACACCGGCAAAAAGATAACCTCCTTGGCGTAGGTAAAAAATAGATTGTACATAGGAGCTTAACTGCAGTCACAAAGTTAGAAGCAGAATCTGAAAATTCCAAATACACAATTCTGTTGCACAAGAATTGTTGACTGACATGAACACAGTTTAAACCCTATAATGCAGGAAAACCTCTTGTTTCTGAGGGAGACTTCTAAAAACTTACTGTAGCCTGTATACCAATGCAACCTACCTATTACAGGCTTGATGACTTTCCATCTTTCTTTACCTTAAAAAGTACTTAATAATGAGAAATCCATAAACAATTCAAAACAAAGTTCTTTTTTCAGAGGAAAATTCAGTTGATTGTATTGATCGAAACCTGATGGGAACTCTTTTTCACTACAGGCTGAGCCCCCCTAAATGTCTCATTCTAAAATCACCTCTGTTTTTGCTTCAAAGTTTCTGCAGTCTAGTTTGGAATAGAGAGAGAAGGAAGATTAGGGACACATTTACATCAGTGTTTTTGTTTGCAGAGCTGTGAATAACCTTGTTTGGCGCTGCTAATCCATCTCGGGACTTTTTGTAAAGATGAAACAAGCCAAAGTCCAAACTGTCCAGCTCTGGATTGTGGTCACGCCACAGCTATTTACACTTCAAACAGTTCTTCTCCAATGCATTTTGGGTGAACCTTATCGGGGCATCCCACTCGCCAACCCTAATCCTTTACAGCCACCCACTAAATTCCTCTGTGGTCGCTGGTGAGGGTGGCACACCGTCTGCTCAAACCAGGTCTGCCCTCGGAAACAGGGAGCATTTGATGTGCATGAATAATAATGGACCGCATGGCTGAGCTGCATGGGAAAATAGCAAACAAACTGAAGTTGTTTAAGGCAGAGCTGTTCCTGTCTGGGGCAGCACATTAAACAGTTAAAGCTGTATTTTAGGATACACATCTACTTGAGGTTTCTCTCTGTTTCTGGTTTTATTTGTAGGGGGAAGTGTGAACGGGGGGTTATGGTTAATCTGATGTGGAAAACAACATAAAATCACAGCCAACAAATCAAAAACTCTAATAGAAAAAGACCAAATTAACAAAATAAATGCTTTAAGAAGATGAGCAAAGGGTGCACCCACTTTAACAATGTGTTCCCACATTGGTCATATAGCATGTGTAAATGAGGCATTTCAATTTTTTAGGCGTTTGAGAAGATTATGAATTAAAGATTAGGGAAAGGCTCAGAATAGCCTGGATTGTGCCGGCTGTGTAAGAAGAGATGGATTGATGTAGGCTATGTTGTTTGTGCTTTCTCTCTGCAGAAGGAGGTGTACATGATAGCTGCCGGGGTTATTGGAGGAGTGTTTCTGGTCTGCACCGTGGTGATGTTCCTCGGAGTTAAAGAGAGAGATGGTGAGACATTTTGATGTGAAGGTCAAAAATGATCATGATGAAAATGTTGGTGGATTAATTTAAATCAGCACTTCTTTGATTTATGCACATGGTTCCGTTTACTGATCAAAGAGTATCTCGCAGAAGCATTGTATAATGTCCCCAGTGGTTCTATGGATGTCAGCAGAATTATCTTAGATTGGACATGAGACTTATTATCTTTGACGAAAATTATGTGTTACAACATATTGGTTTCAATTTTGACAATTCTTTTATCAAAATCTGTCTCCAGAGAGCCCATAACTTCACTGGCATTCAGTACAAAATCTAGGATACCGCTTCAAACAATTATTACAGCAAAATGTTGGATCAAGATGCTTCAATGTAGTAATTGTTGCATTTACATGGAGCTGTTACTTTGCAAAACTATTACAATTACAACCCTAACCTTTACCCAGATGCGCCCATAGATGCTACAATGTGCACATGGATCCACAAATGTATTAATAGATCGATAAACAATTATACAGCTCCATTAATGCATTGAAAAATCCACAAATGTGCACACATAACCACAAATATGTTAACTGAGCCACAAATATGGAGAGGAGTCTGGCTGCTTCTATTTACAGTTTGGATATATTTTTACAACAATAGCTCAAAATCTTCATTTTTTTGCATTTTAGCCTAGTTAGAAACACAGATGGTCTATACTTATGATCTAGTTTCTTTAAAATCATGTAGATGTTGCATCCTTAATGAACTATTCCTGACTTTGGGTATGGGGATACTTCAGGTTTGAACCAGTGTAGGTGGAGAACAAATTAGTATCCTGGGGGCATCTCTTAAAGCTAATGGTGCATACTAAGAAACTGCAACATTCGCAGTACTTGAGTGAATGGGGACCTTTGATGCATTTAATTAAGTAATTTGGCATCAGCAATGCAGAACTGTTAGAGAAACACTGTCCTTTATGAGTTATTCCAGTGTTTTATGAACTGATTAGACCATATCTTTATTCGGAGACATAAATATTAACCCAGAGTTTATTTCATCGACACCTGCAGTCCAGTTCTGTCTGTGTAGCTCGGTTATCACTTAATGACAGCATACACTGCAATGCAGGGGCACTTCCAGGATTCCCATGGAGCAAATCCATCCACCTCTCCCTCCTGCATGTTATCTGATATGCACACTCCCATGATTAATCCATATGTAACTATTTCAGATCCGTATGCCCCGAGGACAGAGAAGCAGATCCCCTTCTATCAGGGCTTCATCCTGGTGATGAGACACGGGCCCTACCTCACTCTCACTGCCGCGTTCCTCTTCATCACTGTTGCCATTCAGGTAATGCAAGTTTATTTACAAAGCGCTTCTCAGACGTGACACTCGATGTTACAGTAAATGGAGTCTGGATGTTGACAATGCTGGCAGCTCAATGTTTATTTGATCAATGAAGAAGAGCACTTACTGAAAGCTTGGGGTTTAAAGCATGTTTGGAGTCTCAGGGAGATTGATACCAGTGCAGAGTATTCCCTGTTTGTCTGTCATTTGCAGGCCGATGCTGCAGCTTTGACACCAAAGGTTTAGGCTGTTTAAATTATGCCACACTTCTGAACTTTCTTGTAAGGGGTTTATATTCCTCTTCTCATCTCAGCGGAGGTGTCAGTTGTCATCAATGTGAGCACACAGTGGGAATAAATCAGAGCAGAATGTAGACAGCAGCTTCTCCAGTCACTTCATTTGGCACTCAGTGCAGCAAGCCGAGTGTCGAGCAACGTGCTGAGTAGACAAGACAAAGCTGACTCTCTGAATGTTTGATCTATGATTTCTGCAGCTGGTTCAGAGCAACTTCGTCCTCTTCTGCACTTACGCCGCCGACCTGAGGGATCACTTCCAGAACATTGTGCTGACCATCCTGGTGAGAACAGCTTTTATCACTGACAAACCTCTCAAGTATGCAAAAATGAAGAACATAGCCTGTCTATAAGATACATTAGTGTTCTGACAGTTTTTTTCCCATGTGGCAAACAAACAAGACATTGCATTGCTGCTCAAACAACACCTTGAACTTAATCGTTTTCCTTGTCCCCTTAAATCTCAGACTTACTGTGTAGGCTGAATCACATTGAAAACCCTTTCTTTGGACATGTGCGTCATATATTCTCCATTTGTGCTTGTTTACCCAGGTTTCTGCAGTGATAAGCATCCCATTGTGGCAGTGGTTTCTGCAGAGGTTTGGGAAGAAGACGGCAGCTTTTTGCGGCATCACAGTGAGTATACTGATTTTATTTTGGTAGGCTAGAGCAGCTTTTTACGCCGGCAGTAACACTTTGATGTTTGTGCCATCTTGTGGGCAGGATGGGGAACCTGGAAAAGACAGGATAAGCAAACATTAGGTGCATAGCAATTCAGAAAAGCCACAAGATGAAGATATGCTCACAAACTTCCCCACTGCAGCAAAAAATGTTGTTTCTTCTGGATTCCTGTCAGGTTACCTCCATTAAGCCACTCAAAATTGAATATTTACCTCTGTAAAAGTCTTAAAAAAGATAACATATCAGTTAAAAAGGTATGGCTCAGGACCAAATTTAAGCCCTTTACTCCCAGCTGAGCCTTTTTGTAAAACATACTTCGAACCCATTACTAGGGTAAATTAGAGTAGCTGATATTCAGATTGCAGACATTTCAAAACCTATTTTGGTCTATACAGATACTGACACCAATATATGGAAATCACTGAAAGTAGTAATACATCTACATTAATACCTTGTAATGCAGCTGGATCCACCTGATTCAATGTCTGTAATCAGACAGATTTGTCTTGCAAAGCTCCAGTCTTCTTCATGCTTCACCCAAAGCGGTACAGCCTAATCAGAGTCCTTTGGAGCAGAAAGAGGTGGGAGCTAAGAGCAAGACGACAACAGGAAGTAACTACTTATACAGAGATTAGCCCAAATTGGTCCCTATGCTGCTCCAGGGCCCTGTGTGTATGAAAGGATATGGATGTGTTATTTAATACTGATGGATAACTTACATAGAAACTCAGAACCATCAGTTAGTGAAAGTGAGACTGAATGGGTAGATGTGACCTGTGGTGTAAGAGCGCTTTGAGTAGTCAGGTGGACTTGAAAAGCACTAAATATAGTCAAGTCCATTTACCATTTATATATTTAATGTATTGTATTACCAGAGACCTTACTTAACATGATTATGTCACTAAAACTGGTCAAACTGTCAATGAGTAAAAACATCACCATTCATGTCCCAATTCCCAATCCAGCAATTTGATGCTAATACAGAGCATAAAAAGCATAAAAATTCTCTGCCTGAATGCATGCACATACTCTCTCATGTCTGCATCTTCTTCCATCTCCTCAGAAGCAGTTTATTTTGAAGTCCTATTTTCATCTTTTTTATTGCCCAGCTGGTTAGCAAAATACCAATCTGACTTTTAAAAAATAGCATTTTAGTGTATAATAGAACAAGTATAATCTACTGCCCCTGTGTTGATTGCATTTTTTCTACTGCTACAGTATTTCTATCACTTTTGTTTTGAAACTTGAATCTTTTGCTCATTCTTTCTCTCTTTTTAGTGGATAATGCCCTTCACCATGATGCTGGTCTTCATCCCTAATGTTGTGGTAGCCTATGTCGTGGCTGTTTCTTCTGGACTCAGTGTGGCTGCCTCACTCCTACTGCCATGGTAAGAGCTTAGTACATGACATAGACTTGTAGTCAAGACCGCCTAAACCGAGACCAAGACACGACCAAGACCAGAGAGTTTCAAGACCAAGACAAGACCAAGACCAAGACAGACCAAGTCAAGACCAAGACTAGTTCAGCTCAAGATCGGGACTGAGACAAAAAAAAAACTAGTTTTTTTGCCATATTGCATGAGTTGTAGAACATAAGCACCACACTGGGTTCAGTTGCTTCGTATAAATATGAGATTGTATTCAACTACAGGCACAATAATACAGAGACAGTGCATTTCTTGTGTGTGAACTCATTATAAATGTTTTCATCAATTGGCTGAGATCAAATATGTGTGGCAATTGCATAACCGCTAATTCTACACTATTTGAGGATTGACTCTTGAGTGCTGTTAAGGACTGACATGACTATTAACTAGTCCCAAAGTCATCTAACAAAATAACAAGCCTCCAACACCACCCTGCACCTCAAAAAAGTCTATTGAATGGTAATGAACGAGTGAACACTGTCCACTGAAATCAGCTCTGAGACCCCCTTATGGGCCTCAACCCACAGGTTGAGAACCACTGTACTAGTAGATTGTATTTGAAGCTTGATCCTTCAAAGATCGTTCTTATATCATGGACAATACGTGATGCAGGAAACTTCAGGATGAATTTATCATTTAGAAAACAGTGAGTGAGTGAAAACAGCGGCTCAGAGCTGGACTGATGAAGAATGTTGAATTTTAAATCATCAAAAGGCTGACTCGTCATTTTTATGTCTTTGTGATCACTTGAACCGTGCACATGAGCTATCAAAACACCGTTAGAATTATAAAATCACACAAAGTGACTGATGATCCCTCACTGTTCCCGCGATGCGCGTCTGTCTGCGTCTTTACGCTCACCGGCACACGGAAGAGCACACGCCCAGAGACGCTGAGCGGTTCAGGAGGCATATAGATGAAATGTTCACACGAACATCGGCTGCACTGCAAAATGACATAACTGACAGACAACAACAGTAACAGGCACGCTTTAAATGGAAAATATCAGGCCTGTACTCCGCAGAGCGGACCGTGGCTGAATCACACAGCGGAGAATGTGACAGTCGGATTGAGCGGTTTTTCAAACGAAGCCGCAGGCCGGCGTTTACGGGCTCAACACAGTGTACAATCGGGAGGGGGGTGGTCACACAGTTTTGACTACCTTGTTTTTCCTGAATTGAAAGCACATACCGTGCATGTAAGAATGCATAATAAGTCACAAAAAAACTGTGCCTGCCTGGATATTTAGGTTACAAATCCCTTCGAGACTGCTCGGCCAGTCTGAGACATTGCGAGACCAAGACAAGACCGAGACCAAAGACTGTCGAGGCCGTGACAAGACCAAGACCATAAAAAAGTGGTCTCGAGACCGAGACCGGTCTCGAGGAACTACAAGTCTAACATGACATAAACCTAAAAAGATGTTTTTGGCCACACCTGGCAGGAAACAACATATTTTTCAATGTAAGTGCAGTAAGTAAGTAAAGAAAGTGCAAATTATTCAAAGTATGTAGAGAAATATGTGTCAGTCTTTTTTTATTTCAATATTTATTATTTCTTTAAAAGTCCCATACCTAACTAATTTTCAAAAAGTTTACACTAGTCACATGTATCCTTGAACATGATCTTGAGGTTTCTTACCTTTAAATCCATTTTGGCATCCTCATAGACCCCTCTGCTTTATCCCTGCCAAAAACAGGCTGTTTTATTGCAAATCCTCATCACCTGTGTCTGACCTCATCTCTCTCAAGACATGGATATGGCTTCTGCTTTCCAGTGCTGTGCTATAATATTTACTTTGGCCACACGGACATGTCTTTTTTTTTTTTTTTTATAAGAAGACATACTTATTAATCCCTGGTGGGATTTCAGTTCTTCATCCTGTTGTTGAAAAATGCAACAAATACACAGGCTAAAATGTACATGCACAAATAAGTCCTACAATCATGCACTAATAGAGAGATGTCAGAGTGATGGGCTGCCAACCAGTTTGGGGTTCAGTGCCTTGCACAAGGGTACTTTGGCATTACCCAGGAAGTCAGCTGTCTTCTCTTCTGCTACCAAACCAGCTTTCAAACATGGTTGGGTCGGGACTTGAACCGGCCACCCTTTGGTTCCCAACCCAAGTCTGAATGTCTAGGCATGTTCCTTCAACTTGAGCCAGCTGTGGGCTGAACGAACATCTAGCTCTCCCATTAAGGGAAAGTGGCATATCCCATAATGACATTATTAGAGGAAATTTTCTTTTTTTTTTTTTGTTTAAGAACCATTTAAAAAATGTATTTTGACCTTTTATGCTGCATTTAGATGGAAAGGAAAAGTTAGAAAGGAGGGAAAAGCATGTGAAAGGAGCCACAGGTTGGAAACGATGCCGTGTCACCTGCTTAGAGTACAGCAGCTCCTTTATATTTGATGCACCAACTTAACCACTAAACCACTGGCACCCTGATCTATCATATTTTTATGCATCATTCAGTCGAATTTATCCTAACTTGCCTTAAAGCAAGCCTCCTTCCTTCTCTCCCTATTTATCTGGAAAAACTTTACTTTTTTGGTAACTCATATGATCAACATGTATTTGAAATAAGTAAAAAAAAACACACCAGGTTTAAAATAAGGTGTCAATATTTATTCTCCGGCCACCACCGGCCATGAAAGAGGAAACATCTATTATGAGATCACAGGAATCAAGTCTCTTCTTCTTCGGTGGTGATCCAGTTTCCTCTGGCAGTTAAAAAATAGGAAACTTAGGTACAGTGGTGACTCTGTTTTTCTGATTTAAATCCAGGAGTCTTTCCATGTCATCTTTCTTTGGGCCTGAAAACCTCTAAAATTATTTTTGGAGCGCTCCTTGGATCAGGATATTAATTCATATCCTCATCTATAGACTTTCTGATGTTGTTTATACAACTGCAGTGCTGCTATACGTCTGTCTGTGCTGCTCATGATATTTCCTTTTGCTTTAATGCAAAATGTCATTAGATAAACCACAGTAGTGCTCCCTGCTTGCTTTTAGTGGTGACTTAGATCCTAGACAGCCTGGCCCATTTACTTTAGGTCATGTAACAGTCATATTAGTGATGTCATCTTTATGAATTAGAGGCAGCACAGACTTTAAATCCCTTTCATCACAGAATGCTGGAGGTGCAGTAATCGTCCTCTAACTGTATGTTTCCCAGACGATATTATGGCTGCTGTATCTTGTCTCGTCCCATGTCCCCTCCCTCAAACCTCAAATTAAAGGGGCCTCCCATGGGGACATGTTTATTTTGGAAGGGGACGACTGTTTATCCTGTCTGTGGGACGAGGCCCGCGGTACCACCTGCTGCTCATTGCCAATCGTGTTATTAGCTCTGTAATTTCAGCCCACTGCTTTATCAGAGCGCTATAAGTAGACCTCACATCATCGCCTGTGACCGTCTTAAGTGGTTGTGTAAGATGATTAAAGTGGGAGCGTGAGGGGAGACTTATACCCACATCAGCTTAAATTTTGGTAAAGTCTTTGTGTGATGATGAGTATTAAGACAAAGGACATATGCTCTCCTGCAAATCCTGAAAAATACACAGATTGTTTTGCATTCAGAGTTGCATGTGTGTGTATGTGTGTGTTTCAGGTCGATGCTGCCAGATGTTGTGGATGACTTCAGACTGGCTAACCCCTACTCTAAAGGTCATGAAGCCATCTTCTACTCCTTCTATGTGTTTTTCACCAAGTTTGCTGCTGGTATCTCCCTGGGGGTGTCCACACTCTGTTTAGAGTAAGTTCATTTTTACTATTTTTACTCTAAACTGTTCAAAACAAACTAAGTCGTGTCTGATATCACACCCTACTATATATTATAGCATTATATAATTCACTTTTGCATATAGTATACATACTGCATAGTGTGTACACCCTTTTCAAGTAGGGCAGAACAGTGTTGGGGAAAAATGTTTTTTCCTTCTGTGACATATAGTGCAATTTTTAAGGAACATTTATGAGGCAAGACTGTCTTATTGTGAGTGTTAAACTCAATTCTGAATGAGCAGCCTTTTGTTTTAAACTCTTAAAGCTCAGTATTTTGCACTGCAGAGCATCTTTGGCTGCTGCAGTTTGGAGCAATTTTTAAATAGAAGTGAACTTCTCTTTGTTTAGAAGTTCACCAAAGATACATACGATGACCATTTTTACAACAATGATTAAAGAGGCCCAAAGAGGGACGAATAATCGGCAAAGAAAATCCCCACTCAACAGGCTACCGATGGTGATACCAAAAACAGTTTTGTTGTTAAAATACAATGGAAAAAGAAAAATGGACAGTTTATGTTTTCGTCAAACAACACACCAATGGTAGCATGATATTCTCTGAGTCATGTGACTGACGTTGCATGATCTGAGATGCAAGATCAGAGATGTAAGTCTCAAACTCCAGCCCTAAGGCCAAATCACTGAACCTTCACAAACCATAATGTTGTCAAGTAGAGGTCTCAGAACAGCACCATAGATCATTTGGTACTGAGCAAACAATTAATTTCCCAAGTTTTTTTTGCATAACAAAGACTGAAGGATGTCTTATTTGTAATGATGACCAAATCCCGACATATCCGTCTGTGTAGCTTGACCGTGCAGACTTTACACTCAGGCTCTCTTTTCCTGTCACTGCTGTGATGACCCTGAAAGTCAGGCCCGAGGTAAAGTCGTTGCTTTTGCTTACATGCTTGTCCACCTGTGCTTTTGAATATAGTTGTTGCCATATTTAGCTCTATGGATGTTACTGAAGGACTCTCAAAGCATACAAAAGCACTTAACTTCCTGATGTGAGGAGGACATTTCAGAGGTTAGAACTAATATCTAACCACTGATGATCAAAAGGAATATAAGAATAGCTGGGACTGATAACTGATAGAGGAAACCCACACCCAGTAGTGTATGAATGCTGTTCCTCAACATTTTTACATTTTCTTCTGCTTGGATGGTGTTACGGTATTTAATTACCATTATAACTGATGACAGTTAGGTGACTGCATACCTAGATGCCATTGTTGAGCAACTAATGAAAACAAAGTGATTCCACTTAAATGTCTTTTTGATTTGGTTTGGAAACAAGCCTACAGCCAGTCTTTATCAAATACTGTCTTACATAACATTTGGTTTTTAAACAAAAAGGTTAGGGACTTCTGTTACCCATTAGTCCATCAGTCCATGAGTGTGTTTTTGATTTAGCCTGTACACTGCTCTCACTATAGCCCCCATGTTATTGTGGCGTAGTGTACAGCAGATGGTCACGATCTCAGCTATATATAGTATTATGCATCATAGATTAAAGCTTTAAGGAGTGAAAAGTGATGTTTGGGTGCTCTCATACATGACAGATGGATAATGAAGAGTGATGGATTTATGATGGAGCATCTTATCATTTTTCATTATGATGATTACAGGCTTGAAAATATTGTTAGAGGACACAAATAAACAAGTTTATGGGATGTAGCACTTAAACGTTATCATTGTTTTTTCAGAACTACAAGCTTTTAATATATTGGTGTTATCTTATCTTTTTTTTTTTTTTTTTTAAATAGTTCAGTATTTATTACCAGTAATACACTACTATTTTCTGATATCTACTCCTGGCTGTTTCGATCAAGTAACTGCAATGTGGTTATTGTCAGCAGCAGAGCTAGTGTACAAAAACCTGGTCCAATGTGTGCACTGTAAACCACAACAGACACCTCCTTACATAAAGCCTGACACAGATAGACTGTTTCACATATCCACTGGATAAACTGTTTCACTAGTCCAAGGGAAGATCCTGTCAAGAAAAAGTATAATGTGATTGAATAAAGGTTAGGTCTATCACATTCATTCACACGTTCATTTGTCAATATCATATTTTTTTAAATTCTAGGCTTACAGAAGGGGTTACAGTTCAACATTATAAAGCATTTGTCTCTACTTTCAGCAGGATGCTGGAGGAAAAACAATTCTTTGAGAATTACTGATATACTGTAACATATTGACGCACCCTTTTGTACGATTACTCAGTGTGTAATGATAAAAATCCTGAAATACATTTACAGCGGTTTTTCTTTGTATGTTCAAACTGTCAAGTTGGTCATTTTCATCATCAGATTGTGTTTAAATGGGACCTTTGTGTGTTTGTGCGTGCAGATTTGCAGGGTATGACACTGGCGCCTGCAAGCAGCCCGCTCCTGTGGTGTACACCCTGAAGCTGCTGATTGGTGCTGCCCCAGTGGCCTTTATTGTTACCGGGTTAATGATCCTGCTGCTCTATCCAATCAGTGAAGATGTGAGGCTCAGGAATAAAGTCTGTCTGGATGAGTTAAGGTGAGAGGAAGTCAGAACAAGTTTTGAAGGGAAATTTTAAACAGCCTCCTACAATAGAGAAAGAACAGGACCCTTATTTGTTGACACTAGTGATTTATCTTTGAGTTTGTGGCTAGAGTTGGAGACTTATGTTTTATTTTTCAGAGAAAGCCACATTTTGTTGTTTTTGGTTTGTTGGAAGAAGCTGGCAGCTATGATGAAATACCGATTGCTAAAAAGTGCTATGGGAATATATTATTGGTTCACAGGTTCCTAAGAAATGAGATAGTAGGCCAAGACAATATACTGAGCTTTTAAGATAGTTTACGTAGTTTTGATGTTGGGTGAGAATATTCATATTCACATGTTCAGTGGCAAGTGTAACTAACAATACATTTGTTAAAAAAAGATTCAGGCCTACAAATAGCTGAAAAGTTTGTTCACAGTAAGAACATGTAACAGCCAGATACTTTATGATTACAGCATATTATGAGAAGGCTTCATTTTATTAACACTGACACTAATTACTGGCAGTGTTACAGCCCTATGTAACACAAACTCATACAATACACAATAAATTATATCATCCTTATCAATAAATCATCAGTTTAAACAGTTGAAAGCCTGAATTCAAGACTTTTCACCAAGGATTTAGAAAGATTCAAGGTAACATAACTTTGAAGTCCAACATCGGTCTGCAAATTGATTCAAGCAAAAGGATTAAACCCATGCTATCCCTGATTGATTTGATTTCAAAGTAAGACTGAAGTGAATTACAAACTGCAAAAATGTCCATCATTAACATTATTTTAGGATAGTTAGGAGCTCTCTAACCTATTTTTGGTACAAATCAAAGATTAAAATCAACTTTTATCGTAAAACATATCATCACTGTTGGCCCAAAGCCTCTTATCTCCATTTTCTTTATGATCTTCATTTCTTTTCAGTAAATACTGCTATTGGTTACCATCCATGTTGTGGAATTGTTTTTTTTATATAATTTTAAACTAATTAGATTAAAAATAAATAAATACCTATGAATCAGGATAATTATTGTTTTAATTAATTCAGTAGAAGAAATCTTTTTTACATCCTCAATAGTAGCAGTTTTGGAAGTAAGAGGTTTGTGCCTGACAGTTATGATACTATGTCAAGAAAAAAAATTATCAGTGTAGTTGTGAAAGAGAAATGTTTCCACCACCATGCAACAATCTAAGCTGCTCCATAGCCAGCATGCTGGGTTATGTCTTTATGGTAATAATGCTTTTAAAGTCTCGAATACTGCAATCCAGTTCTGAAGTAATCCAAATCATCAACTCGAGTAGCCATGCCTGAGTGAGAAAATACTGATAGGTGAAAGTCTTATCTTCTGAAAACAATAGTTACAGTTCAGTTACAGATAAAGTGTTATCAACATTGATTCAGTGTGTCAAAAGAAAATAGTTGTTCTTGTTGATCCTTATCAGATCCTCAGTATGAAAGATGTACTTTTTAAAGTATACTACTCTATGATTTACTGTATTTGCTTTTTACACTGTTAAAAGATTGTATACAAAGCAATGCAACATGTCTTTTCAAGAGAGTACATGTATGAAATGTATAATTGAAATAACAAAATGAACTGAGAAGAATCAAAATAGAAAAATAAAAGATCAATGCTCCACTTGGAAATATATCAGAGTAGAAGTATGAAGTTGCAAATCATTTAGCCTTGCAACCAGGTATAGGATTTACCTACAGTTCTTTTTAATGTTTCACCCTTTCTTAAAATCTAATCACATGAATTATTCTGATATCTCCCTCAGGAAACAGAGCATCGGCTCCAGGACGATGGAGGATCTAAGTAATGTGTGACCTGGATTTGGAGTGAACCCATGAAGCCACGCGTTCCAGCGATGCAGCTGGGAGATTGTTCATTAGTGTATATTACACTGATAAATAGTTTAACTTGTTTTAATGTAAACATTTTTGTTTCATTTTCACATGTACTGTACAGTCATCTTGGACATATATAAATATAATAAGATTTCTTAATTTATATAAATGATTGTATATCATTACTTGCTGTGTTTATCTCTACAACACTGTTATTTATTGGTGATATGATGCGTACTGAAGGATGATGCTATGAAATAAATGTTGTAGAGGTTGGTTGGTAGAGTAAATACATGTGTGTTGTTATTTTCTTTTTTCTGAAGTCAAGACAGTAACACACAAATAAAAGGGCATTATGATGCAAGTTTATAATTCAAAAAAGCTTCTTTGAGAGTCTTTCAACAAAACACTTTTTACACATCTTTGGTTCTTAACACTAGAAAGGTCATGATGGTCAATTTGACAATTTTCAAATTCAAAGAAATTACCTACAACCATGCTGATTTAAAAAATCGAATAAGCATCTAAATTTTTCAAAAATAACTGTAATTTAATGGAAATTTTGTTTATAAAAATTGCACGAAGACAAAGAAATGTGATCATGCTTCAAACAGTTACAACTGGTCATCATGACCAGGGACAGACTTAGTAATTCAGCGGGCACAAGGAAAACAGGCATGGAGCCCTCAGCATGTATTATTATTAATGTTTCTTTTTTTTTTTCCGATGCCATTCTAGCATATTTTGATTTTTAATGGCATTATTTACAAAACAGGAGTACAAGGGGCTGATTAGGAAGGCTTAGGTTTTTTCTTCTTGAGAAACAAGACTACAGTTTTTAAAAAATATATATTTTTCATGTAATTTTTCCCAATTTTTCTTAAACAATACAGTTTCCATAAACTTAAAATTGGTATACATGATGAACAACTTCATGCCATCCTTGCATAGGTCAGCAGTCTTACCAACTCAAAAGAGGTCTAGAGCCACCCTTTCACATTGTGAAAGTCAACTGTTTTCTTCCCTCAATTGACTGTGATCCTGATGGTGCTTCAGCTGAAGAGCCACTGTTTGGTTCACTCCTCTCCATCAGACTGGAGGAAGAAACACTGAGGCATTTTGGGGGCCCAAGGTCACTGCGTACTCTAGCCTAATGGTAAAGACCGCCTCTGATCATGACTGCACAGATAAAGCTGGTTAGTAGTATGTATTTTTGAATCAATATTATTGCTGTCATACATGTAAATGACATTAACTGTGATATAGCGTGGTGCTTTTGCCATGCTGCTCTAGCTTAGCTTACTATTTTTCTTTTTTGAAGAGTGACAAAAAGGAAAAAAAGATGCAATTATTAAAGAAAACAGCAAATTACTCAAATTTACACTAAACACAGATCAGATCAGATGTAGTCCTTTTTTTCTTATTTATTTATGTTGGACGAATTATTAAAAAAGCACTGGGGTGCTAATTTGAGACGATTTGGCTTGCCATGTGGTGATAAGTAAATAAATAATAAACCCTTTTTGATTTCTCTTTTACCAAGATACATTATTAAAGGCCCTGGACACTCACACTGGTGATTTTATCACTGATTAGACCAGGGAGAGGCTGAAAATAGGGGGGCTATGTTGAGAGACGTTAATGTAAAAATTTGTGAGGAACTAATTAAGATAAAAATAGGTCAACAAGTCCTACAAATACATCAACCAACACCTCTGTGGGTTACCAGGGAAATTAAACAGAACATTTAATGCATTGCTGTTTATCTTGGTTAATTATCATTGGGGGCAGTGGAGTTTGTAATCTAGCAGTCAAAATGACCACACATGGCCTTTCCAGTAGGTAAAGTTAGTACAAGCACCCTTTTATTGATAACGTGAGCTCTTAATAACAGTGCATGACAAGTAGAATACCGCCCTCTAGTGGCCAGTTGTGTTGCTACACTTTCACCTTTCCTCAGAAGAAAGGCATTCAAGTTTGTCATCATATATCTATACTTATGCTGACTTTTAGGCATTAAAGTCTTCCTCAGTGGATTTTATGGGTAATAAGTGAATTTCATACACCTCAAGTATCTGCATTCCAAGGACCTAAAAGACCAAAGCATTCACATTACATGGCATTGACTTAAGACATCAGAAGAACTTAATGACATCCCCAAAAGTCTTGTTGTTGGGCCATGGCACGGTTACTAGTAAGGTATAGTCCTACACTGCATTTTGATAATGAGAAAAGACACATTAACAGCCCTTGCATTTCTTACAGATGAGCTTGCAGCACAAAGTGACTTCATGTTCATTATATCTGAATGGAGAGCCCTTTGGAAATCACTAGTTTGTCAATTAAAAAGTGAAGCTCTGCATCTTTCTCTCAAATCCACTCTGCAGTGCACACCAGGATCCAGAAAAAACACCCTCATAAGTCCATAAATTGAGGTGAGGACCACACGGCACTAGCTGGAGGCCTCCACTGTACTTTGGGAGTTTTGCCCTGGGGCTGGACTGGCCGGGCAAGAACTATCTGGAGTCCGTATATTAACTTTCCTCTTCCCGTTCCTCACTGTGAGTTCCTCTTTGGGTTTGAACGTAAGAGGCACAAAACCGTCTGCATCTGCCACAAGTACAACCCACAAGGGACCTAGAAAACAAACAAACAAGAAATGGCTTTACATTAGGAAAGCACAATGTTCACTTTTTTGGCTGATGTGCCAAATTTTCTGACCTCATTTTAGGTGATAATAATCATATAGATAAAAACACACTTTTACTTTCTTAATATTAAGGACATTAGGTCTCCCTACTTTAATGTTTCTGCATTTCGACCTGTACTGTATAGAAGGTGAGACAATAGATAAGGTCGGGATAGGGATGGTACAGTGGGGGGAGACGTTCAGCAAAGGGCACTGGCCTGGCTTTGGGCCACAGAGTTTTGTACGTTGGGTGTGCTGGCTAACTGCTGAGCTAACAGCACCACATGAACACCATGTCTCTTTTGTGTTAGAATTTACCCATTTCATTTATTAGGGTGGTCTATTTGCTTAAAAAACCAGCATAAAATGAGACAAACATTTCATTTGACAGAAGAGGTCAGATTTTCTGTTCTAAAATAAAGGCTATCAAGGATGAAAAACTGACAGTCTTTGAGAATCTTTTTACTTTTGAAGGGCTACGAACAGCACCGAGAAAAACCTGGTGGCGGATGATGAGCTCTGTAGCAAACAAAACAATATGTGCACCTGTCAAACCCCCAAATGTAATGACAAACCATGCGTGTAATAAACCACAATTGTAATAAAAAGGCAGCATTTCTTACATTTGTCACAGCAGTTTCCTTCTAAATACTGAATAATATTTTTTCCTCAAATATTTAAAGGCCCCTTATGGCTGCTCACCAAATTTGAAAAAAGTGCTTTATAAATAAAGTTTGACTAGTTTGAGAAAAGCACTAGTTTAGGTGGATTTATTCAAATTGGTGGATTTACTGTCAAATATAGGGTGTGGGTCAAAGAAGCTTATTTACAGATCTGATCAAACCTACCATAATTCACACGACTCCTGGTTGAAAGTTTCAAGGGGGTTCTGTGATGCTGTTTGGCTCCACTCTTGTGTGACACCCTTATAATATTGAATATGTTGCTATCCCTGATAAGTGAACCAAATTTGGTTAGTTTTCAAGCATATTAACATGGGCAAAGCTGCAATTATTTTGGTGACAAAGAAGAAAATTATGAATCCTTTCGGTACAACAAGGTCCTTGCTCTGAAGTTCAGGCTTAAGCTCTAGTTATAAAGTTCATTAAAGAGGGAAGGATTAAAAGAGAATGAGAGGGAGCACTGCTTCCTCAAGTTTTTACCCAGTCTTGCAAAATCTGAAAATGTCCTTGTGAGCTGATTTGACCCCGTCAGCTGATGTTTGAAGAAAAATAAATAAACACAAATGACCACAAGGATCATTTTTTCATTTTATTTTTGTGGGAAGATATGACAAAAAAAGAAAACCAGAGATTATCAAGTTTGACAAAAGTAACAAATCCAAATTTGTATTATGTATGTAACAGGCATCTGCTTTTATATTTGTGGTAAATATATTATGCTTATGTGATTTTGACACAAAAAGTAGAAGATTTATATTTTGGTTATGATATATTACATTTGTGGACTGGTAGTAAATTGAATGGGTGGCATGGTGGTGCAGCAGGTAGTGCGCCTGCCTCGCAGCAAAAGGTTGCTGGTTTGATCCCTGTGTGGGTCTTTTCTTTGCATGTTCTCCCTGTGCATCGTGGGTTGTCTCCAGGCCCTCTGGCTTCCTCCCACAGACTAAAATCATACTCGTTAGGTTGATTGGTGACTCTAAAATTGTCCTTAGGTGTGGGTGTGAGCGTCTCCATGTGGCTCTGTCATCGACTGGCGACCGGTCCAGGGTGTAACCTGTGCCTTGCCCAATGCCATCAAGGATAGGCCCCCCAAATGGGGGAAACAGTATAGATAATGGGTGGATGGTAGACTGGGTCTAACAGTCACCTCTTTTTATGGAGACTTTCAAGCTTTCAATATGTCTTTCTAATAAAACAACAGGCTTGCTGAGTGTAAGACGGTCCTGACAAAGCGCATGTAATAAAAAATAAACTAACTGCAGTTTTGACATTGAACTTCAGTCCTTAGAACACACTCTGAAGTTTAAGAAATGAGACTAAACGAGGATTAAAAACTTCATCTCAGAGAAATCTGTTGGTTCTGTCTGAATCTTTACAAGTTTAGTAAGTCTTCGTTGCTTTGCATATTGAAATGTTGGAATTTTATATCTGCAAATATGAAAATGAACTTGTTCAGGTATTACCTGCCAACAACCAATATGATAACAGACCGATCACTGTTGTAACCACCAAGTACCAAATAAACAAACACAAGACAAATCTGGACCTTTTCAATGTAATAATCTCACAGTCACAATAAGTCTATCATTAATAAATTACGTTTCCTACTGCAAACAAAACACAAAATTTTCATTTGAAGATAATTTCTATGTGTGTAAGACACACGCAAATCACAAATGCTCAAATAATAATAACTTCCCACAAATATGTCTGAAATTATCCTTGGGGTTGCTATGATTGGTTTGTTTACACAGTCAGCTCATTAGAGAATGTCAGGTTTTACAAGAATAAGTCAGAAAGAATCAAGAGCAGTGCCCCCTCTCTTTCTATGCCATTCTCCATTTAATAATCATCATAAGAAGGCCTTGATCACCATTGTCCGAGAGAAGAATCTGTAATGGGATCGTTATTTATTATTTGTCAACAAAACTGCAACTTTGGCCATGGTAATGTGCTTGAAACTTTACCAAACTTTGTGCACTCACTAATAGTGGCAAACAATTTGATAATCAAAGGGTTCCTCCCAAAAGTGAAGCAAAATGGCTTATAGCGACCACTGGAAATAAAAAAAGGAGTCCTCTCAAAGTTTTTTTTGTTCCAGTAACATGTATGACATACGGTGGGCTTATGTAGCCCTTATGACCCATACCTCAACTCAAACAGGAAATCCCAAATATTTTTTGCATCACCCAAAATTAATTTACTTTCAGGTGTTCAGCCAGATGAGACTTTGCAGGAATTTTTGTTTCTTAGTTTTGCAAATACATCTGTTATTATTATTTTAGCATTTATTGTTAGAAGTTACTGTGTCCATTTAAGGTGGACAGGCTGTGCTATGGCAACAAAACACTGTGCACAGTCAATAGAAGTAAGCTGCTTTTGTTTAAAGCCTTATAATCTTACCAAGGCTTTTAAATCACGCCTAATTATAGGCTACGGATGTGAACAGAAGAACAATGAAAGAACCATGGGTGCTGTCTGAGATTTTACAGAAACATATAAGACTTTCTGTCTCTCTGAAAGGTTACCTTGAAGGATTAAATATGCTAAAAAAATATGTTGGGTGCAGACAAGACAGGCTACAGTATGTGATGTGACTTCCAGTTGACCTCACCAGGATATCCCATTCCTCACACTTGCTGAAAATATACACAAAGAGACCTTTCAACTTTGAGAGGCTGTTGTGGAGTTTCCTGGAAGTGTTTTCATCTTATTAACTGTATATGCTCTTTAGCAAGGTACAGATAATCTGACAGGCGATGCGTCGCAGAGGATTTTAAGAAGATTAGAGAACACTTTGTAGTGAAGACAAACCAATGCTAAAGGTTTAGTTGCACTTTTGACACAAAGAAAGAAAGTCTGGAAGGTGGGAAACGTTTCCTTTAAATTATAGGGGCAAAAAAAGTGTTTATCTTTTAAGAGACTGAAAAGACTGAACCTACCATACATCATTTCTACAATGGTGAGGTTGAAGAGTTCTTGGAGGGCACGCAGACACAGCTTCCCATCGCACAGCAGCACCGGCCTCCGCTCATCAATGAACACGTTTTCAGATAACTGTCTCTGCTCAAGCATAAAGATGAAAGATAAAAATAAATGAACCAAAAAATCAGAAAAATATCCAAGTTTAACATAATTTGATGACTGCAGGTGTTCAGAAACTTTGTCCTTTAAGTTAAATTTGCAGCAGATTAAGTTATTTATGCTCCTCCTAAAGGCTGTTCAAGACATTAAATTGCTGTCTATGGTTATTTTTGCAACACAATATACAAAAAATGAGTACCTGGCATGTCACATTCACATATGGGGGCTCAGAAGCATTCGGGTAAATGCTAAGGGCCTTCTTCCCATTCTGTGTGTAGTCTCTGATTTCTCCAAGGCACTGCTGTACGCCTGCAAAGCGGTTAAACAGCCTCTCCATGTTCTGGACGAGCTGGTCCAGAGAGGAGTCCCTTGCAGGGCCTGAAGTCTTGTCCAAAATAGGCGGCACAGTGTCTGAGAGAAGCTTCTCCGACTGCTCCAGCCGAGGCGATCCGGCCCGACTTGACTCCCTGCTGGCCTGACCTGCGATCCCCAGGCTGCTCATGCGGTTGACGTGGTCCATGTCAAAGTTCTCCACCGTGATGGAGGAGGCACTGGATGTGGCTCTGTCTGCAGCAGAAAAATCCACAGAGCTGTTGATGGGGCTTGACTCACAACTCCTTACCTCCTCCACCAGCCTGCGCCTGTTAGCTGGAGAACGAATTACTTTCCCTCCAGGCAACACCAAATCCTTTATCCCCGCTCGCTCCCTGTTATCCTTTGACAGGTTCTCCGAATGCCTCCTAATCCTTGGGTGCAAATTAGTAGTGGAGTCATGACTGTGAGGAGATGGAGAAGTTGGGATGAGGGTTTCTCCATCATAGATTAATTCTTTCGTTGTAAGACGAAGTATGTATTTGTCTGTGTTAGAAGATGGCAGAAAGGCGGGGTCAATGGACTTCTGCCTGCCCACCATCAACAGCAGTATCTTGTCACTGAGGAAGCAGACCCCTTTAGGCCTCTCGTTGGTCTGCAAGGAGATCTGCTGGATGTTGGGCATGGTGGAGGCTGTGATGCAGTACACAAGCACCATATTGCACGTATTAGAGGCCACTGCAACTGTGGAGCCACGAGGGTCAAAAGCAACGATATCTGGAACCAAAATCCCAGGGATGCTGACTTTGCGTGTGGTGGTGACTTTACGCTCATATGTGACCAGGATGAGGTGTGAGGAGTCCTGGCCAGAGCCTGTCACCGTGTCTCTGCGGCGGAGGTGAATAAGAGGGCTGGGGTCAGAGCGACGGTGCTTTGCTAGGAGGTGGGTGAGGTCCAGCGGGCCTGTGCTGGGCACGTAAGACCTCTCAGATTCAGATGATCGTCTTCTTGAGTAAAAAACGCTGTCGTCCTCTGACATGGCTCCATGAGCACCGTGGGACTCGACCTCTGAGGGTACGTCAAAAGCAATGCCCGCATTTAACCCGCAGATTTTATCCAGAGGCAGTTCAGTTGCCACGGCTACCTGAGCTTCCCCTGTGGCCTCGATGGCACAGATATAACCTCCTACATCAAAGATGGGGCAAAAGGAGCATGCCACCAGACTCTTCTGGATGTCGTTCCAGATGTAAGAGTGTAGAGTGCTGCCTATGGCCACCACCAAGCGAGTACCATCCTTAGTCCAACAGGCACAGTGGATCAGTCCACTGCCTTTAATGTCCGCTTTGGTCCTCCTGTTGTCCACACGCACAGAAAACAGCACAGAAGTGTCCCTCTTGGTCAACACAGCAAGGATGTCCAGTTTAGGATGCCACACGCAGCCTTGTGAGAGCAAAGGGAAAGGTTCACTCATCTCACAGGTCTGCGTGCACAGCAGCTTGTTCTGCTCCAGAGCACTGAGCTGTAGCTGCCACACTGTAATGTGCTTCTTGTGCTGAACAGCCAGCAATGCAGGGGAGTCCGGGCAGCACAGTGGGCCCCAGAAAAGCCCAAAGACGTGCTCGAACTGACCGATGACGTTGGTGTCCCCAAACGTGGCCTCTCCATTCTGAAGGTAGAAAGATGTGAGGCAGACCTGCTTGCCATCCGTCCATGCTATCCCATGCACAGGGTGGATGGCTTGGTGCAGGGTGTTGAGACCTGTCCTGAGCAGCTTTGCCTTACCAAGATCCATCCTGGCCCACACGTGATCGAGTTGTTCTGTAAGAGAGTACCAGGTTGAGACTCAGAAGGCGAACATTTATGCAGAGACTTGCGTTGGATTCTGAGAAGCTCCTGCACATGAGTAGCTTGAGCTACCCATGCAGATTAAGAATAGCAAAACCCTTTGCCGTGTCTGCTTCCAAGTACATGCCCTAATCCCCTCTGCCTGAGCTGAGGCAGTTGTGACGAACACTTATAGCTGCTTACGCCTGAATGACCTTAACTACACCTTAACTACACACAGGTCCTGTTAGGCCCTCACAGCATTAACAAAATTACGTGTGGAGTAGGAGTGTCTCCACAATAACAGCATTAACTCTTTTAGATCTACACAGGCTGCCATGACTTTTATAGCCCACTAGGTCAGGGAAAATTCACTTAAAGAAAATAGTACTGTGATAATTTAACATTGTTTTATTTTAATTTCATTTTAGGGGAATAAAACACACTGTTGATAGAGTGCATTGACAAAGTAAATGAATTAGGTATGTATTAGAATTGCCTGTCAGTCATAGGAGTGTAAGAAACTATCAATATCCCAATATATCTCAATATTTTGTGGCACAACACTGTCTTGATATCTATGGCATTTATCTGTCTGCCCGTCTGTCTGTTTGTTTGTTTGTGTTCAAAATAACTTGAAAAGTTCTGAACGGATTTGGATGAAATTTTCAGGAACTGTCGGAAATGGGATATGGAAGAACTGATTAAATTTTGGGGGTGATCCGGATCACCGTCTGGATCCAGGAATTTTTTAAAGGATTCTTTAACATTGCCAGATAGGACCATTACCGCCAAAGTGGACCGAAGCTGCTTGGCGGAGGTCTGAGCTCTCTGAGTGCTTTTCTAGTTTGTTTGCTTGTTTGATTGTGAACAGGATAACTTAAAAACTTAAGAACATATTTTGATGGCATGTTCAGGTAATGTTATTTGTTGTACAAGGAAGAAGGGATTAGATTTTGGTGTTGACCAGGGATTTTTAAAGAATTTGTTAACAGTGCAAGATAGGGCAGTTTTGCAATTTTACACAAAAACTCAATGAGCTATCCACCAATTTTGATAACATTATCATTGAATGTTGATTATTGCACAAGGGAGAAGTTTTTAGAATTTGGCAGTAACCCAAACATGCATGTAGACCCAGGAATCTTTTCAAGGATTCTTAACAGTGGGAAATAGGGCAGTTCCCCACATTTTTGACAATAACTTGCCCAACAGTGTTGGAAATGCCTTGGTGGAGGTTTGTGCTCTTGAAGCACTTCTAGGTATTATTGTAAGTGTCACTGGAGCAGATACTAAAGTTTATACATGTTTAGGAATCATGCTTTATCTCAACGATGGGCAACTTTGGTTATAATCAGAGCTAAGTTAATGTAATTCTCACATTCTAAGGGCCTAATGTATAAAACTGAAGGATGCTCTGAATGAGAAAGTCACACAACACGAACTTCCAATAAAAAAAATACATATATTACTTTCATCAGACTCTATAATGCAATCATTCATATTTTGAGGCAAGTGGCAAAGCTAGATTTACAGCGATGAACATAATACTAAAGGTAGATGAGGGTTCTTTTTTAATGCAATAAACTATTTACTGGTTATTGAACTTCATTGGATGGATTTTTTCACAAATGCATTTAGTAAGGCTTCATCAAAGACCTACACAGAAACCATCACAGCAGAACATGTACTAATGACTCTTAAAAAACAAAACATAAACCACTTATTAAAGACTCTGAAAGAAATACATCAGTTTTTCATGTTGTTGAACATGGTGTTTAAGAGGCAAATTACACAGAAGTACTTAATGGCAGATTTCAAGACATCTTCATGTCTACAATATTGGAAATCTAAAGTTGACTGATTGCATGAGTGGGGGGCTGCATGTGGGCATTGGGCTGCAAGTTGCTCACCCTTGCTCTATATAAACACCATTGTTTGGTTTCATGATGTAGGAATTATTTTTCTCTTGCTCTGTTACTGCTCTCATCTGTTTTGATAAAACACAATACTTATCTGTTTCAGTGTCTCGCAAGTCCATGTGGGCTGTGCAACCCTTTTGGATGCTTGACACATCCAATTTTAAAATCTACTACCACTACTACCACTACTATTATTTTGTATTGCCATCCCTACATCTTAATATTATATTACCAGATTCTTGCTGATACACACTCCTACTTCGTTATAATCATAGTTCCACAGCCCTGAACACAAACTTAGATGACCTTGAAAGTTCAAGACTGAAATAATGCAAATAACGTACACTATATTGCCAAAAGTATTCGCTCACCCATCCAAATAATCAGAATCAGTTGTTCCAATCACTTCCATGGCCACAGGTGTATAAAATCAAGCACCTAGGCATGCAGACTGCTTTTAAAAACATTTGTGAAAGGACGGGTCGCTCTCAGGAGCTCAGTGAATTCCAGCGTGGAACTGTGATAGGATGCCACCTGTGCAAAAAATTCCAGTCGTGAAATTTCCTCACTCCTAAATATTCCACAGTCAACTGTCAGCTGTATTATAACGTGTATTACAACGTGGAAGTGTTTGGGAATGACAGCAACTCAGCCACGAAGTGGTAGGCCACGTAAACTGACGGAGCAGGGTCAGCGGATGCTGAGGCGCATAGTGCAAAGAGGTCGCCAACTTTCTGCAGAGTCAATTGCTACAGACCTCCAAACTTCATGTGGCCTTCAGATTAGCTCAAGAACAGTGCGCAGACCCAGACCCATACATCCCTTAAAATAAAAGTAATAGTCCATCGAGTGTGTCAGATGTAGACCCAATACGCATACAGTGATCAAGATCTACAAAAAATATGTCAGATATCTACCGGTAGATCAAGAGCTACAGGCTGAAGACCCCTGCACTACACTAAAAATACATAAATCATTGTTTGACTCATAAGTAGAGTTGGAAATCAAAAAACGGTTCCAGTTGAGAATAACAGCTCCCTCAATGAATCAATATCACTGGCATTTTTGTTTTAGAGTTATTAATAATAATGATCAATTCAGAGGCAGTCAGCAGAAACATTAATAAAGAAGTCAAAAGTGAAATCATGGTAAGCAGGGGACAGAGGTGATCAAAATTGTGGCTTAACTTTCAACAAAAAGGTCTCACCATGCAACGTGCAGATGGCCAGTCACTTGCAGAAGCATTCATCTATGCAGCATGGCACTGAATATCAGGACTGACATGTGTTAGACATTTTCACCACTGAAAACCTGTGTAGGATGACTTCTGTCTACATATCAAATCAGCTGGAATTGATAAGGAAATCGCTGAAGAATCGGATTGGTAACAGAATCACAAATGGCATGGGCATCAATAAAATCTTTAATTTCCATCCCAACTTATCACACTCATGCTGTTGTCTTTCTCCCAAGAAACAGGAAACTGTTTTTAAAATACTGCTTTAAGTAAATTTGAATGAGTACTCTTAGATTGTTGGAAGGTTACTTTTACTTTTAGGGAAGTAAAACTGTATCAAAGTAACTTTACTTGTGTACAATAGTTGTTGACTCTTTCCATCTCTGGTGGAAGTGGCAGTAATAGTGTTGTGGTTGAACGAGAGGCCATGTTAACTGGTTACCTCTTGGTCAATGTGTCTGTGGTTGTCATGGCAACAACAAATGTTAAAAACGTCATGAATGACCCTTCATATCGTTTTTTCTTACAGTACATCTAAAAGAATTTCATATTCATTTTGAGATAAAACACAGTTAAGAGGACACTCCAGTTTGAACTTATTATCGTAACTGCAACAACTACAGACAGTGAAAAGTCGCCCTTTAAGATGGTAACTGATTTAACCAGAACACCTGTGAATTGGTCATATTCTCATTTAAACAAGGCAAGCAAGCAAGCATGGAAATACAGCTAGTAAATCACTGAATCTCAGAAATGCACCTTAATCAACTACAAGCATCCCGTGAGACAGCCAGGTTGTCCGCTGAAGTCTTTTCCTCATGTGAAAATGCACGTTTCACCAGTAAAGTGCCTCCCCTACGTTCATTTATATTTGACCCGGAAACAAAATACGGTATGCTGGTGCACTGTCGGATATGAAGTTTAAATATGTGTGTTTGACTTGCTTACTTTTGTCGCTTGAGGGCGCTGTGTTGAGACTCTTAGTACTTCCAGAGCGCTAAAAAAATAACAAAATCCCTTTCCCGTTAAAACAAAATTCAAAGGTCAAGGAAAATAAAACTTCCTGAAGACGACGGTTGATATCTTTGCATGTATTGTGGTCTATCCGTTGTTTTACTGTGCAGATCTCACTACAGCACTGAAGACGACGTGCGTGCTGTTGTCGTCGATCTCGACGCCGTCTCTCCACAAAAACAGAGAACATCTTTGCCGTCTCACAGTTAGCTCTGTCCGTAGCTGAGGGTCTGGTCTGGTGGTGGTGGTCTGTGAATGCATGGTTACTACCGATACAGCCCGACTTGTAGCCACGTAGACGGGTGACAGCGGCTGTCAAATCGGCTCTGTAGGCTGCATGTTTCAGAGCTAGCCCTCGTAGAAGCACAACCATGGGCGTGGAAGTCGAGACAATATCCCCCGGTGATGGTGAGTTGATTTATCCGCATGTGTGCGCTTTGATGCGGGGGTGTCGGGGCTCCGTGGCGCCCCAGAATGTCACTTGAATTTTGTTGAATAGGACATATTTCGCCTGAAATACTAAAGTGAATGATATCCGTGGGTAAATTGTGCGCTCTCCATCTAGAAAACACTTAATTGAAGTATTCGGTGCATAAATGGAGGTCAGTAATCCCTGCGTGTGGACTGTGGATCTTTCTAGAAGTCCTTATTCATTGTGATAACGTAAGATAGGTTCAGGTACTTTTTATGAAGAATTTGCCATAAATTTGGTATGCATGAAGAGCAGAGCTGCAGAGCTCCTCAAGGCTTTAATCTCTCTGTCTAACGTACTAATAATGTAATTAACCCCGAGGCATCTGATAGCCCTTCACTCTGCAGGAGAAGCCTCTGGGCTAAAGTTTCAGCCTGAGGAGGAGGATGAGACTGACAGACATGTCTCTCACCTCACTGTGTCTGCAGTAGGGCTGTGTAATGTCGACCAAAAACAGATGTTTGAAAGCTGAATGGTGATGCATGTTATGTGAGCATTTGTGGATATTTTAACCTGTTCATTTTAGAAATGGTGATAAGGAATTCATTATCACAAACTTTGATATGTTTTATGAGTAAATACAATCATATTGATATTGACAAGATAATAGATGCCTAGGACAGCTAATATTAGTAGACTTTATGTTTTATCAGCTGAACACTAGGGATGGGAGTTAATTAGATTTTATTGATGCCAGTAACATTAATGATTCTGCTTATTATTCCGATTCTTTAACGATTCCCATATCGATTCCAGCTGATTTGCTACGTAGACAAAAAGTTGGCCTACATAAGTTTTTAGTGTCACCAGTGTCAGACACATTACACTCCTACTATTCAAAGGTATACTGCATAGATAAATGCTTCTGCAAGTTGCTGATTTTCACCTTTCTGAAAGTTTTACAGTTAGCGCCTCTTAGTAGAAAATAAGACACAATTTTGACCCCTGTAAGTGGAAGGAATTGAAGGGAACTGATGAGTAAAAGGTCTAATGATATCGATTCCTAGAGGGAGTTGATACCAATTTTCACCTGGAATTGGTTTGCGATTCTCCTCCCTACCAAACACTGTATAAGAAATTAGCGATATTTTTGTAAAATGAGTTTATCAGAAAATATCTACTTTTAAATTCTTCATTGTTTCACTGACCTGTTTAATCATAGGGTTCATCCATAAGATAACCGAAGTCATACTTTTAGAAAGAGAGAGTAGTCTTAATTGTGCAAGTTTGTCATCAGTATTTGGAAAATGGGGGTTTATTTATCCAGTTTACTTTTACAAATATTGCACTTATTTGTGCAGGTCAGACAGTGTATACATATTTACCTGCAGTTTTTAATGATCCAACCAAGGAAAGATCTACTAATAAGTGTTATTTAATATGGATGCACAATATAATCGGTACGATATTAATATCAGCAGATAATTGCTTCAAAAGCAAAATATTGGTATAAGCAGATATGAAAGTTACTGATGTTTACAGCCAATATTTGAGCCTGATAATTTAGCATTAAGTTTTGCAAATTTCTGCATGTTAATTTTAAATTGCAAGTAAAATCTCCTGACAGATTTCAAGTCAGCAGATTATTAAATCAGTTTGTTTGTAGCTGTAAAATGGGCAGATAAAGCATGCTTTTACATTCACTGTCAAAAATATATATATTTACAAACAACAGTTGTAATCCAAAAAGATTAAGATTAGACTGACCCAATATTGGTATAAGCAGATATTAGACAATTATTAGTTACAGCAGATATTAAACTGTATGTCCGTATTTAAAGCTGATATATTTTCCATGTATACTGGCTATATGTCTAATGTATTGGCCTTAATAACAGCATGTTATGCAATCGTACCATAATGGCTCATTCAGTAGCGCTGAATATGTACATTTTTGATCAAGCCAGTATTAAGTTTTGTTGAACCGAGCATTGTTTTTCCTGTATCATACTTCAATTTTCATTTTTACGAGGGAAGCACAATACTGTTGGCACATTATCGATATTGTTATAGCTTAACGAGCTGATAATTGGTATCTGCAGATGTCCATGTTTCAGCTGAATTTTACAACCAATGCTTACATCCAGTGTATCAGCCGTATATACTTCATATATCAGCTGAAATACCAGCAGAATGTATGGAAATACCATCAAGTTTCACTTTCTTATCACTGAATGTGACTGTCATTTATAAGTTTAAGTATTGTTTTCCTTGTTAGCTGTTTCTAATACAAGTAATATTGGCATATCAGATATTGGCAAAAAAAATAATTTCTATCAAATATATCAGTGTGTCTTAATATCTGGATGAGTTTTCCAGCCCTGACAGACTAACAGACGGTTCTCTCACTCCAGGATGTCTGCAGGCATCGGAAAGTTCGCTTATTGCCCTCCTGCCAGAACACCTTGCCAGACTGAGCCCTGTGATTGTTAATACCACATTAGCCTGACAGCGTGCGAGGAGTCCAAACACACAATAACAATTGTTTTTCTTCTCTTTCTTCTCCACAGGAAGAACCTTTCCAAAGAAGGGCCAGATATGTGTTGTTCATTACATAGGTAACCGACTCTTTCTTTACAAACCAGACGTCTTTCCTGTCTCCTTGCTGGGAGAGGAAATTTGTCCCTGTATGTATGTGTGGATGTGTGTGTCTGTCTGTGTGTTGTCTCTCCCCTCCCTTTACAATATGTGGTGCACAGCAGGGCTCAGTTTGCAGCAGTGTACACAGTCTGCCAGACATGTATGCACCTGCATGTCGCTAATAGTTCAAAGATAAGGGTGGAGCTGGCACCCCACCCAGAAATCATGATACAGTATTTTTCTTCCCGCAGGAGAGAATTAGTGCCATTAAAACGCTTACTGCAGCCTTTTTCTATGCAAGTATGCACACTCATGCTTTCTCCTTCCTGTTTGTGCTCCTGTCAGATTGCCCAGTTTTGATGCAGGGCAGAAAGACGCTGAGATATTTGGGGAATAAATTTGGGTTATTTGCCGCCCCCGGGGTTGGCAGTCCAGACATCTAGGTCAGACAGAAAGTAAACAAAGCCTAGTTCGCATGTCATCTGACTGTCTGAGTATTACGGCGTTATTACACGGTTATAAAGTGATTGCACGCTCTGCGGCTCAGGCTCAGCTGCAGACTGGTTTGACTGAAGTGTGCGAGCTTTGGTATTGTTTGTGTACAATGTGTGCATTGCAGAGAGCTGCAGCCTATTCTTGCTTGTACCAGATGCTTGTAGGGCTTGGCAGTATGGCGAGTTTTCAAGGTTCACTGACAGATTTTTAAATGAGATTTGGTGCAGGATTATAACAGTTATGTGGTTTATGGTGATGCTGATGTGAAAATGTGCTTGTACAGAAAAATGTTAAATTAGTAAAAAGCTCAATTACAGGACGCACATGTATACGTTTATTAAAATATGAAATGATATTGATGCCTGTAAAATAGCATGGCAACAAAAATAGAAGCAAAGAAAAATCAGAGTTTTAGAAGCTGAACATTTGAATCATCAAGTATTGCAGGCAAACTTATGCCTGTTGTCTTATTTATAAAAAACACACATTTCCATAATTTGAAGTTGTTCAGTTATTTTGTACTCTGATTTTTAAAAACCAGAAAATTACACTCATGATCAGTTATATCAAAAAGAAACAGAAACTTACTGATCTTTACACATATATTCAATCTAAAGGGGGAAGATCTTGACCTCATTTCTTTATTAAATGAAAAACAAATAACAACACTGCTAATTTTTGGTCCACTTCTGACATAAGTTTTGCCAAGAGTTTGTTGTAAGTAAGTAAGTAAGTTTATGTTCTGTCCTTTACACTGCCACAGCAGCACCCTTCTGCTACATCATCTGATTGGCCCGTGATTAGGGCTGAACGATTTTAGGAAAAGATCTAATTTTGATTTTTCTGGCAGATATTGTGATTTCAATTCAATTCCGGATTTTCTTCAAATCAGGCTCCAGTGCAATATCCACAATATGTACAGTAACATGCACAAAGATGACAGAAATTTACGTCATACCATCACACATGAAAAGCTATTATTCTAAGGCAAGGATGAAAATTAAAAGTAAGAATCGCTTCCAAATGTATTTATTACCAAGAAATATGCATGTACACTCTCTAAAGTCATTGACCAGCAGCAGTTATTGCAACTGATGAACTAAAACAGCCATCTTCGACTCACTTAACTTTAAAAAAATGTAGTGCAAAAAATCCTTAATTGTGTTAAGTTAAAAAAAGTTGAATAAAATACAAAAAAATTCCCCAAAAAACCCAATGTTAAATAGTATAATAAGAAAACAAAATTCAACAATTCCAACTAGAAAGCACTCAGAGAGCGCAAACCCCCGTCAAGGTAGGTTTTATGTGGACTTATATGCACAAATGCTGAAAATGGTCCTAACTCTCAATGTTAAAGAATCCTTAAAAAAATTCCTGTATCTGGATGGTGATCCGGATCAGTCCTAAAATCTAATCATTTCTTCCTTATCCCATTCCACACATTTCCTGAAAATTTCATCCAAATCCATCCATAACTTTTCAAGTTATCTTGAACACAAACAGACAAACAGACAAACAAACTAACCAACGCCGGCAAAAAGATAACCCCCTTGGCGGAGGTAATAAAGGAAAAAAGCCAGCCATGCCAAACCAGTACGTCAACCTTTGATGGTTTTGGACATGAGACATGTGACAACATCGCCATTAGCAAATAGTTGACACAACAGATCATGGGTCAGTCAGGAGTGCTGCAAAAAATTGCATCTTCAGTGATCACATGATCACGTTGTCTGAAATCGCGATTTCGATCAGAAAACAATAAATCGTTCAGCCCTACCTGTGATAAATATGGTGGATGAAACAAGTGTCCAATCAGCTGCCAGATTTGTTATGAAAGATTCTGCCCATTCCTAATCATTCCAAATGGACCACTAAAATATAATGAACGGCCCATCTGGCTTGTCAGGTTAGAACATACCCTAGCAATCATCAAAAATAAGTGGATGAACCTGATTTCAGGCAAATGTGACCTCTTTATGTCTGAAGCTATACTTGCTGTAAAACATACTGACGTAGACTCAGGATGGCAGTCCTGCATCAGTTTGGCTGGTTGGCTTTGCACGTCCTCCAGATGTGATGCAGATGCAAGGTGCAGTGGACACATAACTCTGGGAATCAGGGTAGAGACAAGGAGGACATGACAGATTTAGCACAGCTACCAGAAAAAAAATTACCCCATCATGCTGCCATTTGGAGCTGTAATATTCATGCCTCTGGGGGTGTTTTGCCTCTACTGAAAACACAGAGATGGATAGGGGGACAAGTCTGCTCCATGGCCTGCACCCCTTCTCTTCCCCCCATCAGACATTGTTAGGACAGCCAATCAGTGCAGGTAACATTATCATAGCTCCCTGTAACGTCCCTCTCTCCTCAGATTTGAGCATTTCTAATGGGGAGGTAAAAAGAGCTACATTTGATCCTCTGCAGAGACAAAATTTTTCCATCATTTTATTCAACTTAAATTAAATCCTTGCCAAACAGGCACCCAAGACATGATGTAAACAGTCAAACACACCAGGACCTTTATGTCCCTGTGGAATTAGTGAGAATATCTGTCAGTGTGAAGATAAGCCCGCTTTGTTGTGATGCTTTTGCGTAAATTCAGTGTGAAAAGGAATGTGAAGGACAAACTGAAAAAACAAGTACACAATTCTCCACATCTAAACATGTTAAAATACTTCATGGACAAAACAAGTCTGTTTACATATCTGAAGATGAATAATTCTGTCTTATGGACTTATGGGCTTTTTTGGAAGTTGTAACCCTGCATGGGGTAAGGTGTTGTAAATAGAGCGCTGATAGTGTGGTTTCATCCGTTGCCTGCTCATTTCTGATGCTGAAATTGATTATTGCTGTTGGGTGTGTAAGTTTTCATCTCAGAAGTAGTTTAATTGTTGCTGTGTTTGCAGTTTGCCTCTCACATCACAGGTAGTTGTATAAAGCCTGAGCTCTCTGGTATCCTCTTGTAACGTGCTTAGCACACATCAGCAGATGCAAATACTGGAAGGAGGACAAACACCAAGTTTATCTCTGGCCCAATAAAGTACACACTTTGCTTTTTACTGGTGTTACAGTGTAGTACGTTACAAAACTAGCATGTATTGAAAGCTCCTCTTCTTCGTGCACTGAGTTTTTTTTTTTTTTTACATTTGTATCATAAGGTTTGTCACAAATTGATAAATGTGTTTATCAGTATTATTACTGTAAGACATCTGACCCCTTTTTAACAGAAACGTGTTTTGTAGATAGCAAAGCCTGCTAGCTTTCTTCCCATAATACAGAACGTGCCTTGTGGTCATAGCAGTGTTGGCAGTGATGCAATGTTGTTAGGATAGCTTGCCTTATTGGTTGATTTGGTCCGCAAATGTGAAACAATCTAAAAGAAATGTGCAAATTTGTATATTTTTTTTCAACTGAATTTGAACAAAGCAACCAGCTGTAGGTGTGAAAACCAACTAAGGCAAGCGTCAACCTCTGGGACTGAAAATAAAGCCCATGTGGAGGTGCCAGCAACTGCAGTACCTTGAGTGTCCACTTGAGGCTGGCTGCGGTAAAACTGGAAGCTATGTGATTGTGTGTAAGGAACAGCTGTTTTTTGCAGAGCATATTCACAGCCCGGTTCAACAAATGGCTTAAGTCTAAATATATGATATATCTGAAGGTTCTCACTGTACTGGGGTGGATTTTTTTTTAATGCCTATTTTTATTATATGAAGAATTTTCATATAGTTAGGGACATGACTTAAATGGATACAAGCCCATGCGTGTTGCTACTGGTCAATGGACGTAAGACCTGCCTCAGCTTAGCCTGTCCATCTGCCACCTACTGTATCATCAAGTAATGGAGATTTATCCTTTTGAAACATACGGCTTTAAAGGGTTAGCTGAGTGAATAAATAAATAAGTAATAATGGAGGCATACACCTGCGTACTCTCTGAAATGCATACATGTTGTCTATATAGGATCTCTTGGACTTCTATTTTTGTTGCCATGCTCCGGTCTGAGTCTGTTATAATGTTTGTTGTTAGTGCTCACAAACAGCCCTCAGGTTATGAGCTTTATGCTGTATTTGTGTTGAAAAGTTATTGAGACTCATGCTAACTCTGGATGAATAACAGGATAGGACTTTTTAGGACAGTGGAAAAATTTAACAGATTTCCCTTTGAGCCTGATCTCTGCAGAGATCGGCGACAGTGGTAATGAATTATGCTATATTTGGAAATGATTCATCCCAGCATGTGAGGCGGCTCGATTAAGATACGGAACATCCCAGTCTGGGACAGTCTCACGTAGAGAGGAGTTTTTGTTGTCGCTTTAGTTCTTGTTCAGGGTCTCTGTTTCCTTCCTATTATTCACAAGGAGAGACAGACAAGCACCTAGTTTTTTTTCCAATTCTTTATGTTTTTACTCATTTTTGATTCACTTTTCATCATTACCCCAATACATAAAATTACTTATATTAACACAATCATGGTTTAGTCATATTTAAAAGCTGTGTTTTGTTAACTGGTTGATAATACACAACTTTTCTTGTGCTACACCCTGGTGAACTTGCCTTGTCAAAGCACTAAAGACAAAGAGCTGGAAAATATGGACCAAAAATCTTATCCCAGTATTATGTAGCTCAGTGGTGACAAAAACATACAGTATGTTTCCCTGATTTTCCCGGATTTTCCCTATAAAGAAAAAAAAGAATAATGATGAATAAAGTCCATTCTAAGACGCATCCGCACTGACAAAATGCTAACAGATACACAGGCACTTAATTGACAGACAGCCGTGCAAAGTCATGAGAACATGAATATAAAACATGAGAAATTGCAATAAATTTTACACTCAATGGTCAAAATAATAAAAATAAGCTCCTGAGATACAAGATATTGAGTAAAAATAACACTCCATTTGGACCAAAAATTCCCAATACAATATTTTGTGGTCAAACAGCGTATTATGTGGCCTGAAGTGCTGAACCCGACAGCAAAAAAAAAAACCACAGCAACATCAACAACAAATTAAGAAACTAAACAGCATTAAAAATACTGAATCAAATATCTGTGCATATTAAATGTATTTATATTAAATTAAGCAGAACCACAACTTTAACAAACACTAAAACGTACAAAAAACACTACAAATAGTACATACAAATAAATTAAAAACAGTACCAAGATAAAACAGTAGCATAAAAGAAAATGCAACTATCTATAAAGTAAAATCAACAGCTTAAAAAGCACAAAAAATAAACAATAATACAAAAAATGAATTGATTAATTAAATTCAAAATCAGCAAATTAAAATCTCAAAATTGAGTTTTATCTGATGTAGGGTTTTTTTTAATTTGCTGTTGTGTTTTTTATTGTTGATGTGCTCTGATTCATTGTTGTTTTCAATTTGTTGTTTTGAACTTTGTTGGCGTTTGGAATTGGGTTTTTTGTTTTCGTTGTTTTTCGTTGTTTTTTTTTGTATTTTTGTTGTGGTGTTCTTAATTAGATCTTTCTTTTTTTGAATATGCTCTAATGTTTTAATTTATTGTTATGTTTATTTTAATTTTTAATTATGATTTTCAGTTAGCTTTTTTTAACTTGTTTTGTACAATTTTTGTGTTTGTTGTCATGTTTTTTTTTTTCTTTATCTCTTGATCCATTTTTCAAGCTTTCAGTTTTTTATTTTTATTTTTTTCATTAAATTGCTGTGTTTTTCATTTTTCATATATTTTCTTTTCTGTTATGTGTTTTCTCATTTTTTTAGTTTTCTTTTTCAGTTTGTTGATAACTTGGTTGTTTTGTTTTTAGATATGATGTGTTTTTTTTACGTTGTTTAATTTGTTACTTTGCCTAATGGTAAATAGTAAATGGACTTGAGCTTATATTGCACTTTTCTAGTCTCTTTGACTTCTCAAAGCAGCTTCACATCTGCCCATTCACTCTCACATTCACTCACTGATGCTTGGTGTCTCTGTGTATGTTGTCAGTCAGTATCAGTATCACACTTTCACGCCCATTTACACACCACTGACGTGGCAGTGGTAGCAACTTGGGGTTGAGTGTCTTGTCCAAGGACACTTTGCCATGTGACAACCAGAGCTGGGCTCAAACCGGCAACCTTCCAATTACCAACCAAGTGCATTATATAAAACGAACGCACCCTTATAATTTTGCGTTGTGGTTTTATGAACTTGTTCTTCTGTTTTTCTTATTGATATAGTTTTTTTTTTTTGTAGTGTTGCTTATTTGTCAGAGCTTCCAGAAATAACTTTCAGCTGCTCTTACTGTGAACAGTCATTAGAGTTATAGGCCTGGCATATCCTCATGAACTATAGTTATATGAATTTTTGTGTCACTCAGTATTTGAAAATCAATCCATCCGTTATCCATGCAGCTTGATCCCTGTGTTCCAGCTGACTTTAGGTGAGAGGCAGGGTACACCTTGGACTGGTACTCAGCCAATCACACGGCTGACATGTAGAGACAAACAACCATTCACACACACACACACACTCATCTAGAGTCGCCAATAAACCTTTCATACAGTGATATCAAAAACCAAAAGTATATCCAGCCCTATAAGAACAACATCCCTGTAACCCTCCCTGTCTGACTCAGCCTGTGTCATTCCCTCCTCTGGCTTTCCTTTTGACTCACAGGATTTACCTTTAAGCTCCTGGTATTTTGGCACCAGTGGCACGCCAAAGGCAGAGATAAGCCCGACAAGGATTGTGCCCAGTGTGACAAAACAGCTATAAATGTGTCATTGTAGCAGCAGGGGAAATACCTTAACAGTGTACTGATGGAAAACAGTGATTTTGTATTTAGGTTAGAGGCGTGTCCTGAGTGACAATAAAATGTTAAACCTTGAGATTACCAGAATGATGTTTTGTTTTAGTATAAGCATTTCTATTGTGAAAAGTAGGAGGAACTAGATCTTAGGATGCCTTGATTGTTGTTGTTTTTTTTGCTGCAATACTAATAATCTCTGAGTAAGATGATTCATCAGTTAGATGTTTTCTCTGTAGGTCAATTAACACACTTATCAACAAAATGAAAACAATAAGCCTTCTCAACAGGTTGAACAGTGCAAATTCTAACTATTAAAAAAGGCATTAAGTTTAACAACATGATCTCTAATTAGAATGCATTAATAATTGTTGGTTAGAAAATAAACTCATTTCCCCACCAAACAACTGTACATTTTTAAGTTACCTAAATTTAGGTGATACTTCATTGAAGTTAGGATAGTGTTATCAGTGCTAGATAATAGGGATACAACAATTCACAATAAAACAGTGAAATGTTTGGTACGACCATGGTTCACAATGCACATGGTAGTTGCAGTATTTTCTGTTTAAAGGGCAAACAGGTGTCAGACATTGTTGCCCTATTCTCTCTCTTTAGAGAGGAGATGCAACAATATGAACCGACATGTATTGATTATCTTCTTCTAATCCGTGGTCGGAGTTGAGTTTGTCAATGCATTAATGGAGCCTCGTGGGTACTATTTCATATCGTAATTTCATTGAACCACTGGTGAGTAAACATCCATCAGATCTTGCAGGGGGAACATAAAGTCCAAGCAACTCAAAGCAGAACATGTCCTACCTTTTCACATAGGACAGGGATTAGAAACTCTGGTAACTCCACAACAGACTCGTTACATGCTGGCCTCCTCAGGAAGAAAAAATATTCTTATCTCCTCCAGACTGCCAGAAAATGCACACCTAGACTTTGTCGAAAGTCCAGTTGGTAAAAAATGTCCTTCATTTTGTTTAACTAACTAAATCGCCAAGTTGTCAAAACTGAACCAAACTGAAGATCATGACCAAAATACAGAGGTACATACTCTACCTTTCGCTACAGCATGGCTAGCTTTCGATATTTCATTCAGTTTAACATCCTTTCTTTAGGGCTGCATGTTGTTAAACGATAAGTTTGGTTTTTTGACACCTGGACCTTATTTTTAGGATTAAATACACTCGTAGACTCACCCAGACAATTTTCAGCCGTTTTCAAGCAATTTAGATCCATTCGACGGCGTTTTTCTCTCATGCCATAGTAGCAAACGGGGCCAGAAATCGAAGCCCCTAAATCAGACATTATCTGCTGCGAAACTCACTCCTCCTCTGTTGCCATTGTCGTGCAATGTCCACAACAACACCACCAGTTAGCCCCCATTCGTGAACGTACAGTGGTTGCTTGTTCTCTGGCCAGCTGTTCGGCTCTTCCTCCTTTCAAATAGCTCCTCGTCGGTATATTCTGGCTCAAAACGATACGGGCATCCATTATACTCAAAGTCATTGTCAGACACTTCTACATTGGATAAATATCCTGCCATGTTGCACAAAAATAGCCGTGTAGCCTAGCAACAACAACAGCGGCTCTACTCAGCTGCGCTCTTGTGGTACATGTCTGTGACGTCACCAAAAGTTACCCATCCTTGTAAAGTCCCGGATGACCATAACAACGAAGTTGAGCTGACATGGTGATAACACTGGCCTTTCATTTATAAAATGTAGCTGAAATGAGTGAGTTTCGCAGCAGATAATGTCTGATTTAGGGGCTTCGATTTCTGGCCCCGTCTGCTACTATGGCATGAGAAAAAAATGTCGTCGGATGGATCTAAATTGCTTGAAAACGGCTCCGAGCTCCGCCAAAATTGTCTGGGTGAGTCTAAGAGCGTATTTAATCCTAAAAATAAGGTCCAGGTGTCATAAAACTGAACTTATCCTTTAATTGCTACTGTCGAAAGAGTGATGATATGTGAGTAGAACCTGCCACAGCCTGCATACAAATTATACTCCATTTTCTAGCTCTAAACACTACCTATCATGCTGTTCATGCAAGGTGCTAATGATGCTATTTATTTATTCCAAAGTTTTTTTTTGTTTCTCCTTTCTAACATCTGGATTGGAGGCATTTTGACAAAGACTTGTTTCAAATATTTTATTCATTTTCACTTTTTCAACAAGACAATTCAACAAGTGACTTGAGAGTGCTAACAATCCAGCAACAAGACAGGGGAAGACACGAGGGTTAAATACAAGAGGTAATTGGGGTAATGACAGACAGCTGGGGAGAAACAATCAGGGAGCAGGCGTGACAAGCCGGAACAGGAAGTAAAGCCTGGGGAGACAAGAAAGACAAAGTGAGTTTCAAAATAAAACAGGAAGCACACAGACAAACATAAAACAAGAACACAAACAAGGTAACTTGACAATATAAACAGGATCATGACATAACCACATAGAACAATGCAACTGAAGAACATACATAACCCCCACCCACCCACCCCGGACAGAACAGAACATTCGGTGTCATCGGTTGAGTCACATAACAAGGAAAAGAAAACAATAAAATTTAAGAGTCAGTTTATATATTCAAGATATTGAAGAAGGGGTCGCCATATCTTATCAAATTGACCTAGTTTATCTATCAGAGCATATCTTATTCTCTCCAGGTGAGAGAGTCTCGTAATTTCGGACAACCACATGTTAGTGGTTGGGACCTCTTTCTCTTTCCAGAACTTTAATACCAGTTTCAATGCTACAACAGAGGCATACGACAGTAGTTTGAGCTTGCATTTATCGAGAGAGGACAGGTCAGGTGAGACTCCCAATATGATGAAATGTGGGTTGGGTGTCAATACGATGTTCAACATTTCTGATAAATTTCCAAATACTGTACACCAGAAGGAGGATAATTAAGAACATAATGCATAGCTATGGAGATGAGTGGCTTCCTCAGTGAGACATTTGTCACATATTGGGGAGACATCTGGGTATATCTTATGAAGCCTTGTCGTAGTGTAGTGCAATCTATAGATAACTTTAAATCGAACAAGGCGGTGTCTAGTGTTAGCAGAACATCTGTGTATGTTCTCTAGTGCATCTTGCCATAGGACGTCCCCAATATCCACTTCCAACTCTTGTTCCCAGAGGGCCTTAATTTCCTCCATGGACGGAGAACATTTGTCTAATAACGGCCTATAGACCCGAGAAATTAAGTGATTTTCCCTACTCCGCACCTTTAATTTTGAAGAATATTTAATCAGGATATTGGGCCTATATTCATGAAAGCATAACTTAACCAACCCTACTGGTGCTGACTACTTACTTATCCAACTTTGATTGTTTATCCTACTGTGCACATCCCTAAGTTAATAACCTTTGTCTAATTGTCATTTTAGCTGTCTAAGATTAAACGTCATAATGTTACATTACACTACCTCCTTTAGCTAGCTAATATAGTTTTTTTTGCTAACTTTATCATATATTCCAACCAGGAACAGTATATTTATTTGCAAATAAATTAAAGATTTAACCATAAATTAAATTGAAAATACTGTTTACCTGGCAGTGTCCACACCATCCCAATGCCTGAACTAAAGTGAGTGGTTGAGTTGTTATGCACTTGTGTAACCTGACATTGCCTTTACACGACTTAACCACCACTTGCTTGATCAAAGTGGTGCTATCAAACTATCTGTACAGTCAAGACCCTTTGTTTACACCTCAGTTGTAGAGCTTTATGGCAGCATATTACCTAATATACACTGATATAAGCTCTGACTTTGTGTCCTGGCCTATGCTGTTTCCCCTATTTTATACAACACTTTCAGCTGCAACAAAATTTTTATCAATGTAAAAGAAATCAAAGACACTTTTCTCCACTAAATGGCACAAAATGAATTTAAATGAGGTTTACTGTCCACTTTTTTCCTAATCTGACTGTATATTTTGATGAATTCAGACTGTTGCCATGTGTTAATTGCGAACCCTCTTATTTTGATAATGATAAAATGATGATTAGTTGTTATTTTTAAGCAACAAGACTTACTATGACATTGTGACAGGTTTAACCATGGCTGCTTTAAGTGGAGGGGGACACCTGAGTCAGAACAGTAGCAGTAGACAAAGTTCTTTTTTTCAATCTGATGGCTGAGGGTGTTGCATTTTAATTTAATGATTTTCAGTTCTGAAGTGCATAGTACCAATTAGCAATAAGTTTGCCTAATCACATGATTTTAAGAAACAATGACTGACTGCCACTCTATTGCTTGTAGTAGCTTTTATAAGATTATGTACTTCACAGGTTGGTATGTACACATTGTATTTAGAAATAGTCCCACGATAAGGTTCAAACAGTTCTCTAAAGTTAGGCATCCATTAAAGTCAGAATATTGTCTGCTTGTGGGAGTGTGTTTTCTCTGAATTAGTACAAAAGGTAACCCAAAGAGATTTTTTTTCTTTTGGGTGCCAACATAAAAGGGTCTGTAGTAGGGACAGAGACTAAACTGTGTTTGCTTTATCCAGACATTCAAACACAAGACTACTTAAAGATTAGTATAAGAGATAGCTCTGATAAATGGAGTTATCTGTAGATTTTGGACATAAGCCTGTCCAAGAACCCAGCTCAGTGTTAGCGTGCAGAGCGTCAGTCTACACCCCTGCACTACAGCATACACTGGTATTAGCTTTCCAGATAGCAGAGCTAAGATAAATAGTGAGGGTATGGACTGAGAGATTTCCCAATCCATAATGGGATTTGAAACCTCTGTTTTCAGCACGTAACATTTCCGAGCCTGGTTTTCACACAGACTTTCCCACACACTTTCACTGCCATGCCTTTTTGATCCTCACTTTCTCCTGCGGGACTTCAAACATGCAGACACACACATGCCACACTGCACACAGACTCTCAGATATGTGAGTGACCCTCCTCTGACTGCAGCGAGAGCCGCAGTTGCCCAAATTAGCTGAGTGCTTCATTACTGAGAGGCAGGTAAGAGTGTGGCTGCACAAAAGCAGCAGGACAAAGATAATGAAAAAATAGTACAGTGTTCTTTACATAGTTGTGCATACAGGCCTTAGGTGTCTAATACTCATACTGATGGGTTATTTTAGACCTGTTACTGAATACAAAGATTAGCGAGGGGTAGAAATCTAACTTATCCGCATGTTTGTATAGCATTGTTTAGTTTAATGAAAAGTCTTCAAACAAATGGCTGCAGTCCTACATAAATCCACTATTGATGGAATATTAACTGCATTTATCTCTTGTCAAATCGGGTTGGGACAAAAATATCAGTTCAGCTGTTGTTGACCTGACTTATGTAACACAGCAATCAAATCTCTGGTCAAATATCCATGTTTATCTAAAAAATGCTCTTTATAGATGATTTTGTGGTCAGTTGGACTCACCACTTCATTGCATCACTCCTCATGGTGGTGTTTTTTATATCTATGGGAGTACTGTGAATGAAAGTTCATTTGCAAAATAACAGTTGTTACTAGGGGCGAGAATTGACACAATTTTATTGATACTTTTTAGAGCTGCAACAACAAATTGAAACGTCAACAAATGTGGTTATCAATTTGTTGTGTTATGAGTAGGGCTTGACCGATATATCAACCGGCCAATGTAATCGGCCAGTTATACCCCTTTTCAAAGTATTCAACATTGGCCAGAGTTTTGCCAATATAACGCCGATATATTCTTACTTTCTCATAAAACAGTAAATGTTGTTCAGTGTCCAAGCTGCGCAGCATGATGTCGCTGCACCGTTAGTCCAGTAGATGGAGCTCTGACTCCATTGGATCCTCATTCCCTTCCCCACCGCTGTCTAATCAGTCACGTACAGGAGTGAGCCATAGCCAGGCAACAATACAAGAGTGGGCTGAACGGAGCTTGCCGACAGATGTGAAATAATGACGTGAAATTAAGAGTGACTCAAAATGTCTCCCGTTTAAATTTAACTCTCTTTGCCATGTGTCATGCATGTGATGCGTGCTTCGTTGCGTCTGTCATGCTTTTCAATTACGTTACATTGGTAAAGTTGTGCTAACCTAGCTTAAGTTATTCCCTGTCTGTTTATGTTAACAATGACATTGCTGTAGTTATGCCAACCTAGCATAGCGCTAGCTAACAGCTTAAAAGCCAGCCAGTAACCGCAGAAATGATGCAAGTGCACAAATATTTGAGAGCGCAGAGAACAACCGTTCATCACTCCATCAGCTGTGTATTTAAGCACATTTAATGAGGAGCAATTTCCTCACACATATTAACTCATTTTACAATAAAAAAAGTGGTTCTACCTGCACTAAAACCTTCTTCTGATTGCACTAGTGAGGACTCTGGGACTGAAAGGCAGATGTGACAAGATAGAGTTCATAATTCATCCATATATTTAAATTTTAGATAAGGTGATTTATTTTATTTTGCAGGAATTTACTGCAGTTCTGCACACTGTTTTATTTTGTTCTTGAAAGTTGCAGAGTAGAAAAATAACAGAGGCTTGGGAAAGAATGTTACCTTAGTGTTTTTGTTGCTTTCCTCTCACAATTACCTGTTTACAACCTTTTTAAAAGTTGTTCTACCTGTACTATAACCTACCTCTAATTTTCATTAACAAGAAGTACAAGACAAGATGTATTTCATAACTCAATCATAGATTGACTCTTTTTTAAGGTTATATAATTATTTTCCCAGAGATTTAATGCTTTTCTGCATGTTTTTGTACTTTAAAATTCCTCTCTGTTGTAAAGTTAAACAAATACTTTAGGACAAAGTGCTGTTAAATGGTAAAATGTTCTGTCTGTAATGCACGTATTCACTGTTGCAAGTGTTTAGGGACCAATTTTTTTTTTAATTAATTCTATTTTTTTAAATTAATCGTCTGATTAATCAGTAATTAGTTTTTTATTTTTTTGCCAAATATTGACATCAGCCTCAAAAAATCCATATTGGTCGGGCCCTAGTCATGAGTGTTTTAAAGATATTTTTAGAACATAATTTCACATTCATTTAATAGCTTGGGGATGTTCAAGAATGTGTGTTTTCTGTTTTCGAAAAATAAATCTTATTCGATTTATCAATGAACAAAAAAAAAAAAAAGCTGATGAATCAATAACTGAAATGATCATTAGTTGCAGCCCTAATAGCAATGCCATTATCAATTCTGCTTTTTGATCCAATACTTTACTAATTACCTTATCAATTCCATGATAAAAGCAGGTCTACAGGTTTTCTGGGTCAGCAGCACCAAAGATATGGCTTTTCTGATATGTAGTGCTATTCTGGTGATAGTGTAGCTCAGTGTGGATGGGCTTACACTTGAGACCAGAGAGTGGCCAGTTTAAGTCCTGTTTGAAACATACCTGGAAGTTGTTCTGGTGAGCTGAGGAGAAGCAAGCTGACTTCCTAGGTCACTGCCGCTGGTTACGGCAGTAAGTAACGCAGCTGAAAGGAGTTGGTGTTCCTTGATTGAAATCCCTCTGGATGTTGTGCAGTCAGCTTCAAATTGTGTAAAATGAAACCACATGTTTCAGGAATTGATGAGGGAATTGTTCAGAAAATGGATGAATGATATTGATTCCTTTGCCTATTTGTTATCAATTCTTAACTGGAATTGGTTTTCAAATCCCATCTCTAGTTGTGAAGCTCAGTTGTGATGCTTGGTCTAAATTTTGAAGTGTACTCATGAAAGGACAACTTATCTTCCAGCTCTCCATCTGAACATTCACATCTGTTGTGACAGAGCAAGCAAAAGTGAGAGAAAGATCAAGATAGACTCACTGACCACACCAAGGATTGAGATATTTTTCTGACAACGTCAAGAATAGCATGACCCTGTTTGGGGTCCACAGAGCTGGAGTCAATCCCAGCTGTGATTGGGCAAGGGTTGGGTGCACCCTGGTTTGGTCATCAGTCAATCACAAGGCTGACATATGAAGACAAACAACTAGGTGTGCTTATACTCACCCCCGCTAGCATTGGAGAGTTAAGCTGGGTACACACATCAGGATTTTCTAAATCTGAAGAGATTTTTTATCTGTTAGAGACCCCACACATGAAGATAAAAAATCAGGCATTGAACGGTTTTGATCGTACTGTGTGTGGTGTGCTCTGATAATCTCAACACAGCACACCACACACAGTACGATTCACGTGATCAAACGTGATCTACCAAAAATGAAGAAGAAGAAGCATAGCAATAACCATAAAAGTTGTCTATGGCAACAACCGCAAAACACAACAGGCAACATGGGAGAAGACATACGAGAAGAAGGAATGGTGGTGGTCTTGGGACTATATTTTGACAGAAAATCGGGAACTAAATAAAAGAAAAAACTGTGGACAAATCCTGGGGACAGCCTGAACGTGAGCTGGTCCTCCGCTTCTGATGTCCACCAAACTTTGTGTTACAGGTTGGCCGTGCTTGTTTTTATTTTCGCCTGCTTCCTTGTCTCTCAGTCACAGAGAGTTTTGGTTGTAAATACTGAAAAAGTTTAATATTTACAATTGTCTGGCCCCAACCCGTTTTGGAGCCAATTATCGGGACAAATTCACTCTTAACACACCTCAGACCACAGGATAATCTTATAGGATAATCTTATAAGAAGAAGATAATCAGGCATTTGCCGTCCTTGGTCGGGAAGGGGAAAAGTCGGGACAAAACCAGCCTGATAATCTTTATGTGTGGACTCTGCTTTACCAGTCAGCCTGATGAGCATGCTTTTGGTCTGAGGAAGGATGGAGTATGTAGAGAAGACGATTTTAGCTTTCTGAACTGTTATTTTTACAATAACTTTCTCATCTTTAGGTGTGTAAGATTGGAAACAAACTCAGATCTGGTAGCATTCAACATAAGGAAACTTCTGAAGGTTTTGGATCTTTGGATCTTCAATAACTAAGAGGGACTTCACTGACAGGCCGTTTGAGATTTGGGAGCAGCAGGCTCAGCGGATATGATGTCATGCCTAAATGTGGGCGTCATTCCTTACCATGTTTGAGCTCCACTCCTCACCAAGAAACGTGCTGTAGAGGAGGTAGGACGAGCCTCTGTGTGTGACACAGAAATAGAGACTGAACACAGGTTTGTGTGTCAGGAGAGACTTAACTGGAGCTGCGGGCGTGTTGTGATTGAACGCCGTGGGAAGTGTTCAATCCAAAATGGCTGAGTTAAAAACAGAAAAGGAGTCATATGTCACCTTTACATGACAGCGGAAGTGCGGAAACTGCAAATCATTGATGAGAAGCTCCTGAATATTTTGGTAGATAAAAGCTGGAGAAAAGAATCAATTTCCTCCTAATTATGGCTCCTATCAGATAACTTCAGTATTTTTTTTCAAAATAAAACAACAAAAGAGGCAAATTCTGAAATTAAAGAAGGAGAAAATAGCAATTATCTTCCAGAGCACCAGGATTCTGTTGTCAGTGTAGTCTTCTGGCTCGAGCCTTTGCTATTTTTGCTTTTTCTTAATGTTTTTAATAGTATGACTGAGAAATTGGATGATGAATGATTAATAACAACTATCAAAAAAGATGGATTTTACAACATTAATTAAAGCATTAGAGTAGTTTAAAAATATATTTTGGACAGTTTTCTCTCTTTTCTCTGTGAACCAACCTGATATTTATTTTTTTGCCGTAAGCGCTCTGTACTACACATCCCACCTACTGCCGCTTCATCGCTTTTGACGTATTAATGAAGCATGAGCGAGATTTGACTCTTTCCATTGAGACGAGCTCCCTCACAGCTGCGAAATGCTGCAACACACATACGCCTGCCGTGGACAGATAGCTTTACATGCATCTCGTTTCATCCACACTTAGTCGGGCAGAGGGGGGGTTGTTGTGCTGGCAGTCGTCCTAGACGGGGCTGAGACAGGATACAGTAAACGGAGTAAAAATAACCCCACCCCAGTGCGCCACAGCTCTCTGCAGATCCAGCCAGAGCAGAGCGCGACCCAGTGGATGCCTTTCATGAGGAGAAAAGTGTGGGAGCCTGGCTCAGGAAGTGGCCGGGCCCCTGCTTTATTTTTTCAGAGACCACACCCATCTTTAGAGTGCTCAAGGAGTGATAACGGAGCTCTGATACCAGATTCAAGAAGGAGACAACCATGCATGTAGGAGAGGGATTAAACGATAAGAAGTTGCAGGTAACCGTAGACACATTGTCAAAATAGCTTAAAAAACCTGCAGTTTTCTAATGTTTGTGCAATGAAGACAATGTTCAGGAGTTTGCCTGCAATCTTTGGCCCTTAAAAACAAGAAATTAACCCTCACTGGGTGCCAGAGACATAAAATCTTGTCACAGCAGTTTCCATTTCCTTTGATTTTTACTAGTATCATATTGAAGTTCATTCTCTTATTATTGTGATCACCGGGGATGGTAATGGAGAACCAGTTGAGAATCGATTACAATGACTTTATGGCAGCAGTAGCATTTGCATCAATGCACGATATTTCCCCCATCATTTCCTTTTTCTTTCTTCTGTGTACCTAACAAAGTGGTGCCAGGCCCCACGAGAGGCAGCCAGCACAAACAACAACAAAGGAATAAAGGAAGTGGCCATGGCTGACAGAGACGGAAACAGTCTACTGTCTGGCTGAAACTGACTCAGTGTGACTACAGCATCATTTCTGTTGTTGTGTAGTTTCAAACAATGGTTCAAATAGCAGCAATATGCTAAAACATTTCTTGGCACAGCTCCCCATTAGATATTAGAGGTATCATGTGTTTAATGTCGACAAAGAAAACATGTTATTTTTTTTTTGTATCCACACAGAGGTGATAACGGGGGCCCCAGCAAGGCTTAGTATAAGCAATGTGCAGTATTTTGCCCTGCTTTTTAAGTAAGGCAAACTTGTATGACAACTTCCAGGTAAATGTAAGGCTAAAAGCATGACTGCAACAGATTTAACAACTACTAAATCAGACAGTAAAGTACAATTAGGGCTGAAATGATTCCTCAAAGATTTCCAGGTATTTGATTACAAAAAATAAGGCACTGTGTTTGACTCGGATGGTCATTTCTGTTATGCAGTGTGCCTGCTGCTTCAGCTGCTGCGTCAATGTAACGTAGATGTGGATGTAAAATCATGCAGGAAGAGAGGGGCAGAAAAAAGAGAGTCTGCAGAAGAAACGGCAGAAAGTATCCCAAGTGTGGGATCACTACAAGTTGAAACGAAAAGAAAACATAGTGCAGTGTGTCTACCGTCAAACGGAGTTAGCTTAACATAATAGCACGTCGTCAATATTGCAGCACCTCAACAGTAAACATCCGGTCTATGCATCAAGTCCGTGGACCAGACACAAGATAACACTCACAGTACATTAGCAGTAGCAGTAAATGTGATCAATAACTGAGAACAGGTCTAGTAAATAATGTACTTTGATTATTATTGATTATACCGAACGCCATCGCCATCTTGAATTCAACAAAGTGACCAACCCACACAAATGACCCGAACTGCTCCACTCCTATGTTTTATGTATTTTATTAGATCGTGTTTTTATCCCTGCTTTTATTCCTTTTAATTTCTTTTATTATACCTCCGTTTTTATTCTGTCTAATATATGTTTTTTTATGCATGACAATGTTTTTTTAGTGCTGTCTGTCTCATGTGCTGGTGAGCCAAAGAAAATTTCCCACTTCGGTGGACAATATAGAATTATTCTATTATGGCTCTGTGTAAAGGCTGCTTCAGAACGTAAATCAATACGGTTTCTACTTTGATAGATATATGTTCATACTTTTCACATTCACAACATGAATGCATCATGATGTTATCGACTGGACTTCAAATTATCACAAAACACTAAAAGCAAATGGGCAGCTTATAGCTTAGCTGATTAACTTGAATTCTGTTGGTCTCAGCTCAAAATTCAACATAGACTTTGATAATGAATATTTTGACTATAAGACTGAAAACAAAGTTTTGGGAATTCTACCATCATCTATTAAAGAGGATGACAGAGCAGCAGACGGACAGATAATGACCCTTTTCCATCAGCACGTCTTAGCCCTACTCTACTCGGCTCGGCTTTCCCCGACTCTATCCGGCTCTACTCTACTCGCATTGTGCTGCTTCTCCACCAGCCCGGTCCCCTGCCCAGCGGGGGTGGGGTCGCCATAAAACAGCTGGGCGACACTGCATTCATGTCATTTTGAGCCCGACACAACAATCAAAACAATGGAGGACTTGGAGGCAATAGTATACTTGCTGCTTGATCTGTGGCTTTTTGTTACAAACTGAATGAAAAAGGGAAAGCAAAAGAAGGCTGCAGGCGGCGAGAGGAATTACTGAGGACGATAGCAATCAAGCTGCAAAGAAAAGACGTATGAGGGTTGTATGAGCTAACCTGCTAGCGGAAGCTAATGGTAGCTACCGCTAGCAGGTTAGCTAGCTCGTCGCGCTCATGACTCATCGGTGACAACATTCTCTGACCAATCAGTAGCCGGCAGTCGGTCGACGTCACCTTTTGGTATCGACTCAGCTCGCTTAGACCAGAGCAGAGTAGGTACTATAAACTGGTTTGTTTTAGGAGGTACCGTGCCGGTGGAAACGCAACGCAAACTGGGTAGAGCCGAGTAGAGTAGAGTAGAGCCGAGTAGAGTAGAGTAGAGTAGAGTAGGGCTAAGGCATGCTGGTGGAAAAGGGCCATAAGTGTGCTGATGAATTGTCGACATCCCAAAGGGGAGCGTGGACTAAAACCACAGTTAATCCTAACAGTACCTACATGGATCTGTTTCGATCAGCTGATCCTGTAAATTTGGCAGATATTGGCTGATAAAGATCAGTTTGATCGATTAAGACACCTTTACTTAATGTGAAAGATTTGAATTTTTGTCACAATTTAATTTGATTTCGATTTCAATTCTAAAGGGGACAGTTCAATTCAGAATCAATTTGTCAAGTCATGATTGAGTGAAATATTTATTGAATATAATTAAGCTTTTCAAAAAATGGATTTCTTATGCTTTTCCTATTTTCTTTTAAGCCCTTCATTGTCTACAATGCTGTAGGGCAATGGATTCATTCTTTTTGCCGATATGGAGTGGACTGGAAGTTGGGTAAAACTGTGCAGCATGAGGTCGACAGTCAATGTCATTACTGGCTGCTTCTTCTTTTAACTCCTGGTGATGATGTGCAAGATGAGTACTAAAATTTCAGTTTGCAGAGTCTGAATACTGAGTATGTCGTGTCAAGCTCTGTCTTATCAGGGACTTTGTAGAATCGAAAATACACCCACACATTTGCTTTGATTGAAGGAGGGACTGGCTGGACTTTTCTTTGCTGCTCCATGCAGAAACATCACAAATGCAGCGAGCTAACGGGCTAACTTTAGCAGTCTGACCGACCAGTACTAGCATGCATCTCACTAAAACTGTGTACTACTGAGGCCCATGGAGACAAAAAAAATACAACAACACGTTGTGGGCTCTTAAAATAGGATGACAAACATCTTTTGGAATATCTTTTTTTTTGTTTAATTTAGAAAGAATTGTGATTCTGACATCAATTTCGAAACTATTTCTGGTTATTGCTTGTTTTTAAACAAATTAGTATCCTTTGTTTACAATTTCAAGTATTATGACAACCATTTGTCATTAAACTACAGAAAAATATTGAGGCATGTATTGTGTATCACCATCCAGCTAGAGAAACACTAAGGTATGATGTTTTGTTCCATTTTGTCCAGCCCTATTGATAATCTGCTTTTACACCATGCTGTTACTCAGTGACATGATATAATCTATTTCTTGTTTCGGAACAATGCTGCTTCGTATTTGAGTCCACAGGAAACATGAGCAGCTGGCGTTTTCTCTTTTGTATTTTCGCCCTTAAACTGGCTTTGGCCCGTCTCCAGCATGTTCCACAGACTGTATTGTTGTTAACCCTCTGCAGGCTGGTGAAGTGCCCTCTGATACAGCTGGAGATGATCACAGCTCCTCTTAGTGTAACACAGAGGAGCATTTACAAATAGAGCGCTAAGTTATCGGGTGTTAATACCTCCTTTTACGTCAGCAGACTCTAAACAGAGACCAGAACCATTCAGTAGGACTCACTAGTGTTACACCCAGGATACAACCCCTTTCTGGCTTTCCACCTGAGAACACTGGCAGTCGGTGTTTCCTAGCAGGCTGCAGCCAGAAACTGAGCCGGCTTTTATGCAGCTGATGCAGAAACGTTTTTACTCACTGCTGCTCCGGTGCTCGGCAGCAGGTGGTACACGTCTTGGTGAGTGTACTTGATGACTCCATGGTCGGGCCAAGCCAAGTGCGCTGATATCTGGACTGCTGTGATTCTTGGAAATGATGGACCTGCTAAGTTTAGTGGGGTTTGTAAGGTGAGAAGCAGTACAGTACTAGCATCCATGTGACCAGATGAGCCAGACACCATCAGTAAAGTTGAGTTAGCGCTCAACTTTAAATGCCAAGTATTCACACTTGTTCAATTACGACAGAGAGAGATAAATCAGAGGAGTATCAGAGTAAGACCTCAGAACTTCAGGTTGGTTTTGCTGCTCGAAGTATTTTTGCAAAATCCTTAAAGCAAATTTTGACTTTAAGTCCCTGTGAAGACAACCACTCACTGACAGCAGCAAGCACGTCTAAAAAAAAAAAGTATTGCGAATATTTAAAGTGTGATTTTTCCTATATCAATGATATTAAAGATAGTTTTATTATTTCCATGCTTTACACATTACTCATGAGCAGAGAAAACCAGTGTAGATGATACTTATAAGTAAAAAATGACAGAAAATATAATATGAAAGGGATGAGATAATTAATAAAGGCAGATTTCATTAATACATTAATAAAGTAGGGAATCAAGAGTAATTTCTGAATTTGTTTTTATGATCAAGTGGAAATATAGAAATATGAACTTTACATATGTTGTGAGATTTTCAGGTTGTCACAGTGATTTAATGCTGCCTCATACTGAGTAGACATTCATAACTATATAAACATCAATGACATTGTATTTATCATCAGATTTTCCATGTTTTATTATTTATCATATTTTTGCCGAAAACTATTCTGATGTCCTACTGGCAGGATGTCGGTGTGCTGTACCATGTGTAAAGTTATGTCAAAACTGACTGTTCAGAAGTTTATCACATACCAAACATCTCCAGAAAGCTAGTCTCCTTAGAATTCTAATCATGTCAACTATTTCAGGATCAAATGACCAAAGTAGACATAATAAATCTATTTTTCTAATCACATACAGATACACTCACAATTATAAGTTAATGAACTTGGTAAATGGAGTTGGCCTTATATAGAGCTTTTCTAGTCTTTCTGGCCACTCAAAGTGTTTTTACACTGCAGGTCAGATCTACCCATTCACACCCATTCACTCTTAAAATCACTAACTGATGGTTGAAGTTTCTATAAGTTGTCCATCAGCAGTTGGTAACACATCCACTAGGGGTGGAAAATCAGCAGTGGCCCCTACATACGATATTATTGCAATACTTGGGTCCCAATTAGTTTTTTTTCCAATAGTGTGAGATTTAATCACAGTGGTGACTCATTGAATATGTGAAGGAAATCACCTCAGCACAGTTCCGGGTGTGTATGACAGTGCTTTTGACACTGTCGATCAGCTTTTGACACTGTCGATCATGAGATCCTGTTACAGAGACTAGAGGGCTGGGTGGGCATCTCTGGCACTGCCCTAAATTGGTTGAAGTCCTATCTAGAAGACAGGAAGTACTTTGTTGAAATTGGTAACTGTGTCTCAGACCACATGGCCTTGACCTGTGGGGTGCCCCAAGGGTCAATCCTAGGACCCCTTCTGTTCAATCTTTACATGCTGCCTTTAGGCCAGTTAATACAAAGTAATAATGTGTCCTACCACAACTATGCAGACGACACTCAGATCTATGTCTCACTGACAGCAGGTGAATATGGACCAGTGGATTCACTCTGTCACTGCATCCAACAGGTCAGTCTGTGGATGCAAAACAACTTTCTCCAGCTAAATTCAGACAAGACTGAAGTCATTGTATTTGGTCCACAGAAACAAAGAGAAAGTGTCAGCAGTCACCTCCAGTCTCTCTCTCTAAAACCTACAAATCAGGTTAGAAATCTCAGGGTAATAATGGACTCAGACTTGAACTTCAACAGCCACTTCAAATCAATAACATCAGCAGCCTTTTACCATCTAAAAAACATTGCCAAAATCAAAGGTATAGTGTCTAAACCTGACCTGGAGAGACTTATCCATGCATTTGTCTCCAGTAGGTTAGACTACTGTAACAGCCTGCTCACTGGCCTCTCCAAACGAGCTGTAAGACAGCTGCAGTACATCCAGAATGCTGCTGCTCGGGGCCTGACCAGAACCAGGAAGTACGAGCACATTAGTCCTGTGCTCAGGTCCCTACACTGGCTTCCTGTGGCTCAGAGAATAGACTTTAAAGCAGCTCTGCTTGTGTACAAGTCTCTCCACGGCCTAGCACCAAAGTACAACTGTGACATGTTAGTGCCATATGAACCATCTCGGACTCTGAGGACCTCAGGGACTGGCCTCCTGCTGGTGCCCAGAGTCAGGACTAAACATGGGGAATCAGGGTTCCAGTTTTATGCAGCTAAAATCTGGAACAGTCTTTCTGAAAATGTGAGACAGGCCTCTACACTGACAATGTTCAAATCTAGGCTCAAAACAGCTCTATTTAACTGTGCATATGACTGAAAAGATCTTATCTGCACTCTTCTCTTTTAAAGTTCATTTTATAATGATTATTTTTGTTTTTTTCTTGTATTGTGACTTTAATGCATTTTTCTTGTTCTGTAAAGCACTTTGAATTACCTTATGTACGAATTGTGCTCTACAAATAAACTTGCCTTGCCTTGCCTATGTGACTAACTGGCAACATGCAGTATGGGAATATTTCAATAATAGCCTGCAACTGTATATTTTATTATTTTCAGCAAAATAACTGATTTAATTTGCCTTAATTGTCTCTGTAAAGTAATGAAATAATCAAAAACCAATATTTTTTGACTGTGATCTTGGTCAAGTTACTTTTGTAAAATGTATTTTATTTTAACTCAGACTTACTGTCAAAATAACTGTAAAATAAATCAACCAAATAAAAGAAACAGTATATTTTAGTCTATTGCTTCGGAAAAATGCTTTTAATTGGCTTTGATTTAGCTTATTGAATTGAGCCTTGGTTTTGTGCTTGAAAATACAAATACAGATTCCAAGGAAAGCTTGATATGTATTGTTTTCTTGAATTACAAATATTGATTCTCTTCTTGATAACATCCTTTTGTTTGTAACAATTTTCCTGCTGAAACTGAGAGTGACATTAATGTGGCCCTAGTGTTAACCAAAGTTGCCCATCCCTGTTGTCGATAGATGGCCATGGTCACCAGAGGGGATGGGAATTGATTTTATTGCTATGATTTTTTTACTTCTTTGCTGTCACTTTTGTTTACTGTCTCTGACGAGAGCATGAAGTTCTTGATTTACAAAGCATGCAGAACGAAGTGAAAGGACTCAACATTTCCTCCTCTTACCACGATTAATCTTCTGATAATACCTCAGGAAACAGACCAAATGGAGAAGTCAACTCTTCCCTCCCAGTCTGTCTCTGCAACACTCACAGCGAAAGTGAAAAAGGGCTACAGAAGACGTGTAGAGTCACCTTTACATCTCTACTCACTGACGGGTGCACTTACTTGAGCATGACTGCGATCCGATCTCCCATGTAAAGTACTCAAGTACACTGAAGTCATGCCCTGGGCCACCTCGACAAGTGACTTGGGCAAGGTGCCTGACTTTGGTATGCTTGTGTTGATAGTTATAAAGTGATCTGGGCTTTGATGCAAAATGTCCACAGATGCTTGCCCTTGTCCTGAGTGTAAAACCACCTTTATTCTTAAAGGTGGCAATGTTTTGTAGAGCAAACAACCCTTTTGGAGAGCTGCTCAGCGTAGCCTCTGTGCTGCACTCTGTCTTAAAATCAGCGGTTATTACACTCAGTATGACCACTTCCTCTTACAAACCCACATCCCAAACACTGGACTGTAATTTCAAATGTAAGGCCAGTGTCTCTCCCATCAGCGGTGATAAATGGACCCAGTGTTCCCATTATGCCTGAGCAGTCGGTCATCGTTCTGAAGGAGCGCAGTCCTGCACTGCTCCGCCTTTCTTACCCATTTCCCCCTGTGGTCTAGATGCAGGCAAGCAATGGCCTAGTTAACTTCAAAAATAATCCACTGAACCAGGCCAGTGCTTCCTGACTCATTTTCCCTTTGTTCATTTGGGTAATTGAAACAGCCCCAAAGACGCTGATAAGAAAGACCCATAAGAAGAAAGTTTCTCAGACTGGTGCCAGCTGCTCTTTATTCTTTTAATCTCTTAAAGCCTCCTGTCAGTGCATTAGCACCAGGAAAGGGCGTGCATTAATCTGGTATCACATGATAAATGAGGATAAGGAATTCATATGAGCCATTAACTATACTGTCATGAAAAGTGAGCACTTTTATAAGAGGTATAAACAGGTAGTTTTAACCACTTTGCTCTTTAATAATGTTTTTTTCATCTTTGCCAGGTATGCTGCAGAATGGGAAAAAGTTTGACTCCTCTCGAGACCGGAACAAGCCATTTAAATTCAAGATTGGACGAGCAGAGGTCATTAAGGGCTGGGATGAAGGAGTAGCACAGGTAAGATGAGAGAGTGAAGAATGCTGCAGTTTATGTATTTATTGCTCTGCTGTTTTTGGTTTGTTTCGTCCAAAGTAACACATTAAAACAAAATTATTTTCCAGAAATGATGCCTAGTATGCAATGAAGGGATGCTTCAATCCATATTTCATAATTTCGACATTGGATGGTCAGTTAATTCCAATCTTTTTTGCATCAGTACACAGCAAGTTAACCAGACACACCAGATGGATTACTCAGTATGTACCATACGAAATATATATTACTAGTCCATCTGGGAAATAGCCCATAGTAGGCATTTGGGAATAGGCAGAACCTCTCAAAAGCCAATCCAGCAGGTGACTGGATGATCGATCCGTCAATCACATTCAATGGGCAGATCAGACAATGTAGCAGGCAAGCGCTACTGCAGTGGTGTAAAAAACAAAATGTTAGCCACTTTGTTGGAAACGCTCATGTTAAAAGTGGAACAAAAACGTATTTGCCATTGATAAATGCTTTCAGTGTTTTTTCATTTATTAAAAAAATGTGGCCCAGATTTGACAGAACTTGTACTAAAGCTGATAGCATATAGGCTAACCTCTGTAAGAGCAGTCACTTCCTGCTGTCGTCCTGCTCTAATGGACACTAATTGGGCCGTGCTGCTTTTGGCTGGGCACTGTCGTTGTAGGTTGTAGCTTGGCTAGATGGATCTGACTGATTACAGACATTGAATCAGGCGGATCCGTCTGCATTGCATGGTTAAGAATAAGCAACATCATGAGAGAATAGAAGCACTAGCTGTAATGTGTTTCATGATCAGAGTGAAAACAGAGAATGACACAAATTACCTGTTACTTTACTTAATAACTATGAAAAAACTTATTTAAAAGTACTCCAATATCAGACACATGTAGAGCAATTTCAAGCACACAAAGAAAAAACCTCAGAGTAAATGTAATAAAACCTTGTTACCTCTACCAAGGTGGTTATGTTTTTGCCAGAGTTTGTCAGTCTGCCAGTAGAAAGGTAATTCGAAAAGTTACGAACAGATTTTGATGATTTTTTCGGTACTGTTTGTGATCGGACTTTGGTGGTGATTAGAAACTGGTTGCAAATCCATTAATTTTTTTCCAAGGATTTGTCAGCTTTGCGCGATAGGGCGCTAATAGTGTCAGAAATGTCTAGGTGGAGGCTTGTGCTCTTGGAGTACTTCTAGTTCTACAGCATGATTTGACACATGGGATGGAACAATAGGAAGCAAGCTGGCTAAAGTAGAAAGCAAAAAAAATTGTAGCAATGGCCGGATTTTTGAACAAATATAAAGTTACATAGTTACATAGATGGACAATGCAAGTTTCCTCCCTGTTCGCAAGTTTGGTTGAAACAGTCTCCCCAGTGGTTGCTAGCAGTTGTATAGTATTACTCATAGTATCATAGTATAATTCACCACAATTGATTCACAGGATCAGAGGGTGCCACAGACTAGTTTCTAAAGCCCAATAAAGAGACATTCACAAAGACTCTCTGTTTTCATCAGCTGTTTAACAATGAAATTCAGGAACAAGGGCAGCTGAGAGTTACCAGCGGGCATGATAACTAATAAAAAGAAAAATGATGTAAAAACAGTGTGCATTTGATGCTGACAGTGTGTGTTTCATCCATGTATCATCAGTCTGAGCTGATTGGATGTCCTATGAATGATTGATGGGTATTTTATTAGTTCTTACCTCTGAATTGAATCCTTCCACATTAAGAAGTTGAGCACCTTGATTGTTTTTTTGTTACACATATTATGCAAAGTTAAAATAGCACAGGTGGAAGAGTGCATGGACATAAGGTTTAACAGTGAGTTTACTTCAGGTTGTACTTTTTCATTCATCACAGCCTGTGTATAAAGTCTACTCAGTCAGTGTCTACAGACTGACTGAGTAGACATGGGTCGTCCTTTCAAAATAAAACACCCTTTGGTCTCAGTTATTCAAAAAAGAGTGATGAAATTATTCATTTCCAATTTTCTACGGCCCTAATCCAGTGTGTGGCATGGTGGTTTGGGACCTTTGCAATAAGTCATACACTTAATGGCAACTCTTTTGCGGGGGGATAGAAATTTGATGTCACATACAAAAGGTCTTAGGACCCATGCTAGGAAAAAGGAAAAAGTATTAAAGTTTAAACTTTTCAGTGTTGGTGTTGAAGTTTTAGTTTTCGTCCTCAGCAGATACTCAAAGCTTCTGTGCAGAGGTTTAAAGTGTAGTGAAACTGGCTCAGATTGATACTGATACATCTGTGTGAGCCACAAAATGGAACTAGAAAAGCACTCAGAGAGCACGGACCTCCGCCAAGCAGCTTCAGTCCACTTTGGCGAAATGGTCCTATCTTGCAGTGTCAAAGAATCCCTTAAACAATTCCTGGATCTGGATGGTGATTCGGATCAGTCCCAAAATCTAATAAATTCTTCCTTAACCCATTCCACACATTGGCTGAAAATTTTATCCAAATCCGTCCATAACTGTTCAAGTTATCTTGAACACAGACAAACAGACAAACAAACTAACCAATGCCGGCAAAAACATAACCTCCTTGGCGGAGGTAATTAGACCATCTGTGCCAAGATTACTTCTGCTGTATGGTTATTTTTAATATCTGTAACTGCTGCCATATAATGTGTAAGAGGACGTTTTAAGTTCATTTACAGCAAAGATTTACAGTGAAAATTAGGTTTGACTAAAAAATAGATTTTCTTCGTCAAAAACACAACCCACATATCTACAAGACAAGATTAGAAAAGATATGAGATGTAACCATTTCTCCGCAGAGGGTGCCAGATTTGTGACAAACAGAAAATTCCCTCACTTTACAACTTTGCTCATCTTCACTCCTGTGCTTTTCTTTTTTCCTTCTCTGCAGATGAGCCTGGGCCAGAGGGCCAAAATCACCTGCACACCAGATCTAGCTTACGGCCAGGTAGGCCATCCTGGGGTCATCCCTCCGAACGCAACACTCATATTCGACGTGGAACTTCTCAAGCTGGAGTGAAACCTCGGGTCAGACACAAAGGTTGAAGCTTACCGAGGCTGCGTTCGCCACAAGCTGTTTCCAAAGGGAGACCATACTCGGCTGCTGCCTCCCGACATCCACCTGCTCTTCTTCTACGATTTATACAGTCTACTTAATTTCAATATTTAAACGTACCTAATGCTGCTTTGATGCCATCTTGTCGTTATAGATACTGCAAGAAAGTCAAATTTTTTGTTGTTAGTCTGAAATGCTTTTTTTGTTTAATTTTGTTTTAAGTTGTAAATTTTGTTGAACCATAAGGAAACCAGTCATCTGACAAAAAAGCTGTACTCAATCTGAACATTTACTGCCTTACAGTATCAACCACAGAGGAAGGGTACCTATGTTACAAGTACAAAACTTCTGCTCTGAATCTTAACTGGGCATTATATATATATAAATATATATATATATACACCACTGTCTGCATTGCCACTTTGGTAAAGGGTTGTCCTGCTGAATGCTCTGAATGATGTTGCTATGTTTAGTATATTTTATATCCCTCATAAACATGTACTGCGAGTGTACCCTATCCAGTCTAACCCATTACAATACTGTACAGAACTCTATAGGAGCCATTGCTATTATGACAGTTTACCGACCAACTCTTGAATAAAAAATGGCATGTACTGTGTTGAGAAATGTTTCCTGTGTTTAATGTTGGCAGAGAAAACAAAAAAATAGTTGCAATATGTTGGACCTCATGCTCAATAGGGTCCTCTGCAGCAACAGCCCCTCCTAATGGCCTAATTTGTATAAACACACCAACAAGCTGAACCAGAACAAACCATGGATGTCAACATATAATCTCAGTATGATTGAATAAAATATACCAAAAAGTCATACCTTAGGCTGAACCGGGGATACACAATAAACCACATCTTGCCATGTCTTCTGTAACAAAATATTAAGTGATTCTCATAAAAAAAAAAACAGAATTATAAACTTTCATGATTCTTGTAAAAATCTGATTAAATCATGACTCATTAAATACCAAGGTGACAGACATAGGAGTTGAAAACATGAAAGAAAGATCTTTTTGTTTGTATTTAATTATCAAAAGTTCTTTCTAAATTGTACACACTTTCTCAGCTGTTAAAAATATTGCCGCTGTTATGAATATTACATGGTCAAAATGTACTTTTCTTTACCAGCAACTGTTTCACAATGAAAAGGGATATTGTAGAACAACATCTGTTATTATCAATGGTATCAAAAAGTACAGAAACGTCATATTTCCAGCCAAATGAGAGAGAATGAGAAAGCACTGCCTAAATTTAACATTTTTCAATCTAGAGAAGTGGGCAGAACTGGCAATTCCCTGAATTTTGTCACAGTATTAAGGTAATTTACACAGAATTATGATGGTGTATTAGGGTTGCTCTTAAAGACAGAAAGTAAACTCAGATATATAATTATTTAATGGTCATATAGTCAGCAATGTGCAAGAAACCAAAATTTGACTTTTCAAGTAAAAAAAAAATTAGGATATACAGTTTAAAGTACATCTAAAAATGTCACTTCCACTATTTCAAAAACAACAGTTCGTAGAGCCTATCCTGCAATGTGAATGATATGAATTTACAATCATATAAAATGAATTATTCTTTAGAAAATTATGCTTATCATAGTTATCATACGTAATGGGGCTAATTTTACATTTATCAGATTTATACAGATACATTCAGTATGTTCAAGATGTCCCTGTGTTTGATGTTTTATTCAAGAAAAAAGTCTGTATACAAGTCATATACAGTTGTACAGAAGCAACAAAACAATATCAGATATTTTCCAAACCAACACACACAAAAACAGGAACAAGTGGGGTTGAGTAATTTGGATGACAGAAATGTGAACACTTCAGAAAAAAGTTTGACACTTCCTGATACATGAGGTTTATTTATTTATTTATTTATTTATGTTTTGTAGAGTATAAAAAGGTTTTCAAATATGAAGCTTGAAAATTATTAAAAGTAGGAAGCAATTGGATCTATTTTATATTAACTTACTTTAAATTTTTGGTGTTTATGTTTAGACATTATTTGTTCTTAATTGATATTACATTCACAAAATAAAAAAGAAACAATCAAAAAAAGACGAAAGATCATACATTCTTTGGCTCAATTCACAGTATGTAAACAATGGGTTCTGTTTTTGTTGCAAGACTAAAAGAAAAATAACACTTTGCATTATATGAATTAAACACATGTGAATATGTCTGACAAAATGATACTAATGAGTAGGCATGCTTCAATTAAAGAAAGAGGATAAAGGCCACCAACAAATGGGAGATTTAATTAATATAAGACAGAATTCTCAGATTAGTCTGAATTTTGAGAATAACTTCTGATTTCTGACAAAAAAGATCATATTAAGGTCTGAGAGTCTAATTCTTGAGAAAAAAGTCAGAATTATGAGACTGGAGTCAACAATTATGAGAATTAAGTCTGAATGTAAAATCAGAATTGTGACTTTATTCTCACTTTTTCATAGATTTAGAACAAATATTTCCAACCTCCATTTTTTCAGCCTCCCTTACCCTCTTCCGTGTCAAACAGAATAATTACCTTAATGAAATATAAATTATTTGCTGAGAGTCGTCTTTCCAAAAGTTGTTCCCCCCTACAATTACAAAATGTACATTTATGGAATTTAAATTTGGTTATTTATTTATTTAATCTACCAGCCTGTATACTGATCTCTTCAGCCGTCTAATATCTTGAATCAAACATTTCTTTCCGGTTTCAAAGTTCAGAGGTCACTTAACTGCTGCAGCATGCCATTGGCTGAACCCTGATGTTGTGAAACTTCATTGGACAGATCATCTCACGCCTTTCGTCCATCTAGGAGAAGAAAACACACGACAAGGTCAGAATTTTACCTTAAAGACGAACTAATGAGTGCTGTCAGATACGGTAAAGTTCTTTAAAACGCATAGTCCCTTTAACTGAAGCTAGCAGAGTGAGCTAACATGATCATGAGACATTAACTCTGCTCTGTGTCAGCATTAGCCGTCATGTTCCCCCATTAACCTTTACAGAAACATAAGTCCTTACAGTCCACTACAGTGCTTAAACTCTTAACGGAGTTGCTGTCAAATTTTCAGTAAATGTTATCCGCCAAGCAAACTATTACGTTAGCATAACTGCTGGTGTGCTGTTGAAAATAGTGACCGTGTTAGTTGGTGCGTTTCAGCCGTATATGTCTGCGTTTGTCGTAGCTTAGAGAACTTGAACAAGTCTCAACGACTGGATTTTTTGTTGGTTCTAATATACTGTAAACATGTTAAACTCGTGAAAGCACTAAAAACATATGACAGGCCCTCGAGGTGATTTTATAGGTTTTTATATCCTGTGTTCATTGCGACCACAGTCTCACAAGTCTGCATTTAACACGACCCCCAGCTTAATCACAACATCGGGTCATGCTAACTCAAGTGTTTGTTTTAGAAGCAATCACTCTGTTTGGGCTTTCTTTTCTTAAAAAAGACGTATGACAAAGTCCGTAATGATGGTATTAACTTTTGTTTTTACAAGAAAGGTTGTAATGCGAGTCTTTGTTTCCGGGATATTACTTTTAGATTGTTTCTTTGGCAGGATTTGTACTGCTGTATGGAAATTTCAGTCTCTCTTCTAATTAAACTGTTCCTATCTCACGTGTCTCATGTAATTTCATTATTATTTATTCTGCTCTTGGGGATGGTTGCAGTATTTCAGCCAGAACTAGTAAACGATTTACAGCGTTATTTCAGCGTATGCCTGTTGAAGAACAAGGGGAGAAAAAAAAATCTTATTTTGCCTACCCCTACAAGTGAATAGTAGCACATCAAATTACTCTACACTTTCTCTAGTAATATAGTTAGAGTATGGAAATGCATAAGAAAATTCTGAGTCTTTCACTCAACTTTCTCATGTGTAGAAAAACCACCTCACTGCCGTCGCAATCCAAATTCCTCAAGAAAGTTTAACATTATATCGGCCAATTGTTTCTCCACTTTGTTAGTACCAATTGATAGTGTATTTTTACTACTTGAAAGTCAGATTAGTTAACGTCACAACAAGGTACAAGCTGTAAGGATTATTAATTCGTGGAAAGCTATATGACGGCACCAAAAAAGTCCAAAGTGCGAAAGTCCCCCCTTTTCTCCTGCAAGAAAGACACCACAATGTATGCCCGAAGTAAAAGACTTCATCTTAGCTATCTTTTGGAATTTGTAAAGAAGTGTATACACTAGGGGAAAATTAAGAAAGTGTAGCTAGTCAGTTATCTATAATATTTTTTTTAAAGTTGGTACATGAAAGGATTAAAGAGGAAAAAAAATGCTGAAAGTTATATCCTGGGAGATAGAGACTATAATATGGTAAATAAACTTTGTAGTTAGAAAAAAATGACGCCATGCTGTTTTATCAGCTGAGATAAAACAATGTTCAGGCCAAGTACAATGAAAAGGATGCAGTTTTTAAGGAAGTATTCTTTCTTGTCTGCATGTTTAAGAGTTAAACTGAATTTTATTCATTCAGATCACTCTGTAGAAATGTCCACTCTGTGAATCCAGCTGCAGAAATGCACATCTGCCTTAAAAATCGCACATAAAATCTCTTTTTGTGTGTTTATGCTGAGGTTGGAATACGCATTTTATGCACAATTAAGGCCCAACCTGATGTGGTTTGGGAGGCGGGATTCACAAATTTGGTTGTTCCTTCTTAAGAAGTGCGACATATAGACCGACAACAAAAGACTAGTCTGGGGTGCCTCATGAATCCACAACAGAAAGTCCTGCAGGTATGATTTTTGTCCTGCCTCCCACAATTTTTTATTCAATATCAGAGACAATGACCAGTGAGAGCACTGGGAACTCTGCATGTGCGACAACCATATAAACAAACCGAGGTTGATACCTTGAGAGCGACCAGACAGAGAAAAACGTTGTCAGGCTCTGAAAAACAACATCCCTGTCCTTATGGTGTGTTGTAGAGGAGCAACCAGAGACTTTAAAAAGAGAAATGTTGGAAAGAAACAGCTGGTTCTGCATGGCGAGTGACCGCTTGCATTCATCAGCAAACTAACATCTCATCCAACATAACGTTTGAAGAAACAAATAAAAGCACTGTACTCTAAATACAGTATGTTTAATTGCCTTCTTTGGTGTTGCCCCTCCTTCTTCTCGATTGTTTAATGGAGTTGGTTCCAGTTGTGTAATCTGTCAGACCTGTCGGGCAAGTCACAGCGCAAATTTACAGCTCTATGGTCGTCTAATCTTACGTAATGAACATCGTTACCAAGGAAAAAATGGTGAAGTCTGACCTCAGCATTACATGTCTTCTCTGTGTAATAAAGTACTTTTAAGGCATCAGGACTTCCCCTTCTCCCCCTGTTTACAGTGTCAGTAGCTACCTGAAACTGACCACTCCAGAGTAGACGTACCAGCATGGTGTCCTACCATTGTTTTGTCAGCAGTTCAAGAGCAGAGGCTCCAGCTGGCACATAGCTAAGCAGCGCTGAACTAACCGTTACCACTGAGTAGACCCATCAACATATCAGAGCAGACTGGGCCCATGTGGGGGGCCTTAAAATGGCAGGACCTCCTACAGACCATCTCAGAAAGAGAGAAAACAGAGGTGGATCAGGGGTACTCAGCATGTAAAAACTAGAGTTTTTTGTGAACAACAGTGATTATGGACATAGAAATAGAGTATATGTACCTAAATTAAGGCAAAATCTGGGCTCTTTAATGTTTAAAATAAAATGTCTATGTGTTTTATCGCATAAGGTATCTGTTTTTCTCCATTTCAGGTGATCAATGTGTGTGTGATTTAGACAACAGTAACCATGCTGACTGCACAGAGGGCGTGTGCAGCCATGGCTGCTCGCCGCCTGGTTCGAGCTTCAGTCTTCTCAGCACACACACACCGCTCTCTGATCCACACCTCCGTACCCTCTCAAGACCAGGTGGAGCTTCATCCTGAGTGGGCCAGTCTTGCTAAGAAGCAGCTGAAGGGGAAGAATCCAGAGGACCTGATCTGGCGAACGCCTGAGGGACTCAACATCAAGCCGGTGTACACACAGGCTGACTCAGCAGGCAGAGCTGACGAGCTGCCGGGAGTGTTTCCCTACACTAGAGGGCCCTATCCTACCATGTACACCTACAGACCCTGGACTATCAGACAGTATGCTGGCTTCAGCACTGTGGAGGAGAGCAACAAGTTTTATAAGGATAACATTAAAGGTATATGTGTTTTACTATTAAGTTAATCCTCTTTTATTTAGTTTAGTAAAGTAGGTAGGTACTTCTAGTTTAGTAAACTTACTGTAAGGGGTTTTAGATGGTTTTGAAACAGACTTACAAGAATCAGGAGGCCTCCGTGTAAGGAACAAAAGCAAAATAGACAAACATTTTTGAAAAAGATTACCTCACTTCTGCCAGACTCCATCTACCTCTTCATTTAAATTATAAAAACCACCTTTATGACCAATACAAGTTGGACAGACAGTAAGACCACACAAAGATTTAGATTACTTAAGAACCTTTCGGTCAAACTGTAGGTTTTATGCATATTTTAGACTCATGAGTGTGCAACATATGAAGTTGAACTGTTCTCAAGGTTATGAATGCTCACAGGGGCCTGGCGTAAGTATTTGGTATTTCGATCTGCAGTTGTTTAATCTTTATGACTTTGATTTTTGTTTACTACCTGATAATTATGCTAAAAACGGCTTATTACTTTGATGCCAGGGGAAGTCATGACATGCCTGTTTAAAGTGTCCTAAAGATGTATCCTAATGAGAATGTTAATCATGGCACAAGGAAGAAGTTGACAGATTTGGATCTGGATGCTGATCCAGGAATTTCTTTTAGTTTTGACAATAAAGTGTTGGAAATGCCTTGGTGAAGGTTTGTACTCTCAAAGCACTTCTAGTGCTGGTAATGCATGTAGTCTGAATGGGCTCTAATGTTTACTGAGGACACAAAGACATCCCTAGACATGCCCCATCCACTGGAGCTGCTTGTAGGCTAAACAAACATTTGACTCAATTAGTGTCTCCCATCTAAGGGAAGTGACGTCACTCCAAATGACATTCATTGGTGGATTTTTTGAGCTCACGTCTTCTGAAAGGTGAAACATGCGTCAGAGGGAGAGGAGGGATTTTTTTTTCCCCATGTTGGTAAGGGGGTTGAAGGCAGGCCATGGGCACCTATTTTTGTATAGAAACCATTAAAAGTGTGTTTTGCTAATAATGTGACCTGTAAATCGGACCTCACTTTAACATATTACCATTTTAGCGCATAATAGAGAAAAAGAAATGATTTACCCCGTGTCTTGATTGCTGTTTGTTCCACTGTGCCTAAATATTAATTCTCAATTTGGGTTAAAAAATGTTCTAAAAAGACTTTATTACAAATTTTGTCTTGTTTTTTTTCTTGTTTTTTTTTTCTGGAAAGAGAAATTGAGTTTAATGTGTGTTGTTCAGGAAAAAGCTTCTTTTAATTTGCTCAGCCAGTATAATCCTGCTTAAAGCCCTGAACCCTCAGAACCTTTCAATCCAGTATAAGACGAATTTTCGCTCCTCTATTGGCACTTATCCAACCACTCCTTGCTGCTTTCATTTCAGCTGGACAGCAGGGTCTTTCTGTGGCCTTTGACCTCCCAACTCACCGGGGTTATGACTCAGACAACCCACGAGTCCATGGAGACGTTGGTATGGCAGGTGTTGCTATTGATACGGTTGAGGACATGAAGATGCTTTTTGATGGGATCCCGCTGGAGAAGATGTCTGTTTCAATGACCATGAATGGAGCTGTAATCCCCGTGTTGGCTATGTTCATTGTGACGGGGGAGGAGCAAGGCGTGCCTAAAGCCAAACTCACCGGAACAATACAGAACGATATTTTGAAGGAGTTTATGGTCCGAAACACCTACATTTTTCCACCAGAGCCTTCCATGCATGCCATTGCAGATATATTTGCTTACACCTCCAAAGTATGTATGACTTAAGTATAAGTAATCTGGTTTTACTTTGCCATATACATTATCCTACTAGAAGGTCCCCTTTCTTTGCTTTCAGAACATGCCAAAGTTCAACTCCATATCCATCAGTGGCTACCATCTTCAGGAAGCTGGAGCTGATGCCATCCTTGAAGTAGCCTATACCATCGCTAATGGCCTGGAGTACTGCCGCACGGGTCTGAAAGCCGGCCTAACTATTGATGAATTTGCTCCAAGGTAAGAAATATCAATTGCTTTATACAAATATGTATAAGAGCAAAGCATAGAGCCCCAGCAATACAAGAACCCAGCAACATAAAATGAGACCAAGAGGACCAAAGATAAAAGATGAAAACAGGAAGGCATTAAAAAGATTTAAAGTTTGGTGAGAAAGATATAAAGCTTAACAGAGTTCAAAGAGCAACTGAACATTTAGAACTAAACCATTTAGGTGAAATAAATAAGTAAATGGGAGAGACAGCTGCAAATTCTAATAAATAGATAAATGAAAATAAATGTATTAGAATGAATTAAAAAATACCAAACAAATAGCAGATAAACTAATACTTACAAAAAAGCGATATTGTATTTAACATTTAGAATGTGAAAAAACAAGTATGTGATTTTTTTTTCACATACTTGTGAAAAAAAATCACATACTTTTTATGTCCTCACCACCATTATGTACTGTCTTGCTGAAAATATTCACTGTGACAATGTCTTAAAATTTAGAAAATATCCAACCGTTTTATTTAAAGGAAAAGAAAAGAAATTTAAAAATCCAATCTCCTCTCTTCATAATATTACCTAAAACATGTAATTAACCTTCTTGTTCATGCTTTTCAAAAACCTACACTCTACTACAGGAGATGTAACATAGGAGAAGGTTAATATGGAAGCAATGATATTTGTGTGTGGGTGTGTATGTGTGTGTTGTGTGGTTATGTATGGGTTTAACTACTCATGTACACAGAACTGTTGATGGTAAGACTTACATACATTATTGCTTGTTGCTGCTTCTTTATTATCTCTTTGTTTATCCTTTGCTCTCTCTCCTTGATATAAGATAAGAAAATATACCTTCTGGTTGTGCTTGACATCAACCACAAACTATTGAAAGCATTCTTGTTTGTACATGTCTATATTTTGTCACTATTAATTACTATTTTATTTTCCTCTTTTGCTGTCTCTCTTGTATCACTATTAATGTTACTATTTAACAAACAAATAAATAAATAAAGCAAGAAAGAAATCTGTGTTCCCAAATCCTCTACCCAGTAAGTGAGTTGTAAATGAGTTAAGGAGACGTTATAGTTTGAATTTACTAATGTGTTATCGATATTAGAGGTGCCCCTCAGCATTGGCCTGGTTCTTATTTTAAACACTGGTATCATAAAAGACTATATTTTAGTCAATAAACACTTTACACATTAAACATCCTATAGCAAACAAAATGGAGAAGACACTCATACCAACGGCGCCATCATTTCATCTTAAGATACATCCCTTTAAGAACTAACGGCCTTACAAAGGAGACAATTGAAGAACCTTTGGTGCATACAACATGATTTAAAATTCAGAGTAATTTACACATATGAAAGCATCATTTAGTGTACCATGACTAAATAATAGTTGACAGAATATAGTGACTGCATCATGATGACCAGGGGCAGCTCATATAATTGTGAGCATATAAATATGTTTTCAGTCAAGACTGCTGTGTCAAGTCCTTTTTTATTTATTTCATGGCAACACTTTCATTACAATGCTCTCATCTTTATCTACCATGATAGTAAAGAGTCCTTTTAATGTTTCAATTTCTTTTCCTCTAATCACCTGAACTGTTCTCTCTCTCTTACCTCCATTTTTCCTCTGCTTGAGAAACTTTAAAGCCTCTTTAAAATCTTCCTTATTACCTCTAAAGGCTTTTCACTTTGAGAGCTCCCCTCAGGCTTTGATAATTTGTAAATGCCTTTCTTCTGGGTGAGGATTTCCCCTAACTTTGAGGCAGTTCTCTCTGTGAAAAGCTTTGTGAATACTGGCGCAGAGCTGAAAAATGTTTGCTATGACACCTCCATCTAATGTGTGACTTTGCTCTTAGCACCACCAGTGTCACTAGATGGTGTCATTTGTTTAATTTCACTGTTTCTACATTCACTTTACACTCAATATTTGTCAGAAATCTGAGACTGATGACAAACGTGTGCCTTGTTTGAAAGCGGGAACTTGAGCAGTCAGTCTTTTTAAACAAACATCACTTTACGCAGATACTAACTCATTGTTCTGTTAATGTGTATTTCACGTGCATATGTACTAAGCAGAGTGTAAATGCAAAACATACTAGAAAAGATGTTTGCCAATTTCTAAAGACTTGTTGACATTTCTTAACTCAAATTAAAAATGAATCTGGGATGTTGCGTAAAATATAAATAAAAACAGAACACAGTGATTTGCAAATCTTTTGGACCTATAATCAATTATATACACTACAAAGACGATATTTAATGTTCAAACTAATAAATGGTATTGTTCGTTTATGAATATTAACTCATCTTGAATTTGATGCCTACAGCACATACAAAAAAAGCTGGGACAGGGGCATGTTTATCACTGTGTTACATCACCTTTCCTTTTATCAATAGCCAATAAGCGTTTGGGAACTGAGGACACTATTTGTTGAAGATTTGTAGGTGACATTCTTCCCCATTCTTGCTTGATGTCCTACTTCACTCACACAAGGGTTCTCATTGTTGTATTATCCGTTTCATAATTTCAGTGAGAGTCAGGTCTGGACTGCAGGCAGGCCAGTCTAGTTCCCACATTCCCTTGCTTCAAAGCCACACTGTTGCAACACATGCAGAATGTGGTTTGGCAGGGTTGTCCCTCAAAACATGTTGCATGTGTGGTAGGATATGTTGCTCCAAAACATGTATGAACCTTCCAGCATTAATGGTGCCTTCATGGATGTGCAAGTTACCCATGCCAAGGGCAGTTGGTTAGACTGTTTGACTGCCTGGGTATAATTGTGTTTGTAAGAAGGCCTTTTAAAGAACAATCAAAGCTAAAGCCCATTAAACCCACCTGATGGCTCCACACGTCAATACGTAAATGAAGATTTTAACACGGACCCCCAAAAAGAAAATTTCCAATCATAATTATTTTATGGGCCTGAATTTGATTTTTACTACACATGAAATTTAACACACATTTATCTTTTGTAGTGTTTTTCTGAAATAATACGGCAGTAACGCAAAAGGATTTTTTTCTATCTTTTTTTTCATGTATCTGTCAGCTCTAGTTTGTAGCGTAATGTCACATCTTTTGATGTTAAACATCAAGTTTGAGGTGTTTTAAGTACAGCCATGCGCATATTTGAATGATACGTTTTCTTTTATCTGTCTTTTTGGCTTATTTTTTGTTTTAATTTCTGATAGAACATCTGATTTTTTTTCTTATCAATTTAAAAAAGAGGTGATCAGTTATTTTATTTATAAGTTTTTTTGCTTCCATATGTTTGACTATATTAAAAAAAGTCATTTTCATTTTTTTCTTGTGACTTTGATTCTAATCTAAAAAATGTGGAGTTTATTCTGTTAATAATTTTAGAAACCTGTGTTTTTCTTCAGAAGTTTACAGCTCTTTGCTTCTTATTGACATTTCTAATTTTTAATGTTTGCTGTTGGCCCAGTTTAGGGAATGAACAGTTATTGTTTGAAATACAGAGAATCACATGTAACATTATATTGTTTATGTGAAGTTGCTGATCAAAAGTGGAACACCATAGCTACTTTTAGTCAATAGAAAACAACTTTCACCATCCATTCACTATTCATTTCCTCACCTGCACTTCTATTATCTCTTTTTTAACCTCTTGACACTTTCTCTGTCCTCTTCTTTCAATTACCTGGATAATAGCAGAGTACCATGTGCACGCAATTCTCAAGAACATCCTGAGGGTGCGGGTTGGTTTGACCTCTTGACACATAATTACATCAGAGGCAGCCCTCACTGACTGTTGCTCTGAATCAATATAGAGATGTCTCGCAATTGTGTGAAATGGAGGGATCCTTGCAATACACTATTGTTTCTTCACAGCCTCTTTTCCTTGATTTTACCTCGACCTAAAGGTATGCTGAAGAAGCAGACTCTGAGCTCATTGCTACTTTTGCTTTGGCCTCTGGCACCCTTTTATTCTTCAGTGATAGGCTTTCACTGCTTAAGTGTGTTTCAGGCAATAGAGGGAGGAATATGTTTTTACATCTCCTTTACATCTGACAGATGAACATACATTTGATTCCTTCAATTCCCTGTTTCCTTTAAATTCAGTGCAGTCACAAATGCTTTTATGATGAAAAACTGGATGATGTTTGTGGAAAGACGACTTTGCTTTGATGCTTTGCTGCATCTGGCACAGGGTTTCTTGAATCTGTGCAGGGTACAATGAAATCTCAAGACTATCAAGGCATTCTGGAGCTAAATGTGCGGCCCAGTGTCAGAAAGCTTGGTCTCAGTTACAGATTGTGGGTCCTCCAACAGGATAATGACCCAAAACACAGCTAAAACACCCAAGAATGGCTCAGAACAAAACACTGGACTATTCTGAAGTGGCCTTCTATGAGCCCTGATCTTAATCCTATTGAACATTTGTGGAAGGAGCTGAAACATGCAGTCTGGAGAAGACACCTTTCAAACCTTAGACAGCTGGAGCAGTTTGCTCATGAGGAGTGGGCCAAAATACCTGTCGACAGGTGCAAAAGTCTCACTGAGAGTTATAGAAATTGCCTGATTGCAGTGATTGCCTCAAAAGGTTGTACAACAAAACATTTAGTTAAGGGTACTATCATTTTTGTCCAGGCCAGTTTCATTATTTTGTTTTTTTTAAAATGATTCTGTTGAACCACAACTCAAAAGCAATGTCTGATTTTCATTAGTTAATTTTCAGTAATTTTTTATTTAATATTACTTTTGTCAGTTTCAAATTATTTCAGTGACCATTGTGGGTTTTTCTCTCTTTAACATAAGGGTACCAACAATTTTGTCCGTGTGTAAGCTTTGTCAGTGCTTCATTGTTCTTAATCATATAGTTTTCCAAAATATGTAGTAAAGGTGGCATATTTGTGTATTTTTATTTATTTTGACAAATTTTGTTTGTGTGTTTGACAGGTTGTCGTTCTTCTGGGGTATTGGGATGAACTTCTACATGGAGATTGCCAAGCTGAGAGCAGCAAGGAGGTTATGGGCAACGCTCATTCAAGAAAACTTCCAGCCCAAAAATGCCAAGTCTCTCCTCCTCCGCACACACTGTCAGACCTCAGGCTGGTCTCTCACTGAGCAGGTCAGTATGATGTGATTTATAGTTTAAGTTCATAATAATTCTACAGTTTCAGCTGTTCACACAGAATCCTCATTGGAGTTTGAATGTAAAAATATGAAATGAGCAAAAATGTAAATTTAGCAAAATGTTCACAAAAATATTGGGGCAATGCTCTGAGAAAAAAGTAGGAAATCCTTAGGAAGAAGTCAATACTAATGATGAAAACAAACTTGTTATATACAAAATGTTAAAATCAGGACCAATCCAGAGGTTTTCAGATAAGAATTACACTGATACAAATGCTGATACTGATGTTTTTGAACTACTTCTCTTGTTGTAATTCTCCCACAATGCCAATATTATCTTTCATGTCTGATCATTAAAACAGATCAGAGTTTGTCGAACAGGACATTTGTAGTGCCCAATGAATAAAAATCTCTTTTAAGTTAGCATGGAGGCATGCCAGATTAAAGCATTAAATTGATATGCTACAGCAGAGAACACTCTGAAACTGATATCTATCACATCTTCAGGCTATGTCTACATGTAGGCAAGTTCTTTCAAAATCGAGTTTTTCCTCACCCGTTTTCAAAAATAGTTCTGCCCACATGTTCAGCTTATGGCAACATCCACGTCCCCACAAAAACACATAAATGCACTCTTTAAAGCTGTTTATTACTGTGTTACAATGTCTGTAATATGCTTTTTTTGCAAACAGTTCCTATGCAAAAGCTGTTTTATTTTCATATCTATACCAACCAGAAGTCTGACTTGTGGTTTACCTTGTAGCTATGTTACCTGATGATAGCAGGAAACATTTCTTTGTTTATATTTCAATCCTACACATATCTGATTTTTTGATCAAATTCTGTCATTAAAAAGCATTCATTAGTACTCCCGTAGGTTTCAACATCAGTTGTTACCACAGCAACCATACTCCAAGGGCCACCAGTCAACATAGTCACTTGAGAAACAGTGACAGCAGATCTGTCCTAAACAACGTCGACAGCGTTTGCATTATTTTTTTTTTATAGCAGCATCATGGTGAGGGAACAGCTGAAAGAAAATAGAATTGACCATGGAAATAGTCCAGGCAGCACCCAGAGGAGAGGTCGGTGCTAAGTGTGTCATTTTAGGACCAAAATGCAGTTTTCAACCACCCAAAACTAAGTTTTTGAACATCTTCACTTTGGCAGGAGTTTTCCGAAATATGTTTTTTCAGTGACCGGAAATGCCATTTACTTGTGGACAGAAGGACAAAACACTGAAAAAGCTCATTTTTCAAAGATATGGGCCCATGTGTGGACAAAGCCTCATTTACCAATGGCTGATGTTTGTAAAACGGGCTGCTACTGGCTGATACCAATGTTAAACTAAGCTGATGTGCATCCGTAACAAAGTCATTAATGTCATGTGTAGAGGAAAAACAGTTTGTAGAAGATATTGTAACACTGTACACACCAGGAAATAATAAACCTTTTCCCATACTCATCCACTTTTCAGGATCCGTACAACAACGTGATCCGTACTGTGATTGAGGCCATGGCAGCCGTCTTTGGAGGGACGCAGTCACTCCACACAAACTCATTTGATGAAGCACTTGGCCTGCCCACCGTGAAGAGCGCGCGTATCGCCAGGAACACCCAGATCATCATCCAGGAAGAGTCAGGCATCCCTAAAGTGGCTGATCCCTGGGGAGGCTCGCACATGATGGAGTCGCTAACAGATGACGTCTACAACACTGCCTTGAAGGTCTGTTTTTGAGGCAAAGATGCAGAGGTGTTTTAACTTTAGTTTATTTTTTATTCATTCCTATTTGCCCCTGTGTTTCCCTTGATATAGTTCATTAAAGATATTGAGGAGATGGGAGGCATGGCCAGAGCTGTGGCAGAGGGAATACCAAAACTTCGTATTGAGGAATGTGCTGCTCGTAGACAGGCCCGCATTGACTCAGGTAATACATTATCATGTTTTGAACTGCAGCTAATTGCTATATTCTGATGGATAACCTAGATTAATCACATTCTAAATCTCACGTAAAACTTAACTATACTGCATCAACCAAAATATTTTCAAGTAAATATTGACAATGTAAAAAAATATCCCAGTGTTTAGATTTGTGGGGTTGACACTCTTCAGTCTGTTAGTCGATTAGTTGGCCAATGAACTCTCAGTCAACCAAAATCAGATTGGTCAAGCAGTAGCCCTTCACTTGTAAAAAGCTTCTCAGTTAACAACCAGCAGATGGCTCGAAGAGGGTTGCTGCTTGTCTTGTATGTGCCAGTCATGTATGCTTTCTTCCTGGTTAAGCCTATGTTGCTAAGAAACAAATAATGTTTTGTGTTTTTGTGTGGAGTATTGGTCATGCTGGAATCTCAACAAACTTCCCTTCACTAGCTGCAGCATTATGGTGTGCTATTGCATTCAAGGGTGGGAGTTTACCATAAAATTAGTCCCTCAGTAAAAGCGCTTCCTCATGAATGACTTGAGTACTCGTTAATCATCTTACATCCCACATGAACTTGCAGATGGCTCACTTTGTTATCTGTGGTGGCTTACCCTTATTTAAATCCCAGCTTTTAATGAAATAACAGGTAGGGGTCACTATCCTGTGATCTGTGTGTTCATGGGTTGTAATATGTAGACTGTCAAACATCTGTGTTGGTTGTTATATTTACAGTCACATCCACAATACATCCTTTATCATCCATTATACACAATAACTGTCACTGGTCTCACAAACCAAGGCATGGTATTTTTCTAGTTCTGCTATCTCTCTGATGACTAGAACTTTTGCCGGCTCTAGAGTCCCATTTAGCTTGATGAAAACCTTACAGTCTGATGTCTATGTCGACTGTATTTTTTTCTGCTTCCTCAACTGTCACACCAGTCTTGCAATGGTTGCATTTTTCTTTATGAGGTTTTCATTTATATAAACATTTGTTCCTTTCAGCTAGGGATGTAACGGTTACCGGTAAAATGAAAAACCGCTGTAAAATTTCCGACAGTTAGTATTACCGTTTCCTGTTTCAATTACCGGTACACCGTTTGATTACCACACCGTGTCAGTAACTCACGGTGATGCTGCTCATTCCCTGGAAAAGCCAGAACTGTGTGTCTGCTCCTTGGTAAAGCAGCCGCTGTCCCTCAGACGGAGGTGTGCATGCGCAGTTGGCAAGGTTTGGCCTCTGAAAGCAAAAGTATGGCTGTTGGTACCTGCACAGACAATCTACTGGAGATATTTTCCCCCTCAAAATGGACAAAGTCTGAAGTCTGGTCGAATTTTGGATTTTACAAGGATGCCGAGGGGAAACTGATTGAAGACAGTCACCCTGTCTAAAACACGAAGCTGTTGCGAAAGAAAAAGACGTGCGTGATTAAAACTAGTGTAACTCCTCGAGTAAGTGAGTTGACTGAGTGGAGAGCAGAGTGAGAAGATTCAGTGAGCCGTACCTGAGTGATTTACAGGTGGTTTATCAGTATTTTCTGTCTAAATAATGTAGAAACGTTGTAGATAATAGCATAAGTATCATTCTGGAGTGTGTTCTTGCCATTGTTTTGCTGTTTATTCACCGTGTTTGGCTGTATTTCGTAATAGATCGTCTTTTTTCCATCATAGTTCGTGCTATATGGATTTCATCAATTGTAATTTGGAAATATTGGAGGAGGAAATGTGGAGGAGATCTGCCAGGCAGAGAGGAGACCAGAGGAGAGTTATGGAAGGGGGTTGACTGGACATGAATTGCCTCAGGGACTATCGTCAGTACAAAAACGCCTGGACATGGTCTAATATAACAGGCTGTAACATGGACACTAATACTGTAGGCAAACAAAAATATTTGAGTGTATGTAAAATAGGTTAAGTTTATTTTTGGTCATCTCAAAACTTTGAACATGTTCATTTACAATTGTTTATGAAGAGAATCCTGTTCAAAGTTCAAATCAGTTTTATCTTTCCTTGTAATTACACACTGTTTAAGCATTTGTAACATAATAATGAGAAATACTTGCCAGAATTGTTTACTTTTATTTCTCATGAAAAAAGGGGAGAAAAAATTTACTCAAAGGACATTTCCTGACACATTTACTGACAAAAAAGACAAAAAGACCAGGCGGCCTGTTATAATTTAAGTATTAAAGGGGTTAAATGATTTCAAGCGTGTGTCAAAGTAATTTTTGAACATTTTGAGCACACTGCAGCAATACCGCGATAATAATGATAACCGTGATAATTTTAGTTACAATAACCGTCATATGAAATTTTCATCCCTACATCCCTACTTTCAGGTTTCGTCCCTGTTTGAGCAGTTGATTCTTTTGTTTTCTTTTGACAAAGCAAATAATAATGGCAGGTTTCTCATTTTTATTTTTCTTTGGAAGAGGGTGACTCCCTCTATATCCTTACTCTCCACATTTATATCCCTGCCATTAAAGAAGCCTCCTTAGATCTGTTGGTCTAAGGAGAGGAGAACTTGCTCAGGTGGGTCAGCACTTGCTGCTTCTGTTGCATAAGACAATGACATCATTAAGTCTGGAGTATTGCCCCAATTCTGACACCAAGACGAGCAATTCTCATCCTTTTCCTTGTTTTGCCTTCTGAAGTCTTTAATTTCTCACAATAAGTCCATAATCACTTTCCATTTTGAGATTGTTGATTATTTCTTCAGATATAAAGTTCACTTCTTTTTCCCCTTCATTTCCTCATCAACTTCTTTTAAGTTGCATCTTGCCGACCACTCGCTGCTAGGGCTGCCGGTGTAGCCTGGACTCTGCCTGGTGGCTGGTGGCTGTTTGTGGAGTCTCAGGCCAGCTAGGGCTCTGCCCGATGGCTGGTGTAGGAGCCTGAGCTCGACCTGGTGGCTCCAAACAGACTCCCAAGTCTTGCAGCTGGGGCAGGTCACAGTGAGCTAGCTCCGTTAGCTGTAATAACTGCCTCCTTTGACCATAAATAGTCCGAGCAGGATCCACTGGCTTGATGTTGATTCTATCTCTGAGTGGGCTAAATTTAGCTCCTGAAGAGTCTGTCCTCTCCTCCTAAATCATGACTGAAAGGCCTCAAACAAGCTGTTGTCATGAAACAAAAGGTTATGTTAGAAGGAGAAACAGGAGTGCTTCTGGTGTCCCTCAAACCAATAGTGCTCATAGAAATTAAAAATTTCAAGGAAGCTAAAGAAAACTTCAAATTAAAAAAAGTGGGCAAGTATAACCCAGGTCCAGGCACTCAGTATGCTTTGAAAAATATTATGGCCTTTGATTTATAGGGCTAGAAATATTAAAAATTACACCAACACTTATTTGGCTGCGCCTGTGGGCTCTCTTGAAGTTTTTCTCACTTCAATTGATAATGTTATGATATGAGAAATCTGACCACGAGTGCATAGTTACAGTCACTTCAGCAACACTTTTTTGAACAGCTCTCAATCTGCTGCCCTTTCGTCATACATCCACTATTTGTAAAATTTTGCAATTTAATGGAAAACTGTGGAAGAGAATTTCTAAAGGGAAACAAAGCTGGATGAAGATTACTGGCTGACATTATATGGAGAGGATGGATTTTGAAATGAAATTGAAATATATTATGAAAACAGATAGGGACTAAATATTGAATAGGTTGAAAAACAAACAATTCTGTAGCTGGTTTAGATCAAATACATGGAGGATGTCACTGTTGTATTGTTTTTGTTGAACAGTGAAGTCTATGTTAAAGTAGATGGGGCTGTGTGAAAAGTGACAGGAATTATAAATGGCAAAGCTAACTTTTTGACCCTGATGACCTCGAAAAAACAAAAAAGCTGAAGAGCAGCTCTTTCTAATGTGATCAAAATTTTGAGCAGCTCGGCGATAGCAAAGATCATAGTTATTTGAAAAACTGAATGTTTTACCCAGCCCTAAATGAGTTTAAAAAACAAATTTATTTGATCATGCGTCTGCACCGGCAAAGGTCAGGCGCATAATATTTTCCAGGCTGTCCATCAGACTAAGAGACTAGAGACTAGAGAGACTAATGTCCACTTGGATTAGAAAACTATCTGCTTCAACGTCAATGTTGTTTGGTCCTGGGTTCATTATTTTCTTGTGAACATTATTTATTATTTATTTATGTTCTATTTTTTTTGTGGAGCCAGAAAATCTCCAGGTATTACTTGTAATTTTAATTTAGAAGATCCCAAAATGTGAACTCACAATCTGACCTCAGGGCAGAAAATCAAAACAATCTGGGATGACGAACCTGTTGATTAGTAAATTCAGACTCAGATGATGGGGAAAAGAAGACAGAAATGAAAATGTACTACAGGGGCGACTCAGAAAGCCAATGAATATCAATGAAAGCAGGCAACAGGAGGATTATGGAGAGAAGCCACACAATCTGTGAAGGTTCTGCTCCTGTGCAGTCAGGCTTGGCATTAAAGGAGGCAGAGAAAACTAAATTAAAAAGAGACACAAAGGAGCCTCAATTGAGCTCCCCAATAAGACTTGACACCCTGATATGAGGTGAGCTGCTTTCAACTGCTCAGAGTTGCCTTTGATAGATGTTATTGCTCTTCTGTGAAAAGTATTTCAAGCAAAGAACAGAAATATGATGATGAAAATCTGAGATTTACCTTTTTTACTGCTTGTAAGGTGAACTGTGTTGAAAGCATATGAGAGAATGCTGTTCATGCTAGGCAAGCAAAATGTGTGAATAATAATATTAATAATTGAAAGAAATATTATGATATGCAATCACAGGCCACTTTATTAGGTACTCCAGTTCAATGAAAACAAAATTTACGAAAATAGCTAATCGGGTCGCTGTACTCAAGTGGCCTCAATGGTCATCAGATCTAAATTCAATACAGCACCTTTGGAAAGTGGTGAGGGGGGATTGGCAACATGGATGTCCAGCAGACAAATCTGCAGCAACTTTGTGACGTTGTTGTTAATATGGACCAATATCTCTGAGGAATGTTTCCAGCATATTGTTAGAGCCATGCAATAAAAGGCCAGTCAGAGGACAAAAAAATGTAAATATAAAATTTTAGGTCAGTTTTGCTCAGTGTTAAGCTAGCCCTGGAGAGACTTTAAATATTTTCACCATAATACCTTAAAATGGGGTAAGTCTTAGAATCGTTGAGGGTTTTCTCTGTATACTTGACAACTATGACACATGAAGTTAACAGAAAGTTTGGGTTATTTTTGTTGGAATTTTTTAATACATGTAGATACAGTTAAAGGTGCAGTGTGTAGAAATTGGCAGCATTTCGCCGAACAAAAACGGTGAATATAGGATATAATGTTTCTATTTGTATGTAAAGTCCGTCAAAATAGGTGTACAATCATCCCCATAAAACTTTTGTTTTCTTTTTATTAAGTTAGAAAAAGCTTTTTTGTATTTATGTACTGCAGGTCTCCCCTTTGTGGAGGCTGACATAACGATCCGCCATGTTGTCTACTGGTGGGTTTTTGGGGACAAAAAGAACGAAATGCGATTTTTGAATACGAGTCTGGCTGCGGGTCCTGAAATCTACCTGGATGGCATGTGAAGAAGAATAAAAGTTTACAAAACCTTTAATCATCATCTTAACTGACCTATAATCTATAAAAATATTTATAAATATGAATGAAAAAACCCTCACCTCGTAACTGTTGTAAATGATGCCCTGTCCTGATCCTTTTTCGTCTTCGCCGGCTCTCGTCGCTTAGTGATGTGATGTTTTAGTAACGAACGGGCTCATTCCAAAATCTGAATGCTAGATGTCACTAAAATGCCAATTTCTGCACACTGCACCTTCAAAGGAGCAGCAGAGGTGAATGGAGATAAAGTCAGTGGGGGTATTGGTCCCATGTTTTTCAATAAGTTGCTGGTTACTGTTATCTGATGTCCACCGGCTTAGGGTCTGCTTTAGTTTTACTCCAGATAACACAATCTTTCCTGCCCGCCGCTGTCTTGCTCTCCTTGATAATTGTTCGGATCCCAGCTGGTTTGGATCCCCTAATCTCCTCAGGCCTGTTTTTTTATTTGAAGAGACTTAATGGATTTTGTGATCAGCCTCTCTGAGTTATTGTTGTCGTCACCCAGGTTCTGCACCATCAAAAACAAAAGGTTGTTCAGGAGTGCTTTTAGCCACAGTGCTGTACATTTTTAGCTGCTGATTAGGGTGTTTGTATGCTTTTCCCTCCAGGATCAGAGGTCATAGTCGGAGTGAACAAGTATCGTCTGGATAAAGAGGAGACTGTGGAGGTGTTGGCGATTGATAACACTGTTGTTCGTGAGAAACAGATTGAAAAGCTGAAAAAGGTAAGTTGCACTGTTGTTATCTGAAAGGTTATTCTAATGTGTTTCCACCTTCATGTTTTATGCTGATAATTTATTAAATGGATCACACATTAAAGGGAGCATGGGGCATAGATGGCCCAGTGGTTGCGTTCACTAACGATGCAGTAATACAACTCCCCCTGGTTCATTACATACCTCAGTTTTTGGTCTTGGTTTTGGTTCAGTTCTCACAGCTGAAGAAGTGGGTTTTTTTTCTATTCTGAAGCTTTTTAGACAAATTTACTAAAACAAACATTATATGGGGATAAAAGCAAAGGTTTCTGTATTCCTTTACACTTTTCCTTTACTTAAAAGCAAAAAAAATAAAAAAAACCCCTCCAGTTTAAAAAATTAAAACATACACACATTAATACATATAAGGACACTTTCAAATGTTTTTAACCCAGCAGCCAACAGCTTTATATTCTAATATTGCTGAAAAAACAGCAACATTTCTTGTTAAAACTACAAAACCCAAAACCAGTGAAGTTGGCTCGTTGTGTAAATCGTAAATAAAAACAGAATACAATGATTTGCAAATCCCTTTCAACCTATATTCAACTGAATACACAGCAAAGACAAGATACTTAATGTTTGAACTGGTAAACTGTGTTATTTTTTGCAAATATTAGCTCATTTTGAATTTGATGCCTGCAACATGTTTCAAAAAAGCTGGCACAAGTGGCAAAAAAGACTGAGAAAGTTGAGGAATGCTCATCGAACACTTATTTGGAACATCCCACAGGTGAACAGGCTAATTGAGAACAGGTGGGTGCCATGATTGGGTATAAAAGCAGCTTCCCTGAAATGGTCAGTCATTCACAAACAAGGATGGGGCGAGGGTCACCACTTTGTGAACAAATGCGTGAGCAAATTGTCCAACAGTTTAAGAACAACATTTCTCAACGAGCTATTGCAAGGAATTTAGGGATTTCATCATCTATGGTCCGTAATATCATCAAAAGGTTCAGAGAATCTGGAGAAATTACTGCATGTAAGCGGCAAGGCCAAAAACCAACATTGAATGCCCGTGACCTTCGATCCATCAGGCGGTACTACATCAAAAACCGGCATCACTGTGTAAAGGATATCACCACATGGGCTCAGGAACACTTCAGAAAACCACTGTCAGTAACTACAGTTCGTTGCTACATCTGTAAGTGCAAGTTAAAACTCTACTATGCAAAGCGAAAGCCATTTATCAACAACACCCAGAAACGCCGCCGGCTTCGAGCTCATCTAAGATGGACTGATGCAAAGTGGAAAAGTGTTCTGTGGTCTGACAAGTCCACATTTCAAATTGTTTTTGGAAAGTGTGGTCGTCGTGTCCTCCGGACCAAAGAGGAAAAGAACCAGCCGGACTGTTATAGGCGCAAAGTTCAAAAGCCAGCATCTGTGATGGTATGGGGGTGTATTAGTGCCCAAGGCATGGGTAACTTTACACATCTGTGAAGGCACCATTAATGCTGAAAGATACATACAGGTTTTGGAGCAACATATGTTGCCATCCAAGCAACGTCTTTTTCATGGACGCCCCTGCTTATTTCAGCAAGACAATGCCAAGCCACATTCTGCACGTGTTACAACAGCGTGGCTTCGTAGTAAAAGAGTGCGGGTACTAGACTGGCCTGCCTGTAGTCCAGACCTGTCCCCCGTTGAAAATGTGTGGCGTATTATGAAGCGTAAAATACAACAACGGAGACCCCGGACTGTTGAACAACTTAAGCTGTACATCAAGCAAGAATGGGAAAGAATTCCACCTGAAAAGCTTCAAAAATTGGTCTCCTCAGTTCCCAAACGTTTACTGAGTGTTGTTAAAAGGAAAGGCGATGTAACACAGTGGTAAAAATGCCCCTGTGCCAACTTTTTTGCAATGTGTTGCTGCCATTAAATTCTAAGTTGATGATTATTTGCAAAAGAAAATAAAGTTTCTCAGTTCGAACATTAAATATCTTGTCTTTGCAGTGTATTCAATTGAATATAAGTTGAAAAGGATTTGCAAACCATTGTATTTGGTTTTTATTTACGATTACGATACATGTAGATGCACTAGCCCACACAAGATAATTAATAAAAACAAACAATTTTCCCAAGTCTGAGTTGTATATTTGTAGTTTATAAAATTGTATATCAATTTATAAATCTGTACAAAGTTGGAGGTTTGTAAAAACTTGTTTTATTGTTCAACATGCCTCTGTCATGACTGTGCATTCAAACAGAAACTATTTACAGTTATGAATGACTGTATCATTACTGAACAATTAAAGTGATCATGGTGCAATGAGGGACAAAAAAATACTAAAGGCTAATAAATATGTAAACAAAACTGAATGGATGTATATTTACATTAAGTGAGTAAAGTGATCATAGTGCAAACAAACAAAGAAAGAGACAAAAATACTGACTGGAAATGAATATATTAACAGAATTAAATGAAAGTAATTGTGCTGAATAGGGTGATGGCTGTGCAACACAAACAGAAACATCACATTTTTCTTTTAGATACCCTGGTCTTGAGGGCTTAGTAAAACTCAGCAAGACTCTGACTGGGATTTACCTTTGCTGCAGGCACTCACTTCACTGGAAGAAACCCCACAGTGTGCTGACCTGCTATTCCATAAGGGCAGCGTCAGGTAGTTGTGACAGACTTGTAGTGCTCACAGCTCCTCAGGTTAACGTCAGCAGGCAGAAGGCAAGACGCATTTGGTAGCTTTGGGTGTCATTGTTGGTGATCATGCCCACAAGGTCCAAGAGGAACCTTTCTTTATGTAGTTTAAAGTACCTCCATTATGTAATCAGTGTACAAAATAGAGAATCTCTGAGTCTGTGTTAGCATGATTGTGATGGCAGGCAGGAATGTCCTCATCAAAATGGTAGACAGCCTTCAAAAGGGTCTGTCATTTATCCAAAAATTTAATGAAAGAGAGAAAATTTTTAGCTAATGCAACCCCTCCAGACAAGATAGACACAGTTTGATCACACTTCCCGTTTGGGTCTTTTTAAGTTAACGCTCTGTTTGTTATTTCTGTGGAGAATCTCTCTTGTTCCTATCAGAATTTTTTTACTCTGAAGTGTTTCAGGGTCATATTTTTCAATAAATCAAGTCCCTTTGGGGGAGATTTATTGTGGTTCTTTTTAAACTTTCTATTAGATTTTTTTGTAAAATTTTAGAAGAGAGTGTGTTAAGTGCTGTGCTGGTAACCCAGGTCTAAACCCTTTATGGTGAATTTATTGTGTTTTCTTCATCTTACAACTTATTTAAATTGACCAGTGTGCCGTAAGGAAGAAGGAGGTGGGATGCCAGTTGCCTACGGTCCGGCCTTTTGAAATAAACAGAGTATATAACAATACTTAGGGATATCATTTAAAAACAAAGATGTGACTGTGTTTGATGAACAGTTTAAAACTGATCATCTGAACACCAATTGTGTATCTACCAAAGAGAGGACATCAGACATGTTCATTCATCAGACAGCCTGTATGTGAGCTGGCAGAGGCTTCCTGTACCTGCAGTCTTCTGTCTGCCTCTACGCTGGGTTCACTGCATCTGTGAGAAGGTCGGCAGGCTTTGAAATGTCATTATGTTTTGATAGAAGCTGAAAGGACATTATAGGTCAAAAATCAGCCCCAGGGGCAAAGGTTTCAAAGAAAAGGAACTTTAAATCTTGTTGGATGGATGTGATCAACAAGCTGTTCTTGTCAGTGTGAAGTGAGGTGGAAGAGGACAATGAAGGTCACTACTGCTTCATCCCTGAGCTAGAATTCCACTACGTTCAGCTTTACATGATCATATGTCCTCAAGTGAGGCCTACGTCCGAGACTTTATTGCAATTTTCTTTGCAGGATCATAATCTTGACTTCATAAAGATTTTTTTTCATGACTAATCTGCAAGTTAGTGATCAGAATCATTAAACTTATTTTCTGAAATATTAATTGTAAGAAATATTAAACTTATAATTGAAGTTGTACTTGTGCAAAATTATTACTGTCTATGGTACCAGTATGTCGTTACATGCATGGATTATTTAAATTTCACAGAGCACCCAACAAAAAATGTTTGTATGCATTGATAATTCCTTAATTTTACCCACATTTAAGCCAGTAGATACAATCTTCTGTCCATCAATGTGATAAAGGGAAGATAATTAAATTACAGAATCAGAGGATTTTAAGTGGTATTTTCATTTTACAGCTTCTACAACCAAATACAAAAAAAAACATCACTTGTAAGAGATGGGGATGGTAACAATGTAAGTATAAAGCACATGTTAGTCTGTCTGATCATTCTGCTGGGGGGAGGGAAGTGAAGTCTGTTTCGTCGTTTGATCGTATTGACCTTGAAAAGGCACCCGGATTTGCCAGATCCATGTATGTCATGGATAAGTGAAAAGGACCGTCTTGTGTGTTAGATAAAGACCAAACCATATAGTCCTAAAGATCGATTCTCAGATTGCTGGAATCAAATATAAAAACACTAGTTTCTTGAGATGGCAAATAATTACCTTTTCTTTTATTTTGGGAATGATGCACTTAAATTCAAAGTTTGAACTTCTTAATAAAATAAAGTTTAAAAAAGAGAGACTTTGTGTTTCTGTTAGTCCTTAATTTGAGGTTTAATAATGCTCAAACAGAATATTTGTTAAGATCTTTTAAATTTTTTGTTTTTTCACTCTGCCGGGAATTGAGAGGCCAGAGAGGGGGACAGAGGATGCTAAGGGCAGCTCCACTCAGCTAAATCAAACTAAAAATGCCTTTGCTGTAACAGTTGCAGTAGTATAGAAGCAGCAAAAGGAGTAGCAGAAGCATGTGCAGGTTGTTTAACAGTCTCTTGTGTCTCCTGTCCTGTCTACCATAAAATTCTTGCTTGACATCCACACTTTCTGATTCACAAACACAGAAGACTGATCGTTGACCTGCCTGAGGCAACAAGCTTGGTGTTTTGACCAGAATGACTACCTAGATCAATTAAAGCACTGTTTTCTTCACAGTGCTTCCCCTCTGGTGTCCAGAGCACCAAATTGATCATACTGAGCTTGCTAATTTAAGATGTGCATTATTAAATAACCCAGCAAGAAGAAAATTTTATTCAAGTAATGACAGAGAAAGAGGGAAATAGGAAAAAGGAGACTCAGTGAATAAAAATTAAAAAAAAAATGGAAATGATGTATCTTCTTTTGTGGTTTGACTTGACAATATTCTGTTGTGTCATCAATATGAGAAAACTTAAAACTGATATTGAGGTTGAAAAGTCTGAACAAATTCTGGCCCTGACCATTATCTTTTAAATTTTTGTGGTGGCCCACAAAGTTAAATAAGAACAAGCTTTGCCTTGCTGTAAACTCTGACTATGGACCCAACAGATATGGCTTACTTTCTAGTCTCCCTGTTTTATTCACATTTCTGGTGCACTTACTAGCTATTAAAAAAAACAGCTTTAAAAGTTCCACTATAGCAGTGGTTCTCAGTTACTTTCTGTTGTGCCCCCCCTACAAGATTTATATCTTATTGTGCTCTCCTCCAACCTCCCCCACCATCCACGAAATACTTCTAAACATGTGAATACGAATTTGTTCATTAAGTATGAGTGTGCAAACATAAAATTAATAGAATTTATTTGCCCTTGTTATATCCACACATAAAATATAATTAATATTCTAAACCTCATTCGAGAGCTGGGTGATGTGGCTTCAAAGTTCAATCCCAGATTTTTCCTCACAAAACTCAATTTCCAATTTTGATCAATTTTCTTCCCTCTTCAAGAAAAAACATACAAAAATTACATTGAACAAGTTTTGCCTTATTTTCATTAAAAATGATCTTTTTTGAATTAGAGTGCAGGCTGTAATTTTATAATGAAAGGTCCATTATGTAGTTTGAACGCAGGCAGGCTCATCTAGATCAACACTGAAATCTGCTGTATTTTATCAAAGCACAAACAGGCGTGACAAAATGAATGAATAATTAAGTTTGGGGGAAAAAAAATCTTCATTTTTATTTTTCAGATCCCCTGCAACAGAAAATTTGAATCAATCAATCAAATCAATATATATGCCCAGTCCTACCCTATTCTGTCTTAAAAGATCTAAAAAAGTAATTGGCAGTTCATAAACCTTTTCTTTCACGACTCATTAAATATTAAGTCCAGAGTCAGAATTTCAACTTGTGACAATTTAAATTTTCGATATCAAACAACACAAAAATGAAAATCCAATAGAAACCTGTTGTTTCACAGCCCTCATTGATTTGACATAAATCCCACCTCTGACATGCCAAGTAGCCAATCACAGTAGACCTTTGGATGGCATATGGGGCGGCAAATTCCCCAATTAAGCCAGGCCCCTGTTCAGGTGAGTTACGTCCCCGGGGATGTGTGTTCAAGCTCCCCTTAGGGGTCGTGCCCCACCATTTGAGAAACACTGCACTAAAGTAAATAGAAGACACAATATCCCTTGAGAACCAACATCATTTAAATTAGGTGTACAACACCAGAGAACATTTCATTCCCTGGGTTTCTCAGAAATGTATTTTAGAAATATAGTTGTCAACAAGCTCATTCATTGTTGTCATTAAGGTAAAATAAAACTCTCATTATATTCTTTGCATGCTGTGTCCTTTCTCTGTTGCAGGTGAGGGCGAGTCGAGATTCAGATGCAGCACAGAAGTGCCTTGCAGCCATTGAGGAATGTTCCCGAACCAGAGAGGGCAACCTGTTAGCTCTGGCTGTAGAGGCAGCACGAGCCAGGTGAAAACTCTTATGCCTGACTGTAATCACAAAATCTTTGTCTGCATCACTTAGGCCTCTCAAACCAAATGCAGCTCTCATATGTTTCAGTTTTTTTATTTATTGTCTGTATGACTGAATTACCCCTTCATGAAGATATCTTCATCATACAGTTAAACTGTGTGAAGGTTCTCAGTAGAAATACGACATGATGATTTTCGTCTGAAAAGAACTTCCTTGAGTACGTGTTAATCGATGTTCTCTGGAAGACTCTGTGGTGTGTGAGCCTGCCTCACATGCATACAAAATACAATCGCTAAATTGTTCAGCATTTTACTCTGAACTGTTTTGCTCATACCATTGCTCATACCATATCATTTGCAGTTTTATAACTGTGGGAATTCTTCCTTTGTACCCTACAGCTTTAAAGTGTCAGTTCCTCACACGGTAACATTAACTCATCACAGGCAATTCGGTGAAAAGAGAAACAATATAATCCAAATTTTCGGTTTTACGTTGATGTCACTGAGTGACGCGATGGTAACAAAATGAGCTATTTTATGGACTCGTGACACAACTAGGGTGGGCAATGAGATCTCAGTTGCCAAGTCATGTTTGGTGTGAAAGCACCTTTGGAATATTGATATATTTTTTATCCAACATTTGCCTAATTAAAATAATCTTGTTGAGATTAGAGTTTTTGGGGGATGTTGGTAGCCAAGTGGACTACATCTGTGCACTTAACATGAATTGAGGCTCTCTCCTCTTATGGGTGGCCTGGGTTCAATTCTAGCCTGTGGCCCGTTATCCCTTTGTCTTCCTTTGCACTCTCACCCCCTTTCAGTGTCCAATTACTGCTACATTTTGATTAAAGATAAAAAACCCATCAACATATCTAAAAAATATATATTTAATTGAATGTCCTGGCCAGTATTTTTAGCAGCAGATAACAAAGCCTCCCTCAAACAATAAGCAGCTAAACATTGTGCACAGACTATATAAATAATAAATTGTAAAACTAAAAAACACTTATAGCTAGTTTAAATCAAATATTTTCATAATCATAAATACATCAGGAAAAACATGTAAAGCTGGATTTTCTTCTTCTTCAAAGCCACTTAACATCTTCTCAAAACATTCAATATGACTAGCTCATTGAGTTTCAGGTTTGTTTTATTTGTTTCAGGGGTACCTATAATCTTTAATATCTTTTTGGTCCCATTTCAGTTCTCATTTTAGAAACTATCTGCAGGAATAGCTCCTGGGACCAAAGAATGAATGATCTTGCTCTCCTGTGACTGATGTGGGTCAGAGGGAAGGAAAAGAGCTGACCTGAGATGGTTTAGTAAACTCAAGAAGTGCTTAGAGAGCAAAACTTCTATCAAGGCCCCTATTAGTCAAGTCATTAGCAAAAATGTTGAAAACTGCCCTACCTCAAAAAGTTTACAAATCCTTCAAAAAGATCCTTGATCCAGACCTGGATTTGAATCAACACCAAAATCTAATCACAAAATTTCACTGAAAGATGTGATGTGTCTTTGAGTTACCTTGTAAACAAACAGACAGAGAAATGCCAGCAGAAACATGACCTCCTGTGATCTGATATTCCCCCCTATTAGATGTATCAAAGTGCTGTTACACAGCTCTGCATGGGAGTTAAAAATGCTTTGGCTTCTGTGCAGTACGGACAGTCATCAAGCCCAGCTCTGCTTTGCTCAGATTTGCCGTGGCGTCATGTAGACAGTGAATGGATTTGTCAGAAGAGCACTGGACCCACTGGCTCCAATCTGAAGCCCCATTAAGCTGGTGTAGATATTAAGCAATACAGAGCTATGTTATCTACATAGTAATGCAACTTTGCATCAGAAATAATTTGATGTGTGATATTGAATTTAAATATTAATAGAAGTGGCCCCAGGACTGATCCCTGTGGTACACCTTTGGGTACAGTGGTGTGCTGGAAGTGAAGCATTATTCCTCAGCTCTGTCGATTAGATAGATGTTAAACCAGATCACTGTTTGTTCAGACGATCTAGTTAAGATCAAATGGCAACCTCTGGTGTTTTATAAAGAAGCCAGTACATTTGTGTCAAGTCTGCTGTTCCCCGATTAACCACATGAAACATTCATATCTTTATTCATGCATGCTGTTACACTGCTGAGTCTTTTTTTATTTTAACCTCATCCATTTTGAGAGTTTTCCATTTTGGGGGCATGACTGATTTGACTTAAAGCTCTTCTGCATGGAAGCTCAATACCCACCTTAATTTCATCTCTTGGCCTGTTCCCAGGTCAACCAATATCTATAGTCTGACACAGCATTTTCATCATGGCAACCACCTTTGTTTTTAAAGTTGTTTCAGCAATTTAAAAGTGACATTACTGAAACAGAATTAAGTTGTATATGGTCTGTGAAAAAGTATATGTGTTCCTTTCTTGTAGATGTTCTGTTGGGGAAATCACTGATGCAATGAAGAAAGTATTTGGTGAGCACAAAGCCAGCACCAGGATGGTCAGCGGTGCTTACCGCAGCGAGTTTGGAGAGCATGAGGAGATTGCTCTCGCCCACAACAGGTAGGAAATTAACCTGATTGTGGAGTTTTTTTTACTGTCTTTTTTGAAATCATTGATCACTCAGTCTGATTATTGGTCGAGTTGCACTTGTTTTTCTTTTCTCACATCTCAGAGTGGCTGACTTCAAGAAACATGAGGGCAGAAATCCTCGCCTGCTGGTGGCAAAGATGGGTCAGGATGGTCACGACAGGGGTGCCAAAGTCATTGCCACAGGGTTCGCTGATCTCGGCTTTGATGTGGACATTGGACCACTGTTTCAGGTCAGTGGTTTAACCCCTTAAAGCCTGTTGTATCATATTTGATACAGACTTTTTTTGAAACCTCTATCTAATCAATATGATCAAAAAATTACAAAAAAAACCAGATCTGAATACCGTCAGATAAATGATAAAAATGTCCTCAAGTGCATTATCAGTTGCCAAAACACCTAATGTATCAAATGAGATACAAAAAATCTAAATGTTAAATTTTATGGAAATTTGATTTTTTTTGGGTTTCAGTAGAAAGTGAAATAAACATTTCATCTCCAAAAAATTAGAATTTTCTGGCTATAATTTGTGTTTTCAGACTGTAAAGGGGTAAAGGGGAGTGGAAATACTCATCTGTTAGTTGCATAACCCTATAGAAGTACTAGAAGATAAACCTGCAAGGCAGATTATTTGTTTCAGTTAAACTTAAATAACATATGCCAGGGTTTTGTTTTAGTACTACACTCACTGAACAAAAAGCCATGGGAAAAGTGTGAAATTTGTGTTTACTCAATGATAAAATCCTTAATCTTTCAGCCACCTTTACATAAAAGTTAGTGTCAGGTAAGGTGAGAAATTAAAGGAAGCACTTGTTGGAAAAATTAGTTTCACATATATCTTGCAGACCTTCCCCTGAATATTGTTTCTTACTTTTTTTATTGTCTTTTCTTTGACCAGACTCCACTGGAGGTTGCACAGCAGGCGGTGGATGCAGACGTACACTGTGTAGGTGTTAGTACACTTGCTGCAGGACACAAGACCCTGGTCCCAGAGCTCATCAAGGAACTACGAAATCTTAACAGACCAGATATTCTGGTCATCTGCGGAGGAGTCATCCCACCACAGGTAACCTTTGACATTCAGCTATTAGTGCCAAGAACTTGAGAATAATTAGTGGTAGCACATGAATTAAGTTTCTTTTGCATGCCTCCTTGCCAGCACTTGTTTTGTTTTGTGTTTATTTTACATACACACTAACATGGTAACCCATTCGGTGTTTGGTACAGAATAACCCTATTGTGTTGTGAAGGGGTTCTAGTTACCCTTTTAATTTTAGGTAGGTAAGGTTAGATATAACCTATATGATATTAAATTTGTTTGCATTTAAGAGCCCATATTTTGCATTTACTCAGGTTTATATATATTTGACTTTGATGACTGCTCTCAATCACTCATACTAAAAAACACATCAAATTTTCACGCGCTGAGGACCCCTGATCCACCTTTAATCACAGAATGTCTGAGATGCTTTGTTGGAACTCCAACAAGGTGTTTCAGGTCTTTACTAGCGCTATGAACAGGGGGAGGGGGTTAGTCTTGATGCCAGAAACTTTTTGTTTTGTGCGTAGAAGTGCTCTGTTACATGGTGGAGAAAATGTCCCCAAGTTAAGGGACTAACAACACTCAAAGTGAACATCTACTCATTCATACCTATTCACTCTAAAATTCACTTACTGTTTGTATGTAAGTTGTCCATTAGTGTTTGTGAACACATCCACGCCCTTCCCTACCCATTTTACACGCCACTTACACAGCAGTCCGAGAAACTTGGGGTTGGTTATCCTGCCTGAGCTTAAAAGGCCCTTGAACTTCAATTGATGGTAGAGCAAACTGCCAGACTGAACCACTGATGCCCCTAAGAGTTTATATTAAAACAACATAAAAATGTTGTGCTCTTAAGTTATGCTTTATTCACTTTTTTTTTTAGTTTAATTGAACTTGATTTGCTCATCTAACTTCGATTTAATTTGTTTGTCTACACAAGCATGTACCCGAGACATCTACACCTAACGTGAAGTATGGCAGCATTTCTAGTGTTTGTTTTGGATGCTGTTTTCCCCATTTCTTCACTATGACCACATGCTTTTATTCTGAAACTATTTTCAGAACAATCCAGACCAGTGTTAAGAGCTGGTCTTCCAGCTTCAATCAATGACCTCTCATTCACTACAGTTTTTGTTTCTAACGTCTGTCAAACAACTTTAAATTTGAAAGAAAGAAACTGTCTCCCAAATGGAAGCAAGCTCTCTTCATTCACATTAAGAGTCAGCTTTAGAAATGGCTCTTTTGAAAGCAGTACATCAAAAACAACATAAATCTTTTCACTCATCACATTTTGCTTTTTTAGATTGAGTTGTCATGTCAACCCAACCAGCACCCTTCAAAGTTTATCTGCCAAGTTGTTTATCACTGTTACGTTTTGTTCTGTGTTGCATGACAAAGTGAAAGAGAAATGCTAAAAAGAGTGATGCTTGCCTCTTTGCTGAAGGTGGATTGCCCTCTTTACATTTTACTTTACTTCACGTAGCATACAGGGGGTCTAGCAAGTAAGGTTCAATCGCAGGTCATCACTGGAGTTGTATTGGTAATACATTGTACAATTACATGTCAACTTGGTATCCAAATGCCCAGAGGGGATGTGAATTCATGTTAATGTATATTATTACAGGGCCTGTGTCTCTCTATCCATCACGCTCATTCTATTATGCACCATGCAGTGATGATTATATTCCAATGAACGGTCTGCAGTTACACTACACTAGACACCAAGGTATTGTCTAGTGTGGGAATTATTGTCGGTCAGTCTGGAGGATATATCATTACTTTAAAAATATACTGTATGTCCAATTTGATAATAAAATGAAAGTAAATCTTCAGTTTTAGCATTAGATGTCTCTCACCTCAAAAGGTGCATTTACAGAGGTGACATTCTTGTTGATGTTTTGTTCAAGCCAATAGACGCTGATGAATTATAGAATTATAGCTAGGTGGCCCTCTCAAGTAAAATCTACCTGTGGTGAACACTGCATTATGTTTAATATAAGCTCATCTGCAACTCTATAAGGTACACCTCTTCAACTGGTTTTTACTGTAACACAAATATCTAATCAGGCAAAAAAGGCAACAGTAAAGCAAATAACCACTTGTTACATCCAGGGTATGCAGAGGATCATTTCTGATGACACAACACATCAAGTCTTGATGTAGATGGACTACAGCAGCAAAATGCCACACCGGGTGGCACTCCTGTCAGCTAAGAGCGATTTAATAAGGAGAGTTGCTGGTGGAGGGATAAATAACCCTTCGTTGCATCACAAAGTAGTTCTTAACACAGGGGCTTTGTCAAGGAAAAGTTAAACACGAGAAAGAATCTTGTTGTAGCATATCGTGGAGCCAGCATAGTTTTTTGAGTAGTTTTAAGCTATAAGTGTGTTAATTACAGGGCTTTTGGTGGCACCATGTACTGCTATGTACCTGGTACCGTCTGCCTCAGATATCCCCCCAAGGGAACTTCCTTTAATTGCACTCATATTTAGTAATGCCATGGACTTCGAGTCACCCCACAACAAAAACCCTGAACTAACCCTTTAAGATTCAATAGAATAAAATAATGAAACGTACAATTTTGACATCGGGACAGCAGTAGCTCAGTCTATCTCAGTTTAGTCTGTGGCAGTTTGTCTGATAGCTGGAGAGGTGAAGGTGTACTTCCTGAGTGCTGCAGAGGTGCTCATGAACAAGGCACTGAACCCCTAACTGCACAGGCAGCACTCCCCTGTATCTCTATTTGTGCAAGTCCATGAGGTCTGCTTGTTAGTTTATGTATGTTTCAACCTGGGCTGAATTCGCCCTTTAGGAATGAATAATTATACCTATTCTCCTTTTTTTACCCAGAAGGTCAGACCTCAACTTTGCTGTCTTGCGGTCTTACAAAATAGAACAATTTGCCGGCTGGTACTTGCATCACGTTCTTTTAAAAACTTAACCGTGAAAAGGTCTGTAGGGAATGTATTAAAATGTTTCAAAAGATGCCTCATTGCCCAAAGAATCAATTTAAGTTTCTTCAGTCTGAGGTTAAGGTTTTCATGATCAGAATTCATTAAAACAACAACACAATAACACTTTGAGGGGAATTTGTTTTTATTATTTTTGAGTTCTGGGGCCAAAATCATAAAAAACATGATGATCTTCACTTGCTATACTCTTCACACAGCTGCTGCTTCTCAAAGAAAAAAGATTTTCTTATTGTTGCAAGCTGGTCTCTCCTGTAAAAACTAATGCATCACTTGTTTAGGATCTCCTTGTATGTTAAGTAAAGGCCAGTCGTAATGTTCACCTATTTCAGTTCTTTTTTTTTTTTTTAACTTTGTGCTGTCCTGAATTTAAAGTCCAGGCACTCCATAGAGACTTTTTTTGAATTCTTAATTTTATTCTATTATCATTGATACTTTTGATCCATACATGCATGATGATGAGATATTTGTAGGTTATGCCAATATTACAGCCACTATCTGGGATATGTTGGACCAATATGTACTGCCAAAATATTAGCAGAAATTTTGATATCTGCCGATACTGATATTTAGCTTTCAGAGCTATTATTTGCAGATACTGATATCATACCAATAATACTGTGCATCCCTACCCTACGGTGTAAATCATTTTCACAAGCAACATTTTAAATATGAACAAAAAAGAAATCTATGATATATTTCTTCAAAACAATCAGCAAAACCATTTATTCATGATTTTTAAGGCATAATAATACACAGTTTCTAACATTTGACAAGTTAGTTGCATAAGTTCCTTGTATTGTTACCTATACATCAAGGATGTCCAAACTTCTCCCCATGGCCACATACACATTTAAAAATGCCTCAGTTGAAATGATTACCTACTTTTAGTTACACTAAAGTTGGTAAACCCAGTTCAATATTAGTCACAAATGTTGTAGTTTTTGCTTCTATAAACTAAACACCCTAAATGACCAAAACAAAACAAAAAAAAGTCCCTGAGAGTGTTTTTTGAAACACTGCTCACAAGCCAGGAATGAACATGAGGACCAGTGACATTGACCTTATAACCATAATTTGATTTGACCATAATCGAATCATTCTTGATTTAGATTGAACATCTTTTCAAAAGTGACAGAAAATCCATCAAAGTAATTAAAAAAAAAAACTTCCAAAGTGATCTTGAAAAAGTCTTAATCACAAACGAGGAATGACCATGACAACCAGTGACCTTTACCTATGACCCGTGACCTCAAAAATCTCTTGACTTTATCCTTAGATCAGAGTGGATATTAATGCAGAGATGGAAAGTTGTTACTCCCCTCACAAGCAAAGATGAACGCAAGTCTCAGTGACCCTGAACCCTGAACGATTATTGGTCTTCAAAACTTTAACAATTTAATTCACAACCAAACTGAACCTTTCTTTGAATAAATGTTGAAGAAAATCCTTCTTTCCAAATTTCCAAATTTAAAGTAAAACCATGAAAATGTTCTTGAGGTATTGTCTTTATAAACAAGGAATGAACTTGAGGCTCACTGACCTTGAACATGTAATCTATGGTCTCCATGATCTGGACATTACATTCATTCTCAAACAGCAATGTTTATTTTTCAGTTAATAAAAAACCCTTTCAAGGGCACTTGAGATATCATGCTTACAAGCAAGGGATTAATATAGAGCCCAGTGAACTTGATCTTTGACCTACAAAATTGAATTAGATTGTCCTCAGTTATGCAAAACTGAAAAAAATAATTTCACGTGTCCTTGAATGAAAAACCCTGATCACATGCAGGCCATATGACCTTGACCCTGATTGAGGTTCAATCACAAAAGATTTAATGCAGAGTGGAGAAACCACAGCACATGCTGTAGAAAAATGTAGCTGTTTTAAAATTTGTGATATTTAATTTTAAATTCAGAATGAACATGTGTAAGGTTTTGACAACAGGAATGCAGCTGGATCATGGAACAAGTGCAAAAGCAAAAACAGTATTCATTTTCATGTAAGCTGTTCATGTTTTCACACCGAGCAGTGTGAGAAGATCATTTAAATTGTCAGGGCCTTGTTAAGTCTCCTTCATGGAGGAGGCAGTGGATCATGAACAGCACAGTGTTTATTTCTCAGAGGGTACACAGAGAGAGATAAATTAGCCTTCAGCTCTTAAAGCCAAGCTTAGCTTGCTCTGTCTGCTGCATGACTGCTGGTGCCTTGCAGTCATGAAAGCCCCACATGAAGCTCAACATAAGAAGCGCTCACATGAGTGCATAATCCTGCTGTCATGTGGACAATGAACCAATGTTATGGCGAGGATTCACTGGATTTCCATAATCAGCATAACCACCAGATACCATTTTCTTGATTGCAATCGTGGCTCTGTTTGTGTCATGGCTCCTATTCCCTGCTAACCTGTTTGCAAATCACTCTTCATCCCTCTTCTAAGTATACTCCTGGTTGAATTAGCATTTGCATTAATAACAGCACTGTCACATTAGAGCTGTGTGTATCCTTCTGTCTTGATATAACCAGAACTGAAGCTGTCCTCATATTTGCAGATTTTAATTACTGTTCATCATTTCCATGTGCCTGCAGGATTATGAGTTTTTGTACCACAGTGGGGTGTGTGCTATCTTCGGCCCAGGAACCAGGATCCCGCAAGCTGCTGTGGAGGTGATAGACAATATTGAGAAGAGCCTGGAAAACATTCGACAAGCCATGTGAGAAGCCTACTGCATATTCATGCGAACCCCAAGTGAGGGCTCACAGCGCTGTAAAGATTAGGTTTGACTTGTTGCGCAAGATTGTAAAATTATGAAATGTCATTCCCCTGGTTTAAAAGAACAGCATGTACAGCAGTCAGACAACTAAAACCTTTTTAGATGTCATTATGTGCATTACCATTAACATTACCATCTGAATGTCACATTTGATTTCAGCTGGAGTAGCACAGGTTGACATTTTCAGTCCTCTTGTGACAAAAACAAAATTATTATAACACACAATTTTTCAGAGTCATATATATTACTCAAAAATCTAAAGATATGAGGTACACATTTTTCTGTGAAATGAAAATATTACAGAATGGTGCAAAGATGATGATTCTTTGAAGGCTTACCTGAAATTTAGCAGCATTGGGTTCCCCCAACAGAACGTGGGATATTTCAATGGGTTTTTGGATTATTGCTGACACATGAGCCACATTCAGGCTGCAGTTTCAAACTGATATATCAGTGCCACTGTAATGTTTGGTCTTCTTTAACATCCCATAGATGGAATGGGGGGACAAGTTGACCCCTATTTGCTCTGTCTCAAGAGGTATCAGAGGTGTAATATTGATGATGGGGGGCACACAAACACAGCACTGTAAGTGTTTCTGTCTGCCTGTTCACTCTCTCTAATGCATCTCTAAAGCCAAATTACAATTGACACTTCCTTGCAGGATTAATGTGAATTTCTATAGATGCTAAGAGATGACGGAGCCTTGTTGCCTTGTGAAAAGGACTATGGTCTGTAAAATTTTTTTAAAGTTCATTGAGCTTTAACATTTTTGTCATCATGATAATTTTTACAAATGAGCACTACTGTAATGATTTTCTAAGCACATAAGTAATTGGCGAGAGTTAAAAGCAACTTAGACGCCTCTACCACTCTGACAAAACTCAAAATCCCATCCTGTTACCCTTCGTTCAAGAGTGTTTCCCCTTAATGTGACCTGACAAGTTAAGTGAAATTTATGTGAAACATCCTTTTTAAAGATGATCAAAAGTGGCATTTAAGGACCTCACCAACTCTGTTGTTCTTGTTGGCAGTTTGTTATTGAAATACAATAACACTTTGAAATTCACAAGAGGGGCAATTTCAGATGTGTCGGGCAGGAGCTAGAACCACCTGATTCAATGTCTGTAATCAGACAGAGCCATCTTGCCATGCTCCAATTTATAACAATTGGCCACAGCCCCAAGTGGCAAGGCCCAATCAGCGTCCTTGAGAGCAGGATGAGGTGGGAACTACGAACAAGACGATTGCAGGAAGTGACTGTTTGTACAGTGATTAGCATAGATGCTAACAGCTCAGTGGCAGATTTGTCAGATCTGGACCACATTTCTTTATTAAATAAAAAAACACATTTCTAAATAGAGAGGGTGTTTTTTTTCGCTCCACTTCTGACATGTTTTGGCGATAGATTCTATGAAGTTTCTACGGTCCATGATGTGGCTTATGTTTAGTATTTTACACCGCTGCAGTGACACCAGCCAACTACATTATCTGATATGCTTGTAATAAATGTGATTGATGGAACAATCATCCAATCACCTGCTGGATATGGTTTTGAAAAGTTCTTCTCTCCCTTAACACTTTCTGTGGACTGTTTCCCAGGTATACTAGTGTGATATATTCTGTATAGTTTATATTGAACAATCTGGTGTTTCAGGTTAGGTTGTAGGGAGGAGGGAAAAGAAAGTCAAAATCTCTCTGACTTGTGTTCACCATAAAACTTATCTCAGGCATTTGTCCAAAAAAAAAACATATTCAAAAATCTCACAGACATTATTGAGGCGAGGGGACTGGAATGCCAACTCACTTCTGCCTTTTAGGAGTCATTGCTGAATCACTCTAATACAGGCCTGCCCATAAAAGTTATTAATTGTTGTCAACATTTTAAGTGCAGATTGTGCATGGTTATTGCTCATACTCTGACTTAAGATATCTCATATTTCCAAATGGCATTATCCAACCTACTTACTGTAAGCTTGTAAGACCAGTAAATCCAATCTGTCAGACAAACATGATATTGAGGATTGAGAGTGGTTTCCAATTTCAGACACTGATTCATGAAACACATCATTTGACTATTTTCTCAAATAAAAGCCTAGCACCTGATTGTTATGCTCCACCACAGCAAGATGGTGACTGTAGTGTGTCTGCTGTGCACAGTATCACAAACAGCACAGTATCAGAGTTTGTTTTGATTTTAACACTTTGATTCATTTGTGTGTAAATTAAAGTTATATCACAGGGTGTAATTTGTGGATTTTTTTTTTTGTAGAGCAAAATGCTTAGGTTTTGCTCATAAACAAATTACTGTCTTGTTAATAGATTAATCATCTCATAAGTGGCCTTCTGCTATCTTGAACTCTTGGCTGCATCCATCTTGTTTAATAAGAGGAGTGTCTGTAAAAGGATAAAAACAGAAAGAAGTGATTATCACATCTGAAACTGTTGAAAATTGTATTTTTCTGCTCTGATTACCAATAGACGTAGAGCTGTTTGTTTCAAATAAAGTATGTGAACTTGGAAAATGTGGCTTGCGTCTTTGGATAATGTCAACTGCGTCATCTTTTCCAGAAACAATGTTACACTTTTTTAAATGTTAATGTTTAATACACTTTGCCAGCAATGATTTAACTGTTGTCTGCACTTTAAATAGCAGTAGAAGAAGAACATCACAGATTATCCAATTACTTTAATTTCTGTACAAAAGCGCAGTTTAGTGACGCATGCCTCTTTTATTCAAAAGGAACATAGTCAAAACAAAAATCGTGGTATTCTATCACTGTCCAATTGCTTTATTAGGTCCACCACTTCAATTGTTTGTTATAACAAATGGCTGATCAGCCAGTCACATGGCAGCAACTCAGTGTATTTTGGCTCGTAGACATGGTCAAGACAACCGACTGAAGTTCAAACCGAACATCAGAATGGGGGGGAAAGGCGATCTAAGTGACCATGTTGTGGCATGGTTGTTGGTGTCACACAGCCTGGTCTGAGCATTTCAGAACTGCTGATCTAAGAGGATTTTCATGCTCAACCATTGCTAAGGTTTACAGACAATGATCTGACAAAGAAAATATTCAGTGAGGTGCAGTTCTCTGGGCCAAAAGCCTTGCTGACATTAGAGGAGAATGGCCAGAATTGCTTGAGTTGAAGGCAGAGTTAGAATTTGGTTTAAACAACAAGAAAGCGTGCAACCATTTTGTCTTGTATCAGCCGTTCAGGTCGCTGATGATGATACAGTGGTGTGGGGGATATTTCCTTGTTTCACTTTGGGCCCTTTAGTTCGGAGTGAACACTGTTGAAAACACCATGGCCTACCTCAATGCTGTTGTTGACACTGTCCACCTTTGTATAGTCCACACGTCTTCTGATGGCTACTTCCAGCAGAATAAAGCTGCCTACACACCGAACGCGACTTTGCGTCCTGGGCGACCACTGTCCATGTACAGTCAATGTACAGCCGCAATGGGGCAGGGTTAACCCTCCCGCGATGCAACGGACGCGCTCTGGGCGACCGCGTCACTCGTCGCTTGGTCGCCAAAGTTGAGAAGTTTGAACTCTTCAGGTGATATTGCGTGTGGCTATGTGGCAACAGGCTGTGCGAACTGTCGGACTGTTTTTATTCCGGTTCACAGAGTGACAATCCATGTCCGTGTGGGAAACATTAGTTAGTGAGTACATTAGTTCCGCCTAGACGGGACCGCAGAGAACTCACAGACGATGCTGCTGCAGGGCCATCAGCTGCAGTGTTTTGTGGTTGGTAAGAGACTAAAAAGGAAACAGTTGGAATAATGCCAGCTTATACGTCCTATTATATGATATATGATATGATCATGAGCGACGGCAACGGTGACCAAACTGAGGTATTTATGGACAGGCTACTACTTGGGTGGGCGATGCGATTTCAGTCGCAAAGTCATGTTTGGTGTGAACACAGCATAACACACCATGTCACAAAGTCCAAATAATCTTGGACTGTTTTCTTGAACATGACACTGACTTCACTGTACTTCAGTGGCCTCCACAGTCACCAGATCTCATTCCAGTACAGCACATTTGCAATGTGGTGGATTGTGAGATTTGTACCATGGATGTGCAACTGACAGATCTGTGGCATCTGTGTGATGCTGTAATGTCAAAGTAGACCAAAATCTCGCAGGAATGTTTCCAGCACCTTGCTGAATTTATGCCCTGAAGAATTAAGGCAGTTCTGAAAGTAAAGGGGTCCAACCAGGTACCAGCAGGGTGTACCTAATGAAGTGAACTCTGCCTTAGTACAACAGATCATCCAAAACCTGTATTTATAAACAATTCTGTTTCCTTTTTCTTAAGACCACTCACAACTGCTGGCCAAGTGCTTATTAGTGATGAATAACAAACTGTTTTACCACCAGCATGTGCAACGCTGTAGACACATTGCAGGAAGTGCAGTGTTAGTCCCATGACCCGATGCATATCTTGTTGACACTTTTGTTAGTTTATGACACTAAAATTAACTTTTCTTGTTTCTCTCTCCAATTATCAATGACACTCATTCGTATTTTAGCCTTGGCAGTGAGAGAAGTAACTAGCGTGCATGCAGAGTCTGTGTGTTTCTTGTTTACATGATCAGGCTGCAGGCGACAGTGCTGCTTTTATATGATGAACCGTGCAGATGCTCATCAACTAAAGCTGGGTCTTCAGCTCAAGAAAATAGGAGGGGGTCTGGATCTGCAGTCCAAAAATGACCCAAATTAAAAAAAAACTATTATTGTTTGATTAAAGGATGTATACATTTACAAAAGTGACTTTATCTCCTGTAAGAAGAAAAAGAAGAAGACACACTTTAATAATCCCTCCTGGAGAAATTCAGTTCTTTACACTCTGTTGTTGAAACATGCTACACAAACACAGGTTGAAAAACACAGGCACAAGCAGGTCCTAAAATCGTGCACTAATGGAGAGATGCTCCTGAAGAAGCACAACCAAGCAACTTGGGGTTCAGTACCTTACTCAAAGGCACCTGGGCAGTGCCAAGGAGTTCAGCTGGCACTTTTCCAGCTTACAAACCAACTTCCAATCATGGTTTGGTTGGGACTTAAAGGTGCAGTGTGTAGAATTTGGCAGCATTTTGCTGAACAGAAATGGTTAATATAGGATATAATGTTTCTATTTGTATGTAAAGTCCGTCAAAATAGGAGTACAATCATCCCCATAAAACGTTTGTTTTATTTTTATTTAGTTAGAAAAAGCTTCAAACAATTTACATTAGCGCGGGCCGCGTTCATGTAGGCCGATATAACGATCCGCCATGTTGACTACGGGTGGATTTTAGGGACAAAAAGAGTGAAACGGGAATCTGTCCGCCGGTTCTGAATCTACCTGGAATGCAGGCGAAGAAGAGGAGAGAGGTCGGCGGTGGATGTAGAGACAGTTGTTACTCTGCACTACGGATTTAACCTGAACTCAAACCTTGTCACTTTAGTAAATGGTGCCGTGTTCACGATCTCTTTTGGTCTTCACAGGCTTCCGTTGCTCAGCGATGTGATGTTTTGTTTACAGTTGGGCTCAGTCTAGAATCTGAACGATAGATGTCGCTCAAATGCCAAATTCTACACACTGCACCTTTAAACCTGCCACCCTCCAGTACCCAACCCAAGTCTTTGCAGACCGAGTTACTGCTGCCCCTATAGTTTTCTTATTTATTTTAAAGAAATCACAATATATATTGAAAAAGGAAAAAAAATATTAGTGTCTTATTTCCCTGCTGTTCAGCTCTAGTCAGATATTAGCATTTTTGAAAAGTGCCAGCTGACCTGAGCAAAAAACTTTAACTATCCCTTTAAGTTGGTTGTACTACTTGATGCCGTGAAAGTAGAACATCATTTCAGTATGTATATTATGGCACTTTTCTGATGATCCCATCTTTGGGACTTTTGGGCCCTTGCTATGTTTAACTTTCTTTAACAAGGTTTTCATACTTGAGGCACATTTCAGACAAATATAACTGGGAGAGGAGGTTCAGTCACATCAGATATCAGAGGATCCTATTAAAATGCATGGAGCTCAGGATGACTCACTTTGGTACATGCAGCCTGCAAACAGAAAGTGGAAAGAGGCGTTGGAGAAAAATTTTGTGTTAGCAGTATAGTTTTACAGGATATGAATGTATGATCACCATAATCTAATAATTTTACAAGTTTGACTGCTTTAGGAAAAGTGATTTTTTAAAAACTGTTATTTATTTTGTTAGTTTTTTTTTCAGTTGGGAAGTATTTGTTTTGTGGTGATGTTGCAAACCTGACTGGAGATACTTGACAGTGGTGAGATGGTTATATTTCTGTCTTATTTTGCTTCTGACTAATTTACACTAACTGGCCAGATGGAGGTGGAACAAATGTACCATAACAGTGACTTCTACAGCAATTATGCTCTTGGACACTATATGGGGACAGTCATTACTACTTCCAGCTCACAATTTGTCTCCTGGAAATCAAACACAATTTTGACTGAAGGTCATCTCTGGGATCTTAATATTTCCTGCCTAAGGTCACTCCTGTCATCCTTATTAGAGCAGACAAACCCATTCACAGACACTTTAACTTTAATCTTAAGACCAGGAGCTCCTGTGTTTATTTATGGGTGGTATTCCTGAGGACAGGCTCGGGGGGATTGTGGCTTAAGCATTGTTCTCTAGGTCATTCCATTTAGCTTGAGTACAAAAAACTAATTATGTTTGAGAAATAGCAATATATATACAGTATACCTCAATGAAGTGGGTTAACTTTATGCCCAGGGCAAAGCTTAACTTATGACTGAGGTGACACAACTGACTTATGCGGAGAGGGCATACAGTAAAATGCACTGGCACACAAATGAATACCATGTTAACCTGCCACAGGTCCAAATACTAACAGTAGATAATTTGTAAGGCAGGCAAAAATTTGCTGGGGGGCAGGGTTGACGAATGAACAAAGTACATTATAAAAAGTCCTCACTTCCCTCTATTAGAAACTGAGATTTAATATACACTTTAACAGACAAAGAAGATTACAAAAAATGAACCCAACACCACTATGGAAAGGAGAACAAAACCTTGTGTTCATATTTCATAATATCTAATTAACATGATGGTTTTTAGTTCATTTTATGTTATTGTTATTTATTACATAACAATTCTTTATTATTTTGACAAAGTGCTGGGTCACTTTTCTTCAGTAATATCAAAACAGACAAGTATCAGTGTTTTAAAATGCAACAAAGGAAGATTCAAGCATCTTCTACCTCTGTAAACACTCAAAAAATAACAATTATATTAGTTTAGGATATTTTTTAATCCATGTTTTTGTTTAACCAAACAACATGTTAAAAAATCCTGGAATTTAGACAAAAATAGGTTATATGTTAAGACAAATGTTCTTCAAGTTTTAAATCTTTTTAAGACTGACTATATGACTCATAAAGGCGTTTTAAACGCTGAAAATGGTCCAAATGCTGGACAATTCATATAGTATATAGTTTCATTCACCATTTATTATATAATTTCATCTGAAGAGTGTTTTCCCCACTGTTTAGAACTTATTTGTGTCTTAAACAAGATAAATGGACTGTAAGAATTATAAGTGGTGTATTTAAAAAAAATGTATGTCTGTTGTATCTATTTAACAATTTACCCCAAAGATACTTGGCTGAAAAATTGGGCAGTGCTGAATTTGAATAAGGCTCAATCTGATATCTTTTCAGTCTCATTCAATGAAGACCAACAGTGGCAGCAACAGCAAGCAGCAGTGCTTGCCTTCTTCATAAACTCTACTGTACATAATGCTCCAAACGCTGTGCCTTTCAGCATTAGTGGTGCCTGAACAGATGTGCAAGTTTCCCTTGCTGTGGGCAATAACACTCCCCCATACCATCAGAGATGCTGACTTCTGAACTTTGCACTGATAACAATCTGTATGATCCTTTTCCTCTTTAGCCCAGAGGACACAAAATCCGTAATTTCCAAAAACAATTTGAAATGTGGAGTCTTCAGACCACAGCACACTTTTCTTCTTTGTGTCAGTCCATCTCAGATGAGTTCAGGCTTAGAGAAGCTGGCAGAATTTTAACTTGCACCTGTAGATGTAGTGATGAAAAGTCCCTGAGCCTCGGTGAAAATATCTTTACAGAATGGTGTCGGTTTTTAATGAGTGCCGCCTGAGGGATTGAGGGTCACAGGCATTCAATGTTGGTTTTTAGTCTTGCTGTTATCATGCAGAGATTTCTCCAGATTCTCTGAATTCTTTGATAATATCATGGACTGTATATGATAAAATCACTAAATGCCTTGCAATTGTACATTGAAAAATGTTCTTCTCAAACTGTTGGACTATTTGCTCATGCAGTTGTTCACTAACTGGTGAACCTCGCCCCATCTTTGCATGTGAACAACTGATCCTCTCAGGGATGCTCCTTTTTTATAGCAATCATGACACTCGCTTAATCCCAATTAACCTGTTCACCTGTGGATGAATGGATGAATGTTCCAAACAGGAGTTTATTGAGTATTCCTCAACTTCCCAGTCTTTTGTTGCTCCTGTCCCAGCTTTTCTGGAATGTGTTGCAGGCATCAAATTTAAATTGAGAGAGTAGTTGCAAACAACAGTGACATTGATCACATTACAAGCATTAAATGTCTTGTCTTTGTTATGTATTCATTGAATATAGGCAGAAAAGAATTTACACACTGTATTGTTTTTATTACAAAATTTACAAAAAGTACCATACATCTTAAAAACGTGCTGGGATGTGAGAAACATTAATCTTTTACACATAAACATGCTAGTTTGTCTTTGTTTTAATGTTTTTATGCCTCCATCAGCATATTGCATCTGTAACCATCACTTTCCCTCAAATTAGCTCAACAGAGCCAGAGCAATGTTGTTGCAAATTATACAGTAAATCTGTCACTGGACAGGTGGATGGGTCAATTTCAAAACATGCTGCAGTCTATTCATCCAGTATATAACACGGTTTGGTAAAACAGTCTCTAAGGCAGCACATTAAAGACCAATGATTGTTATACTCACCACCCTGCTGTGTTGATGATTAAAGCTGACAATCCACTGAGCTCATAAACACATCTTCACAGCCCTCCTATAAAGTCAGATGAGATAAAACCTTCAGCCTCTGCAGGTAAGGGACAAGCAGCTGTTTTTGTTTAACCTCATCCTGATTTTTTTTTTTTTCTGCAGCTTATATAAGAACCACCTGACAGCAGTCTTGAGTTTCCAAGGTTGACCTCACGTTCAGAATCTTCACTTTTCACACAAGACTATGAAAAGTCTATTTGATTTAATTCTACTTATGCCCTTCCTATCTCAAGTATTCAATATGCATACTAAAGATTATAGAATAGAGGGCATATTGAGTATATGCAAATGTACACGCTATGCCGGATTTCAGTCACGCACACTGGCATGACTGGAATCCAGAACAAGGGTCATAAACTCCATGACTGAAATTAAAGAGCACTTAAACAGAAAAGCTCTGGCAGGCTTGAGTTTCCAGGCTGGCTAGAAAATTAGATTTCAAGCAAGACTTTGGGCCCAATTTACCCCTCTCAACCCCAGAGATTGAAAGGGGCATATCCTGTTTGAGGCTTGGCGCAATAGTTATATGACCTCTTGAGGTTACCTTAAATGGTCAAAATGATTTGTTCCAAAGAGCCATTCCATACAGCTGTATGAGAATGCTTGAGACCTGATTTTATGTAGATTTGCATGTCTTTGAGAAAAAGAAAAAAAAAACATGTCTCATTTTTATAAATATAAACTTGTTAATACCTCAAATTCAATTCTGAAAATAACGATTAAAATTAGCATTGTCTTCTCTCTTCCAGAGCATACCAGTATGCATCCCAAAAAAAGAAATTTGCTCTAATTGACAGAATCTTCTCAAAAAGTTTTTCTAATGTTAAGCAACCCTCCTTCAGCAGGCACTTCCTTCAAAGACCCAAGAGTGAGGCCATGCCCAGTCTTTTGTATAATTACTGGGAAACATTATCAAAAGAATTTTCTGGGTCAAGGGTCATACCAATGATCGTGTACCAGACCGGGGTCCAGCAGAGTTCTACAATATACTTATTGGGGTTGTGGAAACAATTGATGCACTATAGTATCCTGATAGTTATCACATCAATTCACAGCCACCATGCATCGTTTTTTTTATTATGTATGAATTTCCAACATTAATTAAAGATTTTGGTTCTATAGAAAAAAAAGCCTGTTAAGTCAACACAATAGTGGTGTTGAGCCAGGTCAGACGGGTGATGTTCATTGTGTAGGGGAGTCTGTTTTAGATGTTAGTAAATAAACATGGCTGCATAGAAGAGAGACAAAAGCAATGTGTCGGCATTGAAATTCATTGTGTGGATTTATTTTGAACTTGGAGAGACATAAGAGTTGGATATAACACATGGGGTTTGGAAGGAGTGGCTCATGAGATTGAAATACAGTAGGCATAAGGCTCAACTCACCTGGCACCATCCAGGGACAGCAAAAGCTGACAGCAGCAAAGCTAGTGCTAAGCTAATGCTACTGATAAACCAGCCAGTACTTGGCCTGGTTACTTTGTCAAAGCTGCCTCCCAGTTCTGAGGGATCTGAGAAAATCGCTTAATCTATTTCTTACTTTTTGTGCAAAGACTTGAGAACTCACGATGTTGTGGAAAACAACACATTTTGTTATATGCTGGTTGGAGCTAGAATAGAATAGAATAGAATAGAATAGAATAAACCTTTATTCATCCCACACAGGGAAATTTGCAATGTTACAGCAGCAAAGGGGACAGCGTTGATAAAGAATAAGTATAAAAATTGTATAAAAATAGCATGAAAAATAGCAGTAGCTCAGGTGTGTGCCATCTCTAAGTATTACTTCAGCAACACAGCAACACTAAAGTTCCTCAGAGCAGTGACGCTAAAGCACAGCAGAGCAGGTTGCATTAACTGGCTTCATGTGGACATCAGTCTGTGAGTTTTACTCCTGTTTTTAACAAATTTAAGTGAGATGCCTATACTGAGATATGCCTCCTGTTTATTTTTATATAGTTTTGTCTTTTTATTTCTTGATGTTAATGTAGACCATAAAAAGTAAAAAATGCAATATATATGGCAATGTTAAGTGTTGCTATACTCAGCTTATTGTAAAATATTAAAATATTAATATCTATGCTGTGCTACCATGAGGCACCGGACAATGAAACCATTGTGGGAGGTCACACTAGTGGGTTTTTCATTCAACCTGTACTATCTGAACATTTATGCTGAAGTGATCTCAGATTGTTGTATTAAAAGACTTATGACCATAAAGACAGAACAAAAAATTTAAACACAACATTAATCTCACAGATTAGGTCTTACAACCTAATACAAATCATACACAGAACAGTGATGAGCAAGCTTTTCAACGTCTGAACCTAGTACTTTTCCAAGTATGAGCTATTAGCGAGGTATGCAAAGACACTTACAGCTAAAGCTATTTACACATTTTTTGTTTGATTCAGTTACTTGTGCCACTTTTGTCTCAAATTTTACAAGAGATAAATTACATTACTTACATTTCCTTTTTTATTCTTTTGGAAATTGACATGTAACTGTTCTTTTGTTGACCCTTGGGCACTACTGAATAGACATTACTATCAAGAAAACAACAGCTGAAGACAACTGGTGCATTTGATTGGTCATTAGGAAGACAGGAACTTGTCACTTTCTCAAAAAGGAGGTCTTACAACATCACTGCATTTTTTTCAGAAAAAAAATGATAAAAAAAATAACAATTATGAATTTATCCCAGTGGAGCCCTGATTTTAAAAAAATCTGTAATAAATAGAGATTAACTAAATGGTAAGCTTCCAAACACAGTTGTCTCCTTAAACATATGTCTTAAGGTCCCAAAGATACAAGTAAACAAAGAAACTATTACCTCTTGGGGAAGTTGGTGATTCCATGGAGTAAGAAGGGTTAAAGAGAAGAAGAGCTGACACTCTTACTGGTTTGATTTATGTTGCCAAAAACACAGCTATGTATAATCAAGAGACATAATAGATTTTTGCTCTCTGGCTTTGTGCTGCTTTTTGCTTTTACAAAATAACAAAATGTACACTGAAATGCCCCAAACTGCTGTGTTGCAGTTTTAGATAATGTTCTTCCTGCTGTCAAACAGGGCCATTCACGTTTGTGGTCTTCCATGGGTCTAAAATGACTAAAAATGTACAGTTTCCCAGTGTGTTGCTAACATTTGAAGAGACAGTTTTTGTGACGAATGACCAGACCCCTCTTTCTTTCTTTTTAGTCAGTATTTATTCTCAAACATGACCACTCCAATGTGCACACAAATATGCGTAAGGTTCATTGCGCTACATTCACAAATTGCAGAAGAATTTAACACCATTACATTAATTACAAACTGCAATGAAGAGAAAAAAAACAAGACATGACAGCAAAATCCAACAAGTATAAGAAAAGCTCATGGGATGGAAAGTTAAAATATAAAGGTGAAGCTGGTTTCAGGTGAGTAATTGTTCAAATAAATCCCTGAGTAATGCTGGACAATCACAATTCTCTGCTGAGGGAAAGTGTTAAGTGACATAAGTGTTTGGAGTTGCAAATAAAGCACAGATCTTTACATTGTCTTATAAACAAATCCACATAGAAACCAAAATTGCAGTCAAATTCTGACTTATTTTAATTTTTTTATGTCAAGGACTCTCCTTTTGTTGACGTAACAGGTTCACTTCCTTATTTGTTCCGCGACTTTCCTTCTAACTTAGATTATCCTCCTTAGCAGAGTTTGTCTGGTCGTATTTGAACCATCATATGTCAGACTTCATGCGATTCAGAGCATTGTTCAGAAAAAACCTTCAAGTTCTTTGTCAATGCCTAATTAAGCCTGTTCATTAGGAGTGAGCAATGTGCATGAGATCAGACTGTTTTGGTACTAGGTACAAAGAAACTGTCGGTCCTAACATTACCAGTGCAGATTATACTTTGAAAGAACCAAATATATTCTGGAAAAGAGGTGGTTTTTTTTTTCTTTGCTTTCTTAGCTCCTTTGGAATTAAGCTACCTCTAGCTGTGTGTTAGCTTGATTTAGCACTAAGCTTAGATACTGGAAAACTAGGTATCAATACTGAGTTGGCATTACTTTTACAAGTAGGCTAATTACCTCCACCAGGGAGGTTATGCTTTCGTCAGGGTCTGTCTGTTTGTTTGTGTGTTTGTTTGTCTGTTAGCAAGATGACGCAAAAACTACTGGATGGATTTACATGAAAATTGTATCAGAGGTGTGGTTTGGTCTGAGGAAGAAGCCATTACATTTTGGTGCTGATCTGCATATCTGTCTGGATGCAAAAAAAATCCCATAACTTAACATTGGGCCATATTTTTAACAAATCATATCTCTGACATCACTTCATGGATTTGCTTCAAAATTTACGTAATAATATTTATAATATAACTCTATCATCAAGGTAAATTTCATCTGGATCCGATCCAGATTGACGTCACAAAAAACACTGAAGTTTATAACGGCAAATCCCATTCATTTCTCCTCGGCCACTGTGACGGTTTTGCCCCCTGTACATCATCATGTGAATTGTAGTTTATTTGCAAACTGACATCAACGTTTTTCAAGCCTGTGTCACTACATTTCCCAGCTTCCCTTGCAATGCCAGCGGAGGAGTTCTCCACATGGACAGACATGAGCGGAGACTCGGCCGTGCAATTGGAGCAGAAAAGCCACTGCCGTACCTGAGCTGCTTGGCGGAGGTCTGCGCTCTCTGAGTGCTTTTCTAGTTTAGTGTGTAAAATGATCATTGCCATTTAAATAGACTTTGACCTAACTGCTTTATAAAATGGGTAATTGTGTTTGCTTTACCAAAATATAAAACCCTTTTATCCAATCCATTCCAGCTATAAAATGCAACACAGTGAACTGTATTTGGACCCCCGAATCCATCCACTTTACTGTTTTGCAGCCAAATAACAATAATCTTTTTGTCCAGAAGTGGAACAAAAAATGGTTATTTCCATCAAGTAACTGCTGTCTGCTTTGACAGTCTCTCATGCTGAATTGGCTTTGATGCACTGACACAGTTGTGTTTGCCTTTAGCTGGCATACAGCATCATGCAAACAGGTGGATAAAAAACATTACCTATGCAGAAAGTTGGAAAATGTCTCACTTTTTGTGGCAGTTTTTTCTATAACAGCTTACTTTTATATAAAAAAAGTGATAACCAATGGATTGCTGGAATTGAAAAACTTACATTTCATTTTAGCACTAGTTAAAAAGGAAATCTAAAAATACATTGTTATAAGCTTACCTCAAAACCACCAGGTATCTTACTAGCTACCTTGAAGGTCACATATTTTGTTCCTTTTAAACAAGTTTACTTTGGGCCAAGATGTCCCCAGATCAGACTTTTGAAGCGTCATGTGGACAAATTGACTCAGATTGTACATTTTGGCAAACGTATGAAATCCTGTGTTTAAACCTTGCTCAGTGCAGACGTGGGCCAGACCGTTTTAGTCTGGACCACGCACCTCTCTCAAGATGTGACTTCAGCTTTCTAGTGCTGTGCTTTAATGTTTACTGTGGCTGCTCAGGCATGCCAAGACATGATCCTTCCGCTGGAGCTTCCTCCAGGTGGAACAAACATCTATTTCAGAGGGTGTCTCCCAAGTGGAGGAGGTGTCATATCCCCTGATTATTAAGGGGATTTTTTTTAAACCTACTATTTGACAGCACAGTTTTCTTTAAAGCTGTAGTAACAGAGGGAGAGGTGGGATTTTTGTCACATTGTGGAGGCTTGTAGACAAGCAATTTAGACACATTTCTGAATTAAAACCATTAAAGTGTGGATTTTGCAAAACATGACCTATAAAAGTATTTCCTAGAAAACAGAAATTGGAAAACAACACCATATATTCATCCATGGAATTATGTTTTATCAGAATTGGCTTATTGGAATGGTTTTTTTTTTTGTATCTTTAGTTGTTAACTATATGTGGTTCTTTTTAATTTTATACATTTTTGAACATTTCATATTGAATGATTTCCAGAAATTGAGTTTTAATACAGTGTCTCAAAATTGCCCTGATGCGGGCTATTTTGTCATATTAGAAAGTTAAACCTGGATTTGGCAATTTTGTAAACATTTTAGACTTAACAGACATGAGCTTTGAACAATTATTTAACTTAAACATTTAGCACATACAGTTTACAACCAATATACATTTACCCTATATTAATATAGATAGTGCTTCTCTGTCTCCTTTCATTGAACAAAATTGAAGCCAAAATAGTCAGTGTCAGCATTTTGCACTGGTGGTTTACTGAGCAGCCAAGACATGAGCAGAGGGGAGCTGACTGGTGAAGTCAAGGACTTGATACCATGCTACGATCACAAACTAAAGTTGCTTTCATACCCTGATATACCCTCCCATGGTAAAAAGAGAAAAAAAGCCTCACAGAATATCAATACAAACATCTTATCAACCTCCCAAAGACTACATAACCAGTTTCTTATGTAGTTGCTATTGCATGATCTCATAATTTCCCAGCATCTTGTGATCTCACATTTCAAGCTGCTCAGTGCTGCGCTCTGCTGAGGAGAACTCTAGAAACAGACCCAGTTGGCGAGAGCATGTGCTGTCAATTGGAACAAACTCAAGGTGCACAGATGGTCCATCTAGAAATCGCTGGTTAGAGCTCAAAATTCTGGTGAAGTGTTCCACAAGTGGGTGAAACTTAAGCCTCTCTGTATTGTTGTGTATTTTCAGAACAAAGCTTGAGAATAGGCTGAGTGGCAGGAGCATCTGACTGCATCAACAGCTCCAACTAGTGGTTGGTGGCTGCATTACACATTTGATTTTGGTCTAATTGACTCAGTGCAGTGTAAAAGCCACTTGCAACTTCAATCAAACTGAGTCTTGCAAACCTTATTTGTGAAAGTGATTTTCAAGTGCATCTAGTCACCTTTGGATGTTCTTGATCATTTTTGGCTTTACTTCCATGCAGCTGTGCACCGCCCATCTTATAATACAGTCCATGCAGGTTGTTCCTGAATGGATACATTCAGTGACCCTTTGTTTCTTCTCTGAACACTGTTTGGTGTCACAAAACTATGAAAAAGCAAGTGTTCTAACAAACATGTATCCAACACTGATTGAGCTTTAAGCTTTTCAGTAAACAACTCCTCTTTTTCTGTGCTCAAAATAAGGAATTTTACATATGCTGCTGTACAACCTTTGGTGAATGTGTTCAATGCAAGATTTAATTAATCCTGTGTGGGTGCCACTTGCTGAACCTCTCTCCATTAACATTGTGCTGTTGCTCAACTGTGGTGAAGTGTCTAAATCTGAGCAACAATGTTGTAGGAGGGATGTATGACCTCTTATCTAAGGCTTAACTGGATCAACTTTAACTGCATTTAACAAATTGTGTAAACAGTCTGATTCTTTGTGCCACACACAGAGGAGGCTGGTGATACCCTGCTGGTTATTTATCCTGATAGTGTTTATGAAATAGAACTGCATGAGAGCAGCATTGTTTCCACAGTTAACAGCACACATCTTTACTGAAGAAGTGAAATATTTTCTCCCATGCAAAAATTTCCACAAGTCCCTGACTATGACTGTGATATCTGCAGCGTCGTTGTGACTTCTGTTTTGTGCTTCATGTCCATGCTGACCATATAGATGCTGTTGTCGTTGATGCTGTTTGAAACACGACATGCACTGGATCCAAGGCAGTGCCAGCGCATATTCTTCACCTCCCTTTTGAAGCTCTGGCTGAACAAGTAATAAATCAGGGGGTTATATACAGTGGAGCTCTTTGCAAACATACACGGCAGGAGGCTGACTTCAGGAGGGATGGTGCTGCTGTCGCGGAAAATAGACCACAGGCTTACAAGGCCGTAGGGTGCCCAGCAGCCTATGAAGCCTATGCTGACCAGGACGGCAATCTGCGGAAGATAAGAAGTAAATGATAAGAGAAAAAATCGAGATGATTGCTAGTAATCCTGACAGGTTTCATTAGCAAGTGACTTTTACTAACTTCGTGTGCCCTAAGGATGTGAGCAGATGTATTATTGACAACCATTTAGTCCTGGGTGATATCCTGAGATTTTCATTTATATCGGTATATTTCTGTACACAATATAACACGGGACAGTGTCGTTTATATCGATATACTTCACTTTGCATTAAAATAGCAATACATTTCTTCCCATGTGATGCAAGTTCACACCTATATCTCCTCTCCTCTTCCTGTGTCCTTTCTCGCTAAATCTAGCAACTTTTCAAACCCTCGAGGCGACTTCGTTGTCAAACGAGTAGCGACAAATCTAGCTACTTTTTCGGGTGAAATTTGCGACTTTTTGGCACTTTGGAGACTCGTGAAAGCACGTATCATTGTGCAGTTACTGTACTCATTGATTGGCGTCTCACAGCAGCCCCGACAGCTCCAGTCAGAGCAGAGAGGAGAGCCACCACTACGCGTCCACACGCTGTCTGTTTACAAGATTGTTGAAATTTGCACAGAGATGCACTTAAGTCTGTTTACAAATTTTAGTATTTTCAGAACTGTCAACCTCAGTGGAAAAGTCTGTTTACTGTTACTCAGAATATGAAATCAGAATCAGAAATACTTTATAACGTCGCGCTGTCTGGCAGTTCAAAACACACAGCAGCAGACAGGCAGGGGACGTGATGTGAGCGACCGAAGGGGCGGGGCTTTCAAGCTGCGGTGCAGATGTGCTCTGGATGACTGTATACTGTCATTCTTGTTTCCACGCTTATATAATCTTTGTATATATACAAAGATTGCACTAAAATTACACAAATAAACAGACATAAGCACAGGCTTGTGACCTTTTAACAGTAGCCTACTTAATTGTTATGACTTTACCCCCCTTTTTATGATACGTTCGCACAAAGTGGGAGGTTATTTGGGGGGTCAGAAAGTGTACATATGATGCACATGCACCATGTATTACACTTGGGAAGCTGGAGACAGCAATGATTAGATTTTCCTCCATTGTTTTCTTGTCCTCCCTCTCAAAATCTTCCACATGGGAATCCAGATTGGCCCGCAATTGGCTGTCGCCTCGCGGTCGTGCTGCTGCTCATTTGCATAAAGTTGAGCTTCTCCCAACTTCAACTCGTTGCTCGCAACGCTTGTATTGCGCTGCTCCACGGTGCTCCACATTGCTTGCGCCGCTGGCATCGCGCTGCTGGCATCGCGCTGCTGGCATCGCGCTGCTCGTTTCCGCCGCTCTTCGCTGCTGCTCGATTGCCCCTCGATGCTGGTTGCCAGGGACGCTCAGATCGCTTCTGGTGTGAATGGAGGGTAAGGCAAAATATCGAGATATATGTCGTAAATCGTGATATGGCCCAAAAACATCGAGGTATTGAAAAAATGCCATATTTCCCAGCTCTACAACAATTTGAATTTCCTTAACATATTACTGTTCACATCTCTGCTAGCATTATAATGGATCATCTGTTGCTGAAGATGATTTCCCCTTTTGGGCTTTATACAAGATGTATTTCAATGAGTTTGTAGTTGTAAAGAAAGACAGGTGTGTGGCTCGAGGTATTGTTTATATACGAGGGCTGATTGATAAGTTGTGAGCCTTGTATTGAAGAAGATAAGCAGGGATGTCCTTGTCCCTACTATTCCCTGACTATTTAAGGCTGTGTACCTGAAGACTGGTGTCATTTGGTCAGTTTATGTCAAAGAGGTAGCACTTTAAAATAAACAAGGCAAGTGACTTTTGCAAAATGGACAAAATGCCCCTGTTCACAAGTCTGTCATTGCCATGGCTGCCATTAAAGATTGTGGCTTTGAATTGATTGAGCATCCGCCTTATTTGCCTGATCTCGCTCCATCAGACTTTCATCTATTTCTTAAATTGAAAAGGCCATTGCCGGTACCCATTTTCGGTCAGATGATGACATCATACATGCACTGGAGGACTTTCTGGACAGTCAAGAAAAGGACTTCTTTAAAAGTGCCGTTGAGGCCCTTAAACATCGCTGGCAAAAGTGTATAGATACTGAAGGGGATTATGTTGAAAAATAATGCAATATGTCTGCCAAAAGTCAAACCCTTAAATAAGAGGCTCACAACTTATCAATCAGCCCTCATAAATAGAGGTTTGACCTAGAATGATGATCAGATTTACACTAACCAGCCTTTTTTATCAGGCACACCCCTTTAATTGCTCTTTAGTGTAAAAAGCCAATCAGCCAATCAGCCAATTACATGGCAGCAATTCAATGCATTTAGACATGTGGACATGGTCTAGATAACCTGCTGAAGCTCAAACCAACATCAGAATGAGGAAGAAAGGGAATTCAAGTGAATTTAAATGAGGCATGAATGTTGGAATCCTGTCTTGGGTCAGTGGTTCGGGCTGGAGGTGGTGTTGGTGTAATGGTGTGAAGGATATTTCTTGGCACACTTGGCACCGACTGAGTATTGAGTTAATGCCACGGCCTACATAAGTAATGTTGCAGACCATGTCCACTCTTTATTGCCACAGGGTGCCCATTTTCTGATATGACTTCCAGCAGGATAACACACCATGGAACAAATCATCTCAAACTAGATTCTTGAACATGGCAATGAGTTCACTGTACTCCAGTGTCCCCTATAGCCACCAGATCCAAAGACACCAGATGTGATAGATTTGGAGATCTGTGTCATGTATATGCAGCCAACAAATCTGCAGGAACTGTTTGTTGCCATCATGTCAATATGGACCAAAGGCTATGAGGAATGTTTTCATCTCCTTGTTGAATCTATGCAACAAAGAATTAATGCAGTTTTGGAGAGAAAAGGGGTCCAACCTGATGTGAGGAAATTGTACCTAATAAACCTTGGTGGAGATATATTTGTTAAGTCCAAACCTTTCCAGTGATAAAACTCACTATAAACTTACATAAACAAATGTTTCTCATTACTTACTACTAGCAGTCTCCGATGCAGCTTGACGATGTTGGGGATTCGTTTGCTGTTGTTCATTGATTTTTTGTATGTGAAAAAGAGGTTGATGGCGATGCCAAAGTAACAGCAGAAAATGACGACAGAAGGGGTGACTAGGTTCAAGGAGAACATGGAGATGACGAAAGAGAAGCCCTCAGTTTTCATTTGTCCCCAGGCGAGAGAGCAGGACAGGCCGAAGGGCTCCGGACCATACCGTCCCCATCCCAGGATGGGGAACATTGCCCAGATGAGAGCATACAGCCAGATCCACACACACAGCATCTTCACCGTCTTCCAACTGATTTTCTCCCCTGCAGAAAGACATGAGAGTTTATTTAGTGTTGTCTCTGAAGGTATTTAATCATTCTTTAATTGTGATTCATTTAGACACCTATGTGAAGCAGCTTTCAGTCTTCACAAAAGTAAATGCTTGATTCACTCCTGGGTTGTGGCCATAGGGACTGCGCATACACTTACAGCCACTTTATCAAGTACACCCATTTAGCTGCTTTTTAATTTAGTTTAAAAGCCAATTACATGGCAGCAACTAAATGCATTAAGGAATATAGAAATTGTGATGAACTCCTGCTGAAGTTCAAAACGAACATCAGACTGGGGAAGAAAGGTGATAAGAGTGACTTTGAACATGACATGGTTGTTGGTGTCAGACAGCTATGTCTGAATATTTCAGAAACTGCTGATCTTTTGGAATTTTTACACACAATCATCTCTTGGGTTTGTTGAGTGTAGTCAAGAACAGAGAAAGTTCTTGCTGCAGTTCTTTTGGCCAAAATGCCTTGATGATTCTAGAGGTCAGGGGAGAATGGCCAGAGTGGTTTGAGATAATAGGAAAGCAATACTAACTCAAACTTTTGTCACAACCTAGTTATGCAGAAATCCATTTCTAAATGCATAACATATTGAACCTTGAAGCAGATGGGCAGAGAACAACCCCAGGGGCCACTCTTGTCAGCTAAGTACAGGGCCCGAGGCCACAGTTTGTACCCACTCACCAGAATTGAAGAGGAGATTGGAAAAATGTTGTCTGGTATAATGGGCCCTATGCATGGAGCATGGCTGTCTATATTTTGCTCCACTGAGGATGCATCTTCTTGGTGCTCTGCCAAGAGCTGGGCATAAAGGGGGTGGACTACGTGCTTTGATTATACATGTGTGTGTTTTGGGCATAGCATAGATCACTTTAAATCTGTGAGGGCGCCGCAGTGTATCCCCCGGTGATGGAGCCCGAGTCCCGCTTCTATAGTAACTCCGTCATTGTGCTGGACTTCCAGTCGCTGTATCCCTCCATCGTCATTGCGTACAACTACTGCTACTCCACCTGCCTGGGCCACGTGGAGAGCCTGGGAATGCCTGACGAGTTCAAGTTTGGCTGCACCTCTCTGAGGGTCCCTCCTGAGCTCCTCTACCAGCTCCGAAACGACATCACCGTGTCCCCCAACGGCATCGCCTTCGTCAAGTCCTCAGTGCGTAAAGGCATCCTGCCCTGCATGCTGGAGGAAATCCTGAACACCAGGATCATGGTGAAGCAGTCAATGAAAACCTACAAGCAGGATAAAGCTCTGATGAGGCTGCTGGACGCCCAACAGCTCGGTCTCAAGCTCATCGCCAACGTCACCTTCAGTTACACTGCCGCCAACTACTCTGGACGCATGCCCAACGTGGAGGTTGGAGACAGCATTGTCCACAAAGCCAGAGAGACCCTGGAGAGAGCCATCAAGCTGGTCAATGACACAAAGAAATGGGGAGCTCGTGTTGTGTACGGAGACACGGACAGCATGTTTGTGTTGCTGAAAGGAGCCACCAAAGAGCAGGCATTCAAGATCGGCAACGAGATCGCTGAGGCAGTGACTGCAACAAACCCCAAACCAGTCAAGCTCAAGTTTGAGAAGGTGTACCTGCCCTGCGTGCTGCAGACAAAGAAGCGCTATGTGGGCTACATGTACGAGAGTCTTGACCAGAAGGAGCCGGTGTTCGATGCCAAAGGAATAGAGATGTTGCAGCATATGTCTGGCCCATTATACCAGACATATGTTGTCTGGTATAATGGGCCCTATGCATGGAGCATGGCTGTCTATATTTTGCTCCACTGAGGATGCATCTTCTTGGTGCTCTGCAAAGAGCTGGGCACAAAGGGGGTGGACTACGTGCTTTGATTATACATGTGTGTGTTTTGGGCATAGCATAGATCACTTTAAATCTGTGCATCAGTTGGCTGGCGTTTTGCTAATTACACAGCATGTTTTGTTGTTTGGACTGAATTTTGGCTCCATTATTTTATTCCTCTTTTTCTATTGTGCCTATACACTCAAAGAACCCACATGGTGCACTGTATGATATGTCAATGGTCAGATTTAAGTACTTTACTCACTGTAAAATTGAGAGCATTAGAAATGACTCAAAAACATGTCAGACACTTATGCATAACTGTCAAACCAAAAAAACATTGATTATTAGAATCTCCAGTTAAAACTGACAGGATCAGACAGATTTACGTTTATAATAGACCTGTTAATAGTACATCAAATAACAGTTGGCTTTAAGAAATTTATTTTCTCATTCTCCCCTGTAGGAACCATAAGCGCTATTCTCGATTCCATAAAACACACTGGACAGGCTGTTCTGTTATCTTTGAGCATGGTTATCAGTATGATTTATTAGTGTGTTACTGAAATTTGAAATGTAGCCCTGTGTTTTAAGAAAATCTTTAAATATGCATGTAATTGTTCCTGTTTCTGGGAGTATTGCTTGCACTGAAGCACATGGTAGTGGCACACTGGGGAGTGCTGCAAAAAAGCCACCTTGTCTCTAAGCTCCACTTCCTGTTATGAACTCTCAACAAAATAAAAAAAAAATGCTCTGATATGCGCTCAATGTTTAAACACCCTGTGTCAGGCATACGATGAGGCCCATTGAGTCTAAATTTCCTCTAGAACATTCAGATGGGAGGGTCACAATTTTAGAAATGTCTTGGTAGAGGTTTTTGCATTTGGAGCACTACTAGTTTCATTAAAATATTACCACTGGCTCAACAGATATGTATTAGATCGATAACTAAGGAAAGAGACATTCACAATGTGACAGAGTTATTTCAAGTTTAGCTGTAGCACTGGTCAAACTTCTTTGCAAGTGTAATAAAATGATGATTTAATTTTTTTTTCTGAATAATGATTACCAAATGTTGCATTTTACCTAAATTGTTGCATGCAACTGACAGCATATGGCAGTGGATTTGTGCCTTTTCATGTGGACAAAGAAAGCTCTGTTTTAACAATTTACAACTTGTACACGTACATAGCCTATTTGATCACAAAGGGAGTTAAAAGGTGACAAAACTTGTGTTTTTTGAACTGGGCCAAGGTGTACAGTGTAAAAGCTACTACAACTCAGAAGAAAGACAACATGTATTGACCAAGTACAAAACCCAAAACCAGTGAAGTTGGCACGTTGTGTAAATCGTAAATAAAAACAGAATACAATGATTTGCAAATCCCTTTCAACCTATATTCAATTGAATACACAGCAAAGACAAGATACTTAACGTTCGAACTGGTAAACTGTGTTATTTTTTGCAAATATTAGCTCATTTTGAATTTGATGCCTGCAACATGTTTCAAAAAAGCTGGCACAAGTGGCAAAAAAGACTGAGAAAGTTGAGGAATGCTCATCAAACACTTATTTGGAACATACCACAGGTGAACAGGCTAATTGAGAACAGGTGGGTGCCATGATTGGGTATAAAAGCAGCTTCCCTGAAATGGTCAGTCATTCACAAACAAGGATGGGGCGAGGGTCACCACTTTGTGAACAAATGCGTGAGCAAATTGTCGAACAGTTTCAGAACAACATTTCTCAACGAGCTATTGCAAGGAATTTAGGGATTTCGTCATCTATGGTCCGTAACATCATCAAAAGGTTCAGAGAATCTGGAGAAATTACTGCATGTAAGCGGCAAGGCCGAAAACCAACATTGAATGCCCGTGACCTTCGATCCCTCAGGCGGTACTGCATCAAAAACCGGCATCACTGTGTAAAGGATATCACCACATGGGCTCAGGAACACTTCAGAAAACCACTGTCAGTAACTACAGTTCGTCGCTACATCTGTAAGTGCAAGTTAAAACTCTACTATGCAAAGCGAAAGCCATTTATCAACAACACCCAGAAACGCCGCCGGCTTCGAGCTCATCTAAGATGGACTGATGCAAAGTGGAAAAGTGTTCTGTGGTCTGACGAGTCCACATTTCAAATTATTTTTGGAAAGTGTGGTCGTCGTGTCCTCCGGACCAAAGAGGAAAAGAACCAGCCGGACTGTTATAGGCGCAAAGTTCAAAAGCCAGCATCTGTGATGGTATGGGGGTGTATTAGTGCCCAAGGCATGGGTAACTTACACATCTGTGAAGGCACCATTAATGCTGAAAGGTACATACAGGTTTTGGAGCAACATATGTTGCCATCCAAGCAACGTCTTTTTCATGGACGCCCCTGCTTATTTCAGCAAGACAATGCCAAGCCACATTCTGCACGTGTTACAACAGCATGGCTTCGTAGTAAAAGAGTGCGGGTACTAGACTGGCCTGCCTGTAGTCCAGACCTGTCCCCCATTGAAAATGTGTGGCGCATTATGAAGTGTAAAATACAACAACGGAGACCCCAGACTGTTGAACAACTTAAGCTGTACATCAAGCAAGAATGGGAAAGAATTCCACCCGAAAAGCTTCAAAAATTGGTCTCCTCAGTTCCCAAACGTTTACTGTGTGTTGTTAAAAGGAAAGGCGATGTAACACTGTGGTAAAAATGCCCCTGTGCCAGCTTTTTTGCAATGTGTTGCTGCCAATAAATTCTAAGTTGATGATTATTTGCAAAAGAAAATAAAGTTTCTCAGTTCGAACATTAAATATCTTGTCTTTGCAGTGTATTCAATTGAATATAAGTTGAAAAGGATTTGCAAATCATTGTATTCTGTTTTTATTTACGATTTACACAACGTGCCAACTTCACTGGTTTTGGGTTTTGTACTTTAAGTGAGTCAGCTGTTGAATCGATAAGGTTGCTTCAGTAATAATCAATACGACATTTTTCCAACTGGGATGTAGGCCTGTTTGAATTAAACTGTGCTCTCAAGGGATGCTTGAGTAAGATAGGGTCATGTAAACCCTGAATCTGTTTTGTTTTTCTTCCCTTGGGGTTTTCCAAGGCTTATTTGACAATCTCTAGGTTTATGTCAATTTCGTGCCCCAAGGGACAAGTCCAACCTCCCCTCCTCTTTGTCCTGTACATATGTAAAAACTGTTGTCTGACCTAAAATCTCATCCTGCTGTCTTTTTAAGCAAACACATCATTCATTGTGAATCTTAGCTGTAGAAACTACACAAAAAAGGCTGCATACTGTCAATTTCCTTATCCCCCAGCTCTGTTTCCTAGCATTAAAAATCACTTTATGCTTCTGTAGGTCACGTTCAGGAATTAGTATTCATATAAGTCTGATTAATAACAAGCCAGAAAAATCTTCAAAGAAGCTTTGAAGAAACAGAAATGTTTCAATATGGGATATTAAATGTTTATTTTGGAATCAATGCCCTCTGCTGATGTTGATTTAGAGCAGGGTTGGTGAATTTGTAATCATAAATATTATAAAACTATCATTAACAATACTGCTGCACAAGCAACATATGCTCACATGCAAAAACATTACCAGCACATATTTACATAAACCTACATTCATAAATATGTACAAACAGGATGTGCTAATCACATTACGAGACTTATTTCTATCTGAACAGAGTAGTAGCATGGGTATATGTGGCACACATGACAAGTAATGACAGTAATTGAGATCCCCAGTGTGTGATATGCAAGTCCATTCACATTTGATATACAGTAAAGTGGGATTAATTAATCTGATCTAAAACATTGTTTCATTATTTAAGGACAGGACAGGGGATTGTTTGACCTCAGATTCCTTAATATCATCTCTGTCTTTTAAACTTTTATCTTTGTATTAATACCTAAGCTTACGTGTACACTGTACATACAGACTTGACATCAGGAGGAGCTTTGTTTCATTTGAACCTCAACCTTGAATGCTACCTATGCTCTTTGTGTGTATCTGAGTACCTGCATGCCTATCATGCCAGGTATTTATAAGCACTTTGTCAGTGGTGTTTACATTATGTAAGCTAGCTTGTAGACATGGCTAAGAAGACCTGCTGAAGTCAAAACCAAGCATCAGATTGGGGAAGAGAGGTAATCTAAGAAAGGAACGGCATCTATAAGAATCTGGAAAGGTGAAACGCACCTTCTTCTACAATTCAGCAGCATTGGTTGATGTCTGAGTATTTTAGAAAGTGCTGATCTACTGAGATTTCCACACATATAGTGATTATTTTTCTGGATATTAATTAACATTAATTAAAGAAATTAATATTCATTTAATATCTCATTTGCTCTCATTAATTAAAGGGGCACCATCCTTTTTTTACAAAAAAAGGCAAAATTTAATTCATTAATTGATCTATTAGTTATTTTAAATTAAAATCAGATAAATCAATTAAATCAAACTTTATCAATTTATCAATTTCGTCAGTCTCAAGTCTAAAGACAGAATTCTCATACAGTGATGTCAATCTTCCAAATAGAATACCAACAGACCGAACTTTAAATTTAAGGGCGATTTATTAAAGTATATGATATATATAAAACAAAATAAAATAAAATAAAACACTTAAGAAGGAATGAATGTCAAAGACATACTAATCAATGACGCTGTGAATAAAGAAAGAAGTTATGAACCCTCAAGAAACATTTGAGTATATTGAGTGGTTATGGAAGATTAACTTAACAAATTAATCTACTTTAGAAAGGTCAAATCAGGGGTAACTAATGGGGAATTTAACCAAGACACTCAAGCCCATCTGTAGGAGTTCAGAAGCGCAGTCTTACTATGGCGTTGCTTCTGGAGTCGGATCTCAAACTGGTCGTTGAGTTACTGGAGAGCCTTGTAAGACTGTTCTGGTTTGGATTCGTCCCAAAAGGAGGCTGAGAAGTCCACACTCAATCCAGCACGAGGGATCCAGGGAGAGGGTTTGCCGACATGAGCTGGTCCCGTAGTTTTCACGGGAGAGAGGTGCCGTCTTAGATTGGACTAGCAGGTTCTGTTAAAGGTGAAGCTGGAGCTGGAGCTTTGAGGTCTTGATTAGATGAAAAAACGATTCCTAATTAATTTCAAAAATTAATTATTTGTTGGCCCGACGAAAATTATTCCGAAATTAATAACAAAAGTCCATTTACTATGAAACAAATCTTTGTAGTCTTATAGCTTACTGGCTTATCAAGAAAACCGGCGGGCGTGTTACGTTACTTAGACAAAACTTAGAAAAAGATATGAGAGGATATTGGAGAACTAGGAGAACCATGTTGACAAAAAGAAAAACGGATCAGAACGTCGAAGAAGACATTAAACAAAGTGTAGGGATGAAAAGTCAAAGAAGAAGAGAGTGTGAGGAATGCGTCTCTCTGGTTTTGACTTCTAAGGAGGGTCTCACAGGAGGAGGGCCTTAGATGAGTAACAAAGACTTTGTCAACTTACATTTGGCCAAAATATTAAGTTGTACTTTGATAACCACCCAATATAAACACTCCAACTGAGTAGAAAATCTTACGATAAATTGTTTGATACCAAACAGCTCATATAAGATGAGAAAGAATAAAACGTGAAATTCTTCCTAAAAATACAACCAAACAACATATATGTGGTTAAAACTTAGATATATAAGTTTGCATGTCTTTGAGATGTTATGCTACCAAAACTTAATGTATAGAAAATGTATAATAAACATTTCATCAATAGAAACAGGCAATAATGCAGATATAACAGATGCATTCCTGGATTAAGTTCTCTCCTCAGTCTTCCACTGAGGGGCACTCTTGGTTCCTTAGAAGAGGCTTTAAGAAGATTAATGCATTATATTCATAACTTTGGCAATGGCAAGGTTAGAAAAACAGAAGTCACATCATCAGAATGCATTTTTCATGACAGAATCAAATATCTCATTGTTAGATGTGTCCATTGTTTCGTTAAAGAGTTTATAAGGTTGTGGTTTTCTGTTGGCTGAAAAACATCTGTTCTCTACACTTGGGCAGCAATGAGGGGTTCACTACCCAGGAGAGGTAAAAAGTCATCTTAGGAGTCACAGAAGAATCTTCTGGGAGTAGAACAGAATTATTTAAGTCTCTGGGAATGTAGTCTGTTCGAACACCTTATCAGGTCTCGGCCAATCATTGTTTAGTCCAGGAAGTTCAGGGCAATAAATACATCTTTAGCATCAACAAAGTTGTCTGTTGGTTGTAGATGGCAGGAAATAAAGACAGACTTTATGGCTCCACATGTCTCTAGTAAGTTACAACCAGGCCTTAGAGAGAGGAGAAAGGAATGAAGGCATTCTTGTCCTTTGGAGGAGTTTGAATCTTGCTACACACACAACCATCTTAAGGGTTCATTAAGCATGGTCAAGGAAAGAGAGAATATCCACTGAGCTTGGGTTCTCTGTGCCAAAATGCCTCGATGATGCTAGAGGTCATAGGGGAATAGCCAGAGTGGTTTGAGATAACAGGAAAGCAACAGTAACTCAAAGCAGCTTTTGTTACAATTAAGGTTGCAGAAGACCGTTTCTGAATGAATGATACACTGAACCCTGAAGCACAACTTACAGCAGCAGAAGACCACACCAGGTGCCACTCCAGTCAGCTAAGTACAGTTGTTGGTTCCAGACGGGTGGTCTTAGAATTTCAAAAACTGCTGATCTAATGGGATTTTCAATCACAACCTGGTTACCATTGAATGAGAGTGCTTCAAGATCATAAAAGGATAATGGTAACTGGTACAATAGAAATTAAAAAAATTAATGTTAACCCCGCTCTCAGCTAAAGCAACTGTGCCTTTGTCTTATACTCCATATCTCAGGGCAGGGTAAAGGGTGAAGTCTGTAACACATCACTGTTGTCACACTGTATGAAAAGCTTGTGTTATTCTCAAATAAACTGAGAGAACTGACTGAACCACGCACTGGTTTGCCGTCGTGTCCTTTTCTCCCTTTGGCCAAATACGTAGGCTCGGGCTACACAAGAATTAGGCTAGGTCTAACAAAGACGTAGACTAGACCTACACAGGATTAGGCTAGGCCTAACAAAGATGTGGGCTAGGCCTACACAGATATAGGCTAGGCCTATCAGAATATTATTTCAGTAACTGAAAAAAACAAACTGAAATTTAGAAAAATTTGCCTTGTCTGATGAGTCTGACTGCTGTAACATTCGGATGGTAGGGTCAGAATTTGGTGTAATAAACATGAAAGCATGGAGACATTCTGCTTTTTATTTTTTTCAAAATAACCGAATATCTTCGGTTATTTGCGTGTATGTTTGAAAACCGTTCAAGTTTGATTTTTAGGAAAAGTGACAGCCTTACACACTGTGGGACTTGAATTTAGAGGAATATTGCTAAACATGCTTTCCCTGACCAAAGTAAGACAGACAAATTTTTCCATTCATGACCATTTGATAAAGTGATAATGTAAGGTCACAAATTGGTGTGTCTTTTAAAGCCTCTAGTTTTCCATCTTCACCAGTATGTAGGTTTTCTGTTTCCAGAATGACAAGGTGGCCCTATTGGTTGAAAAAGACCAATTTATCAAGGACATACACTTTGTGCTCAAGTATAGTTTATCAGCCTGAATTTCCCACTGAAGAAAATTAATTTCCTGTAGCATTAGCTGAGAGCTAGAAGTTATTTATATGAGGTTGCATCAGGTAAACAGGAAAATTACAACTTACTGGCAGAGATGGCAAGTAACGAAGTACAAATACTTCGTTACTGTACTTAAGTAGATTTTTCAGGTACTTTGTACTTTTATAAGTATTTGTTTCTCTGACGACTTTTTACTTTTACTCATTTACATTTTCAACATAAATATCTGTACTTTCTACTCCTTACATTTCCAAAAAAGACTCGTTACTTTATCTGTATAGCTTAAGCAGCCCTTTACGCAAAACATGCGCTGTACGTAGGGCAAGAGGACGCATTCTCCGCTGTCCGATGCAGCCACGATCCGCTCCGTGGAGTACAGGCCTGATATTTCCCATTTAAAGTGTGGCTGCTACCTTTGTTGTCTGACAGTTATGTCATCTAGCAGTGCAGCCAATGTTCATGTGAACATTTGATCTAAATGCCTCCCGAACCGCTCAGCGTCTTTGGGCGCGCTCTTCCGTCTGCCGGTGAGCGTAAAGACGCAGACAGACGCGCATTGCAGGGACAGTGAGGGATCATCAGTCACTTTTTGTGATTTTATAATTCAAACGGTGTTTTGACAGCTCATGTGCTCTGTTTAAGTGAACATAAATACTTAAAAAATGACGAGTCAACGTTTTGATGAATCTAAACTCAACATTCTTCATCAGTCCAGCTCTGAGCCGCTGTTTTCACTCACTCACTGTTTTCTAAATGATAAATTCATCCTGAGGTATCCTGGATCACATATTGTCCATGATATAAAAACAATCTTTGACTGATCGAGCTCCAAATACAATCTAGGCCAGCTAGTGCAGCGATTCTCAACCTGTGGGTGGAGGCCCATAAGTGGATCTCAGAGATGTTTTCACTGGACAGTGTTGGCTATAATTCAGGTGAAAATGTTGCAAAAATTTCTTCAGTGTGCTATCAAAAAAGTGCTATTAAAAAGTTTGATTAAGAGTTGGGCCTATGAGCATGATTTGTGACACCATAGTTTAGAAGCTAATCCTGGTCCAAAATTCAATGTTCAGAAGTGTGGTGTGTTAACTTTAAATGTACAATACAAATGCCTAAAGGACTATATAGTGAAGTACATTAGGATACTAGGCAGGTAGTTTTTGTTCAAACAATAACATTGCTAAAGTAGATTCCATATAAATTATCCTGTTTAATAGCTTTGCAGCCAGTGACTCGTGCAATAGAAATACTTTTTACTTTTAAAAGTACTTTTGAGTACATTTCAGAGCCTGTACTTTTTACTTTTACTTGAGTAGATATTTGGATCAGTACTTTTTAATTTTACTCAAGTGGTTTTTTTACATAGGTATTTTACTTCTACTCAAGTAAGGAATCTGGGTACTATTGCCATCTCTGCTTACTGGAAACCCCTTCATTATCAAGCAACACAATTCATCATCACTGCTAATTTATTAACTTGCAACTGAGCTTGTTTGATGCAGTATTTACCACATAAGAACAGCAATTCAGAACTGTCAGGATTTGTTGAAAAGGGAAGAAGCTAAAACTAACCCCCAAATTATCAACCAAAAGGCTACGGTCTGTACCCCTGCCTAATTTATGAGCTTGTAAGTAGTCCATCTCACTGCTGTGTTGCTCACAAAAAAAAAAAAAAAAATCAATATACAGTGACCTCAGCCAACTGGAATTGTCTACTTATCACACTACAAAAGCTAAGCTCTTTGGATAAAGTGTCAGGTGGGCAGGGTCATTACATGACCTGGAAATCACCATAATTATCATGCCATATAATATGTACTCAAGTCTAATAGGCACCTTAAAGATAATTAGCGTACTGTGGTATTAGCTGCTAAGAGTTGTTAATTTATTAGATTACATGAGCTAAAAGAGCTAGTGAAACATAGCATCGGTTAAACAAACAATTACAATTTAAAGCCCCAAATCATCAAGCCATACAAATATAGTGTATGAGCCGGTGAATGAGCTTCTTTAACACAGTCATTTTCCTCAAAAGAACAGCAGTTAATTGTACCTGTAGATGACAGGATTGGTTGTCATAGGCTATTAAACAACAAAGGCTCTAAGTGCTTGAGGGATGCATTAATATAATTACAATTTTCTGAGAGCCTTGGAAAAATCAACCAATAGGCTGCAGTTAGTGCCCATCCTAATTGGTTATCTTATAAATAAGCCTGTTTACAGCTGTATTTCTCACGAAGGAAAAGCGATTTATTTTGGTGTTAGAAAGCTATTACACTACAGAGGGTAAAGAGTTTGTCTGATGTTGTGTTACATTGCAATGTGTTGGAGAGCCCCTAATATATAAGCCATGCAATTTCTGCTCAAGGCTAATTTCTTACTGTGTGAAGCTAGTTTTACCACGGAGGAAATTTGTTGCGGTATTGGCTGACACAAGTTTTATTCATCAGACAAAAAATCTAGTAGAGCTTGAGGACTGTAGCATTGAGTTCAAGAGACAAAAAGTCCTTAAATATCCAGCCATATAGTTCATGCTCACCACTACTTATTTACCTTGTGAATAAGCTAGAGGGATAGATGTATTTGAAACAAAAGACCAGCCATTAACTGTGTGGTTGGCTGCCAGGAGTTGTTTACTTAACACACCAAAGAATTAAAGAAGCTTGTGAGCATAGCATAGGGTGACCAAACGTCTTGATTTAGCCGGGTGTCCCCACATATATCCAAAAAATGCTTATATTTCCATACAAACTAAAATAAGACACCAAAAGATTTCACCATGCTTGCAACACTGATTTGTGGGTATATATGATAATCAATGCTGTTGCCAAAACTGTTGTCAATATAACCAATGAAAACATCATGGACACGTTGCACATCAAAGCTCATTGCTGATTTGCCTTCACATGTGTCAGTCCATCTCAGTGTCTAGCTGCATTTAGCTTGCCATCACATGTATAGCTGCATAACATCACGTAAAATCATACCTGGGAAAGGATACCAGTGTTTTCCAGAGCAGAGATTTAGGTAAAAAAAAAAAAAAAAAAAATCTAAAATCATAAATGAATTTATCCAACATTTCAAACATGGCAAGAGCCATGTTTGAAATGTTGTTTTGTTGTTGTTTTTGTTTGTGAAATGTTGTTGTTGTTGGTTTTTTTTTGTTTGTTGTTGTTTTTGTTGTTTGTTGTTTGTTGTTTTGTTTGCCCCAATGTACTGATTTGCAAATGCTAATTGAGGTACAGGCTGGAAGTTGCACTGTTGTAATGAAGCAAATGACAAACAACGTAATGTGTTCTACTGTTATCACCATAGTACCATAATTGTGAATATTAAAAAAAGAAATGAATTAAATGAAAGAAATTGGAATGATAAAAAAAGAACCTGAAGTGTCAAACCATAGAGTTTGCACTCACAACTTTTTAAGAATGAACTATTCACCTACAGTATTTACCACTGACCAAAAGCAATTCATGCTAGCCTTGTGTATGAATTTAAACCACGAAAGCTGAAGTCTACAAAGCATCAGGTTAATTACATAATTCTGAATGGTTGGGTGACCAATAAATTAAATACAGTGTGTGTTCAAGGCCGATCATTACTCTGTTAATAAAGTAATTAACAATTTTTTTCCCTACACAAGATTTGCTATTCCCTAACGTGTTAGTGTAGAAAATTTGCTTTCTTTTTAGACTACAGAGGCTTAATAAGTGTGTGGGGCATAGCTCCAGGTTAACAAAGCAATTTGTTGGAAAACAAACATACTATTTTCCTGTTTTTGCCCATGCCTAATTTATTAGCATCTAATCCTTCTGGATTGGAGATTGTCATAATATAATTGCTTTATCATAGACATTGAATCAGGTGGATCCAGCTATACACTGCAAGACTATGGGCATCCACACTAAAACTAAAACTAAAAACAAGGGGTCAAGTGATTATAAAGAAAAAAAAAATATTGTAATTCAGCTGTTAAAAATCAATGCAAAGTTTATAACATAGGCAGACTTGTGTCTTTCACAGTGGCACATGCCATCGTTTTACTCCCAGGTAGTTCAATTTAAGTTGGCACTGATTGGTAATGGCATAATGGACAATAAGCAATTGCACAAAGACAATCTGTGAGATGCTGTAGTTGATGCAGACGGCATGAAGGAGGGACTGGGTGTCCCCCCAACCCCCAACCCCAGTTAGTTTTATGATGGGCAAGAAAGCTGACTTGATCAAACATGGTAATGTTTATGATGGACCTGTTCACTGTACATGAAATGACTGTTGGCAGTAAACATTCTGTTTATCATTATTTCTGCTAAATCATTGAATTTTTCCTGGTCTCATGTGTAAAACACACTGTACAGCCTGTTTCAATACCTGTGAGCACAATTATGAGTTCCATTCATTTATGAATTAAAGTTTGTATTCACATGACTGTTTTGTGTTGTGTGAGAATCTTTGATTGTGTGTGTATGTTTTGGGGCGTGTAATGCGCACCGGGGCATGCGGGGTAACAGGACCTTTCCAAAACAACCACACTGTCTTAGCTGTTGGTTCAGTTGTAAACAGACTTGAGTTTATCAACAAATGCTCTGACAGGTAAGGCTCGAGTTGATGGGCTGTTGTGCATCCTGTGTGAGTGAAGGTAGCTCAGTATTGAATGTGTTTTGGTCTTGTGGATGTGTATCCATCAATGTAATGCTTCAAAAATAGCTGCAACAAAATGTGCCACTTTAGGCTTGTCCTTTAGAAAGGAACACCCTAGATTTGTACTTGATCACTCCTCATTTTTAGATAAACTTCCCTCCCAAATGGGAGTCCATATTTATTTGCTGACCTACAAAAGATGCAAATTGTGCATCAGACTGGTTGTTCCATCCACTGACTGGCAGTGAGCAGCATTTGTTAATTAATACTGGTGGTAAGAAACACTCAAATGATTTAATTGACCTGAAAAGGGTCGTGTTTTAATATTTTTCAGAAGGTCTAATTATATCTTAAGTTCAATGTAGATTCAAGTCTGATTATGTTTACCCTGGCTTTCTCTAAGCATATGGCTCAAGCATCCCTTTAACTGTTGTTGCCTCTTGATATTTTTTAATTTGACACCTGAACTGGTTGGAAACCTTCATTTTATGAAAAATATGTGAAAATAAGGTCAATACTTGGCCAAATGGAAGCTGATCATTCATCAGGTTATGGTAAAGTCTATGGACTTAATAACTATTTTTCTTAACCGTTAATTGTCAAACCAGGTGTTGTAGTCAGACTTCTGTGTTTTATGTTGACAACAGGCATGAAAGCATATTTTTGTATCCTCAGTGCCTCATCATTTAAGATATTGATATGTAATTTCTGAATGATTTGTTGAATTTTAATGCTTTGATTATTCCTTAAAGCACAAACTAGAGGAAAAAGAAAAGAGTGTGGTTCAAATTAATTCCTATGTGAGCGCATTTATTCTCAGTGATATGATACCAGTTGCTGTGACAACGCATCTTTATTTTCATTATAAAGCGCTGCAGCTCCAAACATTTCTATAACATCTGTGGGTAAAGTTAAAGTTTTGAACTGCTTATTCCCGACATATTGCTGTTGTCACTCTGTGCTATTTGCCACTCACCGGCTGGCATTCCACTCACCCAAGCTGACTGTGATGTTGTGCATACCCTCTACAGGGCCCCTAATGTATGACACTGGACAATTCATGTCATTATTGTATGGGACCGACTCTGACAAGAGCATGACATAAAATTCTTGCAAGGCATGCATGACTGTAGAAGAAATTGACAAGAAACTTGTTAAGCATAAAGGCAAGTGATATCTATTTCTCAGTTAAGTTGGAATCCATTTCAACTTGAACTGGTTCTCAATTCCCATCCCTAGCTCTGACAGCTTTTACCTCAAGAGATGTAGGTGGCTGCCACAGATCCTTTAAAAGATCCTAAATTTATCAATACATTTTTTCTATAGGGAATTAAGATACCATACTGACAGTCTCTTGGAAATGTTCATGGTAAAAACATTATATAGAAACTGCTAATTGTCATCTTGCATAATAAGAAGTTTGATCATTTTTACCATTTTGAAGTGAAGCTCTGGAAAAACTCGTAAAGGGATTAAGACAACTCCTTAACTGATAACAGATTGTTTTTTCCAGGTAGCATTAAGTTTGGAGGTGCAGAGTTAAGTTTTATCTCTAAAGTTTTCATGTCCTCTGCTGGAATCATTCTGTCATTCTGTGTTATTGGTCAGGTCTCCCTTGAAAAAGGGATCTGTTGATCTCAATGGGACAAACCTGGTCAAATAAAGGTAAAATAAATACATAAAAAGTCCCCACTGGAGGAGTCCCCCCATGAATAATGATGACACTTCTTGGAACAGCAAATGTTGAAATGACAGAACACCGCATACAAGAAGCATATATCCAAAAGATAAATGTTTAAGTACAGAGTTATATTCTATAACTTTGAGCCGAGTAATACCCACTGGGAGACTGCAGATTGAGGGACACAACAAACCGCACCAAGGCCAGGATGGTCAGGTTCATGATGCTGGCCACGCCGAAGAAGAAGCCCACCATGCCATAATATATACAGGTAGCATTTCCCCCAAGCCAGCGGTGGCTCCAGGCTGAGGCTACAGCCAGAGGGTACATGGTGATAGCTGCTCCCAGATCTGTTATTGCCAGATTGACGCTCAGCAGCTCTGGCGGTTTCATTCTGGATGACCTCTTTACTGCCATGATGATGACCAGAACGTTCCCAACAATGGAGAGAACAGCTGAGAGAAGAGAAGAGAAAATAGAAGTAGAATAGGAGTAATGTGAATGATGCACAAAAAGAAGTAATAACATTATAGTACTGGCATCTGTTTGAGCTTAATTGTCATTTAAAGTAATTGCCATTGGCCCTGATTTTCAGAATCCATGATTGCAGTACATAATACAAATATTCCTTTTAGTTAAGGAATTATACTCTTATCAACTATATGGACATGGAGGCAAGATGGCCTCATCCTCTACATTGATGATAAAGAAGTTAAACCTCCTCACATCAGTCTCCATCGTGTCGAGTGGCACAATAAAGACGTATTTGTCTGCCCTGAGGCCGAAGTTGCAAAGCTAACTGGACTTAAGTTGTAGCTAATTTAAGAGCTAACCCCATCTCCATCAACAGCTGCTGTGAGCAGATAGGACACTACCCTCATGTACAGCAGCGTGGAGACTGTGCAGATTCTGCTCACATAGAGAAAACATAATATTTTTCTTGCTGATTATTAGCCAAAGATCATGTTTAGCACTATGTTTGTGACAACGTAACTCCAACTCAGTCCCTGTTACCTCTGCTCTGTTCTCACTCAGCTAAAGTAAACAAACTTATGTGAAAAGATATTTTTAGATATTTTATTTTGCAGCCTTTTGGTATTAGAGTATGTCAGTACTGCATAATCATAAATGGCAAATGGACTTTGAAAATCAAATATACAAATCCTGAATGATGTGTCTCTTAAAAAGCTAAAATTAGAGCCATGGAGTGGTCTTTTTGTCTCTCTTACATTGAAGTCCCTCTCCTTTCTTCCTCCACTCCTACCACTAAACAGTAAAATATAATCATATTAATATACAAACTGTAGTTACCAGGCATCACATTGAAACAAAATCATCTGTGTTAAGTTAACAATAGTTATGCTTAGAAATGTTTGGCTAAAATTAAAATCAAAACTGCAAAATTTTAGTTTGAAAGAGCATTGTCGAATGTAAAAATATTAATGATATGAAGAACAATAATAATTCTTATCATTATGTTGCATCATTATTGCTATAATATAATACTAACATTGCAAAGCAATAATAAGACCCATTTGTTAATATTTGAGGCACAAAAACCCCAAACAACTGACAAGTTGACTAATCGACTCAATAGTTGTTGGTGATAAAATACTTGTTAGTTGCATCCCTACTGCACAGAGACAAAGTAGCAGGCAACAGATTATTTCTGTTTACCAGACAGAAAAGTAAACTTGTAAACAAATGGAAACAAGCTCTGTGTACTGGTTAGATAATACAGCCTTGGCTTTCTCATGTGTCGTCTATTGCTTTCTTCAAGTAACAGGCATTGCTTATAGGCAAGTATATTTACAAGAGCCCCTGTGACACCAACGTGAATGCAAGGATGAATAGCAAGCATTTCTTGAAAGTTAATTTCAGCCTAAGAGATATTTACAGAGCTGACCTCCAACACATCCCGAAGCAACTATATGTCACCTCATTAAATGGTTACTAAGCTCTGTCCTGATTATTTCAACATGCACTTCAACATTGGAGTATAATCCACCAATAAGACTTGCAAGTTGACTGACTGGGTTTACAATGCTCAATACATTATTCAGGAGCTCTTGCATTTTTATTTAATAGAATGAGTGGATGCCAATGTGCTTGCAACAACTTTCAATGTATGTTTGTGGGTCAGGGATATGATTTAAATAACGTGACTAAATGCTTATACTTTTAAAAAAAAATTTATAGGCATATTATCAACATAGACATAATGAACATACTTGGACTATAAAGTGACTAAACATACATTTACTGTGATAGGGTGGACAATACAGCAATCATCTCTGCTAATGCCTCCCTTTTATTTCTATTTGTTACCTGTCTTCCATGATATTTTGGCTGTCCCCTGATTGTGTTTTGTTTATGTTACATCACTGGTTACATCACTGTTGCTCCTCAATTTTTTACAAAACTGTTGGAACTGTTGGAAAATTTTCCATCTGTTATCACATAATGAAACAATTATTTTCATCTACGACACATGGGTCTAAAAGTTTCTTTTTACCCTCATTTATCCATACATTTCAATAAGGGATATTTAATAATATTTATATTCATTGTTGTGGTAACACTACATGCAGAACCTCAAGAATAAAAAACATCACCTTACAAATGTTTGATCGGCATATAGAGCACAATGGATAATCATGAAGCCCAATGACCTTGACCTTTGACCAGTTAGATTTGACAATCATGTTCAAAGTTTGCAGCTAATACTTTAACGCATTTTTTAGATATCGGGTTCAAATATATGATCAGAAAGAAGTACAAACATAGAAATTAACAACCTGAAAACATAATGCCATTTTACCTGGCTATTGCTGGCAAGGAGGCAAAACAAAATCTTGTAATTCTAACCTGCTGTTTTTGGTCTTTTAAATCTGTGTTACTTAAATAGTTTTGCTCCCACTGTAAAAGACCACAGTGGGTTAAAGTCCAAAGGTTTTTAAATCCTAAATAAATCAGACAACTTCTGCCCATGTATTGGAAAATGTAGAGACACGTTTTTCGAAGTCAGGCCACACTGAACTAAACAAACGTTAGTTGGGCAATGCCGATGTTCTTCTGGTACAACGAAAAATTTTACATGTGCTAAACTATTTCTTAAGTTTGATCCAACACAGTTCACTATTTGTATCAGCAGGTATTGATCCTTTTGTTTTTTTTTGTTTTTTTTGTTTGTTTTTTTTTTACAAACATCAGCCATTTGCATGTGAATGTGTGATGAGATAACAAACAGTTTCAGTTGTTCATCTTTTGTGTCATATCAATTTGATGCTGATACCAAGCACACTGACAGTAACTGCTGATTCAGAAAAAATGTATTTTCAGGAAATTGCATTAAAATTGCATTAATTGCATTAAAAGAAGAAATTAAGAAAGCACTGGTATCAGCAGAAACAAGCTGCAACTGCACATGGTGAAATGACTTTATATGGCATTAGCTGAGTGACATTGAATTAGGGTACAAAAATGCATGTGCTGGACAATTCATTCATACCTTTTATGTTTTTTTGAGAGGTTTCTCCCCTCCAAAAGACTTTTCATGGGATGTTGCCCTTATTGGCATTGAATCTAATACATGTGTGAAACAGCCCATCTGTTGTGTCAGACTACCTATAGACACTGCAGTGCAGTGCAGTTGTTGGAAGGTTTCATTACTTAAGTCAGGTTGATCCACAGCAGCAGGCTGTAAACTGCCTGTGATAATAACGTTAACAACTGTAGTGATGATTTAAAAAATGAATTCATAAAGTCAAGTAGGTCCACAGCAACATGCTGTCCATGTCTGTATTAGTAACAGTAATGTACATGTGGTATTTCCTTGAGATATGATGTATCATAATTGATAGATTATTCAGATATTAACTTTAGCAAATGCGATAGTAAAAAAGGAATAATTACTAGCTGAATAGTAGATGCAGCAGTAAGAACTAAAGGGGTCCACAGCTGCAGGCCATGGCTTTGGCGGATTTTACACTGTGAATTGACATGAATATTACATCATATTAATGTGAATGTCTTTAGGTGTTATGATGACAAATCTTCGTTATGGTGCTTTTGTGTAATTAACGTCATTACAAATCACATTGTTAGCTGCTTAGTTAAATTTTCCAGTAGCTTAGTTTTTTTCCTAGTCAACAAGGTGTAGACTTGAGCAGACAGCGACTGTGTTTTCATATGATGGTGATGCTGCCTGATCCTTCAAGCCTTTGTCTGTGCTGCTGCTGAACCTGCAGCCAGACGAGCACGAGCGCACAAACATGAACTCATGCACAGAAGTTTCCAGAATAGAACGACATAAGCACATTTAGAGCTAACTATCATCTGCAAACAACAGGATATATCCTATCCGCAGCTAAGTATGAGGTGCTCAACACATGAGGAAACAATGGACAATTTTTGATATCAGATTTGGGGAAACAGGGACTATGTGAGCCACTGAGTTAAGATGAGAAACCTCCTGTTTTAAGTTGATTTTTGGTTTTATTTTTTTCTTTGTTGTCAGAATAAGCACTGATTATTTTAACTTTAATTAGAGAGCAACTTAGGATGTAAAACAAATATTTGTAATATTTGTAATGTTTTGTATCTTGTTTTAACTGTGCCAGACATTTTGAACACTGGATCAAGTTTGTCTGTCTTTGTCCATAAAAAGACACTGGGTAACTTCCCTGAAACACCCACAATGAAATTCTTGTTGCTGCTCCAGAGGCTCATTGTTTGTGTCCTGAGACATTTGTGTAATAAAGGAGCTCACATGGAGGAGAGAAGAGACATGTGAGTTGACAACAGCCCTTGCACGTTTTATTATTATTCAGCTTTCTGCGAAGATAGTCTATTGAGGTACAGCATCTCATTACTGAAGGGGTCGATGGACACAAGGGCAGCTTACCTTCTACTGTGCATGCATCCAGCCCATGTCGACAAGCATTCTGGTTCAAGCTTAATTACATTTGCATGAAGAGGCGGCACATCATGTTAAGAGTACTTGAATTATCATATGCAATTTGTCTTACGGTACGAGATGAAATTATGCATTAAGTAAAAGTTAATATGCTGTGTAATATTTAATCTTTCACCATTTAAATTAAAACTCAAAGCTGCATGTAATGACGATTCCTTGTTTTATCAACACAGTGCTGCAGTAAGGAGTCCTCAATTTCAGAGGGGAATTAGCATTTAAGTTCTCTTGTTTTGCCTTATAGGGGATTTTTTACATTTTAAGGTTTTGGTTAAATACTCAAAATAAAGTTTGTGGTACACAAGCTTAGGATTTTTTTTTTTTTAACATTATTAGCTTAGGATATTTTAACTTTATTTTCAAAGGCATAAAATACATCTGATAATGCTCTACTTGCTAAATTTTGGGGGCTAATTAGTTGTTACAAAATGCGGTTGAAACGTGGCTAACCAGGACAACAGCAGTGCCCATAAAATTAATTTGTTGTCAAAATAGGTCATGTCACTCCTGGAGACTTATAGGGGGAAGGAAGTGATTTCTGTCAAAATGCCAACATTTGTGATGATTACAACTTTAACAGACTGTTGAATTTAAAAAAATAAAGAGATTTATTTTTAAAACATTTTTTCCAAACAGTATTGACAATAAAAAACATTTCAAGAAGTTCACAGAGAAATAACGGCAGACATGGATTCAAGACCATTGTCCTACGGTGCTATCACACTTAACACATGTGGCACAGACCAAGCAAACTCTGGTTCGCTTTTTTCAAAAGTTTGGTTTATTTGGGATAATGTGAAAACTCTGGTCTGTCTGAAAACCTGGGTCCCAGCCTACTTCGAAATCACTTCCAAACAGACCAGAATTTGGTTTGAAACATAATTAATCAATCAATAACTTATCAAAAAGAGTTTATGTTGAATTATTACCTCCATCTAGGATGTTTTTTCTTTGCCGGTGTTTGTTAGTTCTGTTGTTTGTGAACTGAACAACTCGAAAACTGATGAACAGATTTGGAAGAAATTTTCGGGGAATGTTGGCCATGTCGCAAGGAAGAAGTGATTAGGTGTTGGTGGGGATCCGAAACTGGAGCAGATCCAGGACTTTTTTTTAAAGCTTTCTTAATGTAGAGGGACAGAGCATTTTTGCTAATAGCTCAGTAAGTTCTATATGGATTTTGATGACATTTTCGGGTAATGTCAGTCCTGGCACAAGGTAGAAGTGATTAGATGGTGGTGGTGATCTAAGTCCTGATGCAGATCCTGGATTTCTTTTAAGGATTTGTTAACATTTCAAGATAGGGCAGTTTTCACATTTTTGATAATAACTCAGTAAGTTGTCAACACACTTTGGTGTGAGAATGTGGACCATGACCAACATTCTCAGGGAATGTTGGTCATGGTCCCCTGGACTGCCAGCTGCCCACCGCTGATCTACGGCATAGTGCATGTCTGCAGCCCGGCGCGAGTTTGTCAGGAACATGGTGGTGACGTTAAAGTCAATTGTTTGTGGTGTAGAGCCTCCATAGCCCAGTTATAGCTTTCCACTCCCTCTGTATATCAAACAAAATTATGAAAGCTGTGTTCATGTGTGAAAACTACTGCAAACAAAATGTGTAGGTCTCAGTTTTTTTGCAACATAACTTATTCTTAAGCAATAAAACCATTACCCAAGTGGGAACATTAAGTTCTGTTAAATTTTGGGATGCTAACTTACAATTTTTCCCACAAAAAGTGCCATCCCCTCAGTGCTCTATTTTCATCAAATCTTTGTCACAATACTACAGGCTTAACTAGATGTAAGGAGGTTTCTGTTTTCCCAGAACTGCCTTAATACTGTATTTCCCCTCACGGGGCCAAGTGCTAACATTCCAGGATCAATCTGTGACCTGTGTTTCCTACTTGAAACTTCAATTTCCCCGACCAACTTAAATCAATAACTTGTCCTGCTTCTTATTCTAAGGAAGTCAGGGGAGTGATGCTGATTGATGGTGGTCTTGTGGTCTGACAACTTTCAGTGCTTTTTCTACCACAGGTCACATCACATTCAAACACTCATTCTGAAGGATTTTGCACAAATATTAACAAACCCAATATTGATTATATTAGTTATTGTCCAATATTAACTAATCACAACATATGCATTCAAAGTAGGGCAGTCGCAACATACCAGTATGGACATTAGCCATTTTTAATACCTTCACCAAGGAGGTTATGTTTTTGCTGTTTGTTAGTTTGTTGATTTGGTTGGTTAGTTGGTTGGTTATGAACAGGATAACTCAAAAAGGTTTTAATGTATTTTGATGAGATTTTCAGGGAATGTTGGTCATGGCACAAGAAAGAAGTGATTAGGTTTTGGTGGTAATCCAAGTCCTGCTACAGATTCAGGAATCTTTTCAGTTATTTGTTGACATCACAAGATAAGCCAGTTTTCCATATTTTAGCTACTAACTCAATGATTCCTGGAAAGATAATTATAACATTTTCAGGGAAGAGTTTTTATAGGATTTTTTAATACTGTGAGATAGGGCAGATCTTCACATTTTTCACTAATAACTCAACAAGCCCTTTATGAATTTTTATGACATTTTCAGAGAATATTGGTCAAGGCAAAAGGGAGAAATGACTAGATTTTGGTGGTGACATGAGTCCGGATGTGGATCCAGTAATTGTTTAAAGGATTTGTTAACACTGTGAGAAAGGACAGTTTTTCCACATTTTTGTTCATAACTCAGAAAGTTCACCTCAAATTTTCATAACATTTTCATTGAATGTTAGTCATGACACAGGAAAGCAATGATTGGATTTTAGTAGTTATCTGAACCGGATAAGAATCCTGAAATTTTTTACAAAGTATTTAGAGAGAAAGGGCAGTTTTTCACTTTTCTGACAATAACTTGTCTAAAACTGACTGCAGTGCCTTGGTGGAGGTTTTGTACTCTTGTAGCATTTCTAGCTTAAAAGTGCAATCATCAAGTTGAGCCAAAAATAGACAAATAGCAATATTGTGCGGCTTGTTGGTTCATAATTGGATGAGCTCAACCTTACAACTATGGCGATGTATAAATGTATAAATGTATACATACATTGACGTGGATTAGCTTGGTCCAAGGCTGCTACTAAGGCTGCTCTATTATTGCAAAAAAAAAAAATTCGCAATTGTCTTGATAGATATTGAGAAAACAGTTATACTGAGATCATGTTTATACCACACGATTACACAGTAACATTACAATATGTACCACATGCAGCCGTTAAATCCAAATGCTTTAGACACCATCAATCTAAACAATGAAAAACAAGAAAAAATGAGCAAATATGACAAAAAGACAAATACCTTAAAATAATGAGAGATGGAGAATTAAAAAAGTACAACATGTCAAATAGTGTAGTAATCTTCTAATCTAGATTGTTTTTTTAATAATTGTAAGAAGCAGCAATTGTAATTGTGATTGAAATTTGATTTGGTAATTAATTACCAAGCTCTGGCTCCAACCATTATATTTCATTTTCACAGGTAGAACAACTGCTTAGATGTGAGTTTAAACCACTGTCTCGCCTGTTTATGTCTGAAATTATCCAAAGACAAAAACAGTCCAGCAGTGCATATTTGCAGGTTCATTGAAGTATGTACAGCTCTGTCAATGATCAGTAAGTTACAAAAAGGTCTGTATTTGTACTTGAGGTTGAACACTTTTATTTTCCAGATACTAAAACAGCCAGCAATTATGGTTGCCAAGGGGTGGAAAATGTCTGGTAAATTTCTAGAAGCTTTCCATGCGCAGTTAAGACAGGGAATTTTGGAAATACTCCATATTAGAAACTTTCCATGGGAATAATGGGATTTATGGGAATTCATCGAAATTCACTGGAAATTGGGGGTAAATTTAGGAAACTGTGTCATATCAAAGCATAAATACAAACATGTTGTTTTGTCATAGGTAGACACCAATGCAAATAATGCAATGTAAAAACATTACATTTCTACAGATATGTAGAACTTTGTCAAGTTTAATTGTCAATTACGAATTTCAACTTCAATTTTCGTAGTCGCGGGGCTCAAATGTGTGGCTTCAATAGGTCAGGGTTCTAGAATCATCTGTGCATGTAATGGAGGAATAGCATAGATATTCTCAAGTATACTTGCATGAAGTGTGGTTGTTTTAGTCTAGATTATGCAAAAATATATTTTTCCCAACTATATTTAAAATTCCTGTTAAGGGCCAACCTTCAATTTGATAAATTCCAGGTTTATTAGCATTTATTCCTATAAACACCCATGGAAAGTTTACAATTTTGATAATTCCTGGAGTTTTGCAACCTTACAGGCAATGTCCCCCACTGTGTAATAACTTAATCTTTCTTTCTAGGATTTAAAGGATCAACATTCCCTGTAAATTTCATCCAAACACATTGAGAACATTTTGAGTTACATCACTCACAGACAGACAGATGCCAGCACAAACACAACCTCTTTGGTAGAGATAATAAAGTCATATCAAACATGCAGTTTTATGGATGTAAGGGTTAAAGCTCTAGCTAAAAATAAATGTAAAAAGGTCATGAATCAGGAGGTTAGGAGAGTTTAGGACACACAAAAGAGTGCAACTAATGAGTTGACCTAAAGAAGGATTTCTAAAAACCTCACATTAGCATGCAATTTTAGGAAAAAGAATTCGGCCTAGGAGGTCTGTTCGCTTCAGTCTTTTAAAGGTTATAAAAATCCACTGGTGATGAATACATTTTGATACATCTTGTATTTTGATGTGTTTCCTATTCTTTGTCATGTTTCAGTGCTCTCTCTTTATACAAAGCACTCGAGTCCCTCTTTATTTAAATGGTGATCTACAAATAAACACGCATGTCATGCCTTGTTTGCGACCCAAATAAAGGAGGGTCCCCTGAGTTCCTTGTTTGTTTTAGACACTTCATCTTAATGCATCAACAAAACAGGCTCACATGAACCTCCTGGACCAACACAGCAGGGTAAACAGAACACATATACGTTGACCAAACATTAACATGAAATGTGAGAGGCAACACATCTGCCCAGTGAGAGTGTAAAACAAACACTGAAAAAGGAAGGTGCCTGGAAGCAGAAAGGGGTCTGCCTCCCAATAACACAGACATTTTACATGACAAAGAACTCCTGGAACAGATGTCAGAGGATTAGCAAGTGGCCTAATATTCCACCAGAAGCAGCCTGACAAAGAGAAGATACAATGGGCCAACAATATGACAAAATAAAACAGCAAAACCTTGGAGGGACAGACTCACAGTCCCACAAGAGGTTTTATACTCTAATAGAAACAAAGGTAATCAACTGTGGCATAAGTGACTCATTTGCTCAAAGTTATTAAGTGTGAAGTACTCACACAAATCTGCAAATGTGTGCATGGATACACAAGACTTCACAGATCTTTGCACATGTACAGACAAATACAAACATTCTGAGCTGTTTTTGTTGCAACAATATTTGTATGCTTACACAGATGTTTACACAGATCCCTAAATACAGGCATAAATCTGTTAATGTGACCATAGATCCACAAAAAGCCTTCCCAGATCTGTGTGCATCATCAGATATTCTTACTGTTTAACTGTTTACTTCTTGTCTGCACTCTGCCCAACTGAAAATCATTTGATTTGGAATACTCGAATATACAATATATGGCTCAGTTAATTTTGACATCCTTTTCACATTATGATGTACGCTTGCACAAGTTGTAGACAAAACATCTGTTTGGGTTAAACGGCATAAAACTTGTGCACTACTAAAAAGTTTTCCTGAGACTTGTCAAGGTGGGGATTTGAACCTTCTATTTGGTGCTCATAGTGTGGAAAAACTTAATGCTGTTGGTTTATCACTTGATATATTGAAGCCATTGTTAGACAGTAGTTGAAATACATGAAAGTCAAATAAAGCAAACATTACAAAAATTGCCCTCCAAACATGTGTTTATTTGCTTAAAAAACTTTTTTGTTTCCAGATGGCATGATATAAACAGCGTTTCAAATGACAACACTGTTTTTTGGCATTTGCATTCAAAAATTTGGCCAAGAAAAGCTCCTCTCATGACGTTTTAATTATTACTTTTTCATGTATCTGACTGTAAATTTTGTGAATTTTCATAAGGACTGGTCCGACAGGTTTTATAATTCTATTATCTGTTTCTATGTTTTCTTTATGCTGGTCAAAAATATGGATAAAACATGGTCAAATTTGTTAAGACAACCTAACATTTGCAAACAGAAAATAAAAGGGATTTTTTAAGAAATGTATTTATATATTTTGTTGCATGTGTCCAATTTAGAATCTGATCAACAGTCTGGCCTGATCTGGTGATAGAAGCACTTTTAAGAGCAAATACAACCATGACAAAGCCAAAGGAATCACATTAGGACTGAAAGCAGTCTTATGCCTCAGCCGAGAAGCTTTAAAAAGGCTTTTATTACATAATTATCTCTGCCTCCAGTGAAATAAATGGAACAGCTTTGTGACGTCAATCCAAACGCTCTGTCTTGTGAAAGACTAACTGTTTTGCTACCATAGCTCTCACAGCCAGAGCACTTCACCTTCTCACATTAACTAACACATGAAGGTCACCAGTGCGTGATGACAGATGGCATTGAGGGAGTGTAATCTTCTTGCACTTCTTATTACAACACACTGAAGAAAAAGTGTTACTTTATGTTCTGACAGAGGAAATACAGTGGTCCAGAAAAAAACCCAAGTGCTTTCTCTACGAGGAAAAACAGAACAAAGTGAATTCAAAGTAGCCCACTGGATCTTTAAATTTTAATCAGCATTTTATGATACGATGCACACAAGCATTGGTAATGTGTAAAGCATCACCTTTGGTACTTAGAACTAATCAGCGCAACTCTTACTAACCTTTTAGTAGTTTTACCACCCCTAAGGAGGATATGTTTTGCCAGTGTTAGTGAGTTAATTAGTTAGTTGACAGGATAACTCAATAATTCTGAACATAATTGGAGGAAATTTTCAGGATAGGCCAGAGATGGGCCAAACACCAATCGATTAGATTTTGGTGATCTTAATCCAGATGTGGTTGCAGGATTTTTTTTTTTAAGTAATTGGTAACTTTGCAAGAATTTTTGCTAATAACCCAATAAGCTGTCAGTGGATTTGGATGACATTTCTGGGAAATGGTGCTTATGGCACAGGCAAGAAGTGATTAGATAGTGATGGTGATTCAAATCCAGATGTGGATCCAGGAATTTGATGAGTTATTTCTTAACAATGTAAGATAGGGTACTTTTCTACACATTTGAAAATTACCAGCTCAAAAATGCTGGAAAACCCACTCAAACTCAAAGGATGAGGAGGTGTGATTTAAAAAGTCTTAGGTCAAAAGTCAAGGCCACGGCTCCTCATGTTCAGCTCTTGCCTGGTATCAGAATATCTCAGGCATACTTTGTTAGATTTTCTCTGACTTAACACAAATGCCCACTTTGATGGACTGGCAGCATTTTGAAGGTTTATTTATTAATTTATTGATTTATTTTGCACAATTATAAAATGCACAAACATCAAAGATAACAAATTACATGAGGCGCAGGGAGAGGGTAAAAGCCCAAAGGGCTTATTTGAAGCCTCTACCTAAAGTATATTAAAGTTACACAATATTATATGCACATATAACACGCAAAAAATGAAAAAAAAAAACAAAAAACAATCAAACAAAAAACAAGTTAGTCAGAAGTTATGAGAAACTCAGGGTCATAGGTTGGAGATCAAGGTTGTGGTACTCATGCAGCACTTGCTTAAGAATGCTATACTTACATATTGCTTTCAAGTAGGGGTGGGTGATATGGGGGGAAACACTGTCACATTTTTTTTGTTGCAGTATCATAATCTAAATTTTCTCTTCTGTGCTTATAGTGAACACCTATTTGCAAATGACTCACCAGAATCAAATTTAATATTATTTTTCAATTATTTATTCCTCTTGACTCACTGATGTATTTTTAATAATCAGTCAATCAATAGGTATTTGTAATACCTAGCAGTTATATATTGAGTGGAGGTTTACAACCACATCTCCAACAAAACAAGAAACACTAAACCTGAACTGACTCTGAATTAACACACTGCTGTTCATTCATATGGTGATCTTATTCTGCTCAGCTGATTTAAAAGTGGCAGAGCGTGATTAGATTTCATCACAGCTCGTCAAGACTTCAGCCTCCGTAATTTAGGTCGATGAGTATCTGCATATTTCTGTTCAGGGTCTAATTACCTGACAGTTTCCAGCACCAGTATGTAATTCTCAAGAGTCTGTTAGCTAGAAAGGATGCTGAAAAATCATGAAATAATTGGCCCTTAAAGATTCTGTGAGGAGCTATGAAACAGACTGAGAGAATGATGTCTTGTTTGACTTATAGATGCAAATAGAACCATCAGCGATAGGAATTATTATGTCTGATGAATCGTTTATAATGCCCCAAACCACAGGGCACAGGGTAAATGTCACACAAGGCAATTGACATTTTATTACTTTTTATTAAATTCAAAAAGTAAAGCTTGGTTATACATGCAAATAGCATTAGACAGCATCTCAATCCAAAAACACAACACAAAACTACACACACTACATGCTATCTTAGCTTGTTTCCCTTGCATATTTTGTTCTCCACAATCAGCAAACACTCTTCACAACTACTCTAAGTGACCAGTTTATTAGTTGCACCTTGCTAGTACTGGGCTGGACCCCCTTTTGCCTTCAGGACAGCCTTAATTCTTTGCGGCATATATTCAACAAGGTATAGATTTTGATCCATACTGACATAGTAACAACATGCAAATGTTGCAGATTTGTTGGCTGCAATTCCAATGTGCAAAATCTCCCGCTCTGCTCCATCCTATTAGTGCTCTATTGGATTGAGATCTGGTAAGGTTGAGTGTGGGCTGTAGCATTTAAACAATGCTTCGTAGGCACTAAGTGGCCCAAAGGGTACCAAGAACATATCAATACCATTATTGCACCACCACTAGCCTGAATTGTTGATATGAGGCAAATGGATCCATGCTTTCATGTTATTTATGCCTAATTCTGACCCTACTATCTGAATGTTGCCGCAGGAACTTAGATTAATCAGATCAGGCAACATTTTCTAATCTTCATTTGTCTGATTTTGGTGAGCCAGTGTGAATTATTGCCTCAGTTTCCTGTTCTCAGGGAAAAGGGGTTAGCACCTGGTAGGGATGTAACGGTTACCAGTTAAACGGTAAACCGCGGTAAAATTTCCCACGGTTAGTATTACCGTTTCCTGTTTAAATAACCGATAAACCGTGTTTGATTACCACACTGTGTCAATAACTCACGGTGATGCTGCTCATTGCCTTGAAAAACCGGAACTATGTGTCTGCTCCTCAGTAAAGCAGCCGCGGCCTCTCACAGACGGAGGCGCGCATTTGCAATGTTTGGCCTCTGAACGTAAAAGTATGGCAGTTGGAGCCCGCTCAGACAGTATAGCAGACGTTTTCCCCTAGAAACGGAGAAAGTCTGAAGTCTGGTCAAAGTTTGTATTTTACAAGGTTGCAGACGGGACTGATTGAAGACGGTCACCCTGTCTAAAACACAAAGCAGCGGTGAGAGAAAAAGACGTGTGTGATTAAACTCCTGTAACTCCTCAAGTAAGTGAGCTGACTAAGCCGGAGAGAGTGACAGTGAGAAGATTCAGAGAGCCATACCTGAGTGAATTACAGGTGGTTTATCAGTATTTTCTGTGTAAATTATGTATAAATGTTGTAAATAATAGCATTAGTATCATTCTGGAGTGCATTCTTGCCGTTCTTTTGCCGTTTATTTGCGGTGTTCTGCTGTATTTCATAATTGATCGTCTTTTTCCATCATAGTTTGTGTTTTATGGATTTCATCAATCGTAATTTGGAAATATTGGAGGAGGAAATGTGGAGGAGATCTGCCAGGGAGAGGGGAGACCAGAGGAGAGTTATGGAAAGGGGCTAACTGGACAGGAACTGCCTCAGAGACTGTTGTCAGTAAAAAGGGGCCTGGACATTGGTCTAATATAATGAGCTGTAACATGGACACTAATGCTGTAGGCAAACAAAAATGTGTGAGTGTGTGTAAAATAGGTTAAGTTTATTTTTGGTCATCTTAGAAACTTTAAACATGTTCATTTACAATTGTTAATGTTCAAATCAGTTTTTCTTTTCTTGTAATTACACACTGTTTAAGCATGTATAACATAATAATGACAAATACTTGCCAGAATTGTTTACTTTTATTTCACATGAAAAAAAAGGTGAAAACACAAAAATCCCGCAAGAACAGCAATTTTACTTGGACCAGCCAATCTTAACACATTTTGAGGAACTCAGACAAGCACGTCAACCATGTTCAAAGTCAATTCAATGACCTTTCTTGTCCATTCTGATTAGGGATGCAAGACATTATCAATGCGATATCAGTAATCAGCAGGTATTGGCCTAAAATGTTAAGTATCAGTATCGTCTGAGATTGAATTTTTTGTGGATATTAACAGCCAATACTGTATATTGGCCATACATATTATCCATATATATCCTCTATATTGACTGCAAATATCTGCACAATACACAAATGTACCATAATTCTTCATCTTATCACTGCATGGGTACATTAAAAAATCAAGAGTTTCATTTTCCTAAACAGAAATGTTGTTATTCTTGTTTTACATCTGTTCCTTACACAAAAAGACTCTCACATAGTCAATTTTTGTAATTGACTATGTGACAGTCAATTACAAAATGACTGTGCCCTTGATGAAAAATATTGGACTGTGCCCTTGATGAAAAATATTGCAGATAGTGAGTTTAAAAATATCTAGATATTGGATATTGGCTAAAATCCAATATCGTGCATCCTTGATTCTGATGCTCAGTTTGAACGTTGGCGTGTTGTCCTCATCATTTCCATATCTTAAATGCATTGAATTGCTGCCATGTGATTGTTTGAAGTCCACTTTAGCTGTGTAGTATATTTAAAAGCTATTAAGTTCACAAAAGTGCTACATAGTGACTATAAAGCTGAAATGTACTAGAATAAAATATAAAAAACAATGAAAAAATAATTAAAAAACGTAACAGCACAGAAAAATGTATTAAAAGTACTAACAAACACATAAAAAGAAAAACAGAGAATGAAAACTCAAAAACAGTTCAGAGAGAAGATACATTAAAACAGAGACCACACAACTCTAATTCTAAACTTAAAGCCAATTAATATAAGGATTTTTTATGATGAGATTTAAAAGAAGGCATGGTGGGGGACATTCTGTTATTGGGAGATAACTCTAGTTTAGGGGTAAGTTTAGGGGCCACAACTGAAAAGGCTCAGGTATGTCGAGATTTGAGTCACGTCTTTGGGATGTCACGAAGAAGCTGCACCCCAGACCTTGAAGACCACAACAGGGTGTAGGCTTTTAAAGGATCATAAATGGAGCAAGTCTCAAGTCTGTTAAAGATTAAAAACAAACAGAATCTATAATAAAAGAGGAGCCAATGGAGAAAGGGCGGTATGGGGGTGATGTGTTTTTGCTTTTTAGTGCCTGTTAAAAAATGAGCTGCAGTTATTTGTATTGAAAAGAAATAGAACAGAGTGTCTCAAAGGAAATGAAGGAAGGAAGTTTTTGAAGTTTCCATCCATCACAGACCCCAATGGATTTTCACTGGCCCTTTCTAGCATCCTTCATGAAAACCAGTGGGGTTGCTAGCCTGCAGAAATGAAGTCTTGGATTTTGTGAAGCAGAACATATGGCGGGAGCACTCAGATTAAGAATTCAATCTTCAAGTACAATAATGCTTCAATAACCAATCAAGCAAACCCATATTTTTCTTGTAAAATGTTACCAAGAATCAAATTATGACTTCAATTACAAGTGTCAGAACACTGTACCTTCCCTGCTGAAGCTTCAGCTCCACCTTTAACAGGTTTAATTAAAGATAGCCTGCTGTAGTCAGTCTTTGTTGCTTCTATTGAAAGTGCTGCAGTTTAGCTCTAGGCTTTTATTGTTTTGATTATTTCTGAGTATCTCTTAATTTTAATCCATTTGTTGCCCTGGGGAAGCCTGGTTTTTCAGATATAAGAAGGTACTAGCTCCTCCAGTAGTGCTTTATTTCCAGAAGCTTGTAGACAAATGCAATATCAGTTGAACAGGATTTTATTCTTGTTAGCACTACATACAGTTTTTGTTTGGAGGGGTTTGTCATAGACCACTTCAACAGCAGCTGCTACTTTGTATAACAAGAAAAGTCCAGGAACATACAACAAATCAAATCTAATCTCACACTCCTCTTGGTGCTCAACGACTGGCTATCTACTCTCCCGAAAATAACACTCATCCCTGCAGGAGCAGCTGTGGGACTACTTAAGCACAATCCCAGTGACAAGATCAATATCCAGTACGCAGATAAGCTTTTGATGGAAGTGCGGTCAAGTCAGTTCTAATCACATAGTGCAAAAAAACAAGAAAAATCAATGAGAATGCCTCAAGTGACCCTGCCTGCTCAGGTCTCTTAGAGAGGCAGCTGCAGCCACCTATCAGGACACAGGGTCACTGAGGTGTACAGTGATGCAAGATTTACAAAACTAGAGTGATTTCAAGCAAATGTGGTACATTTTCTGTATTCTGAGCACCAATAGAGAAAGCTGATTTATCTAAATGTTCATCCAGGTTTCAAGGTGTGCTACAGACCAGAGGATATCATTCTGACATCCTCTCACAGCTAAAGACAATCTATCAAAGTCTAACGATCTGAGAATATACAAAGACTAGGGATCTTGAAGGGTCACTAACTACAAGCCCACAACTAGATTTACAGCTAGGGTATGTAACTTGGATGAGTCTGCAGTGGAAGTAATCCTACTCCCCCCTCTCTTCAATGGTTGTGCTCCTAGCCACGCCCCTTACATTGTGCACAACCAATCCATAGTGTTTGTATAGCATTACCATTATGCCAATGTAAAGTATTTGCAGCCAAAAAAGAGCCACAAGCCACATGTCCCTTCATAAAATGAACATTTCCTGTACAATCTGAACAACAACTAAAGCTCATTTAGATACAACAAACACATATACCTTCGTAGAGGATCCAGTAAGGGTACTGTTTCTGAACCTGATTGGCAGAGAAGTGGGATTTTCTAAAGGCTTAGATATGTAATGGCCTCTCCTGTGGCTTCAGTAATAAGATGTTACCAGGTAATCATATTTTTTGGGGAGCAGCGACACAAAAAAAAATTGCATACTGCAGCTTTAATGCATTTAAACCTATGTGCTCTTGTCCCTTACTACAAAATGCCTTTGCTTATAAACTTTGGTAATATTAGTATGACCACTATCATCACTGCACTTATTGTCAGCCATTATTTGTCGGCCATTATTTGTTTAATGATAATGGTGCATGGGAAATTTTGTTTTTAATTGTATCAGTGGTTAGCAAGTGGCGACTCAGGGGACACATGTTTCCCCCTACTCTCTAAACTGGACCCACCTTGAAAACAGACTTAAACTGACTTCAGTTGTTTCTGTAAAATGTGTATCTATGCATTACAAAAGGCATTTATTTCAAATAAAAACAGAAATGTTAGTAAGTTATTCTTACTACCATAAAATGCTGTACCACTATCTTCATCAAATACTATACTACTAACTCTACACGTGCTCTGTAACTTGCATTAAATAAATTTTAAATTTAGCTACTTTTTTTCTCATTAAGTTGTTACTTATTGCATGGAATTAAATCTCCTAAATGTTGATTGGAACTTCTGAGAGGGGTCTAGCTGCAGCTTGCCACTTTGAGCCATCTGACCAGCTCCTCCTCTGTGAATCAGAAACCGCCTCCATATAGGTCGGAAGTGACAAACATCTTATGCTTCTCTGCTTCTGCAGTCTCTCCCCCGTCCAGCTGCAGCCCTGCAGCACAAACGTGATGAGGTTGAAGGACCCTGAACTACCACATATGGTTAGATAAATGTCCGTTTTTTCTTAACCTGCATTTTCATGGCGTTAACATGCTAACAGGCTAATTACTTCATCAAGGTATAGTGTACAGTGAATGTAACTTTCATTACAGTAAGGGTTGCGGTTCTGTATATTTTAAAACATCATTAAATTGTAAAATCCAGCATTATTTGCAGTCAGTTTCTAAAATTAAGGTCTTCTGTTATCAGTATGAGGTGTGATAAGATTTAATACAAGAATATGGAGTTTGACAGATGGTCTTAGTTAATATTCAGCTTAAAAGTGTTTAAGTAGTTTTTCTTTACTAATACAATTCATGTAAATGCTCATTGGTTGCATTAACACAAGATCTCTGAAGGTATAGACACATGTGAACATTGCAGCCAGATCTTTTTACCTTTAGTGTATTTAGTCAGGTCAGTAGCTCTGGTTTAAATGCAGGTTGTGTAAGTTTGTAAAAGGATGTTGATTGTCACATAGAACGTGGGAATAAAATGTTAGTTCCCAGATACCGCCCGAGAACATAAGGGACAAAAATCTAAAGAAACTGAAGTTATGAAATAAGACCTTTCTGAATGTCCCCTCCTGTGTGATGCCTGAAGGAGCTTGATTATCCAACACTTCTCTTGACATTTATAATGAACTTTACTGACATTCTTTGCTGTATTTGACGTTAAATCCTTAAAAAGTTTGGGTATTTACTTTTAGAAAATACATGTCATTTCAAATAAAGGTTTGCAGTTTCTTTTATTTCTTTTATAAAACTTTCATTCCTTTCTAAATATATATATCTTTGGCAAAATGCGGATCTTACATAAACATCTACACTCTTAGTTTAATAGGAAGTGGATTGTCACAGGCTTCTTTCCCATGTCAAGACAGATTTCATGCAACATTCACAAAAAAATCAATTAACAGACTTTCCAACACTGGACATGAAAGAGACCTTAGATCTTTCACTCATTATTAATCCAATTAAGTACATCATAATGTTGTTTCATATTCAAATATTACCTGTAATGCTTGTATGCAATATTTACAGGAATTTGGTATAGTTATGAAAATTATCTTAGACAGATTTTACTATTTAAATAAATAAAATAAATATTCAGAATTGTTTCTTCACTGAAGGAAGTCATACCATCTTTCACAAGATTTGAGGCCACAGGGATTTTGACTTCATATTTCCAAAGCCAAATGAGTTCATTCTTGAGTGAGGGTGGGTATTAATTTAAAATTTAAAGAAAATCCCCAGAACATTCTTGAGAAATTGAATTTAGCAGGAGACAGACACGAAACCCAGTGACCTTGGACTTTGACAGAGGGTCAGTAGGTGAGAAAAGCTGTTAAGGTTCTAAGATTTAATAACTTATAGTGGCCCTGGAAATATTATGGAATAAATAATATTTTAATACAGTTTTACATAGCAGTATTTTACCTCTCTTTTACATTAGAGTTCTTTTTACTCATAACTCAAGAAAACAATCTGTTGTGTTTTTACTGCAATTAAAAGGAATATTTAGGCATATTTTGAATTGCCAGACACCAGTAAAAATACATTATTATTGAAAAAGAGGGCCTTTAAAATGTTTCTTCAAAGATAAAAGTATTAATAATTTATTCTACTGTAAACCCAAATGTCTGAGTGGCATATTTGAGTATTTAATATAACATATATGTGCATGTAAGCGGGGGCGTCGGTTTGGAGGAGCTCCAGATAGGTGGGGAAGGGGCTAGATGAAGTCCTGAGGAGTAGTACATTCAAATTCATGCTATTTTTCCGTGACAACCAACCCCACCTTTAAAAGATGGATAAAGAGTTGGATAGACGGTTAAACCAATGGATGGGTGTATCAAAAGATGGATGAATAGTTGATGGATGATGAGTAGAATGAATGAATGGATGGATGATTCAAAAGACTGATGAAGAGTTGCATAGATGGATGGAAGCATGGTTGAAAGGATGGATGAATGGGTCAGAAAATGGATGAAGAGTTGGATAAACAGATGGATGAATGGATCAAATGATGGATGAAGAGTTAGATAGATGGCTCGATGGATGGATGGATGGATGGATGGATGGATAGATTAAAGTTAGATGAAGAGCTGGATAGATGGTTGGATGAATGATGGATCAGAGATGGATGAAGAGTAGGATAGATGGATAGATGATTCAAAAAACATGATGAGTTGGATGAATGAGTGGAGGGATGGATCAAAAGACTGGTGAGCAGTTGGACAGACAAATGGGTGGAAGGTGGATTAAAAGATGGGTGAAGAAGTTGAATGGATGGATCGATGGATGGATAAGCAACTCTGAATAGATTGAAGGATGGATGGATATTTGCCCACATAGATGAATAAACAGCGGTAGGTATGGGTGTATGTATAGATTATCTGATAGCTTATTGGATGGATGGATAAACCATAAATATTAGAAGGACCGGTGCTCTCTCTTTATTCTTCTCCTCATCAGGATTTCTGTGTGACTAGATTGTAAAACGAAAACACTGACAGAGAACATGGACCTTTTCTCTTCCTTGTCTTCACATATAATGACCTGCCAGCACAGTATTGACTGCAAACACATGTTGTAAGGCACTGACTGAGTGGAGGTGCAAAGGGGGAGGGGTGAAGACAGGGGTGTCTCTATTTTGGGCTCTGTATTGAAAAAAGGTTTATTTTTTAAATACTTCCTTCACTGAATCTTAACATACATGTCTGCAGTTCTATATTATGAAACTCCTCTTTGAGCTGAGTCCACTTGATGAGAGAAACGTGTACCCATGAGCAAAATTCTAAGTGTTTTCCTGTGATGCTTCTCATATCAGTGCATCCTCATTTCATAGATGTGATACTGGGAAGTTTTTTTTTTTTTTTACCAATGAATATTTTAAGACTTATTCAGTGCCTCAAGTGGAACAAGGTCATGTTGCCTGAATTTTGGTTGTATTTGTTTTCATACAAATATGATCAAATAGTAATGAATATATGAAGGTCTTCAGGCTCTGGAAACCTTGAGATACTAACAAGTGTCTCCCAGAAGCTGCCAGTGACCTCTGAAGCCTTGTTTCCAATGAATGTGATCTTATTTGCATTTCCACAACCTTTACTTGAAGGTGGGGATGCAATCTGGGAGGAAAGGGTTGTGCTAGCTATGTTAATACATGATGTCACAGCAGTGCGACACGGTGAATCTGACTGGTTTAGAGCACAAGTGTAAACAAGGAGCAACAATGGGGGTCTTCCAGCACTCCAGGACCCCATGGAGCATTGTTTCATGTGGACATTGTTGACAGCAACAGCAGAGAACAAATCACTCTAAATCCACAGCTTATCTGAACATGGCGAAGTATGTATTATTGTTTTAGCTGCTGTTGCATGAGAATAGACCAATCAACAGACTGCAGAGCTATAAGCTCCACCCTATAGGGTCAGATTGGTAGGGTTGCCAAAAGTGGGACGTCATGGGTCAGTTTTTGGGTACCTTTCCTCCTCACTCGTCAAGGCAACTGTAATGGCGTACAGAACTGAATGGAACTGAACCAGACTGCCTCGTGGAAACACAGCTTAAGGCAGCTGCTACCAATGAGTGTCAAGCTGCGTTCACACCGAATGCAACTTTGCGACCATAATCGCGTCACCCACTGGAGTCGCATCACTTGTCCATAGATTCCTCATTTTGGTCACTGTCGCAGTCGCTCAGTGACGTCACATCCGCTCGAGTTTCACCGCAATTATGTCACATATCATATAATAGGATGTATTAGCTGCCATTATTCCAGCTGTATCCTTTTCACTCACCTACCAACCACAAAACACGGCGTTGTGCATTGTCTGTGAGTACTCTGCAGTCCGTCAAGGTAGAACTTATGTCCTCACTAACTAATGTTTCCCACACGAACATGGATTGTTACTCTGTGAACTGGATTAAACAGTCTGTCACAGGTACTGTCACACACCCACACAATGCTGATTGACTGTTGCTGCACAGCCACACGCTATATCGCCTGAAAAGATCAACTTTTTCAACTTTGGCGATGGAGCGACGAGCGACCAGGTCGCCTTGATGGCGGCCGTCGCGTCACGGGAGGGTTAACCTTGCTCCATCACGGCTGTACATTGACTTTACATGGAGAGTGGTCGCCGAGGTCGCCAAAGTCGCGTTTGATGTGAATGCACCTTTGGAGACTGATCTAGACCCTCTTTTTCAAATTTACTTTTAACAATTGAAAACTAGAGGGTATAGTAGGTGTTAAAATTTTTTTTTTTTTTTTTTTAACAGCAACTTCCACATTGATTATGAAAGCTATCTGCCACATGCAGGCTCACACTTATGCAATGCTGTCCTTTAGCCAATAACCGTATTGATTGTTTGTTGCTGTATTTTTGTAACATTTAACTTGGTTAGGTAGTGTTCTGTTTTCACAAAAGGGTCCAGTTTAGTTCGGGTAAGTACAAATAACAACTATTTGTTTCCATTGTCAAAAGTTGGGAAAGTTACCAAAATAACAATCCCTTCCTGCTTTGTAAGACCCTTTTGTTAGGGTACCCAGCATACATACTCAACCCCAAAGAATGGAGCTTGACACTGCAGTCTACCATGTAAGGGTGCAGCTTTTCCTTTGGAAAAGCAAACCAGGCCAGGGTTCCAAACTGTACCAAACCACGCCAAATTGCTCTGTACCAAAAGAGATTATTTAAGTCTATACACCAAACATCACATTTGTTGGGAACCATGTCTTTGCAGATTAACAGTCATATGCATATAAATGCACTTAGAATTTATGTGATATGTGATTGCCACAATCTCTGCCTGCTTGCTCTATCTCCCCTTTCCACAAGGTCCTCTGTTAGATAGGTATGCAAGTGCAGCTGTAAGAGCCAGAGGTGGGTCTAGAAAATCTGGAATGGGGGAGCCAGACTCTAACACAGAGAGAGGTGGCACATGCAAAAACAAAATTAAATTACAATTAAAATATCAGCTCATATGAAAATATAAACTTTTTAGGACATAAATGTTTGCAAAATAAGCAATTTAATGTATGCTCAGTAAGACTCATTGCCCATGCAAAACTTTTACAATGTAAGACAAAAAGATGTCTATAGAGGCGAATAAATCATCATCAGAGTACTGTTAAAAGGAGCCTCTATTTTCCTTCTACTGGCAACATTCTGCCTATTTTATTGCGGACTGCACAGACTGGTTTGTGTCAGGACATACAGTATATGCAAAGAAGGGCTGCAACACAAAAGATAAAACATTTTTAGTATTTTCCTTTATGCCCACAGCACAGGGCAAAGAACAGATGTTGTTTCATCAAAATGAGGGATCAGTTTGGTAGAGACATAATTTATATCCGCACACGGCTAAGGGCTTTTGTCTCTTCTCACCTGCTTCAGCTGCAAGTGCACTCACCCACATGGAGTGTGCTGCTCACACAAGCTGTCTTCAGTGCTCAGGGAGAGAGATATCAGAGGGAAACACAGCTCTGTCTTCCCAGATGTTTAAAAAAAAAAGAAGTTTAACCTCAAGCCACGGATAAAAACTAAACACTAAATGGATTGTTAAGTTTTCTTCATGATTGAAGTGCTGTTATTGTGGGAACATTGGACACGCTTCCTCTAACATTTATGTGGGGAATGAATAGTGGGATATAAGCATTAAAGAAAGAGAATAAAGACAGAAGGATCAGTGGATGAAAGGCAGGCTGAACAGAGACTGCTGATCTATAGACTATCTGGGGAATTATGAGATTATTTAGAATTTTCTTTAAACATAAACAATAACAATAAATGCAATTGACTTCTTAGAACAGATTTCCCCCCACAAAAGCTCCCAGAAGTCCTGATATCCAGCTAGATGTTGTTTTGATCTGTTACTTCAGATTAATGAATTCTCAGAGGAAGATAGAGACAGAAAAAGAGTGCCAGATAGAAGTCCTTTCATCCTGCTGGTCCACAGGGAACACTTAAATCACACGAAACAACCTCAGGACCAAAGTAACCCCATAAAATTAGACCACAACATATTTTTGACAAGCAAAAAGAAAATCGTATGAAATATTGGGGACAGAACTTAAAAACAAAGCAAATTTTAAAGTAATATGACTTTGAACAGTGACTGCAAATTGGCAGGAAGACAAGTCCTGTGACGCAGTGACTATAGATTGATTAGTACAAAAACAGCTGGCTCTTAGAAGAGAACAGACTCTGCCCCCACTGTGACACCCAACTCAACTTGAGCTCCTCCTTCTGACAAAATCATACTATGAATACTCCTCATCAAATTACACACAAACCCTCTTTACACTTGCAGAAAACACTGATATACTTTAATGAACTATGACCTCCAGGTGTGAACATTTTTTACCCAGGCTTTACCCTGAAATTTGCCTGCTGTACCCCATAGGTATTACCCAAGTTACACAGGTATTTTTTTTTTAGGAAATACCAGGGTTGCATGTGTGAAAAGGGCTACATATAAAAATGTAAACATTTTTAATTATACTGCTTGAACTTTCTGGTGTATTTTAATTTGAACTTTATAAACCTTTTTAAACATCATTTTCACTTTTGCTATTCAAATCTTACAAAATCATACCCCTTCCCCTTGGCCCTCAAAACAGGGGTAGACAAAGGGATAAGGCGAAGGGGGAGGGCTCAGGGATAAAACTGGGATTGATTCTAAAGCAAAGGTCTTTGATGGCAGCACTCCTGATGTTCACCACACTCCACTCTGTAGGCCAACATCAATCAATTCACTGGCTGGGATCCAGTGTAAAATAAAGGGTACTTAATTTGGACAGTTTTCTGAGTCTATTTAACTATCCCCCCCTGGATCTTTTGGGAGAGTTGATCTGATAAAAGTGACCATTCCCTGATGGCATAGTTCCTATATAGTCACCACTGAATATGTATCAAGGTCAAGTCAAGTCAAGTCAAAGTTTATTTATAGAGCACCTTCAAGAAGACAGCAGTCGATCAAAGTGCTGTACACAAAATAAATAAATAGATAGATAACAATAAAAACAACACATTGAAATAAAACAGTAAGAGTATAAAAGCTAAGGCTAAAAGCTAAAATGCCTGGATTTGTATGAGCTCATTTATGAAAATGCCAGGGAGAAGAAGTGGGCCTTTGAGGAAGATTTAAAAATCTCAATGGTCTGAGAGGATCTAATATGGATGGGGAGACTATTCCACAGTCTAGGGGCAGCCACTGCACCTCTCTACTTAAGTCTGGTTTCGGGGACCTCCAGTAGCAACTGGTCAGAAGACCTTAGGGCTCTAGTTGGGGAGTGGCGATGCGGGATTTCAGGCAGGTAAAGAGGGGCAAGACCACTGAGGGCTTTATAAGCGATTAAAAGTTTAAAATCAATGTGAAAGCGGACTGGGAGCCAGTGGAGGGACGCAAGAACTGGAGTTATGTGGTCGCGCTTTTTTTTGCCAGAGAGGAGTCGAGCAGCAGCGTTCTGGATGAGCTGAAAGCGGTTAATTGATGACTTACCCATACCAATGTATAAGGAGTTACAGTAGTCTAATCTGCATGTAATAAAGGCATGGATAGTCTTTTCAAGATCAACCTGTGAGAAATAGCACTTGGTCTTTGCTAAGAGACTGAGTTGGAAAAAGCTCGTTTTCACAACGGCACTGATCTGCTTATCAAAGTTAAACTGGTTGTCAAAGATAACACCAAGGTTCTTAACAGTGGACTGAATGTTGGAACTCAAAGGGCCCAGGTATCTGCAAAGCAGGCTGTTGTGGAGGTGTGTCCTCCAAACAGGATAATCTCTGTCTTAGAATCATTAAGTTTGAGAAAACTGCACTCATCCAAGCTTGACTTCCCTGAGGCAATCAAGAAATGTCTGTATAGTGTCCTTGCCTAGCAACCTTAGCGGCATGTATATTTGGACGTCGTCTGCAAAACATTGAAAAGAAATTTTATGTTTTTGAAAGATATCCCCAAGTGGCAACATGTACAGAAGAAAAAGAATAGGACCCAGGATAGAGCCTTGAGGGACTCCACAGGTCAGTGGGGCCACATCTGAGGAAGTGTGGCCTAACCGAACAGAGAATGTCCGCTCTGCCAGGTAGGACCTGAACCAGCAGAGGGCAGAGCCTGTGATGCCTACATAGTGCTCGAGACACTGTAGAAGAATTCCATGGTCAACAGTGTCAAAAGCGGCAGACAGGTCTAGGAACATCAAAACAGCAGGACTACCAGAGTCAACAGCTAAAAGCAAATCATTAAAAACTTTTAGCAATGCAGTTTCTGGGTCTAAAGCCAGTCTGAAACTTTTCATGGATGTTGTGCTGGGTAAAGAATGACTGCAGCTGGACATACACTGCTTCAACTAAGACCTTTGATAAAAAGGGGAGCTGTGATATAGGTCTGAAATTAGAGAAGTCAGAGGGATCAAGATTTTTCAAGGTAACAATTGGTTCTGTACAAACAACCACGCCAACCACAAATGCTGATTGTACCATGGCCACCAGGCAACCAGGCTCATAAGACACTACATAACAATGACATTTAGGTCGTATCACTCCACATTATCATTTGGTTGGCTTTTTTTTCATTATTTTCATTACTATTTAGTCATTGTGACTGTTTTCTAGTACAGCTTTCAACAGTTGTGGTTGCAGAAAATCTCTCTATGCCATGTTGCACCATTTTAGGAGTACTTGTCCACGTTAATTGTGAAGTGAAAATCTGGCCCGGGGCAGCCAGTTGATCATCACTGACCTACAATATTAAACAGCAACTAGTTTATTGGGTAGCTTAGCCTGCTAACTTCTTTCTCATGATGCATTGCACAACTTTTAGTCTGGTTGTGATGTAAAGACATAAGGCCAGCCCTGCCTTTTTGTGTGATTTGTCCCGATTCAAATTACTGCTGTGTGAATACAAAACAATCAAAAGGGAAAATGCCAATTTTTTTACAACTGAATCAGAACTAAGCTACCGAGCTGGAGGTGTGAAAACCATATAAGTCATCCTTAGATTATTTGGCTAAATAAATCAAAATTTAGCTTGTTTTCCTTGCAGAGGAACGTCTCCAGTGGACATGCACCATTTCTTTATTTCTTTTTGTTAAACCTTTGATGATAGAACTACGGACCATGCAGTCATATGGACAGAAGATGGGTGAAAACGTCATTTTGCATATGTTGTCTATACAGTAAAGTGTTTTCAATGTAACAGACTCAAACTGCAAATCTAACACAACTTGTGGTTCTCATCTCCTCACATGTGACCTAAAAACAGTCCATAAAGTGCCAGCTTTTGCTCTCATAAATAACATTTTCTAAGGGAAATGTAAAACTGTAATTCCCATAACACTCATTGTGAATTGTATGTGCTTGTGATGTTAATATTTGCTTTACAAATGTGCCTGCTTCTAGTGACATTTTTTCTTCCCAAGCATCTGCAAAATTAAGTCCTTCTGACCTGTACCTCAGCGATCATGTCAGTGAAAACACCCCTGTTCATTTGAGGTACTATGAGAGACTACAGTGGACAACAGGAAAGAAATAACAAATGTAATAAGTGTTTCGAAACTCTCTTTTCACACTGTTGGCACACTATAGAGGTGCTTGGACTGACTCAGAGGCTCTCCATGAGAGAAAAACAGTCATTTCAGGGACTGTCACTTCACTTTGGTTAGTATGGATCATGTTTTTACATCATGGCTTACAGTATACAGGGAAACTTTCCTCAAAAAACAATGTATAACGAACAAACAAAGAAACTAACAAAGAAACTAACAAATGCTGGCAAATACAAAATAATGCAAATATGTGTGGTTGATGCGGATAAGCCATGTGGAAAGTAAAAACCTCAGATCAGCTTCATGTGGAGCGTACTTTATCAGTGTCTACACGTATAAGACCACCTCATATCAGCATGAACTACAACCACCTTTTTGCAAATAGCATGATAGGAACAACCCATGCTAATCAGAGCTGTGGTCAGAAGTCGACTTTTCTGCTCACTCCTTTAACTGTCTCCCCTTTATGCTTTACTAAAATTCAAAGCAAAATTAAGCTGAGCTGTTCATGTGTTTTGTTTCATGTTTTCTCATGCTGAGCTCCCTCTGAAGTCCTCTTGAGCCCCTGTTTGGAGGCCCACCTGACATTTTGAAATCCAGAGTTCAACATAATATCTAAATAAATTGATTGTAAACAAAAGCTGTGATCAGCGGCACGCTATTCCTGCTGAAAATCTGGGAAATGAGCATGAACAACTATGACTAGGATACGAATAAAAAGATATGAAGTGGATTTCCACACCATCAGAAAAAACAAATCACCTCATTGTAAAGAACTTCTGTCGCTGATGCATCTCAGACCAGCTTCTGTTTGCTCCTGTACCTCATCCATACACGCGACTTCACTCTCCCTTTAAGCTCTGGCTCCATAAATCTGCCTTTGATTGCTCTGCAGATTTTCAGCCTTAGGAATAAGTTCCAGACAAATATCATGTGTGAAATAGCTGTAGAGAGACAGCTGTGTGCACCATCCTATAGCTTAATAGAATTATTGTTTAATCCTATATTGGCTGCTGTGTGAGATGAAAGATGCAGTGTGAAGGGGAGGGATGCAGTTTATACGCTGCAGGAATCACTGTGCTGCACACGATTGAGGCTGCCTTTATTGCCTGATAATCAAAGAACGATTATGTGACTTTCACACATATTTACAGTATTACAGTCTCAATATCTCATAGCAGGAGACTCAAGAGTATATGAGCAGACTGTAATACCCTGCTGTTACATTCAATTAAGGGTGTTAAATCCAACGCTACGCATAACAGGGTTATATTTTTGCCCTCTATTTCACACTTGTTTGGAGGAATATATAGATGATGCTGCATGATTTCATAATTCAATACATAAAAGGGAGACGACCCTTCAGGGTCACAAACGGTACCTCCTACAGACTGACTCATTTGTTTCTCTCACTGCGGATGATGCATTTACTTATACTGTATATCCAGTAAATATCCGCAATAAGCAGTAAAATTTCAGAGTATGAATCTTAAAAAAGCTATATTTTTTGCTGTGTTGTCTGATTCTTAATCAAATGTCTCATATAGCAATATTAAACAATAACTGTATTGTTTCTTGAAGGTCTATATCCTACCTGTCCACAGGTTTGTTTATGCTCAACCAACAATTCCAAGAGTGGTATTGGTTGGTATTTGCCAATTACATAATATGTGACTTAACAGAATTTCTTTGCTCACCATAAACACCGGTCTGATCACCACTATGGCAGCTTTACAAGAACTGAAAGCTCAAAACAAGTTCTAAAACTATAGAAGAAATACTTCAATGAATAATCAAACAACATCAAGCTATTCTTAACAAGTATGTTTTTATCAAACTGTCAACAAGCAGCAACAAAACAGCATCTGAATATGTCACAAAACTTAAAAATGCACAAACCTTTACACAGTTAAATAATAAAGTGCAACTAAATTTGCATAATTAGCCAATAGTTAGTTTTCTTTCAGTAAATGAAAAATGTTTTGGCATGAATGTTGTAGGCTACAAGTCCACAACACTATGAACTACATATCCAGTATAAAATTATCTGACTTGAAAATTAATGTGAAAAGTGGTGATTTTAATTGGAGGACAACAAGGAGTGAACATTAACAGTCAGAATATAATTAGAAACTGGATCTGTTCAAGGGAACATCTAAGTCAAAGTTAAAGCTACTTTATTTTATAAATCAGTAAATCTATAATAGAACATCAAACTCAAAGTAATAATAGCCTACATAAATTAATTTATAAATCTAGACAATAATATCTCACTAGAGAAATCTAAAACCGTGTAATATTTGTATCATAAATGAGAGGATGAGGATGTCAGACTCTCTGACGCACAGCCTGTTGCATCATACACTGAGGAGAGGCTGTTTGCAGCAGCAGTGAAAAACTGGACAATTCACAGATTTATTGCAAACCAAGACGAACAGCTGTGCTATATACAGTTTTAGCTTAACATTTAACACACTGTTAATTAGCATAAATACCATGCTGTTTATTTAAAACATGCCCGCAGACTTCAGACAAATGAGCTGAATTTTTGCTTTTTATGTTCTGTGTGTGCTTGTGGAACAAGTGGAATAATAAAGAACTTATTAACTGTTCAGTGTTTCCATATACATTACTTACTTAATCGTGACCCGCAGCGCTCTGTCTGTGTGTCTTTGTGTGTGTGCGAGTGGCAGAAGCCACACTGGGAGACAGTTGGACCAAACCACTGTGAGGATCGTGGGGAGGGGGTGTTGGAATCTTTCAATAGTTAACCCTTTAACGCTTTTAGTATCATATTTGATTCTTTTGTGAAACCTCTATCTAATCAATATGATCAACAAATTCTCAAAAATCACCTGAATACAATCAGATAAATGATAAAAATGTCCTCAAATGGATTATCAGCTGCCAAAAACACCTAAAGTATCAAATGAGATACAAAAAATATAGATTTAAAATTTTATGGAAATTTTGATTTTTTTTAGGATTTCAGTAGAGAATGAAATTAACATTTCATCTCCAAAAAGAATTTTCTGGCTGTAATTTGTGTTTTCAGGCATTAAAGGGTTAAAATTGTCAAACAATGTGTTTTTAAGTAGCATGACTTGTATTGTACCATCGACAAACGTAGTAGAAAACTTTTATTTGTGTTTACAAAGGGATTTTTGTGGGGACAACTTTATGGAAGGAGGGGACGTCCCATGCGTTGCATCTATGCATTGGGTCCCCGGCCATTTTTGTAGTCCTTGTTTGCAACCTTCATTTTACAGCAGTTTCAGTTTGAAAAAACGGCAACATTAGATGCATTTTATTATTTTACATTAAACATTAAAATCTCATGTGTGTGTTCACCACAAACCTTAATCAGGAATTTATCAAAAAACAATGTTCTAAATCCCATATAGTGTTAGTTTGGTGAACAGGTAAGTGCTTGTTTGAAAGTACATGTTTTCCTGCACCACTCCATTGACTCCCACTATCCCTTGAGGCAGTAATGACATTAGAAAAATAATCTTAAGTGTAGTTCACATATATGTTAATTTCATTAAAATGATGCACAATACTTAACTAACTGATGCAATATATATATATTTTTTTACCATAATAGGTAGAATGTACCATTCAAACTTGGGATGAAAAATATGGGCGGTATCATGCAGCACACTGTTTGGTGTCTCACAACCTCCTCATTAGGGCCTGACCCCCACTATGGTAACCCCTTGTCTAAAAATACACTCTGCAATTTTAAGATTATTCGGACCCAAATTTAAAACAATTAGAAGTGATCAAAGAGCACAAACCTCCACTAAAGCTTTCTGACCTTGTTGGCTGTGCTATTATGTGTTAACAGAATTTAAAAAACAATGTTAACAAATCCTTAAAATAAAATCCTAGATCCAAATCTGGATCGGGATCACCACACTTCTTCCTTGTGCCATGAACAACATTCCCTTGAGAATTTTATCAAAATCCGTCAAAAACATTTAGTCATCATGCCCACAGACAGACAAACAAATGGATAAACGTCCTTTAAACCAAAAATTTTGTCATTCTTTGCTTTCAATTACCAAGTATACCAAGTATAGCCACATTTATTCCTACTGTGACTGAGTAGCTTTTGTGTAAAGTTATGCATTTTTAAGTAACTTTTGAAGCCTTTTCTTTAACTTTTATTGAGTAATTTCTGTGGGAAATATTGTAGTTGTTTAGTGCTCACTGAGTACTGAGTAAAAATAGAAACTTAATTCTAAGTGCTGTCATATTAAAACTTTAACTTAAACACTGCTACCAGGTTTAGTATCAAAATACTCTAAACTGATTATAGTATGACACCTAATTACACCTCTGTTGGTGCTCTAATTTGTCCACTGTCCAACCAATCAGAAAGCCAATCTCATGGCAATCATTGCTGGGTTGCTCCGGTCAGACACACCTTCAACCTAGAGGAGTCTTTTTAATGCATTGTAGTGAAATTGCTGCCCTTAAAGGATAAGTTCGGTTTCTACAGCTTTCACATAGTTTATAGAATGAAGTAGAACAATATACTCACCCAGAAGGCTTTCCTGATCCAAACAGTGCTTCGGGAGATATTTAGATCCAAAATCCAGCGGCGGACATCCGTATAAATGGTAGCAGACAGGGCATGTATAGCGCCGCTCCTAAAACTGCATTAATTGTCCAAAAACTCATTAGTTTCACCAACATTTCATCATGGTCCGCTCGCGCTACTCCTCCACGACAGTCCGGTGTCATTCCATCCATGTTTTTGTGACTGTGCTGACCTCTGAACTGAAAAGTTTCTTGCCTCCGCGTCCTCCTTTCGATGAGCTCCTCATCTGTATACTCTGGCTCGAAACTGTAAGGACACCCATCATATTCAAAGTTCTCATCCACAACATCTTCATCCGATAGATATTCGTCCATTTTGCACAAAACTGGAAGAAGAAAGTTATTGTGTAGCCACCGCTCGCCGCTGAAACAATGAGCCGTACTGCGCATGCGCGCAACCGGAAAGAAACTTTTCAGGACCATGATGAAATGTTGGTGAAACTAATGAGTTTTTGGACGATTAATGCAGTTTAAGGAGCGGCTATACATGCCCCGTCTGCTACCATTTTACGGATGTCCGCCGCTCGATTTTGGATCTAAATATCTCCCGAAGCACTATTTGGATCAGGAAAGCCTTCTGGGTGAGTATATTGTTCTACTTCATTCTATAAACTATGTAAAAGCTGTAGAAACCGAACTTATCCTTTAATTTGTTCCTTCAGTATTGACAATAACAAAGTAAACTTGAAGAGACTTAAAGGTAAGAGATAACACTTCTATGCTGACGGTATTAAAAAAATATAGACATTATTTGGCCAAATATCAAATGTAAACACTACTTTTGTAAACCAGAGCAAATAATTATTTTGACAGTACCATTCATACAATTCATTGATCACAGAATAATATTTTAAATTCTCACTATCTTAAGTAAACTACATCCTAAACTACCTTGAGAAGTACATTTTCTTTACCTTGCACAGCAGCTGGATCTGATTCAATGTCTGCAATGAGGCAGATCAATCTTATCAAGTTCCAACCTACATTGATGTGTGAGCGTCCCAAAGCAGGATGGCCCAATCAGAGTCCTTTAGAGCTGGATGAGGTGGAAGCTACGAGCGAGATGACAGACTGACTGCTGGTACAGATATGAGCATAGATGCTAACAGCTTCAGCCGCAGTTTTATCAGATCTGGACTGCATTTCTTTACTAAATGAAAAACAAATATCAGCACTACAAACTTCTCTACAGTAAGGATTGTTGCTCCACTTCCGACATATCTTGATGAGAGTTTGTTTTTATGAAGTGGCTCACATTCTGTAGTGCAGTGGTGCTAGCCTATGAGATTATCTGATTGGCCCGTAATGAATGTGATTGATGGAATGATCGCCTAATCACCTGCCAGATATGCATCTGACAGGTTCTGTCATCCCCAAACACTTCCTATGGGCTCTATGGGACTAGTGAAATGTACTGAACAGCCCATCTAGTGTTCCAGGTTAACATTTACTTGTACCTGCATAAAAATGAAATGAGTCAGTGTAACTACATTTTTTGCGCTCTTTACAGTCTTGTCAAAATGTTGTTGGTATGACAGCTATCCATCTCTTGGTTAAAAAAGGACTGGTAACGTCATGTTGGTACTTTTCGATGCCTTCAACCATTCAAATATGGAGATTTTATACTCTGAAACACTTGGAATCTACAAGTATAGACAGTTTTGACAACTTCAATAAATAGAAACATTGCAAACTTTCTTTGACAATTTAGATCAGGGTAGGGTTACGATAGTTGTCATGAAGACCATATCAATGTAAACTGCCTTTCAGGTCACTTTGTTACAAACTGGTAAATACTCTCAATAGGACAGTCACAAAAGGAATGGATAAATAAGAGAGCTCTGTATTGGTAAAGCCAACATTTATACTTTTAAAGCTGGATTTAAAGAGCTTAACGTAGAATTAACTCTGTCAAAAGGTATATTTTCAATGCAGTGAACTGGTTCTCTTTTAGTTTTTCTTCCTAAATAACCTCATCAATGCCTCATTAAGGAACAATAAAGAAACTATTACAGCAAATTAAATCTATTTTTATAAATAACAAAACATACACCAGTTATCAAGGATTATCGTATAAACACTTGAATTTTTTTGTGTCATATTGCACATTGCATTTATTTATAGTGTCTTGAATTTAAGTCAAACTGGAATATTAGGGCTGAATTTGTCATCTTCATGTTAACACTATTACTAAAATCCTTGATTTTACAGGACTTATTTAGTAAGGAAGGGCCTGAATGTGTCCCCAGCCACCTGTTGTGCATGTCTGATTTAAACAGGGTAGTGATCAGAAATTGATGGCTCTAGGGCCAGACCAAGTCTCCAGCTTCCAATCTGGCCCTAAGAATACTACTTAATTTATTATACATGGCCAGGAAAAATACGTTGTGGTTCTGAGACTACCTCTATTACCCTACAGGTGCCTAAATACAACTGAAACTGAAACAGTTTTATCAAGAATTAATTCAAGTTTGATCATTTGACAGAAACCTGTCAGTCAGTCATTATTATGGTGAGGATACTGGTGATGGACAACACTGCAACTTAAGAAATAAGAAGCCCTCCTGTAGCTGGCAGCAATCATGTGACTGATGATCCAGAGGGTGGACAGTCTGTCCACAATATTAAAATACTTCGATTTTTCCTTTAACTAGAATTACATCAAAGCTTGTCATTTTGCTATTGTGGTGAAAGTTTGTTTTGTTTTTGCAGAGAACAGAGATAGAAATTAGTGCTCCACGGATTGTGAAAATATCAACATCAGTGGCTAGAACAACAGTTTAGTCAAAACTAATGCCAATACCACTCTGTAATCACATTTTTTGGCATAATTCTCCCACAATGCCAGCATATTTCTCATGTGTGACCTTGAAAACAGATACAAGTTTATCCAGCAGCTAATTTATTTCTCCTATAAGAAACTTTTTCTCTGAATCTGCGGTTACCTTTGCATGATCTCAGCATTTAAATACGACACATCATATTTGCTGATTCCACATTCATCTGCCTCTGGCCGGTGTTTGTAAAAAGGGGTGATGCTGAAGTTAAACTGATGCATTTGTGCATTTCTAATGTTTTGTTCATCCAGCCTTGGCATTTAAGCTCCGGGCTTTTACTTCAAACATTAGTCATTACACATACATTCCAACATCTTACCATGGCTGAAAATATCATACCAAAACGCTGTTAACACTTCGGCGAGCTTTCATTTGAGCTCCTTAACAGGTTTCGTTGTGCACTTTGGCCAGAATTAAGTTTTTATTAAACTACCCTAAGCGTAGGCCTAATGAAATACTAAGAGATTCATCCTATATTGTGTCCTTTATTTAAGCAAAGAGAAAGGGTACTTGAAAAGATGTAGAGCTAGGACTTCCACCAGTTTCTTTTGTATTGTATTTTTAAAAGATAAATCTTCCTCCATCGGGTATCAGAAGGTGCGAACAGCTGTGCGTTAACGGATTACGCAAAAGTTGAATGCACTGCTTTCGGTCACTTAACATCTGTAAAGACATACTTTCAGTTTAAGGGTATATTTTGACATCGTTTTCTCAAGCTTAGCTGATGAACAAATCAATTCAAAATTAAAACAAACCATACAACCGTTTTTTAACTCACCTACAACCAGCAGAAAACATCCCGCACCGATGTCCAGCGCCGGTGATAAAGTGGATGTGTAGATATCCATTTGGTAGTGTCCTGTGGTCAGAAGCAGAAAGAGAACTAGAATAGAAGTGATCCGTCTTTATGAGACAGTGAGAAGTCAAACTGTTCAGCTGTCGATGCGCTCCGGTGTCAGATCCATCTGTCCTCAAGTAGGGAGGAAAAGGCGCAGCGCAACGCGCCGATATCCTCCGCTTCTGCTGAGGCTTGAGTCGCCAGGGTGATATGTGCTCGAGGGCAGGGCTAGAGTCTATGCAGAGTCTCCAGGGCTGCTGGATAATAGTCAATTAAAAGGTAAAACAATGCCAGATGAAACAAGGAAGACGAAATTGGATTTACCAAGCAATGATACTGACTAAAATTGAATTTTGAAAAGTAATAGCATGAGGGTAATGCTGGATAGAGAAATAATAAGAGGACTATGATGTTTTTCATTATGGGCATTGAGAGAAAGTAAAATACCCCCAAAAGTAATGCTGATGTACAATTTTGATGATTAAGAAGGATTGAGGGTAAATTTGAAATATGTACTCTTTCTGTCTTTTCTGTCAAAATTTCATTGCAATGTAATGTTTGAAATGTGTCCTTTTTCTTCAGCATTTTGACTTCATTCAAGTCATTTCAAGTGATTTTCTGGAAAGGAAATTAATTTGTATTGTGATTTTTTTTTTTACATAATTTAAGAGAAAAGGTGTCAAAATACCCAAAATATTCTTAATTTTATAAAAGTAAGCAGTAAAGGTGAGGGAATCTGAAATTCCAGTTCTCCGCAACTTAGCTGTCTTGTTGGGGTCTGGGGAGTGGAGTGGTTTGAGGAGTGGAATTACACATTGCAGGAGTAGCTTTAGCAAAAAATGCAGCCGCTGTTGGATAATGATGTACCGTCACCAGTAATGTCCACCATACATTTGAGGACTTTACGAAGACTTAATATTTCCATTCAGAAGACTGTAGCCCAACGCCCCCTCACGCCTGAAGCAATTTCCTCTGTGACTCTCAGAGCTTGGATCTTAGAGTTGAAATCACTAACCATGAACTCCAGCTTGATTTGATGTGCATGTCTTCATATCACTCATTGTAAGGGCTCTGCTTGTTACATTTGATTGCATTCATTTTCATTAATACTCTTATGGTTTATTATTTCAAGTTCATTAAATTGTGAAGGTGTAGTATACTTACAAGCCAGCTCACAGAAATATCTAGGTTCCTGCAAGACCAGCTTAATGGTCCCTCCTCTGATGTGATTCTGTAATAACAGGTGCTCCTGCAACCTAATTTATTTGTTTTGATTTAGCTGAAAAAAAAAGGGACAGATTTTGCGTATTTCCCCCACGGCAGTATTTTGAAGCAGGCCTGGGCTGCCCTTATGTCACAGCTCGAGTTGACTAAGAGTCACACTGTGCTTTCCGGGAAAAAAGCTAGTAGGCAAAGCTATAAACAAAATTAAAACTCACTGATTAGTAGTGTAGTTTGAAGTTAAAGTTAAACATCCTATGTAAGAGAACTTGAAGGCACTAGGCTAAGCTCTTGACACTGCACTGCGGTGGGTGAAAGGCAGACAAATTGTCCAGTTGCTCTAATCACCACACAGTGGAGCCCAAAGTGCTTCCACATGGTGCTCCTCAAATAATTTAGTGTTGTTATTGCCAGCTGTTGTTGAGGTCAAGACAGTATTGGCTGATCGGGTTGTGCTGGGAGCGCCCCCTGCTTGATTAAGTGGTTCAATGTGCCAGGCACCCTAATGTACTGATGAGCTGTTTTTGTTAATATTTGAATGTTTATTTACAGGTAGAGATGGATATTTACCCCAATGCTCAAAAGGATATTAAAAAATCGAGTATAAAGTGACAGCCCTGCCAGCAACCAATCAAGTTAGTTTGGACTCTCCATGAATCAAAGCCAGGTAAGCAGCAAGCAGCAAGGGGGCTAAATCCGGGATTTCCCTCTTTTACCAAATTATTTCCCACTCTCTATCCCCACTTTATAACTCAGTCCACTATCCTTATTTCTGAACAAAAGGCATACAAAGCCCACAAAAAAGTTACATTTGTGTCATTATAATTAAGTAATAATAATGTGTGTCAGATCAGTTGCATTAGCATTTGTGACCAACGTGCCTTCTGGGTCTGTCTCTGATAAGCTTTTGTGCCGACTTAAAAAAACATACCCAGGTCCTAACATAGCCATACACACCAACAATGCTGCGATTACTGTCAAGTTCACAACAGTGATATCACAAAAATAATGAATATACCATTGCTGGAAATGCGGTTTCAAATTTTGAAACAGGTAACAGTAGGTAAAATGTATATCTTTGTTGCTGTAGTAAGAACTAGAGAATATTTAGAATTGAATTAAAAGATTATCATTGCTTAGATTAAGGATAGATCATGTCTTTGCAGTCTTCATGAGTCCATCCTTGACTTGGGGCCCCAAAAAGCTTTACCCTTTATCCGCCCCCTAATGAGCAGCTTACAGGAATAATGTGAAGGTGTTCTTGTGCTTGAGTGCTTTCTTTTTTATTAGATTGATAAGTTGGAACACTTAGAGTGAACTGTTTTTAAAATTTTGCAATTTAGCCCCTTGAACAGAGATGATTTGTTTCAAAGGGTATTTAGCAAAACATTTATTTAATCCCCTTTTATGCACCCCCCCGTCCTTAGAAAGTTTTGATCATTGTTTTTTCCTTACTGTTTAAGCTCGCTATTGTTACTCAAAAGAGGAGAACATATTAAAGAAGGGTTCTTTCTCTTTCCTCAAATTTAGCAACCTCTCCTCATTTTTCTCACTTTCCTGCAGAGCTGTACACTTATTAGTCCTCCTGTTGTGTTTACAGCTCATGTTTTCCTGTTTTGTGCTTGTGAGTGCACTGCTATTGGCTTTTGACAATAGTTATGTCGCTGAAGTGCACAGTTTGCATCAAAAGTAATTGAGTAAACTGAATTCTACACTTTTCACAGAAAAAGGTCACAAAACAAAACTACAGACTTATGATAATAATATTAAACATGTCTGATTATGTTGTAAGGCCAAAACAGGAGAGAGATAACCTTGCATTGCACATGCATAGAGAAGTATATTGAACAGTCCATCTGGTATATCAGATTAGGCTGAAAGACTGCCTGAAAACTGTTTCTGTCCAGTCTTGGTTGTAACCTTGCACTTTATGACCAAGGTCAAGGGAGTGCGCCCTGAGTCTTAGGGTTTAATTATGATTTTGGAAATTTGTCAGACTTTTAAATAAAAAAATTCTTAGGCCAGCATAAGCAGCACCAAACATGTCTGAGACACATTGACAGACCAGCAGCCAGTGGCAGTTACATCAACATTATGTAGAGGTCTTTGAGGTGACATTAAGTGTTTCCAATCAACAATAACCATGTCTTGTCATGGCAGTTCAGTCATGGTGGTCACCATAAATAAGACACAGAGCATAAAAACGATGAAAGTAAGGATTTCTCTAGCTTTGAAAAATGTAAAAATCTGTGTTTATGTATGTACTGAAATGAAGACTAATTAAAACATAAGGTTGGGCATTTTTTAATAAAAATAAACATTTCAGTGCAAAAAACCTGCGTGCAGTGTCTTTGAGTGTAATGAATTATTTAAGTAAATTTGGCAAATAAACTTGGTAAATATGAGTTTTTCAGAGTTACATCAATCTGCTGTGATTTAGAGCTCCAGTGTAGGTAAGTCTTATACCCTATATCAAAGCCATGCTGTCAAAGGACCATTACCAGAGTGTAGCTCCTTCATACTTAAAGGTTGAAACTATGACAGGGTTGAGGGAAGGCTTGATTTATACCCAGACTTAAAAGTATTTTTTTTCTCTCTGTGACTTTATTTTGGATGCATTAGTCTCTTGACAGTTTTCACAAAGAAAGGAGTGTCTTTCTATTTTAAATCACATCCTCTTAGCCACAGCCATTGTGGCAGTATGCACTTCCTGTCAACCTACTGACAAACTTACATAATGCTATATGGGGGCAACCATAGTGTTATGTCAATAATCAACTTCAGGCTTACAAATCTACACAACAAAAACCTAAGCAGTTTTGAATTGACTTAAGTTGTGGTGGTGGGGCTTGTAAGAGAGCCTTTGCCCTCAGCCCCTCCAAAATCTTATGTATGCTCCTATTTTTTAACTTGTTCACGCAAAAGGCTTTAACCACAAAACTGATTCATATAGGATCCTTTTTTCTTGTATGCAAGACAACTTTCTCCCATCCAGTGGTTTCAGGCCCCTTGATAGAATGTGTCACAATTCAATCACATGTATGCATGTTTCAGGGTCATGGTAAAGGCTTTTGTTGCTTCTGGGGCCTCATTTGCCTCAAAGCTCCATGGTCGATCGGGGCCTTCACTGTTCATTTAATCTATGTTAATTACAACTTGTGGGAGGGAGCTCGCTGAGTTTCACACCAGAAGCTGCACATGAGGCTATATGACTTTATATTGAACGACATCTCACATTTCAAACATAGCCTTTCAGATGACACAATTAGCTGACTGACAGAAGGAGATTATATTTTCAATATGTGTATCATTCATTCATTCATAGGTGCCATGCCTGTTGCAGGCTTCAGCGGCCATGCTTCTCCAAAGATCACGGTCCTCAATATAACAATACAGCTTGTAGTAGGTCTCCACTTTCAACATTTCTTTTGTATGACTAATTAGTGTGATTCGCTGTCTGCCTCTTGATCTTTCGTCTTCCACCAATCCTTGCAACACCAGTTTTTCAACTTCTCCTTTTCTTATGATGTGTCCTAGAAACATTAGCTGGTGCATCCAATTGCAACACCATTCATGTGTATGTGTGTCATAAAGACCAATAAATGCTATTTTCCCTCTCCCTTATCACCCTTAGTGGAAAAAACATACCATACAAATATTACTGGGGTGTAGATCATTCATGCATCAAGGCTGTTCCTGTGACAGTGAGGCCTCAGGCAGACCTTCAGAATATGTGTTGAGGGATTGCTTGATTTTCTTAACTTACATATATTTTTTCTTGTATTTTAGGTTTTAATTTGACTCTGCCGACCTTCCTACCTCTACTGACATCCCCAACACAACTTCAGTGAATGGCTGTTACACTGGTTATGCTCAAGATTTCCTACTGCTTAACAGAGTCTTTTCCCTTGCCACTGTAACTGTAAGCCACCAGTTGTGGCCCACTCCTGAGCTAATGGTGGATTCATATATATAGCTAGCAGCACCACCTTCAAGTCCTCTTGACAAGTTGATGTCTTTAAATCTTTAGAGAAGATATTTACACATCTCTCCAGTCAATATTCAAGTCCCACCTTACACAACCGCAGCGCAGCATTATCTTTATTTTATGGCTCAGAATGCTTGTGAACTGCTTGTGAACTGACATTTGAGGAGTTCAAATTTTAGGATTGTTGAATCAGCCGAGAAGTGGATGGGGATATTTCTGGTGCTTGTTTGGTCACTGCAAGTAAATCTAATGTTTTATGTCATTTTTCTGCTGTCTTTTTAATCACATTATGATCCACAAAATAATATCTAAGATGTTCTCAAGGACTGGCAGACCCTTGGTGCTGTGCAGTGGAACAAGTTGAAAGGGTTGTACTCCGGGTTCATTCGATTCACGTCATGACAGGTGTTTGTGTAGATGTTGTTAATGTGGAATGAGGCTGTCAAAACAGCTGATATAGCCAGAGGGAACTCTGTCAGAACAGTCTATGTGGCCTTTTTTGTCGTATGCACTTAAGAACATTTTATAACCTCCACCAAGAAGGCCTATGTTTTTGCTGGCATTTGTTATCTAGTTTGTTTGTGAATGGGATGACTCAAAAAAAGTTATGACCAAATTTTGATGAAATTTTTAGGTAATGTTGGTCATGGATAAGGAAGATGTGACAACATTTTGTCACTTCTTCCTTATCCAAATCTGTATCCAGGAGTTTTTTGTAGGATTTGTTCACATGGCAAGATGGGGCAGTTTTCCACATTTTTAATGATAATTTCTCAACTGATTTTCATGACAATTTTAGGGATTGATGGCCATGGCAAAAGGAAGAAGTGATAATACTTTAATGTTATAATGGACTGTAGCCATATTGGCTTCCAAAGCTCCTATTAGTAATCAAACAGCTGATGTCTCTCTGTTTTTCTCTTTTTTTTCTCTTTATTGATTTTAAAGAGGGAACAGCGCATATTACTGAACATTTTTACAAATGTAAATATGCCAGATTATAGCCTTGGGCTAATTTCCATCTGCAGACCCCCTGGCATGTTGATGGTAGCATACACATACAAGACACTATACAGACTAAATACAGTGGGACAAGCACAAGGACAGTAGACAAGTAAAAAAGAAACTAAAACATATATATTGCACATCCTCCCATCACACAGAGTCCATCAAACATTTAGCAGATGCAACTTCTATTGCACCAACCCTTATTGCACTGAATATTATTGCACTGACCCAGTTTATATTGCACAAATCCCTATTGCACCAACATGAGCAGCTTATAGGTCACATATGCTCACATGACTGTGTTTCTCTCAGCCACAGTTATAGCTGTTTCTTAAATGTTTGGAGACTTGAACAGTCCCTCACTGATAAGGGAAGACTGTTCCAAATCTTTGCACCCTGGACTGACAGGACATTTTGAGAGAACGCTGTTGGTCTTAGTGGAAGTTCACAGTCTCCTCTGACCGAGGCCCGGGTCACTCGTGTAGAACCACAGACAGATTTCTGCTTGATGAACTCATTCATTGCAGAAGGGGCCAAATGGTGTAAAACTTTGTAAATTAAGCAGGATGATTTAAATAATTTAAAATTTGAGAAATTTAATAGATTATATTTGTCGAGTATTTTGCAATGATGGTAAGAAAAAGGTTTCTTGTCTATAATTTTCAGTGCGCTTTTGTCGCATGATTCAATAGGTTTAATGACAGAGAGGCCAGTGTAGGACCAACTGGTAATACAATACTCAATATGAGAGAATATCACTGAGTGGAGAAATGTAAGTGCTGCTTTATCAGTCAAAGATGCTCTAATATGTTTGAAATTACGAATATTAAAATTTATATTTTTTTTGTCCCATTTCTTTTTACAGTCTATGGACATGATGTCAAATGGAGGAAACCGAAAAGAAAAAACCGTGCATACTGTTAAGGTCCTTTAATATTGTAAGCCCTCTTGCTAATACCATAATGGTACTTTCTGCAGTGTAATAACTATTCTACCTCATATCACAATTCATCATTTGCCTTAATGCTGTCAATCCCATTTAACATGTGTACTCTGATGTCATCATCCCCTGTGGAGACGTGACAGCCCTGGTCTGTACTGTGTTGTCATTGTGCATTTTTAGAATATATTACCTTAACACTGTCCTTGAGAGACCTGACCCTGACCCTTCAGCACCTTTCTTCTGTTATCAGAATAATGATATGCTAGTGCCAAAAGTCTTTATGTCTGGTTTGTTTCACAAATTCAGTAAAAAGAGTATAGCCTTTACACACACATCAGCCTACCCTCACTTGACATAGAAATATTGCAGAGGCATTCTAACAGAGAAGGTACAGTGAAAGGTTAAAGGATATCATTATGCATTTACATACACACTTCAGGTTCTCTGTGCATGTGTGAAGACATTTGTTAGTTTCTTGTTGGTATGTAAAAATAAATGTAGAGGAGAATTCTGATAACATTCTGGCCTTGACAAAATCTGGAGGAATAAACCACCAGGTTATAAGGCCTTGAAAAGAAAACCTCAAAGAATATCTTGAAAGCAACTTGCCTGACTAAGAGTTTAAAATCTAAATAGCTCTAAGGTAAGCAATAACAACAACATCTGTATTGTCAGGCATTGGTGAGAGTCAGATCCCAGCATGTGGCTGTAGAGGTCCCCTGTGGAGTTTTAAATGTAGACTGTAAACAGAGGAGCCTCTGTTTACAGTCTACATTGCTCTCACAACTCATTGTGTGTGTTCTTAAGGCTTGTGTTGAATGTAACTCTTATCTTGCCTTACATTAACCCACTGTTATGTTTATTTCATGCACTCTTTAACTGTACAGTGTTGCAGTCATTTTCTCTTACCTTTTAATGGGACAAAGGACAGCTGAGGACAAAGTTTTACTGCCCTCTACAGTTTTACAAACATTTTTACTTAAAAAACAAATAATAGTGAAAATGAAAATGTTCAGCAAAGAACCAAAGATTCTGATCTGTGGTTTCCATGAATTTAAGTTCTTTAGGGGCTGTAATGTTCACTGTGTTCATGATAAGACACCGCGTGAACAACCCTCCTGTTATCATACCCACAACATCATGTGTGGGATTTCCTGAAAACTTTGAATTCACAACCTCCCAAACAAGGTCATAGTTCATGAGTTCACTGGTTCTCTTGAAGGCAGCATGTGTCCATCAGCCTGATTGTGTCCTCCTGTGTAATTTGTCTCACCTATGTTTAATTACCCTGGTGTGTATTTTGTCTCTGTGCTTCACCACTTCTGTGTTAGTCCATTGTCGATGCTAAATGTCTCTGTTTGCTCTATGTTTTTTCACAGGATTTCCTCAGAGCCCTTTTAATGTTTTCCCTGCTTCTAGATTTTTTTCCTTAGGATTTAGTTTGTTTTTGGACCACTTAGGAAGTGTGTTTTGTATTTGCAGCTCTGACCATCAGTTTAATAAATAAATATTCACTTAACCTGTGTAGCTCAGACTGGTTAAATCATATAAATAATTAACATCACTACTAACGTATTATTTAACCTCAGCTAAATACTAACCAAAGCCCCATTCAGGATAATCTTCGGCTTAATGGCTGGCAACAGAATACTAAACAGGAATTTGGAGTGTATGTAATTTTGGTCCTCATTGTATTTCTTTATGCTATTGTGGCTTGAAGGGAAGCGGATATCAAATGAAACAACAAATTGATTGATAAGCTGCCTCATGAGACATTATCATACTGGATGCATGTGACTGATGTGTGTGCCAGCCAGGGGTTGCGTTAACCAAATATTTCCTGTTGTTGACCGAATTTTTTGATGAATGATGCAAAGATTTAGAGGCTGTCTGTCATTACTGACTGGCTGGAAAGAGAGGGGGGATCCAGTGTGCCATTGCACTCACACAGACACATGCACAAAGTAAACCATCTCTGTTTTTTGTGACAGTCATTAGGGTGTTTTCTTAATTAAAATAGCATCAGTCTGAAACGTCTGCTGCAGCAGAAGTATCTAATAGTGATAATTCCGCATTGTCACATTACCCTGAGGAGATGTCAGTGCAAAGTGTGATGTTTCAGGACCAAAGTGCAATTTTCCCTGTCTGCACAGAGACACCCAAACCAGCAATAAAAACACCACTTTGGTAGGAGGTGGCAGCCCCTTACAGTGCCTTCAAAAACAAGAGCTTACAAAGCGCTTTAACATAAAAATCATATTGGACAGCTAGAAACATAAACATTCAATACTATTTTTGCCAAAGAATTAAAGTAATGTTTAAATTATCTGATGGATACAAATAACCATCAGCTAAAACGAACAACAAAACTCAAAACAAAACAAGGAAGGAGCTACAGTAACAGCAGCTTGAAGATTACCCTGCAGGGTTTGGGTTGCATGATTAAGTCCACAGATATTTGCTGACCGCTGCTCAGTGAACCATGGGTTCCAATATACAGGTAATATGAGAACTAGCCAGCTGTAAGCAGCTGTTTTTCTCCATAGAAGAAAAATGGCTCACCTTTGGGCTTTGCAAACAAAACAAAAGATGGCTGTGCTGCTGCTTTTGAATGAACAGAATTGTTCATTTGCCATCATCATAATTTGTTACAGAAATTCAGCGCCAAGAATAGAAGTGAAAGGATGATTTGTACACCTAGCAGCATATACCTTTGTTTTCAAGGAAGAGAAGGCTGCTGATTGAATCACATTCAAATATTTGTTCCACCATGACTAACCATTTTAATTCTCAGAGAAGGTAAACATGCTTACATTGTTCCAATTTAACACTATATCCCAACTGAACACGTTCATCCAATGCTGCACTTTATAATACCACATCACACAGCAACCCTGCATGCGTTAAATATTTGATTCTATACTCTTTATTTTCTCTTGTCAAAGCACATTTAGGTGCTTTTATTTATTTACAGGTGAAGAAACAGACGTGCAGTGCTTTATAATGATGAGGGCTCGGTTCAAAGACTTGTAATTACATAGTTCTTCTGAGTGGGAAAAGTTCCCCTATCAGTGATGAAAGTAAAAGTAAACCATTCATGCACAGAGGGTGGTAGTTGCTCCACCATCTGTATGATCAAATAAACAGTATCAGCACAGACAAAAAATGGGAAGGAAAACCCTTCAGCACCTTTCAATCTCCCTTTTCCCTCGGTCTTGCCCCCAATGCAAGTGACAGAGATGAAATTAGAAACAGGGCATCAAGGGTGAAACCATGCAGTTTTGTCACATACAGAAATTGAGACACTAACATATGGTTTTGTGTGATCAGCCTAATTTTGTTGCAGTGTCTTGCTGGCGTTTTTTCAGGGCACAGCGTAAATCAGCATGGTGACAGTATATTAATATTGTGCTTTCATTTTGTTATTCTGCCTCCATGTCACATACAACAAATTAAAGGTAAGAATTAATTATGAAACATTCAACTCATTAATGTCAAACATAAATACATTTTATAAAGAGACTATTGGAGAGCTCATCATCCTCATAATAGATTATTTCTTTGCACAAGACAAAAAGTCTGCAGCATCAGGACTTCTCTCTTCCCCCCCATTTACAGTGCAAGTACCACTTTCCCCTGGACCACAGGATGGATCTACCAATGTGACGTCTGCAGTTTAAGCCCACTGGCTTAGAGAGGCAAGGCAAGTGCATAAAAAATGTAGAGCGGTTGAAAACGTGCCGTTGCACTACACTAAACTGACCATTTCAAAAAGACTTGACTGGTCAACCAATCAGAATGAATTGACCCTCACAGGGAAGTCAAGGCCTTAAAGAGGCTGGACCAACATAGGAGAAGGTGAAACTGGTAGGATTTGGATCATCAGTGGTCGTGAATATATTCTAGCAGTCATTAGGATTGAATATATGAATTGGAATTAAGGCAAAATATGCCCTCCTTTGGCTTAAAGAGGCTACTGTCAGTGAAGCGGGTACCATAAAACCCTGAATATAGGTCTCACTGGTGCATACGCTGTCTCTGGGTCTTGTTCACTCGTAAGGGTAAAATGGACCTCCCTGTGGAGGTCTTCTGGCCATGTCCAACTTGGAGAAGACCCTGAGGCAGACCCAGAACCTGCTGGAGGGATGATATTTGCTGTGTGGTCTAGTTAGGCCCTCTGTTGAACTGCTTGGCCTGCTGCCTCCATGACCTGTCCCCCTGTTAAGTGGAAGAGAATGGATGGATGGTTCGGAAGCTGCAGTCAGTTTTTAGGAGTCCCCCTAAGGAAAACTGGGTATTAACTGTCATTCTGCGGGATGTCTTACTTTGTGTTTATCAAAATCTATAACCTGCAATGACTAACGGCATTGTGGCTATTTTAGAACCATTGGCATTTGAAGTGTAAGATAGCCCTTCTGCTTCTATTACAAAACCCAAAACCAATGAAGTTGGCACGTTGTGTAAATCGTAAATAAAAACAGAATACAATGATTTGCAAATCCTTTTCAACTTGTATTCAATTGAATACACTGATTGGGAGTTTTGTCAGATTGGGAGTTTTGTCAGAGAACTCATGTTTGTATTTGTTGCAGCTGGAGAACCTAAGTTGAGTTTAGGGTCTGGCTCCTAACCCGACACATAAGATGGACCATCCTATATATTTTACTAGTTTGTTTAGACAACAGCCCATAGGAAATGTTTGGGAATGAGCAGCTTTAGTAGCCCTCTGATTGGTGGGATGTTTGTCAAGTGACTGAATAATGTACGCATGTCAAGAGAAATCAGTGCATGTTAAGCCTTCTACCTCAACAAGCTTGCAGGCACTAGCCCATGAATTGTTGAGTAAAAGGTCTTATAGTAAGGTGTTGGGTAATAAAGTTTGGTATTGTACTGCATGGCACACTGTATTGAATAAAATGGTTTAGTATAATGAATTGTATCAAAACAAACTAAATCATGTTTAACCTGAATCCTATCAAGTCAAGTTATATCCCTTTAATACGATGTTAAATCTCAAGAACTGCATTATATCATACAGTATCAAACCATGCTGTATTCTGTCTTCATGTTTTGTGTCATTCCACTATGTTGGATTGGATCTTATTATATCGATTGGTATCCTGTTGTATTGTATCATGTGCTATCGTGTCTTGTGAGATAGTGTTCTAATGGGTTAGATTGAGATAAACATAATATTGAACATAAACATTATAAATATCTTTCTCTTTCAATACACTTCCCTTTTACATCAACACATCCCTTTATTTTTTTCATCCACTGATCATAGCAGTGCAGCAGGTCTTCTTCATGCAGTTGTCTCAGAATCTCTATCGTTCTTCTCTTGACTTCTGACACCAGCTCAAAACGTGTTCCTTCGAGCACAGATTTGATCTTATGAAAAAGAAAAAGTCACATGGTGCTGGATCAGGCGAATAGAGCGTGTGATGGGGAGTCTGGGAGGGAAAACTGCTTAACTGAGAGTGCAGTGTGAGGTGGTGCATTGTCTTGATCAACACTGAAACTGTTTTCCTCCAGACTTTTTCTTGCATTTTTATTTTCCAAAACCTGTTTATAAAAGTGTTGATTCACTGCTGACCCTTCTGGAACCCTGTCCTTTAAAATTATACCCTTAATGTCAGAGAAAACAATCAACATAGCCTTGAAATTGGACTTGTTTGTTTGTTTTTCTTTTTTCTTTCTTTCTTTTCTTTATCTTTTTTGGCGCATTTTCTGCCTTTAATGGTGGATATGTTTGTAAAAGGGGGTGAGAGAGTGGGGAGGACACTCAGCAAACAGGCCTCAGGCGAATCAAAACCGGGTCAGCCCAGCATATATATGGTATACGCATGGTCACTGCCACACCAGCACCCTTAAGAATTGCTTTGTAATGCTTTCTTCGTCCTTGGTAATGTGGTGTTTTCCAAAGAATTGACTTTCATTCTTCTCAGGATCATATCAGACGATCCAGTTTCATTGCATGTAATCACTCCTAAAAAATGTTTTCCTTCATTTTGTTCTAATTTTTTTTTTTTTTTTTTTTTTACAAATTTTCTTATGTTTTTCCTTTTGATCAGGAGTCAGAAGTTTTGGGACAACTTTGACACACACTTGTCATGTTCAGGTTTAATGCATAATTTGCTGAACTCTCTCTTTGTCAATGGAGACCATTTCTGCTATCACTCTTATACTGAGTGGTCAGTCATTATGAACAATTTGTTTACTTTGTTGAATATTTTCAGATTTTTTTTTTATGTGTATGGGCACCCAGGATATTCATCAACTTGGACATCCTCTCTGCCTCTTGCGTCATTCAAACACATGATACATGCAGTGTTCCTCATTACCCTCAGTTAATGTATAAAATGATTTGGCTGCTGTTTTGTTCAATTTCAAAAAAATAAAAATCAAGTTATTGCATTACTCAACTTTTAACCTAATCATTTTCCGATACCCTAGCAAGAAATGCGCACTTCAAAATTTTAATATATTACACTGTGTATAAGTGTGAATCACGCGGTTTAATGCTCATAAGCACAGTCTCATCATTTAAGAGCCATACTCAGTGTATCTAAGACATATGGTTTATTTGTATTTTTGGCAGACTAAGAACCAGTTGCCTTCTCGTTTGATGTTAAAGCCCACCAAAACATTTACCTTAAAATAGCTCTCTCTGAATCACATTTGCACTCAACTCTCTTACCCAAGGGTGAGGCACACTTGAGAACTCAAGGGTCTCTCGTCTGCTCTAATACCTGGCTGTATGCTAGTGCAAAACTGGACCCAATATCCTACAGGCAGAGACTAATTTGGATGCTGATGATCCTTGTGTTGTGCTGAAATTGATGATCTCATAGCAAAGGGGTTGTTTTCCTTAGACCAAATCATGTTTTCCTAATTCCCCTGAGGGAGTATTTCCAAAGGGATTAATAAAGTTCTATCTAATCTAATCTACAAAACCCAAAACCAGTGAAGTTGGCACGTTGTGTAAATCGTAAATAAAAACAGAATACAATGATTTGCAAATCCCTTTCAACCTATATTCAATTGAATACACAGCAAAGACAAGATACTTAAAGTTCGAACTGGTAAACTGTGTTATTTTTTGCAAATATTAGCTCATTTTGAATTTGATGCCTGCAACATGTTTCAAAAAAGCTGGCACAAGTGGCAAAAAAGACTGAGAAAGTTGAGGAATGCTCATCAAACACTTATTTGGAACATCCCACAGGTGAACAGGCTAATTGAGAACAGGTGGGTGCCATGATTGGGTATAAAAGCAGCTTCCCTGAAATGGTCAGTCATTCACAAACAAGGATGGGGCGAGGGTCACCACTTTGTGAACAAATGCGTGAGCAAATTGTCGAACAGATTAAGAACAACATTTCTCAACGAGCTATTGCAAGGAATTTAGGGATTTCATCATCTACGGTCCGTAATATCATCCAAAGGTTCAGAGAATCTGGAGAAATTACTGCATGTAAGCGGCAAGGCCGAAAACCAACATTGAATGCCCGTGACCTTCGATCCCTCAGGCGGTACTGCATCAAAAACCGGCATCACTGTGTAAAGGATATCACCACATGGGCTCAGGAACACTTCAGAAAACCACTGTCAGTAACTACAGTTCGTCGCTACATCTGTAAGTGCAAGTTAAAACTCTACTATGCAAAGCGAAAGCCATTTATCAACAACACCCAGAAACGCTGCCGGCTTCGCTGGGCCCGAGCTCATCTAAGATGGACTGATGCAAAGTGGAAAAGTGTTCTGTGGTCTGACGAGTCCACGTTTCAAATTGTTTTTGGAAAGTGTGGTCGTCGTGTCCTCCGGACCAAAGAGGAAAAGAACCAGCCGGACTGTTATAGGCGCAAAGTTCAAAAGCCAGCATCTGTGATGGTATGGGGGTGTATTAGTGCCCAAGGCATGGGTAACTTACACATCTGTGAAGGCACCATTAATGCTGAAAGGTACATACAGGTTTTGGAGCAACATATGTTGCCATCCAAGCAACGTCTTTTTCATGGACGCCCCTGCTTATTTCAGCAAGACAATGCCAAGCCACATTCTGCATGTGTTACAACAGCGTGGCTTCGTAGTAAAAGAGTGCGGGTACTAGACTGGCCTGCCTGTAGTCCAGACCTGTCCCCCATTGAAAATGTGTGGCGCATTATGAAGTGTAAAATACAACAACGGAGACCCTGGACTGTTGAACAACTTAAGCTGTACATCAAGCAAGAATGGGAAAGAATTCCACCCGAAAAGCTTCAAAAATTGGTCTCCTCAGTTCCCAAACGTTTACTGAGTGTTGTTAAAAGGAAAGGCGATGTAACACAGTGGTAAAAATGCCCCTGTGCCAACATTTTGCAATGTGTTGCTGCCATTAAATTCTAAGTTGATGATTATTTGCAAAAGAAAATAAAGTTTCTCAGTTCGAACATTAAATATCTTGTCTTTGCAGTGTATTCAATTGAATATAAGTTGAAAAGGATTTGCAAATCATTGTATTCTGTTTTTATTTACGATTTACACAACGTGCCAACTTCACTGGTTTTGGGTTTTGTAATCTAATCTAATCGAATCTAATGATGTGTTATACAGAGGGGACAAATTGGCATAGACTCAAGGTTTGAGACTCAGGCCCAATCATTCATTTTGTTGGTCCAGCTCACAGTAAATAAGAGTCGACTGTAATTCTCCACACATTGCTTGTCATTGTCCACATCTGACGCTTGAGCAGCCAACTTCAATACAGACAAGCAAGGCACCCAATCAGCTGGTAAAACAGAGTAAATCCTTTTGAATGTCTCTTTGTTGGAAAAATGCCCAAGGCATTCTCTAAACTTGTGTTACGGTGACTTATACAATGAACAACATGTGCGTTTGTTAGCCTTCGTTGCCTCTCTCCCCTGATGATGTGATGGTTGGTCTACAACTGTATTGTAGTACATAAAACCATGATATGGCAGAAAAAGTTGGGGACCACTGGTACTGAGGATGTTTACCAACAATTCTGCAGCAACTGGGTGATGCTATCATGTCAGTATGGATGAAAATCTCTGAGGATTGTTTCCAGCGTCTTGTTGAGTCATTGCCACAAATAGTTAAGGTCTGAACAGGATTTAACTAGTGTAAAAAAACCTGAACAAGGTAAAAAAAAAACAAAACAGCAAAACCCATCCCATAAATATAGACTCTGAGGACCAAGGATTCAGGATGTATAATACAGAAATGAATCAAAACATCAAGGAGACCAAACAGCAATAACAGACAGATTGGGTCAACAGACTGTATGCTCTGGTTATTCTGAGCTCTGATACTGTTTAAACCCCTTATGGTATACTCTCTTTCCTTACACAGTATCTTAAAGCTCATATAATTGACCTCAGTTTGCCTTGTTAAACTGAAAAGGCATGTGTTAGTATTCAGAGGCGTTGACAGCACAATGGTGGTACTAATTTTACTTTGAAAATAGCTGCTAATGAGTGTCATGTAATGGCTTTCACACAAACATCCTAATTAGTCTTTGTGCTCTTACAAGCATGGCCATTTTCTTTGCAGCCAAAAGTGGTAGTTGCCAGGAGCACTTGGACATATTTGAGGTTTATCAATGAAGAAAATAACATAATCTTTGGCCTTACCACCTTTATGCCTTGCTCTCCTAATGATTTTAACCAAGCATTGCACAAGGATGACGCACATGTTGCTTTTTATCCATTTCTTTCTTTGTCGTCTAACCACCAGGAGAAAAAACAACCTGTCAAAGTGTCCAATCCTTTTAGAATCACTGAACAAATCCAATATCATGTTGTTGTGCCCTTGTGGCCCATGAAAATATCAGGATGTCATGCCCTCTCACTCTGCTTGCAGTCCCCTGTTCCTTATCTCATTTATTGTGTGAGCAACATGAAAGCAGGTGACACAGAAATCTGAAGTATGTTAACACTATATGGGCAGCCTACACATTCTCTCTTATGCAACATACCATGCAGACTTGTGCATATGCTTTTGTCAGGACTGCATGTAAGGATGTATGTGTTTACAACATTGAAACGCCTTCAAATAAATCACAGTCAGATGGTTCAAAGAGATGAATGAGGCAGATTTTTTTCATAACATCAGTAAGGAAAACTCTCTATGGAGATTAAGAGAAAATAGTAATCTTGTTTCTGTACATTACCTCAAAATAATCACGTTTTTCACAAAATGCTTACTGCCATCATTAGTGGGTGTCAAAGGGGGCTCATGCAAGCCTAACTTTATAAAGTTTAAATGTCACACTTATGTTGGGGTTGTAACTTCCTCTTGTGTTTAGGTTTAAGAGGTCACTTCTGTTTTTCAGAGTTGTGATGAATGAGCAGATGGCTGTGCACAAACCAAGTTCAACACTCCAGCTGTCTTCAAATAAATGGCTTTGTATCCATTTGGTACAGTTACAAGCTTGTGTTGCTGCTTCTGAAATATTAAAGGCAACAATACACACTGCTAACAAACAGCACCTTATGTTTCAAACCTTTGAATGTTTATATTCAGTGTGCTCTCAACATGTTGTTGTTGAATTGAGTATAATATAATAATGTGTACCATACATTTGAAGACTAAAACTGTAAAGACTTTCCAAAGACTGTTATCTGACAACCTTGCACATAGTAGACACACTGCCGACAACTCTCAGAGTCATCTATATGCAGCAAACAATGTCAAACGCAGACGACAGAAGTCAGTGTTCATAATAAAATAGCAGATGAACAAAGTACATCCTAACTTACAATAATTGTACTGAAGAAAGAAAGCAACACGTCTATTCCTCCTTTAAATTTGAGGTCAGGGGGAGGGGATTTTAACTTGGGCAGGAGCTCCTCTCTACCAGGTCTACACAGCCCAGGCTCTGTCAGTGCTCCTCATTATGCTGTCTCCAGTGCTGGCCCTGTTCACAGCAGCCCTGCTGTATCTGAGGGTAGTTTTGAGGATCTGTCAGCTTTGAACCTGTAATTGGAGAATGAAATGTTTTTGTTCTGTAGAAAATAGCAGCCCGAGGCTGCTCTTCCGATGTGAGAGAAACCTGCATTCAAGCAGATCTTCTTTAGCACTTTGCTGATGTGCAGTGGAAACACACTTTTAAATGTCCAGATGCACATTTTAGTTTATGTTACTCTCCCCACAAGGATGATGTCATCAGCCCTTCCCACTTGCCTCAGTGAATTACGGTGCATTCCAGTTGTACTGGGAAGTCGGGATTTCCTAGTTCTGAGTGGGAAATTTCAACTGGAATGCCCCCCGAGGACGAAATTTCCTACTGGGGGATCCTCACCACCCCCGGGTTGACAATTGAAGATGGCTGCCCCCAGTGTAAACAGTTATTAAGCTCCTGTAATAGTCTGCTTATTAGCCTTTCTGACTAGTGTTTGTGGCACAAAATCAGCCGTATACATAGTATAGTTTGAGGTATATATTGTCATGAACCAGACCAGAAAATAGGACCCAAATGCAGGACACGAGACGTAAAGAGAGTTTCCAAAAATCGAGGTTTTAATGGCAAAAGAGGTCGGTACACAGGAAGGCAAAACAAGACAGGCAGAGGTATCCAAAACGCTAGGCTAAAGGTTGAGTCGAATAAGCTAAACAGGATCCAAAAATAGACGAAGACTAGACTGTGAGAATGCTGGAACGTGACACAAGGTACCAACGAACTGGCAACAAGACAGGGGAAGACACGGGGTTTAAATACATGAGGTAATGAGGGTAAATGGGAAACAGCCAGGGAAGCACAATCAGGGATCAGGTGTGACAAAGCCAGACAGGAAGCAAAACCTACGGAGACAAGGAAAGACAGGTGAATTTTCAAACTAAAACAGGAAGTACAAGACAAGACACAAAACATGAACCAATACCGGGTAATTAAACTAAACACAGAAGCAGGATCATGACATATATATGGAAATGCTGCTATAGTGTTATATACATTCTTAATGTGGTATGTGCAAACTACAGTGCAGGGCGTACTAACAACGGCTAACACAACGGGATACAATTGCCTAGTAGATCGACACTTTTTTTCTGACTTTTTAACTGGAACGCTGATAACTCGGAGATGACATCAATCCCACTTCCCTCCTCCAAGTTCCAATGTAAATGGAACGCAGCATTACCCTGACAATTAGCTTCTCCACTCACACTTCAGCTCACTCAGACTTCACGCGATTAAAGTACTAGTGGGTGGGAGGAAATTATCCTGGTGCTGCCCGAGTGAAAAACTTGGCTGCTTGCATTCACACATCCAGCTAACCGATGTAAAGTCTGGATAATTTCAGTTTTCATTTGCAAACTCAAATGGGGTTTGTGACTATATTCACTGCATTCAAAGCTATGTCCTCTTGTGCTTATTGTAAGGCCCCTTTGTGTCAGTCTGATCCCTGTTGTAAGAGTTAACTTTTTCAGGTAACAGTTGGACTTGGAGAGTATCAGTTTTTTTGTACTCCATGCTCTTTCTGTCACCCAGGGGTGCAGACATGATGACATAGCACAGTATCCGTCACGCACTCTTTTTGCAGTGCATTTTCATTTCTGCTGGATCAGAGTGCAACATTCTCTGGTGATTTATTTTTTCAAGTGTTTGATGCTGGAAATATACACTTTGTTTCATCACAATTATTTCGCAATTGATCCTTTCTTGTCATCTGACATCAGGCTGAGGACAGGACTCTGTGAACTTTTTGTAATTTGATTCATATACAGGCTTTTATGCAAATGCTCTACATTTATTTATAAAACACTAGTGTGATTGTGCTGATTCTGTTTGTTTCTTTTGATTTATAATGTTTTCCTCTGTTCCTACTGTTTCTTCTTATTAAAATTCAACACACGACAGACAATTATACAGCTTAACAAGAGGTAGTACGAAAGCCTTAACTTTTATGATGAACACATGTAGATAAGTATTGAGATTAGTATTAAATTAGTATTTAATCCTCTGTTAACAAGATTAGAACACATTTAAATGTCAACTATACCTTTCATTTATTGCTCTGTGTAAAGGTTGTACCTTTTACACAGCCCCATAGAAACCCTTTCTCATTTAAGTCAATCTTAATAAAATATCTTGTTTTTTTCACAAGAAACAAGACGTTAAAAATAGCTGAAAGGAAAATAACATAAATTTAATTTATCATGCCAAAACCACACTTACAGACAGCTATTTGGTAGTAGCATTATATTTTTAACAGTAAACTGAAATCTGGACAGGTGTATTTGTCCTATTTTCTGTCAAATTATCAAATTGCACAAAAAGCCAGCAATATTCATCAGTCAGTCCAAATGAACATTGTTTTTCAAGATTTAAATTGGATAAACAGCCTTAAATGCCAAAAACATGAGGATAATAATGCAAACAAGAATAAAACTGACCCTGTTTAATATTCTAATTTACATCCATCCATCCATGCCTTTCTCCATCTGTTCATACATCCTAGAATCCACATCCATCTATCCAGGTAGACCAGCCAGCTAGCCATCCATTATCAATCCATCTGCAATTATTCATCCATCAATCCATCCATTCTTCCAACAATCTTTCGAGCATACAGTTATCCTTTCTTTTTCATCCATCTAATATCCATACTTTCACACACATCAATTTACAAAAGCCATCCATCCATTCATCCATTCATTCACCCTCATATCCACATCCATCCATCAAGACAGCCATTTGCATGTCCATTCATCATCTATCAATCAAGTGTACAATCTTACATACATGAACTGCTTATTCATCATTTCCTTACATAAATGTTGCACCCATCCATACATCCATCTTATGTACATGCAGTTACCCTCATCCATCAGATTGCCATACTTTCACACACATTCATCTATCCATTCATCATCCATCCATCTAACATTCTTACATACATACAATTGCGCTTTTTTTAATTTATTATCCATACTTTCACACACATCCAGCCAGCCAGCTTTTCACAATCCATGTCTTTTCATGTGACAAGGTAAAGAGTAATACATTAATAATTTAGTGAGAAAAATAAGTTAATTAGGTACAAGAATAATGAGTTCATGTTGTCAGTAATCTTAAAGAGTTAACAGAGGATAAAAGTGTTATTCGCCCATGATCTAAGTTCATTTTGAGTTCTTAAAATCATAAATACATTAAAATAATTTTAAAAGACAGTTCTGTGTTACTATGTAATGTTTTAGATGCTTAAAGTGTGTTTAACATATTGTAATTAATTAATTTCTTGTTTAAAAAAAAGGCAAGACTTAGTTGTGTTTCTCTGTGCTCTGTTAAGCAGGCAGAGTTAGGGATTGATTGCTTTTGTCTAGCTCCCTCTACAGGGAAATTCGTGTTGTTTTGTCTTTGTCCATTAAACGCTCTTGATAAGGAAACATCACGGCATCACTCTCATAATTATTTCACCCGTTTTTCATGGGTGTAACATTCATACATTCGTGCATCCATCCATCAATTTATACATACATTATTCATCCAGACAACCACACATCCATTGGACTTCTATGTACACTCATACATACAAACATAAAATACCAACCCACCCATCCAGCCACAATCGCTTATCCATCTCCTCCATCTTTTCCTACATACATTCATCCAACCATCAATTAATTTATGTATCCATCCATCACTTCATCATCTGCCTGTCATTTATGCATATATGTGTAATCTGCCCATCCATTATTTATCAACCAATCTTTATCCATCCATACATCCCTGCTCTGTCTTTTTTCCATCCATCCATCCATCCATCCATCTATCCATCATCCATACATTCATCCATTTTTATTTCCTTTCTTAGGACTGCAAAATGTCTGCAGCGCCCCCCTGAGGGATCCTAGGGAGCTCCCACATCAGGGAGAAAATGTAACCACTCGAGAAAGGTCAGTATCTACCACCCTCCTTTGATATGTCCAAAAGGCAGCCCACTGGCTTTCTGATAAGATGCACAAATCACCTTTTTTTCTGTTGCCATCAAAAGCTCATGATCATAGGTCAGGCTTAGATGATTAACAGCTTAATTAAAAGTTTTACAATTCAGGTTATCTTCCACTTCACCAGGACAGTCTTGCATTACATCTGCATTACTGCAGATAATACACAATAACCTACAGGAGGTCTTAATTCCCACTGTTCCAGAGAAAAATAACTTCTGTTTATCTTTCCTTGTTTATGTTAAAAAAAGAAAATCTCAGGTGGCCCCAAGGTTCAATAGGTACCTGTAGTAGGAAGTTTATGCTGTTATTGGAAGAGCAATACTGTTAACATGTTTTTCTCTGCATTTTATATTCTTTCATCGCGATCATACTGGAGAAAAAGCTCAAAATGTTTGAAAAGATGTACCAAGAACAAATTGCCATTTTCCAGCTGAGTGCCATTGCTACTTGTAGGTGTTGCCCTACTTGGCAGCAAAGTGTCCCAATGTAACCTTACAATATATTGATACAAAATCTGGCTGAAGAAAAGCTATTGGGCCCTATTTTGATGCTGGGAAGCATCTTGCCTAAACCACCCGGCACACAGCGTTTATGGTGTGTTGGTCTGTATTAAGCTATTTTGAGGACACATGTTCTTGGTGCAAAAACAGGCGCAGGGCAGAAAGAGGATGGATAATGTGGCTTAATTGTATGTGGGTGTGTTTTAGACACAACATAGATCAACCCAATCAAAGTGTCTTCTCTCATTCCTTTTCAACCAGTGTGCGCCTAGTGGCTGGTGCTTTGCTATCCAAACAGCGGGCTGAGCTGTTTGCTCTGAATTTTAATGGGATACTGATTTCCTCTCCTTTTATTGTCTCACTAAACTCAAAGAACAGTCAAAGAGCACTTTATGAAATATGTTACCCCTTACATACTGTTCGGGTCAAATTTGACCCGTGTTGACATTTGACAGGAGTAAAAACACCTGGCAATCCCTCTTTTCACAGAGATGACCATGAAAACATTTTCAAAACTTTTCGCTTTGGACGCCGGTTTCAAAAGTTTGAAGATTCAGGCACTCCGGGCACCGTTCTTGTGTAAACGGAAGGCACAAACACAACAAAAACTCTCCATTTTCATTGATGAAACAGATACAGCCTGCTTCAAATGTGGGAAATACATGTGCAAGATCTACACACGGAAAGTGTCCCACCTCAGCTTTGAATGCAGAGACTAGTTCCCAATAAGCACTTTATATCTTTTTATATAGCGGTGAGGACAGTGTTCAGTGGTTATTTTATGATGTCCAAAAGTTCCAGGATGTTCATGTAATTTTCAAGGTCAAATACATATATTCAAATCCATATGGCGTTTATATTTTTAATTTCTTACATATATTACATGACATTATACTGTGTAATAGATATTTTTTTTTTTTACCAAAAACGAGTGGTGTAAAACTTAAAAAATACATTTTCCCTGCTCTTTGAAACATTTACAAAAGATTAATCATTAAGTGGCACAGGCTATTTAAACATTCTGAACATGTTTAAAATTAGGGGGAAATACTTGCTACAGGGGAATTGTTGGATCGTGTCAAAATTGACCCTGACCATACTGTGAAGGTACAGAATATGAACAGCATGTAAGGATTAATGCTCATATTTGAGTGTTTTTTTTCTATAAACCGTATGCTTCAAACAAAACACTGTATAATTATCATGCATTAATCACATTAATCCCTTTGTCCCGGCTCCTAATGGATTACAGTGTAGAGCTGACCTTTTGGCAGCAGAAGCAGGTATATCTGATAGTGGAATTAGGTTTTACAGTTAATACATCAAACTACCAACAATTTATATTTGGCTTATATTTAATCCTTGCATTTTAATTAAACTTACTTCAAACAGTCATTTTCAGGGTCTGTTCTTTTGTTTAATCTACACTGATGTTTTGATGTTACATTAAAGTCAGGTCCCCTGTAGTGTCCAAGCAGAGAGTAATATCCAGTAAGTGGGCAGGTCTGTCCATCAAAACATTTCTGCAGAGGAAACTCTCGTGTGACCTCAGTTATAGCTCCTTAGATTTCCTTCCTCTCTCCTCTCCCCCTGATGTACAAATAACAGTAACAGTAACAAAGTGCTTTACAATGAGGAAAACAGGAATAAAATTACAGGAAGTCAAACAGACAAGTGTACAGGCATACATACATGTAAGCAAAGATGCAGGCATTCAATAGTGGACATGCATGAATGAACCTTAATTCAGCAATTATTTGAAGGCAAATACAGTTTAGGAAGAATATGTAAAGATGTCAACTCATAAAAATAAGTTGTCTGTGGATATTTTAAAGAAACCACAGAATCAGCACACCTAATACTATGCTTGGACAAATGGTCTGTGAAGATGGTATGATCAATTATGTCAAAGGCAGCTCATATGTTTAATAATATTAAAATGGAAAATTCACCCTCATCTGCTCACATGAAAATGTCATTTGAAACCTTTAAAAGAGCAGTATCTGTGCTGTTTTTTGGCTGAAGTCAATCTAAAAAGTTGTGCCCTTCCATTAGATGGAAAATGTGATGTGTTGATGTGTAATTTTTTTCCAGGATTTTGGGATAAAAGCGAGTTTAGAAATTGGTTTGCAGTTGACTAAGTCCATGGCTAATAGGGAGGGTTTCTTAAGAAGAAAGCTACACTTGCAGTTTTCAAATAATCAGGAACAGTGCCAGAGGAGAGACACTGGTCAAAGGGTGAATAAGGTTTTTTTCAAGTGGGGTTGCTGCACGCCCATGAGCACGAGTAAAGATGATCGCCAATAAAGCAACTTGCAAGCTTTGTCACTAAAGTTAATTATCCAGGGACAGACGCTTGCTGTCATGTAGCAGTCAGTGATACCATTGGAAGCCTCATAATTACCCCACTTTAAAGTTAAAACTACACAAAAAACAACATTGGCACAACTGGACGCTACAGTAAGATTCTTCACAGGGCTACACTTTTTCTCGACAAAGCCTCCCGGCATCCATCCCCAGATATCTACCCCCAGGAACAAAGCTCACAAGTTGCTTTTTTGGCAATTACAATGTCATTGGTTGTGTGCAATCTCACTAAAAAAACTGAACTAACCCTTTAATGATAGGAAGGAGATTTTTTTAAAATATCACTTCAGTAAAACAAAGTTTTACCAGACATAGCCCATAACAAATCCAGAGCTAAATAAGAGCTGTGTTTGTTTGTTGTGTGTGACAAATCTATTACACAGTGATGGGCAGGAAATAGAAAATATGTGTTGGAAGAAAACCCATCAGCATATATGATGGATGATTGGATGTTATACAATGTAGAGGCCAAGAGGTAGCTTTAAATGGAAACCATAATGAGTTATGGTAATTAACATGAATGCCCTCAAATGTGATTTATGAGAAAACAAATATCCTTAAGCATTCTCTTACTGAGAGTGGGAGGAAGCAGCCCATCACAGCAATTATGAACAGTCAAAGTACCTCTGACAGGTAATACATGCTGTAGAAATGGTTAAAAAACAGCTATATATCTCTGTCAGTGTTACATGGCCTACCACTTCGTGGCTGAGTTGCTGTCGTTCCCAAACACTTCCACGTTCTTATAACACAGCTGACAGTTGACTATGGAATATTTAGGAGCGAAGAAGTTTCACAACTGGATTTGTTGCACAGGTGGCATCCTATCACAGTTCCACGCTGGAATTTGCTGAGCTCCTGAGAGCGACCCATTCTTTCACAAATGTTTGTAAAAGCAGTCTGCATGCCTAGGTGCTTGATTTCATACACCTGTGGCCATGGAAGTGATTGAACACCTGATTCTGATTATTTGGATGGGTGAGCGAATACTTCTGGCAATATGGTGTATATGACATGAATCCATCCAGCATGAATCCACCATGAGTACAGCACTTGGTCACATTTTTCATACACCATTTTTATCAGTCAGTGCTAAATTGAGGGTCTTTACATGGCAATGTCAGAGAACCCATGTTCTATAATATATCATACTGAGTTTCTCCATTATTAATCATAATTTATTAAATGGAAGCTTTAAGGAATTGATTTGCATTCCACAATGGTGCATGCTCAGGGTAAATACCAATCAATCAGCCCTTATCCTCTGTCTGTATTATCCCAGCCATTATTCCCTGCCATGCAACCTTCCACGTGCCCCTTTTATGTAATAAAAAAAACAGACCTATGCTGCAAGCTGTTCTAAAGCTCCTATTTGCATAATCCTTAGATAAAAACTACAATATTTTTTACATGCTATAGCATGCGTGTTGCAGGAGTCCCTGTTGGCCTAACTCATGTGGAGGAATATTTTACCAAGGCTATGCATTTGATTTCATTTATTTATACCTCAATGACTAAAAAATAAGGAAATGGTTCAACCTGAAAGCAGCAGTGTAGGTTTGAGACAGAGGTATGGTTTGTGATATTAAGCAGAGGAAGGAAAATCAGACTTGTTGTGACATTTTCAATATGTGCATTTGGGTTTTTCTCAGTTTTGCAAGACATAATTATATGATCGGGACACTGATATACCCTCACTGGCTACTTTATTAGGTACACTTTGCTGGTACCATGTTGGCATAGATTGAACAAGGTGCTGGAAATGTTCTTCAGAATATGGATCCACATTGACCTAGTAGCATCAATGCTGTAGTTTTGATGGTTTCACATTCTCGATGCCAATCTCTTATCACCTCATCCCAAAGTTGCTCCACTGAAGTTAGATCAGTGGACTATTGAGGCAACTGGAGTGAAATCATGTTCAAGAAACCATGTTGAGATGATTTGAGCTTCGTGGCGTGGTGCATTATCCTGTTGGGAGTAACCATGTGTACACTGTGGTCACAAAGGGATGTGCATGGTCAGCAACAGTACTCAGGGTGGCTGTGGCATTGAAACAATGCACACCTTGGCTCTAAAGCTGCTTATTCACCAAGCAGTCTGGTTCAGTTTAGCTCTGTACAGCACGCAATTACTGGTGTTTCCACTGTAAGATAAGCAGAAAAGGCACCCAAACAACTGATCCGAAGAGGTGGAGCTAAAAGTGCTGCAGTCTGTGGATTTTTACAAAAATCATCAATTCCCATGTGACAGCAGCAAAAACAATTAATGCTGCAAGCAGTGTTGGTCAGGTCTTTGCTGTGTCGCACGTCGCTCATGCCCATTTGACCCACAAAGTCTTTTTTTAAAGTTTCATTTGACACTGTTTAACCTGCTTTAAGTTTAAGGGTTTTTTTTTAAACTCCTCAAAGGTGGTCCTCCCTCTTTCCATATCACATGTTCCTGCTATCTGTTACTCTCTGTAGACTGCTATCTGTAGAGCTTATAATGGGTGTGTATTACATGTTCCATCTTGCAGAGTGAAACTGAGTGAACCTTTTTTTACCTTTTATGTTTTATGATAACACCTCCTCACAGATGCCACAATTTTGACCAAATCTCACTAAAAATATATTTTGATTGAACATATTGTCAGGAATCCATCCATGTAATTTTTAAAGCTGTAGGATTTTTGTTTTTTGAATGGGGAGAGCTGGGAGGGCTTCTTCGGGGATGACCAACTTTGAGGACTTCTCATTCAGAAAACATTTGAGAAACAATAAATTCCTTAAGAACTTTTTGCCAACATTTTGGCATGTTGGGTATTAATTTTTATTTTATCAAATTTTTTGCTGGATCTAGGTTGTGTGCTGATTTTGGTGAGTTGTTGAGTGTATTTAGGGGTCAAATTAAGGTTTAAAGGTCCTGTGGTAAAATGAAAGAATGAAAGAAAGAAACGCAACATGAACAACAGCTCTAGCTAGAGGGGTCCTTTCCCTTAGGGCGAGGACCCTAAAAATACATATCTCAACATGCTCAAATGAACAGCGGATTAAGTGATTTGTCCTCTGTTGTTGTTGGAAAGAATATCTGTTCAAAACAATGCTCAACAGAGTACTGGAGCGCTAGAAGTTTTCCTTTGTTGCTCTCTGTTTATAATCACGTCTTACTTCAGACCACTTCACTGTGTCATGTCTTGATGTCTTGATGTAAAGTGTTGTCAATGTATGCCTGCTACTAATGTTTTAATTCATTAAATGTAAGTTTGTTTTGTCATATCTCCAAATGAGCTGATTTAGCGGCAGAGGAATATCCAATCTTCAGAATCATCGAGCAGGAGGAAATCCGTACCATCACGCACAGCATAACTCATGGCTCACCACATTTTTCTCAGGCAGTCAGTTGACCTCACTCAGCCTGCCAGAGTGAAATGATGCACTATCACTTGGGAATCATAAAACTCTGAGCCCACTGAAGACACAAAACACATTTAATGTCAAGGAAGGTCACTCTCTACAAATAGCATTTCAGCTTCTTTTTTCTGTCCTTCTGCGCTGCTCTTTAGAAACAACTATTCCTGCTTCCTGTTGCCCGTGCGCTGACCTCAAGCTGTTGAACATTTATACAAAGTAACTTTTATTTCAAATAAAATATCACAAGAATACTGTTTGACAAGCCTTCAGTCTGTTAGCTTAAAAACGCCGATACATGGATCTTGTGATGTTATTGTCTCTTCTAGCCAGTTCATTTAACACTAGGTTTGAACACTAAGTCTCAGCTATTATGTCCTGGAAATAGTCTGCCCCCCAATAAATCAAAAGCTATAACATTATCTTTATAAACAGACACATTTTATTTGTTACTTTAACTATTTAACCCTCCCAACTTCATTACATTCAATTACATTGCTTACTAATATCTCTGGAACCATACATTAGATCTGTATTGTTTTTTTGATTCAGCCTTGTTCTTTTCAGGAATTCTGTACTTGTGAATTTACAGTGACAAATTAATAAGTATTGGCGTTTTTCATATTTTCTTGATAAAACAAATAAAGCAGTAATGTAACTAGACCTCTTCTTAGAGAAAGTGACAACTTTCTGTCAATCTAATGGACCAATAGGATGTGCCAGAATTTACTTCTCTCTTTTTCTTGGCAGAAGTGTCTAATCAGGATCAGCCAAGGGTCAACAACAGAAAAGATAATTACCTTTCACTTCCAAAAGGAATTAAAAATTAGATGTGATTAATTGCATCTAAGGGGGGCACAAACACTATGGAGGGAGGGGAGGGTGGTCAGATGCAGCTTATTAACATGTACAATAAAACAGTCTGTTTTGACATAGAGGTTTTTTTTTTTTTTTTTTACCAAATTCCAATATGCGAGCAGATTTACATTGAGAGACTACAAATGTCATGGTCTGGGGACATTTCAGACCAATGTTAACTTGCCTGTCTTTGACCACTGACATTTGGTGATTTCATTATGCCCATATTTTCTGAGTTTTTAGTTTTTCATATGCAGTGTTTTATAGCCAGTTTTGTTCATCCCTAATTATATTGTGTATTAAATGGTAAATAGTAAATGGACTTGAGCTTATATAGCACTTTTCCAGTCCTCTGACTCTTAAAGAGCCAACACACCGCTGGCCACACATACCCATTCACAACCATTCACTCTAACATTCATTCACTGTTGGTTGAAGTGTCTTTGTAAGTTGTCCATTTATATTGGCTAATAAAATTCACACCCTTTCATCCCATTAACACACCAATAAGACAGCTTAGGGAGCAATTTGAGGTCAGATGTTTCAGCCTAGACAGCATCAATATGTGATCGCAGCAGATGGGCCCCTGGACCCCTGACCTTACGATTGACAGGCGAACAATTTAGGCTAACTGAGCCACCGACACTCTTGAGCCTGTACAGCACTTTGTCTTTTGCAGCTTGTTTTGAATGTGATTTATTGATAATAATTTACTTGATTTATCACTCGACTGAACTAAACTATGTGGAGCAAATGATCCCATACAGTCTTAGCTTCCAAGCCTGGAATACTGCCACTTTCTCCTTAATGTTGCCAAGTCTAATGTTTCCACATTGACATTTTTTTTATTCAAGTAAAAAAAAACAACCTCTGACAGGAAGAGAGGAGTCCAACCAACTTCCACCCCGAGCCCTGTTGCGTGCTTTCAACACTGTGATTGTGGCCCAGCCTCAAGTCCTAAATGAGAAATGCACGTATTTCAGGCACTAGTTCACACACCAGCCTCAGCCAAAAAAAAAAAAAAGGCTAGTTGGCCTGCCTCTGTTGGCTGTACTGTGTAGCAAAGCTAAACAAAACAGCTTGCAAGTTGAAAAAGTAAGTTGTTGTAAAGGTTGTGAATATAGCACATAATCACCCTTTGCTGTTTTTGTAGCTTGTTTCCACCCAAAGTCTTTAAATTAGTCATTTGCACCCTTCAAATTAATGTATGGTCAAGATCTGTGCTGAATATTTCTGTACCAAAGGTAGAGCTGATCTCTGTCACTGTGGCTAATGTTCAGGCTAACGCCATGTACCTCATACAACCCTAAATCAAAACTCTCAAACCATCTCTTTAAATGCGACCCTAAATCAATGTCACTACAAATTACAGACACAGTTGATTCTTATGGGATAAGAAACACAAATGTCTCTCGCCAAGCGTCCCATGCTTATGCACAGCACAGAGTGTTCATACTAAACAATTGAGCTGGGGTCTTATTTAAAAGGGTTTAAGGCATATTTACACATTCAGGCTGGTGCACGCTGTTTTGATGTGATTGATGATAAATAAAAAATAAGCTAACTTGTACTATCTTGAAGATTTAAAAACAAGGCAGCTGGACTGTGTTGAAAGCCATATTGCGCTTCCTAATACTGAAAAATGTGGATATTGCACAAAAAAATCCTCTGCAATCAATGCAGCCTTATTAAATCAAGGCACAGAAGATCCAACTTAAACTGAATAAAACTAAAATTTGTTGTAGAAATTTTGCCACCAGAAGGTCAAGCAGCAGTATCTTTTAAAATGCTGTTCTTAATAGCACAGCGTGTGAAATTAATTTCAAAAGAAAACAGTGTTCAGTATTAATGGAGGGCACAGTCTACTCCACACTCTGTGCTCGCTATCACACAGCAGATCTAAATCACAGGCTCTTATTCACTGTGTAAATGATCAAAGTATATCCATTAAGCCTGGAGGGCGCTCATAAGTTATCATTAACAGTTATACTGAAGGCTAAATTTGCCAGGATAAAACAATAATAAGTAAGTTAAAACGAATTTTGCCGACCAGACTTCTCTTGAATATTACAAACCCCAATTACAATGGAGTTGGGACATTGTGTAAAACATAAACTATAACAGAACACAATGATTTGGGTATCCTTTTGACATTATTTAATTAAAGACAATATATTTAACGTTCAAACTGATTGCAAATGTTCACTCATTAGGATATTACCTTGTGGGCTCTGGAACACTTCAGAAAACCATTGTCAGTTAACAAAGTTCATTGCTACATTTACAAGTGCAAGCTAGAACTGTACCATGCAAAGCAAAAGCCATATATCAACAACATCTAGTAAGCCACAAGTCTCTTTGGGCCTGGGGAAAGAGGACTTAAAGGAAAAGGACTGTTTAGACTGCTATTAGAGCGAAGTTCAAAAGTCAGCATCTGTGATGGCAGGGGTGTGTATTAGAGCCCAGGGCATTGGTAACTCACTCATCTGTGAAGGCACCTTTGTTGCTGCAAGTTTAGGAGCAACATATGCTGCCATCAAAGCAAAGACTTTTTTAGGTACATGCTGTTTATTTCAGTCAAACAATGCCAAGCCACTTTCTGCACATGTAACAACAGCTTGGCTTTGTAGTAAAAGAGTGCAGGTACTAGACTGACCTGCCTGCAGTCTAGACCTGTCTCCTATGAACATGTGTGGCACATTATGAAGCACAAAATCTGACAATGGAGACCCCTGAATGTTAAAGAGCTGAAAGCATACACCAAGTATGAATGTGAAAGAATTCCACGAAGCTTCACCAATTAGTGTCCTCAGCTTCCAAACACTTATTGAGTGTTGTTAAAAGGGGAGGTGATGTGACACAGTGGTTGGCATACCTCTGTCCCATCATTTTGGCATGTGTTGCAGGCATCAAATTCAAAATGAGTGAATATTTGAAAAAAAAAAAAAAAAAGTTGTAAAAAAACAATAAATGTTATGAGTTTGAACTTTAAATATCTTGTCTTTGCTGTGCATTCAACTGAATATAAATCGAAAAGATTTACAAATTGTATTTTGTTTTTATTTACACTTTACACAAAGTTCTAACTTTATTGGAGATGGGGTTTGTAGGAACAGCTGAGAAACCAAGGTTGGAACTAGAATGGATAAAATTAAAACTATACCCAATCCTAAGCATGCAGGGAAAAATGAAAGTTTGACTCTTTGTTAATCAGAGTGCTTCTGGTAGAGGGACACATGAGCTTTACTGTGCTGTTGTAAAGGCACTGAATATGGTGTGGGATCCCCCTCGATGTTTTTGTGGCTTATTTTGACCTAAAACTTTTTGAATAGATTGAGTTCTTCTTCCCATCTGAAGCTATTGACATGCACCTTGTACAACCCCACTTATAAATCCTGAACTATCCCTATAAGTATGGGGACAAATAACAATACACTCTTCATCATAAAGGAATCAGCCAGAGTCATTACCCTCTCTCCCATTAGACTGACAGGTTTCTTCAGTCCTTGTTAAGTCAGCCCCTTTGGCCTGTGTGTCTTCAGGTTTACCTCCTTCTGCAGGTGAAGTGGCCTGTAGAGAATAAAATACATTACAGCCTCCTGGAAGATTCCTGGAAGAGGCAGTAAATGAGAGCATGCACAGTGGAGCTCTATGCATTAGGACAAAGTAGAGAGGTAACGATTGGAGTCGTGCTGCTCTGCCCTCAGGAGTGAGATTGCTCCACAAGCTGATGGCCATGTGGGGGGTCCAGGCAACACCGAGGCTGAAGCCAATCATCACTGCCACCTGAGAAAAGAGCGGATGAAAGAGCAGTGGTGGGCAGGAGGAATAAAGAGAATAAAACAATGGGTTGAGAGGAAGGAATGACTTCAGTGGAAGAGGTTAGAGGGGTCGATGAGAGGAAAGAGTAGGGGAGGAGGGAGAAGGAGAAATTATTTCTAAGAACAGTTTTTGACAATCTTATAGTATGCTCATTTGAGTTCATGCTGGGGGTTGGATCAGAAAATCAATACCACTCGTCTGTGCGGTACATATGAAGCTTTAACCAATCACTTTATCAAACAGCACACAGTTATTTTAATAAAAACCCACTGGTATGTCGCAGTAATGACACCTACATGTAGGGCTGTGAATCCCTCTTTAGCAAGATGGCAATTCATTAAAATGTATAATGGCCATGTCAATTTGATCCTGTACAATCAGCAATCCCCAGTTCCAGTGAAATTGGGGTGCTGTGTAAAACGTAAACAAAAAAGGATACAATGATTTGCAAGTTGTTTTGACCTGTATTCAATTGATAACACTACCAAGACAAGATATTTAATTTGAAAGGGTTTGGAAATTGTGGACATTAATAGAGTCGTGCTGGAATGAGTCCAGAAACGCGAATCAGAGTAAACATTTAACACTTCCTGGTTTTTCAAGCTTAAATGGGATTTAGAACACTGGTTTCATATTAATGCTTGAAATAGGGTTTGTGGTTAACACACGTACCATATGAGATTTTAATGTTTAATTGGAAATAATAAAATGCATCTGATGTCTGATTTTGAATCTTAAACCATTGTTGTATGTTTTGAACGACAGTTGCTCACCAACTATTAACAAGGACTACCCACTGGGAAGCATTTCTGATTGTCTTTAAATAAAATTTTGTTCAAACACTATTGCTACAGCCATGATAACCAACTGGATCAGGTCTTTTAATGAAAAGGAAACTGTCAAACAAGAGATTACATTAAATGTTATACACTGGAAATACTGTGGTTCCTTTAAGTTGAACTGCCATGTTGAAGTTCCATAGCAGCTTACTAATAGCTTTTTAATCTTGTCAATTATGTTTAAGCTTTAAAACATTGTGAAAAGTTGGTTTGTTTGTTAACAATCGTCACAAAGAGCAGAACAGGCAAGTTTTTAAATTTTTTTATTCCCCTGTCTCCAAAGCACACTGAAATGTCTACCACTCTGTTGTTGAAGCTTTATAGGTGGAATTCTTTCCCATTCTTTGCTTGACGTACGACTTCAGTTGCTTAGCAGTCCAGGGTCTTTTGTTGTCATGTTTTGCACTTCATAATGCGGCACACATTTTCAATGAGAGACAGGTTTAGACTGCAACATCCCCCGTTATATGGAAATTGGCCTTCAGTTTAGAGATTGTACGAGTACAAATCATGCTGCAACTTGGTTTTGCAGAAAACCAGCTTGGAGTTGCCCTATTTCAGATTTGTCAAATGTGGCATGACGATTCTTGGAAAGACAGCAACCTAACACTACAGCAGAGCCCATTCTCAAAGATCCTGACAGTCAGTCTGACATCAGGCACCAGAAACTCAAAACAAGGGTCAGAGGTATGACATTCATAGATGCAACCCACAGCTCTACTGCTCATCCAACAAATGCATGTTCCTTACAAATGTAGCACCATTTTGAAGGGAAATGAACATGCTTTCTATTAATATAAGATTTATTACAAATAAAAATTGCTACAACAAAGAAATAATCCACAAACCACAAATTTCCTTAATTTTTATGTAAAGTATATTTTGTCCGAAAAAAAAAAAAAAAAAAAGTCTGGAAACATTACTTCAGTTGACCATTGATACTCTTAAATAATATCAATTGGTGTTGTATTTTACAGAATTTGAAACCCTGATTTGTCACATTTACAACAAGGTACAACTTGTAAGGACCATGCATTCCTAAAATGAACAACATAGCCAAAATGGGGAGCACCCCAAAAATCAATCAAAATCCCTGCACCACTGGGAGCTGGTGTTCCAGTACCCGGAGTGGCAGCATTTTTAGGTGTCAGCCCTGATACCTTTTCCAAACTTAGGACCAATTTTTGTGAGACTAGTGAAGTAAAGACAGACCGAAAAGTGGATGTCCCAGGAAGATAACACCCCAAGAAGGTGGTTCCTTACCCTTGTTTTACTATTGGGAAGAGAAAATTTTGGCACAAAATCATTTGGGGCACTACTAAATGCACGATCCTTACAAGTTGTACCTCGCTGTAAAGGTGATTAATCAGGCTTTCCATCAATAAATACACAACGCAAATTATTAAAGGGGAGAAATAATCAACCAAAATAACATTTCCAAACTTTTTTTTGAGGAGTATGTATAAACACACACATACATGGTGGTTGGATGAGGTATTTAACTGTTGTTGTATAAGTTGGCTGGGAGTTTGGGACCCATACTTTAATATGAACATGAACAAATTTAAACAGTTCCTGTGTGTGTGATCTGAGCGGTTAGAGTCACAACAATAAAAACAGAGGAAATAAATGTTGGTGGGAGCACACTACTTCTGAAGGAAAAAGAAAATTGCACTGTTTTGATTCACTTTACTTAAAAACACACCTATGTATAATAATAGACCATAATCCATCTTATGTGAACTCAGCACCTGATGTTACTGCAGCAATGTATGCCCACAGGCTTATAGGCAGCATGCTTCCCCGAGCCAAAATATGGCCCCTAAAGTCTCACACGAACTCCTGTTTTATGGATAAAGTTTCTTTGTTATTCTTCCCATGGATGGGTTTACACTGGACTCAGGTTAAATCTTGTTCCATTTTAAAGAGGGAACCTTGTGTGCTTTGTTGCTGAAACCGTGCCAAATCTGTCAAGTTAGGAATGTGATTTCCCTGATAAGACGAGGACGTGTTTGTACAAAGTTTAGGTCTCCTGTTTTTGATGATACGTTCACAAAATCCAAGTGTAAAACGCTGAATTGTAGGAATTTGCACCTGTTTTGAGAGAAATGCATAGCTAGTATCGCCACTGAGTCCTCTGTTGTTCTGCTTAGCAATGGAACCACTAGCAGCACATACCATGGCTCTGTACATAAATTGATGCTGTATGGAGATGATGTTCTCATACAGGTTTCAGACCCTTTAAAATCCATACCAGCACTTCTAGATATAATCAACTCCTTTTCAAAATTTCAGGATATAAGAACAACTGGGACAAATCTGAGGCTTTGCCAATAACATGGTATTGTCCAGTTTTATTTTTTTAAGCCAGCAAGTTCAGATGACCCAGTCAGGGTTTGCAATATGGCATTTTCTTCCCTCCAAAATTGGATGATTTCATCAAAGCAAAATTTGATCTCTTAATTAAGAGACTCAAAGTAAACATAAACTGTGGTCCTTACTTTCTCTGTCCTTATGGGGGGAAATCCAATGTCATGACAATTACCTGTGTTCCAAGGATCAACTATTTGTTTTTGTGTCTTCCACTAGAAATCCCCTCCAAGTAAGGCAAGGCAAGGCAAGGCAAGTTTATTTGTAGAGCACAATTTGTACACAAGGTAATTCAAAGTGCTTTACAGAACAAGAAAAATGCATCGAAATCACGATACAAAATAAAAACAAAAATAATCATTATAAAATGATCTTTAAAAGAGAAGAGTGCAGATAAGATCCTTTCAGTCATATGCACAGTTAAATAGTGCTGTTTTAAGCTTAGATTTGAATATTGTCAGAGTAGAGGCCTGTTTCACATCTTCAGAGAGACTGTTCCAGATTTTAGCTGCATAAAACTGGAACCCTGATTCCCCATGTTTAGTCCTGACTCTGGGCACCAGCAGGAGGCCGATTCTAAGTACTTAAATAAATGGGACTGCATATTTAAGGAGATTCTCTGGAATGCATGTCTATGTGGAAATTACAACAGCCGGTGGAAAAAGGTGGGTTGGGGTTCCCAAAACTTTTATTCTATTACTGTGAATCTGGCACATTAGGTATTGCCTTCAGAGAGAGCTCCTCCATGGCATAATACAGAACAGTCCATATCAGCTCCTCTCCCCTTGTTACTTTGCATATCAGCTACATGCAAATGCATGAAGGCCCATCCAACTGTATCTTATCTTCAGAGTACATGGACGAAAATTGCAGGGCTGACAGGTTTTGACCAATACTTATGTGGAGCTACAAGTGTTTGGCAAACACAATGCTGAAAACTGGCAAACAGTCATTTTATGGAAGGATTTGGTGGAAAGGGGAATTCTCAAAGTAGAAGATTTATATTTGAGTGATACACTTTAATCTTTTGAACATCTAAAACAACAAAATGATCTTCAGAGGACTCAGTCCTGGAGATACTTTCAACTCAACGACCTATTGAGAAAGACTTGTGGATCAAATTTACTGTCCCAAGGTCAGCAGAAAAGGTAAAGGATATTCTCCAGGGTTTTGGTGTGGGGCATGAAGCATCTAAAGCGGGGTACACACATAAAGATAATTGGGCCATTTTTGTCCCAACTTTCCCCCTTCCCAACCAAGGACAGCAAATGCCCGATTATCTTATGTCTTATAATATTATCCTATGTGATTATCCTGTTGTCTGAGGGATGCTAAGAGGGAATTTGTCCCAGTAATCGGCTCCTAAACAGGTCAGGCCGACAATCGTAAATATTAAACTTGTTCAATATTTTTGATCAAAAGTCTTCATGTGTGTAGGGAAAGCTGAATGAGGAACAAGGTGTGAGGATTCAGTGAATCCTCAGCAGTCTGCTCTCCCCCTCCCTCACGGATTCCCTCAACTTTCTCCTGCATGGGCGGAGTCCTCCGCTCGGCAGCTGCACACCTGCTTCCTATCTCACCTCATCAATCCTCCCTACATAAGACGGCTCCGGAGATGTCTTCTTCGCGGGAGTATTGCACGCTTCACCTCGGTTTGTGCTATCCTCGTCTCAAATCCTCTCAGCATTTGCTGCTCAGGCTTATCGCCTGTCTCACCCCGTCCAGGGGCGCTCTTATGCCTTTCTAGGCTTGTTTTGCTTCTCGTGTTTTTGATCTCCAGAATTCTAATCATCTCCCTCTGCTCCCTCTTTTCCAGGTCTCCACGAGCCCTCACCACCGCAGCCTTTTTCCCACTGTTTCATTTACCTGTGTTGAACTCTGGAGCCTGATCTAAATAAACCCTGTTAAAACTCCTCCTGCTTGCTTCCTTTGAGCTTTTGGGTCCAACAATACAACTCCTGGTCATATCCTGACACAAGGAAATAGGCGTAAATAAAAACAAGCTTGGCTAACCTGAAACATAAAGTTCAGTGGATCTCAGAAACGGAGGACCAGCGCATATATTGATGCTGTCCCCAGGATTTTTTCTACAGTCTTATCTTTTGTTTAGTTCCCGATTTTTCCATCGAAAATAGTCCCAAGACCACCATCACTCCCTCTCCTCGTATGTCCTCTCCCATGTTGTGTATTGTGTTTTCCGGTTGTTGCCATAGACATACGTTTATGGTTGTGGCTATGTTTCTTCTTTTTTTTTTTTGTTACATCACGTTTGATAATGCGAGATTTCTGGCTTGGAGTACTAGGTTCTAGGTCAGTGGTGGGACAGAATCGTGGTGTGCTGTGTTGAGATTATAAGAGCACGCCACACACAGTACGATCAATGCTGTTCAATGCCTGATTTTTTTATCTCCATGTGTGGGGTCTCTAACAGATAAAAAATCGCTTCAGATTTAGAAAATCCTTATATGTGGACCCAGTTTAAGTAATACAAAATGCTTTTGAAATGAGGGGGGAACAAAGCTGCCACAGCCACTAAAATAAACTTGGAAAGAGATTTGGGTGTCTCATTTAATGTACAGGAATGAGAGGAGATTCTCAGCAACTGCCTAATGTCAAGGGGATCTGAGGGTTCGGCATATTCAGTTTAAGATTCTACACTGTTTCTACTGGACCCCAAGTAGATTATACAGACTTAAGTTAAAAGACTCTGCAACCTGCTGGAAATGTGGAAGGAAAGAGGGTACACTGGTCCATATGTTATGGACATGCCCAAGATCAAGATTCATAGATATATTGTTAAAATCATAAAGTTGCAGTTTGTTTTCAGTCCAAAGCTGTTAATATTAGAAGAATCTGAGGTGTTATCACTCTTTCCACAACCACTGAAACATTGGACTCAAACAACTATTATGATTAGATGACAAATCATTCTCAGGAACACTGTTTTTTGTTTATTATTTGCTTTATTTTTTTTTCTCCTTATAAATCTTCTTTTTCTCTTTTTTGTCAGTTATGAACAGTAGTACCGTGTGCAAGCCACTGTACATGCAGACCCCTCTTGTTTGCTGATATGTTGGGTGGGGGTGGGAAGGGGAGTTTGTGTGTGTTTGGAATGTAATGTGGCACATCATTAGCTGTATGACTGATGTCATGAGAAAATAAAAAGTCCAAGTCATATAAAGAAATGCTTAGCTACACTTGAAGGTATAAGATAACAGGATGCTTTTCTAGTTAGTTCCTTAGACAGCATTCTGGAGCCATTCTAAATGCAAAGGGTGGTCAGTATGTGTGTACTTTGTTCACTTATCACAGCCCTGCTTTGGTCTTTGCTTTGGCTTGAATGACAATATAGCAGTGTGACACAAAAACACAACCCAAGGGAAAAAATACATCAGCATATCAAAGCATTGCTTTCATACAGTGTAAGCAGCCTGAATCTCATGGGATTTTAATCTCTGATGATGTGAAACCACTTCCTCATTATTTACATACTTGCAATCATTAGAGATGTTATCCTGTTCTCCACTGCAGGTCATGAGGAGTCATACATTTATCTTAGAACACACAACATCATGATATTCCCTTCCTAACATCCAGGAAAGTTGTGAGACAAATGTGGTTATAAATGCAATTTCCATAAGTACAGTATATAAGTAAAAACAAACGCAAAGGACATAATCCTGTACATGAATATGTTAGAGGTCAGTATGGTTCATCATGACCCACACTTGACTTGACTTGAGCTGTGTTAAAAACATGGTGGGCATGTTTATTTGTGTTATTACAGCACGTAGTTTTCTTTCTGCTCTTATGTAACTAAGAGGAAGCTGATTGGTGGCTGTGTCAAAAGTCTCCTTAGGTTTGAGTGAAACAAGGCGATACATTTAATAAATATAACACGGTTTAAACCACGTAGAGTACTCTGAGGACAGCAGATGGATAGAGGCATCCATTTTCTTAAATCAAGCTGTCTGCTTCTCTTAAAACCATAAAATTGGACTTTCAGGCATTCAGACAGAATGATTAATTCTTAATCACTGAAAAGGGACATATTGATCTAAGCTCCAGGTTAGCATGGGGCTGATCTTTGAAATATACCTTTTAGCAACCATGTTGGAGAACAGAGTGAAAAAAACAACCTTAGGCTTATCAACCTGTCTGAAAATGTTCACCTTTAAAATAACTGCGACTCGTAAGTTCAGCATCTTCTCATGACTTCATTCATTTAACCCCTTGACCCTTTTCTGGTTCTCTGCATCAAACATAAATGTCCATGATTAATTAAATATATCTCCGTAATAAGCCTGAACAACTACCTGCATTTCCATCACCATCTTGATATGAAAATGCTGGATGAAACCATCACAAAGGACGCCTATGAGGTGATAAATAAATAAATAAAATAAAAAAAACACAAATAATGTCTTTCCTTCAGCTGTGTTTGTCCCCTTCTTGCCACAATTATGACCAGAGCTGCAGTAGCTTCAGCATCTTGTCAAAGAAAGAGAGTGACCTTACTGCTGCTTTGCCCCTGACTGTCAGCCTCTTTTGTTTTAAACATTTGTGTTGCAGGTCCATATGATGCTTCTCTGTATTATTGTAGTTATTTCCACTCGTCTCCTTTGGAGCAGTGAGGAGATTAAGTTTACAATGTGAAATCATAAACATTACTTATCAGATGCTATATATTAGATTATACTGTGATGTAAGTGCTGCAATTACAAAAAAGCACAAGTTGTTTGTTAAAACAAGGGTCTAAAAAGAATGAGACCTCTTACCAGCTGTGTTGTCTGCATGAGGGGCAGAGAGTCTGTGTATTAATTCTTGCACATTTTATCCCCTCTCTGTTAATGAATGAATATACTGATGGTATGCCTGAATTTGATACCTTGATGACGTCCATGTATTGGAAATACTGCATGTTAAACCTTTAATAATATTCAGTACTAAGTAATATTCATTGCTAAGATTCATGGTAAGGAAAAAAAAACACTTTTTGTTACTCATTTACATGGAATGGCCTCCACAGGTCAAAGAAAGAGATAATGACATGATGACCCTGAGAAAATTGAGGAGGTTCTTTTAAAGTATAGACTGCAATTAAAACTTAACCTAACTTGATGGTCTTTTTCCTCCTTGAATGTTTTTATATGGGGTATTAACTGCAAAAGATGACTTAACACAACTGATTGTTGTTTCAGTAGAACTGCTGCAGCACTGCTAATGCTGGTGCTGGGGCTGCTAACTTCCAACAAGCTGCTACTTTGGCTTTATCAGCTTTATCTGCTCTGCATGGCTTTTGCGCTGCCGAACTATCTCATTTCAGTTGCAAAAAAAAAGAGACACTGCTTCTTGTGGCTTTTGCGCAGCCAAACTGTATCAGCTTGACTAATGCTGTATAAAGTTTTTTATCGACAAAATCCTTGGCTTTGGCAAGTTCTTCTTTATTCTCCTTGGGTCCACCTTTGCTCATTTCTTTCCTTCCCACTTCTCTCCTTGGAAACCCAAACAAACTTACTATAATAAGTGGGTATAACCAACATGCAGACTCTGACTTGTTATTCTTTGGCCTCAATATTGACTGCATTTCTTTATTAAAGGAAAATTCAAATAACAAAATGACAAACCTGTCTGATCCCAAACACTTTCTATGGGCTCTTCCCAGATGGACGAGTAAAATATATTGAATGCTCCAACTGGTGTGCCAAGTTTAGGTGACTACACCTGTACACACTGACTGGCAGTTGTTGTGCATTAATCCTGCTGTGCCATGTCGAGTAAATACACCCCAAGCTTATCATTGTCATCAACATGGAATTTATTGTAATACTATTTTAATATGGTTTTCTTGCCCAGCTCTTTGTAATATCTTTATTCTGCTTGTCTGTTTTAGATGTCACATTTCAGTGTCTGTCATTATGTGTCTCAGTTGCCTTCAACGTCTCATCATTCGAGTTTTCTAGTGCGAAAAATATTTTCTTGAAACTCTGTAAAGCACTGTTAATTGCCTCGCCTGAAAACTTGCAGACAAACATGCACACACCCAAACACATGATCTGTAGATGAAGGGTCTCTGCCGCTTCACAAACACATCTGCTTTTTTCCAAGAAATCCAGGTGTGTTAAACGGGTGACCTGTCACTGACCTAGTCTGCCTGTCAAGCACAATCTGTGAATCAGTGAAGCCCTTTCTCCTCTGATCTTTGTCAGAGCTGCCTCAATTTCCTCCAGCATAACCAAAGTTTAACAGCAGACTGACTTCTGTGGTTGAAGCATGAATACATAGTCCCAGCCTTAACATTTTGTTGCAATTGTTTGCCTTGTATGTGATCACATGTTTTTTTTTACTGCCTTTCCCCATCACTCACCGCTGTGCACACACTAATGCACTCATGAATATGCACAGACACACACAGTGCATGAACATGAATTCACACGTTGATGGGCTATTCTTTTAGCTAAATCAGAAAATCAGATTCTCTGAGAAATTAACGTTTCTTTGCCTTCTCACACAAGGACGTACTCATGGAGATGATGGAAGTGTTTCAACAACCTTTAGGTAAGACAGCTTTCTGTCAGCCGCTGTTTAAAATATGCATAAGACATCCTTTATTTGTCCCTCCTGGGGAAATTCAATTCTTTACACTCTGTTGTTGAAACATGCTAGACTAACACAGGCTGAAATACACATGCAAACAGTTCCTACGATCATGCATAAATGGAGAGATGTCAGAGTGATGGCTTGCTGCTCCTGAAGAAGTGCTTCCAAGCAGTTTTTGGGGTTAAGTACTCAGGGAGTCAGCTAGCCAGCTAATGTTATGAACAGGTGTTTTTTTAAACACTCCTTAACTTTCCCAGTCTTCTGCTATTCCTATCTAAGGCCTGGACTACACGTATATGGATATTTTTTTAACTGGATTTCTTCGCCCCCATTAAAAAAAAAACAAAAACCTCCATTCACAACACAGAAATATCTCTGTCCATACGAAGAGGCAAAACTGAAAACGATCACCTCTGAAGCCTGCCTTGCCATGTCCAGCCGATAGGTGGAAGGTTAGCAAAATGTGAAAACCACAGAAGAAGAACGTCATGAGCATGCACAGTCAAAAACAGGAAGAAGAAGCAGTCTGATGGTCTAACCAAAACAAACACACGGCTTAAATTACCAATAAGAAGATGGCGAAAAAAACTAATAAAATAGAGTCTTTGTGTGGGCGGACGATGAGGTGGACTTGTTACTTCATGTAACATTAAACTACAAAAACAAAAAGGGCTACAGTGTGCTACAGTGGCTTGTTGCTAGGCGCTTGACGTCATCGCGTCAACACCAGCTCCATTTAACATCGCTACAGGGATCCACCCAACTGGATATTTTTTATTTCTCCACTTTTTTTATCCGTTTCAAAATATCTCAGTTTATGTGGGTGAAATTGCCATGTTTGTGTGGTTGAGAGGCCCAATTGGACGGAAAAATGTGTGTTTAGGAATATATCGTATTCGTGTGGTCCAGGCCTTAGATATTTCTTGGTATGTGTTGTCGATATCAAATTCAAAATTAGTTAATATTTAAAAAAACAAAAAACAAAACAATTGATCAGTTTGAACATTAGGTACCTTGTCATTGTAGTGTATTTAATTTATTATAGGTGAAAAATAATTTGCAAATCATTGTATTCTGTTTTATGAACGTTTTACACAATGTCCCAACTGAATGAAACATGTCAGTCATTCTAAAATTGCTGGAGTACTTAGACTGTACAGTTTTACATTGGTGAACATGCTGCAAGAGAAATTAAAACCTCTCAATCAATCTCTTCATGTTGCAAATTATGCCCTGTGAGATTCTTCTGTCCTGGCAATGTTCTAATCAGTGAGAAAAAGAAAAAACATTCAATGGAGAATCGATTGCATTTACATTTACAACAGTGATTTTCCTGTCCACAGTACTATTGAAAATCTTTGCACTGAATGGATTTTAGCTTTGTGCAGCTGCCAGGCAACACCCGAGTGGACATGGTGACCAGGTAGGAGAGGAGTGTGAGGCCTAGACAGAGTCACAATTACGTTGGAGTGGTTTAAAGATGTCCTGTAGCTCATCCAGTCTGTAGTGCAGGTGATTTTGACCAGCATTGAGTAATCATCAAAATTTCGGTCAAATTATGTTCCTGGGGTCAATTTTGCTGTGTTCAAGGCAGAGCGATGTATCTAATGCAGAGAGAAAAATTGATTAAGCATAAGGGGAAGCATCTTTTCATCATTACGACCCTGTCTGTGGAACAGTCAACCTGCAGACCTGAGAGCAGCACCTACTGATCATATTTTAAAAAGCAAACACAAGACCTACCTTTTTAGTCTGGCATTAAGCTGTTTTTATATTTTATTAATTTAGTCTGCTTTATGTATCTTTTACTCTATTTTAATGTCAGAGTTACTGTGTTTTGTTTTATTACCTCTATTATTTGTTTTCTTTATTGTGTATTTTTACCCTGTTTTATCATAATTCACTTTAAGCGTTTTATTATATATATTATACTTATCTCATCATGGTCTTATCTGTTTAGTCTTAGGTCCTGTGTTTCCTCATTTCTATTCAAGATACTTCAGTCATCTCTGGCTGTTTGAAGAGTCTCACATTGTGCTCTTGTGTGTGGGTATTTGAGTGTGTGTGCTGAATGTGGGTTGGGAGGGTGGGCAGGGTTTTGAATTTTTTTTTTATATCCTCTTACACTTATCTGCTTGTGTTTTGAATGTACATCCCTTTGTGCTACATATTTTTTGTATGGAAAGTGCTCTACAAAAAAGTTTTAATGGTCCATTGATTGATTGTGCTGGTGGAATATTATGTTTCACAACGTCTCCTTGTAGTTGAATTTTAAACATCCACTGATGTAGATTTAGTGCATTGGTAGCGTGCTCAACTTGGGGGAACTTAAGATAGCTTGATGCTGTTGAACGTTGTACAAATGTATTGTATTCTGTATGTGTTTCCATGCCTGAATCCTCGGTTCTTCTCACTATTGCATGCATAAAACACATTAGACAGCCTGCTTTATTACCTGTGAGCACAATTATCAGTGAGATTTATTAGTATGTCTACAAATATTACAAAAGTTGCTCCATGTTTCAAGAAAAACAAAATTCTGTATTTTTTTGTATCTGGAAGTATTGCATATCTTAGCGCTCACGTAAAATGACGATCGCTGCAAAATATTGTGATAGCAACAGTGATCCTGATGTTAATAAATTAATAAATAGCTTTAAAAGGCTGATAATGGCTGATTACTCATTAATGTTGATGATGAGGAATTTCTATTCCTAACATCTCAAACAGCAAACCAAGCAGCAACCTCAGGGGATGCAAAATAAAGCCAATGTGGAAGAGCCCAAAATCTGCAGGTCCTTGAGTGCCCACTGAAGGCTGGCCGCAGAAACCATGGCAGCCATGTCAAGGATAACAAGACAATTTTTTAAAATAACATTTGTGTACTTGAGTGTACACATGGTCATTTGTAAACATTAACTGGACAAACCAGATGGACCATTCAATATATTTCATAAGTCCATCTGGGCAACAGCCAATAGAAAGTGTTTAGGAATGGGCAGAACCATTCAAAAACATATCCCACAGGTGATTGAATGATGATTCCATCAATCACATTCATTACGGGCCAATCAGATAATGTACTTGGAGGGTGCTACTGCCACAGTGTTAAATTAAACAAACTATTGCCAAAACGTGTTGGCGGCGGAGCAACAATATCACTTCTATCAATAAATGCTTTCAGTTTATTGTTTTTTCATTTGATAAAGAAATGCAGTCCAGATCTTATTAAACTGCTACTGAAGCCGTTAGCATCTCTGCTAAAATTTGTACTTCCTGCTGTCTCACTCGTAGCTCCCACCTCCTCCTGCTCTGAAGGATGCTGATTAGGCTGTGCTGCTTGGGACCGCTAACAGTCTTTGTAGGTTGAAGCTTGGAAAGATGGATCTGTTTGATTAGACATAGAATCAGGCAGGTCCAGCTGCTGCTCAAAAGGTTATAAAACATACCAAAAACCTATGATTTCATGATGTAATGTAAAAGTGTCAGTGGAGGAAATTGCTCCTGAGCTGAAGATGCAAGTCCTTGCAGTTGCAGTATGTAACACTGATGACAACTCAACTCCTGTTGCTTTGGCCTCCTTCCTGCACCATAGACACCAAAGATACAGAGTTACAACTTTCACTCTCTGGCAGAAAGACACAAGTTGTTACATAAACACATAAACCAGACTTTGATGCTAAGTTTCATTGGATTTGTGTAGGTACTTGGAATGAAACCACCATTAGTGTAATACAGATATGTCCATCCAGCTAACCAAAACAAAACCTAAACAGCAGTAAGAAAGTGATTTTATCTGTATGCTGTTATTTTGATTATGTTCACAAGCATAGATATTGCTTGTGAACAGGGTCAAATTTCCTCATGGCAGTAATTTGTCCGTGCAGACATTTCCTGCAGGGACAGATAATAACCCATTCACAGTATGACAATACACAGTGCACAAGAGGAAATAGATACCAGTGTTGATGCCACTCACAGCTTCTGTCTTATCTATTATTCAATAGTACATTAACTGCATTTAATTGGGATCTTATTAAAGCATCTGCCTGGGGTATAAAGCCTTTACTCTCTGAGGTGCAAGGTATGATGCTAGGTTGAACAAAAGAATGTTTGCAATGTTTTTTTTAAACTGATGTGGGTGGTGCTCTTAAAAAAAAACCAAGTAAAAGCAAGGGCATAACAAACTATTATCATGAGGGATCAATGGGAGCCATGAGCTTGATTTCTTGATAAATTTGGAAAAAAATTGTATCAGTTTATTTAGTGACTTTTTTTAACAAGTATCTTTCAGTAAAATGTGTCCATGGTCGTGCCTAGTATTGATTTGTAAAGGCTCTTGCCTTGTACAGGTGGTCTGATTCAATTCTAGCCTGTAGTTCTTTACTGTGTATCTCCCCCCACTGTTTCAACTTGCTTTAAGGTCTTTACATTCTCTCTCTCTTCTCTTAGATTAAAGGCAGAAAACCTCCCTCCTTCAATAAATGTGTTAAACTATTCTCAGAAAGTACAATATGTCTATATATTTTTTTAAATAGGGGGTAAAAGAAAATCCCGTCACAGTTATAAGCTCACCATCAAGTTAATAAATTGGCAAAATAATGCTATCCAGAATGTCATTCCCTAAATATCATACCACAATATTTTTCACTTTAATAACGTACAATCAGAATGAAGAACCACTAAAGGTGCGTTCACACTGAATGCGACTTTGCAACCAAGATCGCGTCGCAAACCCAAGTCCTCATAGCTCATTTTGTCACCGTCGCCGTTGCTCAGTGACGTCATGCCTGCTCGAGTTTCACCCCGCGATCATATCATATATCATATAATAGGATGTATTAGCTGACATTATTCCAACTGTATCCTTTTCACTCGCCTACCAACCACAAAACACTGCAGCTGATGGCTCTGCAGCAGCATCTTCTGAGAGTTCTCTGCGGTCTGTCTAGGCGGAACTAATGTACTCATCAACTAATGTTCCCCACACGGACATAGATTGTCACTCTGTCGACCGGAAAGAAACAGTCTGTCACAGGTGTCAATCACGCACCCACACAATGCTGATTGGCTGTCATGGTGCGACATCGCCTGAAAAGTTCAAATATTTCAACTTTGGCGACGCAGCACGGCGACCTGCTCCGCGTCCAAAGTGACTCCAGAGCTCCCATCTGCAGCAACAGGGGTGCCGCCCCCATGTCTCCAAAGATGCGACCAAGTCGCCCAGAACGCGTCCCTCACATCGCGTGAGATCTGGTTGCATGTGGTCGTGGCTGATTGTGGCTGTACATTGATTTTGCATGGAGAGAGGTCGCCCAGGTCGCCAAAGTCCCGTTCCGTGTGGACGCACCTTAAGAACTGGAGTCAATGAGCAGAGCCAAATTCTTATCAAGAATCTTTAAATTCAAAAAGGCACCCCAAATTAGTCTGGAGGCAATGTTGCACCATACAGATTTCAAGGATTAATGTTTTCATTTTGATTTGGTCAGTATCCATTTTATGTTATTTTTCATCTCACCAGCATTTGGTCCATCCCTGTGCTAATGTCAGGCTCTAAAACATTTAAAAGGCTTTCTTCATCATTACAAGGTGGATAAATCCATTTGCACTCTTTCAAGATTAACATCTCACTTCAGAGCTCACTGTAAAGGTTGTCTGATTCTCTGTAAATGTAATCCAAAATGCCTCTGTCTGTGAAAGACTTCCTGTTACCAGGTACCTGATTATCCCCATCACAGCTACAGCCATGATGCCTCTGGCACATGCCTATCAGATAGCACAGAGGTGAGAAGTGTCACTTTCAATCCATGAGTGGTTAAAAGCCAGAGCAGTGGACAGTGGGAACATCCTACAGTCGTGCATGTCCATCACAGCCTGGTTCATGTTCAGAAACCTGGGAGATTTGAGTGGGTAAAAGGAGATAAGACACAAATCAAGGCAGATGGATTTCACAAGTAAGATAAGACAGCTGGAAAGAAAACTTAAAATGACGAAAGATAGAGCATCTTTTTTTAACCAACCCTTGAAGAGAAAGTTAGCTTTTATCCTCAGATTGTTATTTAATTCTGATTGACTGCAGGATTTTCATGAATTCCTTCAATTTATTTGAAATACAATCAGATTTTCATTGTGAAGAATGTACTGGAAAAAAAACCCAATCTGCTTATGATATAAATTGTTGGTGCTTTTGTAAAAAGACAAGAAGCACTATACATTAATGACACAGAAAGGGGGTACAGCTTACAGTCACAAACTCTGGAAAAGTTAATCGACAATAAACTAATTAAATATAGGCAGTGCTAGGTCAGAGGCTAAGGTACCCACCACTGTAAATTTACTGATCACTAATCAGGCAATGCATATCTTGTGGAGGCTTATAAACAAAGGGGAAGATTGAATCTTAAGAAAAACATTTATGATAAAAAAAAATTTATATAGCAATGATCAGACAATGTTCTGTTTTAATGTTCTAAGCAACTAAATCTAAACATTTCTCTTTAAGCAGGATATTGCAAGACAAAGTGTTTATCAGAAAATGTAGACTGTAGAGGCAATAGTTCCCATTCTAAAGATGGTTTTGATCTCCTAGATGTTCTGAAACCCCTGATAAAAGACAGCTTGTTGGGTGTAATCCTTCACTTGATCACCCCTGTTGCTTGTAGGTTATACATACATATATGGTTGTTCCAAGAAAATGTATTCTTTTGAAGTCTTCTAAAGCTTCTCATCCATTTCACAACAAAGGCCAGGGCTCATCAGAGCATGCAATCCTCGGCCGCTGTAAGTCTCCTGTTTGAGGTTCAATGTGCTGTGAACTCTGAGATGTGTTTCTTCACGGCACTGTTGCACTGAGCTGCTTTTTCAGTGCAAACCTCCCCCCTTCCCCCAGTGTCTTCAACAATCGTTGCTATTCCACTGACCAAAGTCACTGTGGGGTTTCCTCCTCACTCAGGCTCACTGACTTGTTGGTACACACACCACGCCTGGTTAACCCCAGACTCTGCAAAGCTCAAAATGGTGCACCGAGGTGGAGTGTTTGTGAGATGTTGAGACTGACCACAATCAATGTATGGCAACATTCTACTTCCCCTCTACTTTCTCTGCTTCACCATACAATTAAGTTTCCAATCCTAAACATAGTGTATTTTTTTCCTTCAGTATAAAACAAATTATAGCATGCAACTGCTCATCTCTCTAAATGACCCAAAGTCGGTTACGATGGTCAATATGTTAGATTAGCAACCACTGAGCCATAAAATCTGCAATGGCAAATTTGTATATCTTCCCACAAGAATAGAAAAAGATGAAGAATGAAAGATCTTGAACCAAATGCTGCCTTTGTGAGTATTTATTACAAAAAGGAAAAATACAGGCTTGCAAGTCCGGAGACAATCAAAGGAACAGAGATGGGCAGTCCATCATCTGCGGAGAAAGTCTGAAGACATAGGAAGAAGTGCGCACATTTAAAACATAGCAATTCAAGGATATGTGTGTTTGGTATGTGTGTATGTGTGTTTGTGAATGTGGGAGTGTGTGTGTATAGAGGTACGTGTGTGTACGTGCAAATCCAAAGACGCTGTCCCAGCGCCGACTCTAAATTATTAGACACAAACAGCTGATATCTTAGTTGGAACTATGTGTGTGGACCAAGGACAAGGACATCTGTGTGCAGCTCAGCTAATCTATGTGTATGTTAATAATCTCATCTATATGTGAGGCTCTGCTCCTGTAAGGAAGACGTCAAATGCTGATGAAGTGAAGCTCATATGTATGTGGTGAGACAGAAATGTGAAGCACAACTCAAATGTGAAGTACAAGCATGCATCAGAGTAAAATTTCCATAGCAATTCACATTGTGACTTGCCTAACAAACATGACAGCCAACATACCTGAAATGGACTGCATTTGACCAACAATATGATGTGTGGAATGGCTGGGGAAAACTGTCCTAAAAAAATCCTGGATCCGCATGTATATTCAGTTCACCAACAAAATTTGAATCACTTCTTCCTTGTGTCATGACCAGCATGCCCTGAAAATTTCATCCAAATCTATTGAGAGCTTTTTGAGTTAGCTTGCTCACAGATAGGCAGACAAACAAACAGTAATAAAGACAACCTCTTTTGCAGTGGAGGAGGTTTGTGTTCTTGTCTGTTAGTTCATCAAATAGTGTGGTAGCATCTCAACAAGCTATTACTTCCCACAGCAGAGAGAAAGAGGAGCTGTGCCCAGTCGGGCAGTATTTGAGCGCTTTGCCACAGTCCAAAAACGCACTTTTAAAGAAGAGTAAAAGTTGAAACGGACAAGCAGATGGGTTTTTGAGAAGAACAGTGTATCTGTGCAGGACAGTGACAACAGTTGTCTAGACATTGATACCGTCAGTGTCCATGCTGCCACCCAACGTAAGGACAGGTAAGCACAGACATGCGAGGTGATTCAACAATATAATAACAAAGCAAACACATATTAAGTTAATCATCACCAGTGCAATCTGTAAACACCAGTTTGGAATCTTATCTACTGATAATGACACAAAAATATGTCATTATCAGTAGGTTGTTGCTTTTCGTTAGGCAAGTCAAAAAAATGTACCTGTGTTCAAAAATTATCCGACGTGCTTGCAAACACCAGCAAGGGTTGACCTCTGCCAACTTTCACTACCATCAGCTACAGCTGTGTTCATCTGTGTTGGCCCCAGCTGCTTCTTTCTCAGAACCAAACTCCTGCTGTACAACTTGAGGAACCCTTTGGGACAGCCATCTTTCGTAGTCTAGGCATGGTGTCAGAATACTGAGACCAGCTGCAGCTCAATGTGGTGAAATGGCATATACTTGCCTATTATGTGGTGTTTGATGAGGAACGTCACAATACGTTTGTACAACGTTCAGCAGTGCCAAGCTATGTTTGGCCAAATCTCATTTAAGTTGAGCGCTACCAATGCAATACATCTACTTCTGTTTACAATAAGCGAATGGGCCATCAAAAAGTTTCATACTTCACCAGCACAGCTTTTCTTTCTGCTTTAAACTGCCAACCTGCATTGGACATAGCTAAGACCTAAGAAACATACTTTCATCGAAATGTTGATGATTTCTTAGCACTGGTCAGTGTCAGCTTTTATATCTTGATAATGGAGCAACATTCATTAGGAAACAGTGAAGAAGTCGATGTTAGAGTAGGGAACATAAGTCTTCTCAGCTCTAGGAAGACTCAGGGATGTTGACTGACTTCAGAAATTTTTTCTGCAGCCATAAAAATTGGTTAAAAAGTCATTAGGCATGAGGCTACCTCGACCAATGACAGACCACGATTATTGATGATATCAATCAATCATTCAATCAAACTTTATTTATGAAGCGCTTTTCATACAAAGAATGCAACTCAAAGTGCTTTACATAATATATAAAAACATTCCCTCAGACCCACCTAGCCACCCTTATATACATAAGCATCTACTCACACGCATGCACGCAACATTTCACTCATGCACAAATACGCACGCCACACACACACCCCCACACACGCATATACACACACTAAAATAGTGGACATTAGGCTAAGAACAAGAGGCTGGGTACAGACAGACCAGTTGAGAAAGTGCCATCAGAGGAGCCGTCTGCACCAGGAGCAGAGAGCCAACCACAGCCACAGGACACCATTGAGAACCCAGAGGAGAGATGATGGATCTCAAGACTCCATCAGGAACCTACAGAACAGAATCCTGCAGCCGTAGCCGACCATAGCTCATGGTGCAGAGGGCTTCCCCAGAGGAAACACTGGAGACCTAATGATAAAAGAATAAAAGTATGTAAAAACTAAAATATGAATAAAATCTAAGAACAAGGACATAAAATAGTACAACTAAAACACGAAGGAAGAAGAGTAAAATCCATAAATAAAAACAATGTAAAGGTCTAAAATAAATAAATGTCTTAATTAAAGTCTTAATTAAAAGCTAAGCTAAAAAGATGTGTCTTGAGCCTGCTTTTAAAAACATGAACGTTCTCTGCGGCCCTGAGGTCCTCTGGCAGGCTGTTCCATTGCCGAGGGCCATAAAACTGGAATGATGCCTCACCATGTGTGTGTGTCCTGACCTTTGGGATGACCAGGAGCCCTCTGCCAGAGGAGCGCAGGGTCCGCGACCATTAAGACATTTAAAAACCAATAAATGAACTTTAAAGTCAATCCTAAGACACACGGGGAGCCAATGCAGTGATTCTAAAACCGGTGTAATGTGGTCCGCCCTCTGGTCTTAGTCAGGACACGTGCTGCTGAATTTTGTAGTAATTGTAAACCTGAAATATTCTTTTTGGGAAGACCAGAGAGCAGGGCATTACAGTAGTCTAAACGACTGGTGATAAAAGCATGCATCAGCGTCTCCGTGTTTGCCATAGAGAGAATGGGGTGGACTCTGGCGATTTTCTTTAGATGATAAAAACCTATTTTTGTTACTTTCTCAATGTGTGGAATAAAAGTCAGCTCATAGTCAAACATTAAGACCAGGTTTTTTACTTGTAATGAAGGATTAAAAGACAGTGCTTGTAGTTTGGGTAAGAGCTTCTCTCTCTGGGCCTCAGGACCGATGACTAAAACCTCAATTTTGTCCTGGTTAAGCTGGAGAAAGTTTTCTGCCATCCATGATTTGATTTCTAAAATGCAGTTAAAAAGAGCATCCCTTGGCCTGGTGTCATCAGGAGACATGGAGATGTAAAGCTGTGTATCATCAGCATAACTGCGAAAGTTGATTCCATGTCTCCTGATGACAAGCCAAGGGGGATCATGTACAGATTAAAAAGCACAGGACCTAAAATCGAACCCTGGGGCACACCACATGGACTTTTATGGACTTTAGAGGAGCATGTGTCTACACTTACCATGAATGTTCTGTCTGTGAGGTAGGAAGTAAACCATTTGTGTACAGTACCAGAGAGGCCAACCAGGTGTTTGAGTCTGTTTAAAAGAATAGTGTGATCCACTGTATCAAAGGCAGCACTAAGATCCAGCAGAACCAACACGGTCACCTTTTGTGAATCATAATTTACTCCAAAATCATTTAAAATCTTTGTTAAGGCAGTCTCTGTACTGTGGTTTACCCTAAAACCAGACTGACATTCCTCATGAATATCATGAGTGTCTAGGAAGGAATTAAGCTGAATGAGAACAAGTTTCTCTAGAATTTTACTTAAAAATGGTAAGTGAGACACTGGTCTGTAATTATTAAAATCATTAAAATCTAAATTGCTCTTCTTCAACAGGGGCCTCACCACTCTCGTCTTTAAGACAGTGGGAAAGACCCCCCCTCTGAAGTGAGCAATTCATCATGTTTAAAAGCTCGTCTCTAAAAGATCCATAAAATGACTTAAAAAATGAGGTTGGAATTGACCATTAACCAGGACAAAACTGTCCAGTGTTTCCTCAGGTGAAGACAGAGACTCAGATGGGTTAAAAGCAGAGGTTCGACTGGACAAAATATCACATCTGATAGTGTAAATCTTTCCCCTGAAGTGGGCTGCAAACTCCTCACAGAGAGTGTTTGTAGGAGTTATTTGAATTTTATTAAAATCAGGATTAAAAAGATGGTCAATGGTAGAGAATGGAACTTTTGGGTTGTTTTTATGGTTTGTGATTATTTTAGCAAAGTATGAATTTCTTGATTTTCTAACGGCATAGTTGTATGATTTAAGATGTTCCTTGTATATTTGAAGATTTACTGTAATTTTACTTTTCCTCCATTTCCTTTCTGTCGCCCTGCAACTTCTTTTCAGTTTCTTGACTTCCTCATTTTTCCATGGTGCTATGGACTTTGATTGAGCCTTTTTTAATTTAAGTGGAGCGACTGAATTAAGAGCACACTGAAGTCTACTGTTAAAATTATCAACAATAAAATCACAGGGAGCAGGTAAAACAACTGTAGGGTATTTTTCTAAAACATTAATAAAATTTGCAGCCACTTCAGGGGTCAGATGATGCTTCTTCACAGTTCTCACAGAGGTCTCCCGCTGGATAAAAACAGTGATATTAAAAAACACACAGTAGTGGTCAGAGACAGCAAAGTCAACAACAGAGGACACACAGGCGGACAGGCCATAGGTGATGACCAGGTCGAGGGTGTGTCCTCTGTTGTGAGTTGGCTGCATGACGTGTTGATTATAATCCATGTAGTTAAGAATATTTAAAAATTCACTTGAAACAGGGTCTAAACTATTATCTTTGTGCAGGTTAAAATCACCGGTTAAAATAATCATATTGTAAGAATTGTGTAAGATCGATAAAAATTCTGAAAACTGGGGGATAAAAAGACTGCACTTTTTCAGTAGTCTGTATACTGTCACACATAAAATTGTAGGGTTGTTAAAAACAAAGGAGTGGTATTCAAAACTTGAGTATTGTTCAAATAAAATAGGTTTGGTGGCCAAAGTGTTTGTAATAATTGTAGCAGTGCCACCTCCCCTTTTACCACTCCTTGTTGAAAATGCAAAGTTAAAATTAGGTGGAGAGGCCTCAGTGAGAACAACTGGTGCATCTGCACCCAGCCATGTTTCAGTTAAAAATAAATATTCAAGTTTGTGCTCTAAAATCAGGTCATTTACCATAAAAGACTTGTTCAGTACAGAGCGGATGTTTAAGAGAGCCATGTGTATGGTCATTGGGGGCTGATTAACTGTATGATTTTGTGGTGAAAGCGTTTTAGGGACAGATCTGAGATTATTGAAGTTAATGGCAGATTTGTGGGGGGTTTTATGCATATGCTGCTCTCTACTGATGATTACTGGGGTGTGGAATGAACATGAACTGTCCATTGGAACAACTGTGGATAATGAAGGGGAGATGAGTTGATCGTGTTGTCATACAGATTCCAGTGTGAGTTCTATGTTGTGAGAAAGAAGGCAGGATCCAGAGAAGTTGGGGTGTAAAAGATCTTTTTTGAATAGTCCAGTTCTCTTGAAAAATGCAAGGAAATTGTCAACATATGGGATCCGGTTTGCAGTGCAGTATGACTTAAGAAATATATGTAAGAGTCTCAGGCGGCTGAATTTAATGTCTCCAAAACAGGGTGGTGGGAGGGGTCCTGAAACTATGACCTGTTTGTTTAAACTGTGGATTGTGGTGATGAGAGTTATGAAGTCGGCCTTAAGTGTCACTGATTGTTGTAGTCTCAGGTCATTAGTGCCAGCGTGAACTACCACTGTTGATATGGAGGGGTGATGACGGAGGATGTTGGGGGTGGAGTCGGTGATGTCCCTGAGGAGTGCACCTGGGTGGCAGGAGGTGTGACCTTTGTTTGGTCGCACGTGCCGGACCATCGTGCCGAGACCATCCGGACGTGCCGAGGACCAGCACGGACGGGTCGCTGCAGACCGAGCCGGACTCCGCAGCGCCACTGGACCGTCTGCAGGAGCCGAGGCACCTCCGTGCTTACCCCGTGTGCTCCCGCTGGGCAAGTGCAGAGAGGGCGCAACAGCGGAGCCTCCTACCCCACGACGGGCAGGGGAACAAGGCATGGGGAGGGAGGGCGCGGCGGAGGCGGCGGTGGAGCCCCTCGGCGCATACCGAGTGGTCTGACCAGGCGTACGCTGGGGAGCAGCGGAGTCTCCGGATGGTGCTGTAGTTGGTGGTGGTTGGCGTAGCGATCCTAGCTCCGTCTCCTGCAGTAGCTTCAGAGGTGGTGGTGACCCGTAGCCCAAACCGGGAACCCCGCCCCTGCTGGGTTTAGGAGCCGGGGTGAAAGACAGCTGCCCAGTGCGTGTTTTGACAGCGGAGCCACGGTACCGAGGACGGAACGGAGGCGGCAACATGAGTGGACCCTCTGCCAGCAGGGGGAAACTCATCGAGGTCCAGGATGTTGAATTTCCCAGCGCTATGTCTCAGGCGGGAGGAGGGCAGGACAGCCGGCTGCCCTGCGTCCCATGACGATCGCCATTGCGGGCCCCGACAGTAATCCATGGGTCGGACACTGGAGTGGAGCTGATCGGGCCTTTGGATCTTGGTCGAGCCCCTTGTTGAATCCAGCGCTGTTGATCTGGATCCTTACCAGGGCGGGATGAGGAGGACCGGGACTTAGAGGCAGAGGAGTATTGGGCCGTGTCTGCTAGCTGGGCGCTGGTGGCGGCGGCTCGGGTCTTACCCAAAAATAACGTCCATATCGCTTTCCTCCTGGATTTTAATCAAGCTGGATATCTGTTGTTCGAGCTGGGCCACCTTCTGACTCAGACCAGCACAACTGTCACATATGGATGTGGAGGTAAGTGACGGCATGGCTCACCTGTAGCTGGTTGGCCAGGTTTGTTGTTGTTTAGCGGCTTATCGGCCTTTGTGGTTTTGGCAGTAAAATTTCGGGCATCCGGTGGTTAAAATCAGTAATCCAGTTAAAAAAGAAGGTTAAAAGCTTCAACAGTCGTCGGTAGATTCCCAAAGTGTCTTTAGATAAGTTAAAAACACAGATTTGTTTGGGAGATCGGCGTCTGTGTGTCTGCTCGTGTGTCACAGACATACTATTACCTCAAAACTGTAATCAGTTCATCCTTGTATTTGCATGGAAATGTTGTTAAAGTTTAAAGACAAACCCTAAGAGACTTTCTAAGATATCAGATTTGTAAGGGCTATCCTGTACAGATGGGCCAATGAGCAAAGGATGAATGGGTGGGCAACTTAATAAACATGATGCCTCAAACCCTGGTTTTTGCCAATGTGGGGGCATAACAGGGGGAATGGTAAGCAATGTAGATGAGTATAGCTTAAAGTGTGTCCCTACACATGATCTTCTGTTATTACACCGGCCTACTTTCCACTCCCAAAACCAAACCCTGAACCTATGGAGACAGAGCTGTCAGTGTTGCAGCCCCCACCCTCTGGAACAGTCTCCCTGTAGACATCTGTAGCTCTACATCTCTGGACATTTTCAAAAAAATGTCTCAAGCACTAGCTGTTCACCACCGCATACAGTCTTCATTAAACCACCCCTTACACTCATCCTACCCCCCCAACATAGTTTGTCCATGTCTGTGTGTCCTGTAAAGCGTCCTTGAGTTTCTTGAAAGGCGCTATATAAATTTAAGACGTTATTATTATTGTTATTATTATTATTATTATTATTGTTAATAATAATAATAGTAATAATAACAATAATAATAATAATATTTTGATGTAAAGCCTCCAGTTGGCAGGAATAACATACTGCATGCTTACTCTATGGACGGCCCAACATTTAAACATAAACCATTTCAGTTTATATAATCCAAAGATTTTGTCGTGTTTGTTTAGCCATGCAACTCCACTCCTGATGTTGGTAGTCTCTGTGCTGAGCCTAAATAACAGGCACTGGCTCAGTTTGTTCTGTAACGGCAAAAACATTCAGTTCCCTCATCTAAATCATAGCAAGAAAGCAAACATTTCACTAAATGTCAATCAATTTCCCAAAGGGTCAACACGAGCGAGTAGGAAAACAAACCCCAACCTTAGCAAATTATGATTTACATGTGGATTTAGCTTATGCTCAAGCTTGTAAGTGCAAAATATGTTTCATATGTTAAAAATCCAAAGGTGTTTTCATGCCCTTCATAATGTGGGGCAGAAGAAATCCTGCGAGTTATGATAATTGAGAAAAAAAAATCAATGCTCAGCTTATGGGAAATGCTGAAGCCTTATTACACATCAGCTGGTTTCTTTTGTAAATGGATATTGATTAATTTGACTATTAAAAGTCCCTGTCATGCATTAAATTTATGGCTTATAGAAAAAAGGAGATATTGTCAGGTAACCGGGCTCCTCAAATTTATAGTGAATCTTATTTATATCTCAAGCAGAGAATCAATGAAGGTGACATATTCAAAATGATCTCATTTAACCTTCAGCAGCAAAGTGATGAGTGCATGTGCTTCTAAAAATAGACAAACATTGGAAATTTAATTGCACATTTTCTGCTTATGTGTCTTCCATTAGAGAGATTAGTTGGTATGTTCTCTGCTTCATCCTGCTTTACATAATATGCTAGTCTCACGTAAGCATATGGGACTTTAAGAGATACAACATGGACCATCGTGCTGACGAGTGTTCATTGTTTAAATAGTTTGTCTAATCTGGGAAAAAGCCAATCAGGTATTCCCTATAATGGGATTTCATCTCCCAGAGCACCTTTGACACAAGTCATCTGCATGCTTGCATTATTCATTGACATCCTGTCATCAGTCATATCTCAAGACATCAGTGCACCGTTTGCTTCTGGGAGATTTTTTTGTGTCTTATATATGTCATGAAACTTCAATAAATCTAATTATCTCAGGCTTTTATTTGCTCAAGTCGATGAAATTATCCTGCCCTTTTTTCTGAGGAACTATAAAGCTCGAGTTCAGCAAAGATGAATGAATGATATAATGGATGAATAGGAATGGGAATAAATACATTTTTTTCATACCAATGCCATTAATCCAATTCTTTAATGATTCCTACACAAGTTTTCTGAGGCAAAAATGTCAAACACATCAATTCTGATGTTCAGGGCCATGCTGTATGGATGAATCCTCTGCTTCAGTTTCTACCCATAAAACATTGTGCAGTAAGCGTCGTTGTGTCAGTGACCATCCTTACGCACTTATCATATTTTAAAATTAAAAATTGGGTTTATTAGTAGTCAGGTGCTGTTATTTTGCCCCCTCAATTTAATAGGTCTTATTGTTACTTTGTGATGTTAATATATTATATCAAGTAATGGTGAAACATAGCAGTACAGATATTATAGTTCTTTTTTTATCATTTACCTTGAACATTTGACCATGCTGTTTCAAACTAAAAATGTGCAGTTTTTATTTTAATTATAGCCAAACATTGCTCGTGGTCTAAGTATAACTGTTAACTGAACTAACTTAGCATTGATGATTTTGTTTGAATATGATGCCTGGCAACCACAGTTTGTATGTTAATGTGGTAAGACTTTGCTTTACTGTTTAATGGTAGGTGTGGAGGATGAATAAGAATAAGCTCTTGTTTCCCTTTTGTACAATAAGTAATTTCATTATACAGCAGGCTAGAAAATCAAACGATGAGATAACTTGCTGTACTAATGGGATAAGGCACTCCTGCCATGAGTGTGAAGTATGCATCCTCATCAACCGCATCTTACCCGGATACAGCAGTGCTATTATCTGATTGGCTGATATATAGCTGTATGCTAATTTTTGATTGGTTGATGGGTAGTTGATCTTATGGCTGGGTCGTGTTAAGCCCCCATTCAGCTACATGATGCTCAGAGCGTCTTGCTACACGTTCCATGAATGCATATGTAGCGGTGTAACTCGGTGGGCGTTACACAATAATAATCGGGTTTGATAAATCACATTGCGGTGCGAAATGATTACATTTGCATATCCTCCTCCCATTTTCACGTTCTGATAATCTGCATGTATACTGCATATTCATGAAGGCAAACATGCTAAATGGATTTCACATGCTATTTTGCTCATTTGACAGACGCAATCATCAGTGAACCTGGTTAGTAGGTCAGCTTTGCGAGCACTATGAAGTTTACACAAGTTCAAAATTAACCCATGTTCAGCGTTTTCCTGATGTTTTTGTTATGTAAATATGTTAAATGGGTTTTGATATCTTGCCTACAATGGTTTCAGTGGCACTTTAAATTTTCAGAATCAGCTCTCGTTAATGATTCACACTTGAGATCAATGAAGTCCTGTTGTGCACTGAAGTGCAGATGTTAAAATTTCAATAAAATTAAGTAAAACAAAACAGTCTTTGTAATGTGTATTTTTTTTAACACCCCAATACTTAATTTTAATGACAAAAAATCAAAATCAAAATACTTTTTTTCACCGGGTCTCAGGAGGCTATAAGCCGACTGACTGACTTCCACGAGCAGCAACCCTGAAGCGGGTCAATTTAATGATGACATCAAAGTGACCTGGTACCAAGCAAAAAAAATAAAAAAATAAAATAAATAAATAATAAAAAACCAATGGGCATGTAAAACTTGAATAAGCATAATGATATAATATAATGCTCATTACCATCTATATTTGAATAAATTTGTAATCAACTTTCTTGTATATACTGGTATTTTTTGCAGTAATAACTGCCACAGCTGTTACAGATTTATGTTTGAAGGTAAATTGACAATTAGTCTTCTCTGCATAGAAACACTCAAAACACAAGGTTCTGCTGTGTGTGTTTTGTTGTATCTGCTCCACAGAGGATGTAGCTTTAAATTATCTTATACATCTTTTTTAAATTTACTTTAAAGGTTGGGCATGTCTATTATCTGTGTTTGGACATGTATGTGATTATCTTTTGCATTTATTATTATATCTTTGGTGTTCAATCAGAATGTGATGAGCTTCAGCTGTGCTGGGTCATGTGAACGTCTATTGCATATCTGAGGAAGAGCAGTGGGCTTGAAACGTCACTTGTTACTAAATAAAATCCTTGTAAGGGATTATGGCTTGTGAACCTCCCTTTATCTCCACTTATCTCCACATTCGGGCACAAAACAAGAGCAAACTGCCAAACTCTGTGGGAATGTTTGTCCTTATTGAAAAATTTTCCAACACTGTTCTGCAGGTTATTGTAAAAAATGTGGAAAACTGCCCTATATCACATTGTTAACATATCCTGGAAAAAAATCCTGAATCCACTTCCAAACTTGTATCAACACCAAAGTCTAATTACTTGCCCCTTGTGCCATGACCTACATTACCCAAAAACGTCATCCAAATCTTATCAAATCCTTTAAAAAATTCGCTGATCCTCATCTGGATTTCAACCATTACTAAAATCTAACCAATTGGTCCTTGGCCCCTTTCTGGCCTATCCTGAAAATGTTAACAAATTCTGTTTATAATTTTTTTGAGTTACCTTGTCAACAACAAACTAACAAACACCACCAAAGACATAACTTCCTTGGCGGAGGTAAAAACTCAGGCCTAAGACTTAGCATTGTTTTCCTCCACAAGGTACTTTCCTACGATGTAAGTCACCACAATTCATTCTCACATACGGAAATTTCTCTCCAAATGGTCTGTTTTTGATCAAAACATGATCTGACTGATGTTTAGGTGACAGATTTCTATTTTAATCATGTTTTTATTCTGATTATTTTTATCCATATAAACATAGCTACTGTTTCTAACAAATGTTAACGCAGATTTCCAAACAGTACATCCCCACCCATGTGTGAGCAAGGAAACTTATACCACAATATTGTCTGTGTCTCTTCCTCTCAAGTAAAGAAGACATATAACACACTAAAGAAACAGCTTGATGATCGTGTAAACCCTACACACAGCACCATTCCCCTTATTGTTGTTGCTCATGAAATTCCCAAGACTGCACAAGACAAGGGATTCAAACATAAATGTAATGGCTTGTTTAAAGGTCGGGACTCAGGCTAGAAAAGAGCACTTGTATGTTGAAAATAATTGGCACATACAGTACTGTACACATACAGATAGCCTGTGGCAAATCTAAAGTTGCTGCCAGAGTTCTCCAAAAGCTTCTATACACTTAAGTTTTTTATGAATTATTTATGCAATCTTTAGCTCTGCTTTTAATCCTATATATAGTACATTTTTCAATGCCCGTATTTCTTAGAAAACTGCACATATTAGCAGCTTACATCAGCTGCATGACTTGGTAAGTAAGCCCAGTATATATATATTATATTATATATTTTACCTAATGTGTATGGATAAGCTGGAAAAGTGCAGTGACTGCAGGCTTTTTATTCTCTACCACACAATCACACATCTCAGTTTTCTGAAAAAATCCATTGGACCTATTGTTGCAATGAATGCTTTGCTCGTTGATGGAGAACAACCTGTGTTCAAAGCCATTTCTGGCCCTTACAATTTTGCTCCATTTTTATCCTTCATTGTCCTCTATCATCTTGTTCACTGAAATAGCCATCACACTATCTATGCTCCGTCTCTCAGCTGCCTCTTTTTGATACCTTAAAGGTGCGTTCACACCGAACTTGACCAGGTCGCCCAGATCGTGTCTGTCGCATCGCGGGGGGGTTAACCTCACCCCATCGCTACTGTACATTGACTTTACACGGCGAGCGACACCAAGCTCACCCAAGTTGCGTTCAGCGTGAATGCACCTTTAGAGTTGCTTTTATTTGCAGCCATGAAAAAAGCAGCCAGGATATGTAAGCCCTGTGAAAACATCTCACTCTGAGCCACAGCACAAACTAAATCTGTGACATGGATTGAACAAGGTGAAACATTCCTTTCAGGAAATGTGTGGATTGAGATAAGGAACAAATGATTAGATTTTGGGACTGATCCAGATCACCATCCAGATCCAGGACTTCTTTAAAGGATTCTTAACATTGCCGAGGTAACTAGACAATTTTCAAGGAAATCATGAGGGTGGCTTGGGTGGCCACCGGGCATTTCCAGAATTCAACATCAAAGGGCCAATCAAAGACCGATCTGGTGACTTTGGAAGCCACTTGAGTACAGTGAACCCATTGTGTTGTTTCAACACAGCCATCAACAATGTAGGGAAGACCTTTTACAGCTCTGAGAGCACAAACTTCCACCAAGGCATATCTGACACTATTTGGCCTAACTTGTAATGTTTGCAAATCCTTAAAAATGAGTTCCTGGATCCGCATCCAGTTTCAGATCACCACCAAAAGTTATCTTGTGAACAGACAGACAGACAAATGCCAGCAAAAACATATCCTCCTTGGAGGTAAGTTCAGGGGATTCCTCAAACATTTCTTTTAGAGGACGACTTTATGAACATACCCTGAAGGTGAATGATTGTTCTATCTGTCAACAGCTTTTAGTTTGGGCTGATCAGATGATGGAGTAAAGGGCAATACACCAACCAAAACCCATCAAGATAGGGCAAAAATATCTTCTTCATGGAACAATAAGTCCAGCACTGAGTTAACAAACAGTTAAACAACGTTTCTCAATGTACAGTTGCAAGGAATTTAGCGATTTCATCACCTACAGCAGAGGAACCTCTGCACGGAAGCGACCGAACACCAACATTGAATGCTTACGACCTTCAATTATTCAGGTGGCACTGCATCAGAAACCAACATCATTCTGTAAAGAATATGGCCACATGGGCTCAGGAACATTTGTCAACTAACAGTGCAAATGAAACTATTCTTAAAACCAGTGGCAGATCTAGAATTTTTCTAAGTAAGGGGCAATCAAGGGGCCACATCTCTCACAGAGGGGCCAAGTATTTGTCTCACATGCATGCAGCCACATTAATGATAAGGCACACCCAGTCACTCCTTTTTCAAATATTTTAATTAAAAGAGAGTAGACATTACAACTTATTTTCAATTTCACATTTGAGGATGTGAGCAACTTCAAAGGGAATAAAACAGTATTCAAAAACATGTTTCACAATTTTGTATTCAAAAACATGTACTTTTTAATCTTACATTTTGTGTTCATTAAAATGATAGTCTTCTTCTGTCAGCTTTATTGAAGGTGGACCTGCATATTTGGTGCACTACTGCCACCAATGGTTGGGCATGGAATTGCATTCTCCTATAATCTGATTGTCATTCTCTAAAACAAACAGATTACTACAAACAGATGAGTGACAGGACAGGGACACTTCAGGGGGCCAATTAGATTTCAGATGGGGCCAATGCCCCTGTGACCCTGTCCGTAGAACCGCAACTGCTTAAAACTCAGTATTGATTGGCCTTTGATTGATCAAAGCACCTTAAGTATAAGTAATTAAGTGTTACCAAGAAATGTCCTCCCTCATTATTTTAAATGTAGAGGGTGATGGTGCAATTCACAATAATGGTGGCATGTATTCACTTCAGAAGGTCTGTCTTTGCTGCGGTCTTTGATTTCTTTGACTGTCAGCTTCTCCATAGGGGATGAATAATGCTTTACTGAAAAAACTTATTTTCTATCTGATTGTCTGAATTGCTTGAACAGATTATAAAGACATTAGTATAAACTCTAATCTGCTCCATCACAGATAAAACCTTCTCACAGGAGCTTTAAGATAACCCTGTTTATATTTTGTTTACACTTTGATTCACACTAATGCACGATTAAAGTCAAGGAAACCAAAGCAACTCGAACTGACAACAGAAAATAAACAGGACACATGAAGCATATAACAATCTTCAATAAGCTATTGTGAGTTGTAATGCATCAAAATGTCTTCAGAGTAAATGCATGTGTTTGTCACACTAGTCCCATAACCACCTCTTTATTGTGCTTTATCCATTCTGTCAGGATGACATGTCAAATCATGCAGTGGTCGACCTCCAATGAAACACAAGTGTGTGTGTAAACTGTGCAGGCTCCTCAAGCAGGGAGTAAATAGAAAGCCTTCATGCTTGTATGAGAAAAGACATGGTGCTGGATTATGAATGAACATTTATCATTAAAAGCAGCATCTGCCTTGTGTGTGTGTGGTTTAGATCAAAAGAGAAAACTCATTTACTTTACTGAGAAGGCAAGGTGATTGACTGCTGTGACGTAAATACAACATTTTCCCTGCAAAATCAGAGTTTATGTGATTAAACTGTCCACTGGCAAGGAGATGGGATAACTGATTTAAAGTCTCATAAGAAGTAGATTCAACCTTGTTAAAAAACATGTTAGCTGGGACTGTACTCCCTCTACTGCAGTGAAAATCAATTTGAATTACACAAACTGTTGCACCGCAAGCCAATTTTTCCACGTTTACTGATTAAATTATCTGTGTAAGGATGAGCAAAAGGCAAATGAACTATAACCACACACTACAGCACTTACAGCCTGAGATAAATTGCAATGCTCACCCGAAAAAGAGCCTTTAAAACACACAAAACTTAGCAAGGAATACAGAAAAAACAGGAACAAACACGCTCAACAATAAATTGACAGATCAGTGTAAAACAAATACACTCAAGGAAAAAAGAAACGCAACACTCAGTTTTGGGAGTTTTGGGGGGGCAGAATAATTTTATTTTTGAGATCCGCCAGTTTTATATGAACCCTACATCCATTTTCTAATCCTCAGGCCAACTTTTTTGGCGTTTACACATTTTCGAGTCCAATAACACAACCAAACAATAGAGCACCCCCCAAATCAAAAGTAACAGGAGGCGATTATGGATGGTTCTGGCCGACACTGGCCTGTGGTGTGTCCCAATGGTCTCGGCTGCGGACCTGGTGGCGGGCCGAAACCTGTCACGGAGATGTGCCAGCCGGTTGGCGCGGTCTTGTGCAGCGGTCATTACATGGGGGCGACCAGTATGAGGGCGGTCGTTAGAGGAACCAGTGGCGTGGTATCGTTCAGCAAGACGAGTAATGGTAGAGCGGTGGACTCCAAACACCCTGGCGACAGCAAGACAACACCGTCCAGCTTGGAGCATGCCAATAGCTCGATCTCTCTCTGGTTGCGACAATCGTGGCATCGTGAAGTGTGTTTTTGGCTTCATTCTGGTGCCCTTTTATAGAGAAGGCTTGAGCACAGTTAACCAGTGGTAAAACTCAACTCTGAGTTTCAAACATGAGTTTGTGTGCATAAACAATCCTGAAATGCACTCTTTATTGTCCTCACAATCAGTCAAGTGGAACCAAGAAATCTGTTCACCTGTCTTCAGCCTAATTTGGAGTGAAATCATGATGCTAAGCCATTTTTCCAAATGCACCCGTATTTCTTAGGAATTTTCGAAAATTAAAATGTTGCGTTTTTTTTTTCCTTGAGTGTACATACAATTGAACAAGAACACAATGTACAAAAGGGAACAAACATCATACTTGATAACAAGACTTAGGACTCTATTGTATGTGAAGCATGCTAGGCAGGTGTCAACTGTCACGGTTTTAAATTTTAAAACCAATACTTATTGTATTACAAGCAAATGAAGATTCATCCCCCTTATTGCAGAAGAGTGTGTTTGTCAGGAAGAGTACGGAGATGTCACATACGAAGTTGACATATTACTAATCTTGTGAAAAATTGAATAGCTACGTCTATAACATTTGAAACCTGGTCTAATGTCAAAATTCAGTTTGATCCTGATCTTAAGAGTTTGTTGAAACAGGAGGCTGAATGCATATTTTTCCACTTTTGCTGTGCCATTTGCAATGTGTGACGTGTGTGTGTGTGACTGCACCATGTTTATTTTTGCTGACACAGTTCAAGAACACAATAAAAATTTACCAAAATCAATTTTGCTGATGATCAATCACAGGTCCAGACTTTTTTTTTTTTCAATCCCCCCTTGGTATTTTATATGAGAAATAATTCAGTTTTTGTGTTTATCCAGTTAAATGTCACATCATGGTTTTGGACATGGCAGCCCATAAGTGGGCATGAAGTGGAAAGCTTTCTGGGACCCAGAGTAGTGTGGAGGCCCCTAAATATTTTATAGAAATGGTCCAACCTAAATGTAGACTACTGTTATTTTGAACCCGGATACTCACCATTTATCATTAAGGCACAAACACTTTCAGACGTGCACGTGTTGATATTATTATCTTGTTTTTATTGTTGTTGCATTTACTTTGTTTTTGGACTCTTTCTTCCTTTATTTGATTGACAGGGCTGTGGATAAATTTAAAGTTAGAGAAAAAAGAGAGTGTGGTTTGGACAACATCCTACACATGGGGTGTGCAAATTAACAGTGAGACTACTTTATATATCACATCTGAGTAGGGCCCATTCACATCATTTCAGGGGCCCAGCCAGTTTTGTGGGCTGGCCTGTGTGCAGATATAGGCTTAAACTTTAAGACATGATGTCCTTGATATTCAACGGGATTGAAGTATGTGAAAATATCTGATGCAGTTAAAGCAACAAATTATGTAAACTTTCGTAATTATATAACCCTTTTCAGGTGTGTCTACCATTGGGAGCTATATGTGATTTTTAATTTTAAGTTAAAGAAAGTCATCATTGTTAGAGCCTTAAGTGTTGCAGGTCCACCTTGTGAACAGGAGGTCACACAATATCTTAAACAAAAAAACATGAAGTGTGAGAGTATAAAAGCTTTTGCAGTATGAAACAGTATACTGTCTCTTGAGGCCTGTGTATACATAGATTTGCTTGTGAAGTTTTGCAAACCTTCTTTATTCTCAATTTTAAGGTTAGAACCTTAAAGAAGGCTGAGAAACTTTATTTGAACCTAAACCTGTACCTTTTCTTGAGTTGTCCATTAACATTTGGTTCACTTCGGAACGGGCCCTGGATGATTAGTGAACAGGTTTCTGGTGTTAGGTGTAGGACATTAGCTCTGAAATCAGATTGGTCTGTTAAAGGAGCACGCCAACATTTTTGTTGTTTTCATGTCTTGCCTCACTCCCGAGTCCAGGTAGACACCATTCTGTGCGTCGAGTAACGAGGAAGAGACAGCCAAAGATTGCCCACCTCTAGTTAGCTTAGCTCAAATACTGGGAGTCAACAGGTAGCTCTAGCCTGCCTCTGCCGACAGTCATCAGATAAACTCTGCGGCAACTCTAAACAGTCCTGTGTGCCTGTTGTGACTTTTTTTTTTTTTTTTACCCCTTTACGTTACGTCATCTTCTATTATCTTCATATAATCTTCTTCTACTCCTAATCAGAGGCTTCGTTTCATTGACCTACTGCCACAGTGGTTTGCTGTGGAGATGTGACATTAACAAACGAGTCGAGTCTTTTGAAAAGCTCTTTTAGGTGAACCGTGAGAACCGATTCGCAATTGTGAGTGAGCCGTTTGTTTGTGAGCCATTATTAAATTTGCAGGCAATTTGCAGGCAATTTGCATTTAATAATGGCTTGCAAACACACAACTGCGAAATGGTTCTCATCTTTCACTTAAAAGTCACATCTGTACTACAAACCACCATGGAAGTAGGTCAAAAACAAAGCATCTGTTTAGGAGTAGAAGAAGATAATATGAAGATTGTAGAAGATAATGTAACATAAAGAGGGAAAAAAGTCATAACAAGCACACAGGACTGTTTAGAGTTGCTGAAGAGTTTATAAGATGACTGTAAGCAGAGGCAGGCTAGCGCTACCTGTTGACTCCCAGTGTTGAGCTAAGCTAACTAGCGGTGGGTGAGCTTTGGCCATCTCTTCCTTGTTACTGGACGCACAGACGGAAGAACGCTGTATACCTGCTTGTCATGGACTTGAGAGTGAGGCAAGACATGAAAACAACAACAATGTTGGCGTGTTCCTTTAATGATGAGAAATTACCATCATGGCAAGTTGTTAATACACCAACTAAAAGTAAGTGGACAAAGAACTAGACCGTGCGGGACTCCAGTTTTAGAAACCAGAAAAGAAAATTGCTCATCATTAATTTCAACATATTTATCACCCTCAGAAAGAATGCATTTAAACCACCATTGATTAAATTCAGACAATAAATCATAAAAATGCATGATTGAAAGTATTAAATGCCTTTCATATAATCCTCAGATATGGTCTCTACAGCTGCACCTATATCTCTGACCTAATTAATTAGCCATCTCTGTGAGTAATTCTGCCAGAAGCCAAGTTGAAGTGGGTAAAGAGATAATCTTTTAACTCGGAGGATTTTATCACTGTTGTAAAGCACTAACTTCAAAAATAAAAACATTCCTCCAAATGTGACCAAACTGAAAGGATAAAACATCATTCTACACATTTTTAACTGCGTTGTATGGATCAAACAGCTGCAGGGCACTTAAGAAAAATCATTTCCTTTCAATTTTGGCCAAGACCCAGGCTACCTCAGTCAAGCTTTAAAGCTGCATTAATTGATTTTTGGTTCATCAGGGGAACAAAAACGATTTCAACACCCTGACAGATTCACAGCAACACAGATGAAGTGTCAGCAAACACTTTTGATTGGTGTAGTGTTGCCCTTTTGACCATCTGTTTATTTTCCTGCAGAGATGACGACTATAATTAGAATACCTTCCTGATAGATGCAATTTGAAATCCATTGTAAAGAGAGTTTCTCTCTTCTTTTTCATCTTACAGTTTATTGGTTCCTTCAAAAAGAACAAACATTTTTAGAATATTTACATTCAATAAGCTCCTCATTTGCTCCAAGGAGCCAAGACAGGAGATACAAAATTACACAAAGGTACATGCCAACTCTGCATTGTATACCTTACACTTTAACCCTCCATCTTGCACAGATAATCATAAAAAATTATGAAAACTGTATAGTAAAACAACATGAGAATGCACAAAAAAATGTAAATGTAAAAAAAAATATGTATATATATATATATATATATATATATTTATAGATATAGATATATATAGATATGTATGTATAGATATGTATGTATATACATATACATACACACACATACATACATACATACACAGTTTCTCTCTTTTTGAGAGAAGTGGCAGTTCTAAACCATTTTTACTTTGGAGGGACCAGTCTGGGGCCAAGGGTTATGTCAGAGGGACACATTCAAGACAAAGAGAAGTGTTCAAGCATTCAAAATATTTGGTCTGGACAATAATAATAAAGTAATACACAGTATTGGCACATAGTAAAAGTATTCCAGTCGCAGTTAAGCTTTTTTGAATGTTAGTTACAATTTTCTACAATTAAAAAAAAACCCAAAAAACCAAAATGAAACATGCTTGATTTGTTTCAGTAACAATACTGACAATGAAAACAAAATAAAACAATATGAACATCAGCTAAGGCCTTTATAAGGCTAGTCTAGAGGGTCTCTGCACCCCTGTCTATTTATTTATTTATTTATAGGCTTTCAAACTACAACAACTCTGTTCTGCAGTTTTGGTAATGTCCAGCAAACTGATCAACAAATAAGTCAAGATTTAAAGCCTTTGCCCTCCTAGACCTAGTGCTCGGTACACCCAGGTTGCATAATCTCTCATCGTTCATGGTGGATCTGAGGTATGTTTTCACCAGCTTTGACGTAGTAAATCCTGGCTCACAAGAAGCAGTACTCACTGGAAGTTTGAAGAGCTCAAAAAACACTCCTTTTTATGACTCAATGAAGTGTTCTAGCTCTACTGTACTGGGGGGTCTCTGCATCCCAGTCTGTATTTTCCTGTCCAAGATCCTACTGAGCTGATGCAGTCCTTGCCCAATCATCAAATCCCAGTAGATCAGCAGTTTCTGAAATACTTAGACCTGCTTGGCACCAACAACCATGCCACAGTCAAAGTCACTTAAACCACCTTTCTTTCTCATTCTGGCATACCTTTAATGAACTTATACTCAACAGAGACAAATATTGTGGGGACGGATTTTGGTCAGGGCGCCCATGAGTTTGTCACTACCATAAATTCTTATTTTCAGTCCTTTGTCTCTGCACACCCCCCCCCCCCCCCCCCCCCTTCATGACTATTATTGATTATATGTCTATAGAAACTATCATTATAATCATACAAACATGACCCTCCTCAAAAACGAGATGTTGCATCTCAAGGGACTAACCTCTAATAAATTCATATTCAGCAGAGACAAATATGACGAAGACATATTAGTTCTTACTTTAGTCAACTTGCCTCTGCCCACCCCCCCTTCTTCACCCACACACCCAACACAGCATATAGCGTGGATGGCTGTTCATCATGAGACTGGGATCCACATTCAAGATTTCCTACACAGAAACAAACAGAGGTTTTTTCTTGCTGCCATGATGGTGGGATTTATGATTGGCTATATTGATTCATGTTGGGTGTTGGATGTATGTTTTTGTATATATATGTATATGTGCATTTTATATATGTATATGTATCTATGCCTATATGTGTATCCATAAAATGAAGAGTTTGTCTTCAGGCTGCTCTATTGTAAAGGGTCTTGAAATAACACTTATGAATTGGCGCCATACAAATAAAGATTGATTGATTGATTCTGGTGCTCTGTTTGGTCTCAGGCAGGTCGTCCTATTTATGTCTACATACCTAAATGCATTAAGTTGCTGTCATATGGTGTGCCCATTGAGTATTTGAGTTCTTGGGCAGTCGAATGGGTGTATCTAACAAAGTGGTCAGTGATTAAGATTTTTAGTTGAACTTGGCCCTGCATCAGCATTCAAGATGAGGCTGCAGAATGCTTATCTTATGTAAGTTCATTTAAAATACTGCACGACGAATGGAAAAGCAATTTACAAAACAGGAGCACTTGTGAGAAATAATACGAGAATTTAGTAAATTTCCTGTGGAGTTAAATATATTCAAGGACAGAAGCTTCTACCATTCAGAGGCTATTAAATGTGCATGCATGTATTTCTGCCCAGAGGTGTCTTCAAAATGGAGATATGTATGATTTGTGAAAATGCCGTTTTAGGCAGTAATCATCTGACTTGTTTCCGACAGCGAAGCAAAATGAGGTATCAAATATGTTGTATTTACATGGGGATGGTGGTTTGCAGATAGCAGTCCACCTCCTGCTGTGAATGTGATTTGCAATGTGGTCTGCAGAGCTGCCATCACTGGAGCTAGAAACGGGGTGACTCACAGACACCAACTCAATTTGATGAAGCCTCTTAAGCTCTCTCCTACATTTATCAACAGGTAAAAGGTATGCAATAAGAAAGTCAAGTGACCGTGTCTTAAAAATTTGACTTGCTAATTCTCTGTTTCAATCAAAGCTCTGAGAGGATTTTTTTCCGAGGTTGATTTGATATTTCAGATACGGCGTGATAAAAGTGTGTGATGTGTGCGTGATCTGAAACCAAATCAGAGGACTGGTGTCTTCAAAGCTTTGATTTAAGCACTTCAAACTATAGAGCTGCTTGATTATGGCAAAAATCTTCATCACAGCTATTTTTGATTGATATCAAGGGGACCAGTATTGAGGTAATGGATTTTATAACACAAACATTGTATGCATTTATTAGACTTGAACACTACACAATGACATCTCTAACACTTTGAAAAGTAAGCAAGCAGGGCTGAAGAAAACACAAAAAGACTGATAAAAAGGAGAAAACCGTTTTATCTGACCTCAGATTGCCTTGAAAACAACAATGTGAATAAGACACAAAGCCCTGATTTTTCTCTTATCTTTCACTCAGTGTGTCAGGGTTTGGTTTAAAAGTACATGGAGTTAATATAAGATCTTTTGTAAATGTACCAGAGAAAGAGCAGTTATGCAATGCTCTATATCAGTGTTTGGGGAATTACAACATTGAGTAAAGAGCTCATAAAATTCCCCTTGTGGGCTTAATAAAAATTAATTTCCTCCATGGTTATGTATGCCTTTATCAGTAAAAGTCTTTGCTTTCCATCAGTTGTAGAGGATTTGTCACCTCATTTAAAATTAAAAGAAAAAAGTCTTACTAGATTTTCATGATGGATGAGGTCAGAAGTGTTGAGAATATTAATGTCGTTGCTATTATTAATCTCTCCACAAAATAACATTGAATACTGCAGGCTCGTCCATTTACTGTTTAATCTCTGAGCTTGAACACCTTTACAATGTTTGGCAGATATCTGCAATGTCTTTTTGTCTTCATGTAAAGGTGAGCCATCAAGGTCTCAGCTCTTTGCTGCTCACAGGGTCTTAGGGCGCACTCACACTAGCCATTCTGTACTGTGCCAAAGCATGATTCCCCCCAAAGTCCATTTAGTTTGTCTGTGTGGTGTGAGTGCTCTGTGCAGTTCTTGAGCATGGTTCACTTCTCTGGCCCGCTTGGAGGAGGTGGGCTTCGGCACACATGCATAGGCGAGACCTCTCATTCGCAGGTTTGTGTTTTTGATCCTGTTTGACTGGAATAAGTAAAGTGAACTTAAATCCAGGGCAAAAACACATTTCCTTGACTCACATACAGGTCCTCTGATAAAGTGATCCAGTTCTGTATTCACCTCAGTTATTCTGTGATTTTTTCCCATGTTTTGTAGGCCTGTTTGCCTTTTTGCTCCGTTTGCTCAAGAAAATTGAGAGTGAGATTGTGATAAAAACAGATTTCTTTCCATAAACTGGCAATTTAAAGTGGGTTTTCTCCAGCTTATGAAAGTGTTTATCCACCATTTACACTTCACATCTTCATTATTATGCTTGTCATTCTCTATTTAACCTGCTGTAGTTTACCAGATTCTGATTGTCTGTTAACATTCTTTAGCTTAATATTTTCTAATTCACAAACATAAGCCTATTACAACTTTAGGTTTCAGATGTGTGTCTGAGGTGGGTGAGGTGGTGGTGGGTGCAACTGGTCCATCATGGATCCTAGTGTGATTGTCCCTTTACTCTGAGAAAGGGGCCATACATGCAGTTGTCACAGCTGACCAGGGCCTCCAAAATCCTTTACCTTAATACACTTAATGTAGGTGTAAAGAGGCTCAGTCAGTCATGTTTTTTTTCTTCAACTTCAACTTCAACTTTATTTATAGAGCACTTTAAAGACAAACAGAATTTGAGCCAAAGTGCTGTACAGCAGGAAAATTTGGAGTAGAATTTGATGAAATTAAGAACATATGGAACATACCAAGTGATAAGATATAAACATGGCAGAAAATTAAAAGGCATATCAACAAAGTAGTAACACGTTTGGACAGCACAAACACATTACACACAGGTTTCCACAGCCATTATTAGATGGAGTCATGGCTGAGAACCCTGACTACTACAGACAGCAGCATGCCAGCAGCTGCAACAGCCAACAACACACACTCACAAACAGACACAAATGCACCCATACACGCGTATTCTTACACAAACGAGAGCTAGCAAAATAGGTTAAAACTTAATTCAGATTAGAAATCACCTTATGAGAAGGCAAGAGAATACAAGTGAGTCTTTAGACATTTTTTAAAACAGTCCAGAGAGCTGGCAGATCTGATATGTAATGAGAGATTGTTCCACAACCTCAGTGCAGCGACTGAAAAGGCCCTGTCTCCAAAAGTTTTTCTGTGGGACCTTGGCACAGTAAGAAGACACTGATCTGATGATCTGAAGGGCCTTGCGGTATTGTATGGTGATATTAGTTCAGTGATGTAGCTGGGAGCAGTGTTGTGATAAGCCTTAAATACAAACAGTAGAATTTTGTAGGGTATTCCAAACTGAACAGGAAGCCAGTGCAGTGATGCTAGTAAAGATGTTATGTGACCCCTTTTTTTACGCCTTCAAAGCAATCATGCTGCACCATTTTGGACAAGTTGTAATCACTGTATCAACACCTGCTTGATTCCAAAATACAAGGAATTACAGTAGTCGAGCATGGAGGATATCAGGGCATGGATGACTTTCTCTAAATCTTTGTGTGACAGAAATGGTCTTATTTTTGATATGATCCTGAGCTGAAAGAAACTAGATTTGATGACAGAGCTAATTTGATTGTTGAACTTTAATTTATTATCAAATATTACTCCAAGGTTCTTTGCATGAGTTGTTATTTATGCTGATAAGTGACTGAGAGACTGCAGGGCAGTGCTGTTGGAGTTTGTAGGATTGAAGACTATTATCTCAGTTTTACAGCCATTTAACTGCAGGAAGTTGTTTGCCATCCATACCCTGATATCCTCCAGACATTTATCGAGGTCTGAGGGTGCAGATTGGTTATTGGGGTAAATGGGCAGATAAAGTTGGGTGTCATCTGCATAACAATGAAATGAGATATTGTAGTTCTAAATAGATTTTCCTAAAGGGAGCATGTATATGAAGAACAAGAGGGGGCCAAGGACAGAGCCTTGTGGAGCTCCAACTGCTCTATGAGGCCCTTGATAAATCAACCAATCAATCTTTATTTGTATTGTTTGTATTGTGCCAAATCATAACAAGTGTCATCTCAGGACACTATTTGAAAGAGTAGGTCAATACCATACTCTTTTTAAAAAATGAAGAATAATTATTTTATTGTATTAACAAGACCCAAAATGAATCCACAGTGAGTGCAGCACAGTGCATTTGGCAAAAGTTACAGTGGCAAGAAAAAAAACCTTTTGAAAAGCAGGCAGTAAATCAGAACCAGATTCATGTTGAACAGCAATTTGTGGAAGCTGTTTTGGGAGGGAGGGAGGCTGGGACAAAGGGACTAAAGTAAAATTCATAACAGAATTTTGTTGATGCTCAGACCATAAACCTGTTATATTTCTTTTTGAGCCGAATTGTATGAGGGGTTAGCCCGTTGAGATGCAGCATCTTGTTTTCAAAAGGATCCTTCTCTTATTATTGTTGTAAAGGTAGTTATGGCAGTACTAGCAGTAACAACCATGGATACAGAGATCATTCTAATATGAACATTACCAGCTGCAATGATTATGAAGTGAAAGGTGGTGTTAGTTAATGTAGCAGCATTTGGTAGTTAATCTGCAATTGAATTAGGTTTAATAGATTAAAAATGATCATTTGTGTTAATGATGTTTTTTTCTGATAATGTTTAATATGGGATGAAGATGTTGGAGTCAGGTGTGTGCACAGCAGCAAGTTGCCTATGCTGGTCACTATGGTTGTAGTAATATATTGATGCTTTTTGGCAGAAATCTCCTGTATCTCTTTTTTATGACTCCTGTTTTTTTTTCATAAAACAGGGCTATTGGTCCCCTTCCATGTTAGTGAGTGGGCTTTATAAACTTTTGACCAAATGAAAATGCAAAAAATAATTTGTAATCAGGACAAAAAAAACAGAGACTAGCACAAGATGAAAAATAGTACACAAATGGTCTAAGCCTTTTTCTCTGGCTTTTCTCAGTCTTTCCGTTTTCATTTCTCTTGTTTTATTCTTGTATTTTTTTTTTTCCCTGAACAGTAACCTTATATGTAAAGGCAGTTAGGGGCCATGGGCTAGGAAAGGTATCATCTGCATTGATTCTACCTGAAGGTTGCATGTACAGAGCCTAGATCTTAGAAAGATGCTGTTGGGTTATGTAAATAAATTCTGTTGGTGAAGTGGGTGTTGAGAGCTAGCATGGAGGGGGGTTGGCATGGTGGAGGCGCAAGTGTTTACTGTTTGGCCTGTTGGAGGTGCTGCGGGACTAACTGGACAAAACTTCAGAGAATGGTGGTTTCCACTTGATAATGTGTTAAAGTGCAGGCTCTTGCCAGTCAACAATCTTCACAGTCAGGCTGCTGGGCATGTGAAGGATCTTATTTTAGAGTATGAATTGGTATGTTGCACTTGTGCTGCTTCCATGAGCTTTCAAGTGTGGAACCTGTTTGCTTTGTGCTAACAGATCGGGAAATTGCAATTAGCAGGTTAAAATGTTACAATGTGATGATTTCATTTAGCACATGCTTTTTGTCCAAAGCAACATACATCTGAGAGTAAGTACAACAAAGGTAGCATTAGTTAACAGGTAACATTGGATTGTGCTAATTTAAACTGAAGAAATTATCAATTTTAACTCAACAATACCAATTTAAACAGATCACTGGATTGCTTACGTATCTAGAAAAACAGGAAAAATAATCTTGTTTGAGTCAAAATATTCTAACTTAGTTTATTAATAACTTTTTCATGGTGATAGCAATGGTGGCAAAGTAAATTGCATTGCTAGATGTCAGAATCACATCACAAGCACATATAATAATGTAAAAGTACTCTTTTATGACGTGATTAAAAGACACCGGAAATGTTCAAATTTCCATAAATTGAAGATATTCAGATATTTGTAAACAACTCTATCCCTGAAAATGATGTTTATCAAACAATGAAAAATAATAATCTTACAATTATGATCAGATATGTGTGAAATCATCAGGTTTGGATATGTAATTATTCACCATCTTTCTCCAGCCAGTGGAAAAAACATGCATAGGGCATAAGGATATTTCAGTATTTTTGAAGTTGGACTGTGTCAGGTACTTGATAATAGTATGTGAAGTAGATGGGCATCAAAACACAAAGAAGCATGACAGCCCCTCAAGGACGATTCACAGTACCTATCATGATCAACATCTCTCCTCCACCCTGGTTCGCCTGCTACACACATACACATACACAAACACACTGCTTACTTTGATTACAAACAATCATGTAATAACGCATTCAGCAGTGCAATCAAAAACATAACAGCTCTTGTACATACCCCAGACCCACATGCACACACAAGTGCACACTGACCCCTGAGCTCGATCTATGAAAGCAAGGGATAATTACCTAATATGCTGTTAGCTCAGGCAGGGTAAAGAAAAGATAACCACGAGTATATACAGCTTCATGAATTGCAGTAAAATTGCAGGAGAAAGCTCATATTGAATACTGAACAAATCTTGGGATGCAGCAGTACATAAAAAGCAGAAAAAGGTTTAAACAGTCCTCCTGTGAAACTATTTTCACTGCTTTCAGCAAAGTCCACAACAAGCAGCTTCTTTGTAGCAATTTCCCCCTTCGAGTAAAATCTGTTTGAGTTCTTTTCAAATGTTTTACTTTAAACCATGTCCACTGGTCAGAATGTGTCACCGATTTAAAATAATAATAATAATAATAATAATAATAATAATAATAATAATAATAATAATAATAATAATAATAATAATAATAATAATAATAATAAAAATAACCTCCCCATAAATATCTTGACAGCTGCACATAAGTGGAACATTAACAAGCATAATCATCCAAACGTATAATTTTCAAAACTGTAAAGACTTTTTAATTACATGCACTTATTACAAGATATGTTTTTATTATAAAGAAAAATTCACCTCCAAATTCTCCAAGCAGTTATTGCCCAAAAAATCACATCAGTTCTAAGACCTCTTTGTGTTTCATCCCTCAATCAACTCTGCAATAATGCCTCCTGTATTACTTTCTTATTTACTGACCATTTTAAAAGTGTGATTATAAATGTATATATGTATATATATATGTATATATGTATGTGTATATAAATATACACACGTACATATATATGTATATATGTATGTGTATGTAGCTATACCTATATATATATATATATATATATATATTTATATATATATATGCTTTTGCATGATAGCACTGTGCCTCTTTAGTTTAGAAAGAATTCTGAACCTTTATTTTATGCTTTAAATAAAATAGTAAAATCCATGTAAAATTATATGTAATATATAATATCGATTTCTTGTTAGTATTGCATAAAAACATCACAAGAGATAACTTTGGTCTGGGCTATAACATGATTTTTAAAAGTGGCCAAGACCAGAAGAATCAGATCTTGAACTTTGAAAATCTTTATGATATACTTAATTGGACTGATCATGAGTGAAAGATCTAAGGTCTCTTCTACATAAACAGTGTCAGAAAGTCTGTTCATTGAGCTTTTTATGAATGCTGCAAGAAATCTGTCTTTGACATGGGAAAGAACCATTGTCAATCCACTTTCTATTAAACTAAGAGTAAACATTTAAATGTAAGATTGTGCTTTAGCATTTTGACAAAGATATTTTTATTCAGAAAGGAATGACAGTTTCATTTAAGAAAGTGTAAAAATTTAATTTTAAAATAATATGTAAACATACTCTCTAAAAGAAAATACAGATTTTTCAAAAATGATGTTTGTAGTATGCAGCATGAAAACATTTGTCATGCTACACTGGGAAAAATCAGAAGTATGCATCAGATCAATAGGCAGTAAAAGAAGTGATGTCAGCCATTTGATTATGAAAGAAGGCTTTGGAACATTGTTAATTGCATGTAATGGATGCTCCTATACTGCACGTCATCTAAAATGAACTTTAGCTCAACTTACTTACTGACAGAGAGTTCCTGTTGTGGCAGGACATAGGGCCGTCTGACTAATAGTGACTCTGTGTGGAACTGCAGCCATTGACAATCATGTCACTATTTCAAAACCAAAAATCCTCAATAAAGTAAAATTGGTCTCAACGTAAACAAAAACCAACCCTATCACAGCAAGAGCACATTTATGTAGTATATTTTTAGCCTATTTTTTGAACAAGGCTGTGATGAAATTAATTCAGGCAGTAATAAAATGTCCTCTTCCTGCACACAGTCATAATATCTGCAGGGTTCCTGCAGCCAGCCTCAAGTGGACACTCTAGGAATCACAGCTTTTGGCACTCTGGCACTGGCCTCCATTGTCAGCCCAGGAGGTTACCACCTGACTTGACCACTCCATCCCATGAACTGTTGGCAACAGCCCAAGCATTAGTATTTATTCCATTATATTTATAGAATGGGAAAGTGAAAGTTAGTCTTATAACATGTGAATGTTTGTTTGTGATAACTATGAAAATCAAAATATTTCACTTGTAGAATTTTTTTCACTCTATAAATGGATGCTCATTTAGTATGACCAGTCGTTAGCTAGTCTACCATTTTACTTTTGTTTTCTTGCTACATTTTGGCAAAATCAGTTTGTACTGCTCTTATAGTATTCTGTTTCCTGTTTGGTGCTCATGAGCCCGCTGCCATTTGTTTTTGACAAAGGTCACGTCACTGAATGGAAAAAATTTGCACAAGACGAGACGAAAGAAGTATAATAGTATTAAACATGTGTGATGATGAACTTAAAGTGTATTTTCCCCAAGAAATAGAATAAAGCTAAAATAACATCACAACAACCTGGTCATGCAGCAACATGTACATCAGTGCATCTGACAACTTGTCAATCAATAAAAGGTTCATATTTCTCCTGAAGATGACAAATGCCTTGCGTGTAGGCAAGCAGGAGGGTCTCAAACATCCTTTTATTTTCAACAGGGACACAGCCAGTGGGATCTTCTTTTGGATAATGTATGAAGTAACAGTGATTCAACACGTCTTGACTGATGATCCTCTGCATTTATTCATCATCATAAATAATAAATCATGAGTCATACATTACATAGCTTTAAGGGACACTTATGCATAAGCACTCTACCCTTGTACTAAATTATTACCAGCAAACCACAAGTAATAATATCACGGTCATGCAATCATATGTCAAACTCAACCTTGTTTTGCAAGAGCCGTACACTGTTAACCCAGATAAGTTGACTTTACTCAAAAAATTTGAGGCAAGTGATTGCACTTAAATGGTTTAAGTAATGAAATAACTAATCAGTTATTTTAAGTAAACTCAACTGCAATTCCAAATGGTCAGGGCTTAACTGTTTAAGTGGAATCTACTAAAAGACAAGTTATTTGTACTTGAAATTTGTTGTAAAAACAACCTTCCCTTGTGAACCAGACAACTCAATGTTTTAAGTAACATGTACTTATTTTCTTAATTACAATCAGACACATTTGTCATCCATTAAACTACATTTATTAACTTGTTAAAACTTAAAATTTATACCAATTAACTCAAATATTTAAGTTGTTTAAACTTAAAATTAATTTTCCAAAAATTTGTGTTGGTAAAATATATACATTCAAAGAAATACAAAAATGCAGGGCATTAATTATATTCTGTTTTATTAAACAAAAATAGAAACCATCAATTTACAATTTACACTTTTGTTGAAGTATCTTACTTTTAAATCATATTGAATTTACTGTTTTACCGACATATCTGAAGTACAGAAGAATCAGAAGAAACTTTTCAGTTTTTTTCTAGGCAAGGACCTTTTGTCAGCTGCACTTTCGATGGGCTTTGGCCCTCACTGTCTTGAAAGCAGAAGATGCCCACTGGATGGTCGAAGTGTCTCTCTGTAGATCCTACAGAGTTTGAGAGACAAGAGGAAAACAAAGATATGCATGTCAACAGTTTGTCTCATGCTTTTGGGTAACTGTACATCCCATTCAAGAATTTTTTTTATATGTGGAGAAAAGAACAGATCATTCATCAGAAATAAAATATGAGAAAAATGTAGCACTGATGATGAATCATTTTGAGATGTAAAAAGTAAAAAAAGGTAAATATACAGGCTTAACACCTGAGATAAAATTACCAACTTAGTAATCCAAAATATCAAAACACAAAGTTAAAAGTCAAATACATGAATTTAAAAGGTAAATGTCTGGGGGAAAGTGAAAATCATTAGTTTACTCAAATGACCAAAATTTTAACCATATTTAGCCAAAACCAAAATTGTCTGCATGGATATCACAAGGACAAGGTTTTTTAATAATGTTTTTAACTAACCATTTATGTATGATAATTTCTTCCCAAACACAAAAAACCCACAAAATTCAACCCACCTTTGTTTTAATGGGTCAAATAAAACTGACCAGCTAGAGTTTTCTTCTTCCTGAAGATTTCCATCAAGCCTGGGCACAGGCCAAAAAGGTAATCAAAGAAGGCTTCTTTAAGGTTTCTTCCAACAACTCTGTTCCTAAAAGACCTAAAAAATGCAAAGAAGACCAGTTTGGTACTAATTAAGAGTAATTTATAATAACATCAAATAGACTATAGCAAGGGTGTAAGTGTATACTCTACAGTGTTTGAAATAAAGCGCTCTTTTCTTGTATCTAACAGAACAGTACTTGCATTTCCAAAGCATTTTTCTCATGTCTGAAATATGTAATAATAGAACAGTGGCATTACAACTGCTCTTCACATTTATTCTACTTTCAGCAAAGTACATTTTTTGTATTATCAACAATGTTAAGCATGTTTATCAGAACTGGTTAGGAGTGACAAAAAAACCTTTGAGATAAACCACAGTTAAATGTTGATAATGGTTCCCAATAAAATTAGCACAGGAAAATAAACAGTACTTTTTTAAAGTTATTAAAGCTACAATAAAGATAAAATGATTTGTCTTAATCAGTAAAAAAACAAACAGCAAAAACTTACCAAGTTCCAGAATGTTAACAGTCGATTGAGGAAGAAACTATCTTCTTTGCTGCTGTAACTCAAACAAGGAAAAGGCGCAGTCTTGTCTCAAATAAGCCCAGACAAGTTTTGAAAAGCAACCAGCCAATCAGAATGCAACATCTTGCCGCATTTTAGTACAAAGTTGAAATTTTGAGTCAGCTTAACTTAAAATTATCAGTAAACCCAAAGTTTAAATTAAAAACTTGAAATTTTAAGTTTATTCAGTTCAGAACAACAAGTACACTCTGCAATCATGTAATAATAGTAGAATACACCTAAATCATTTAAGTAATGCAACAAAACTTATTTTTTTAAGCAATATTTACTTAAATTATTTGCTTACAATCAACTTTGGGGTTAACAGTGTAAGTAATAGACTTCAGCTTATCGTATTGTTATTCATATCTCTGTCTCTCTCTCGCTTTCTCTCTCTCTCTCTGTTTGTGCGGCGGGCTGGAAGTTTCACTCACTGAGAGGCAGAAAACATCAAGTGATTGATATCTGTGGTAAGAAAACGTGAAACTCAGTAGTTCACTTGAAAAGTGACATATTTTAAGTCATTTTCGATAGGCCTGATTATTTTTTATTAAATCTATTACGGAAAATATAGATTCTAGTTTGACTTATCTTTGAAGATGACTAAATAAACATCCATAATGTTTCGTTCAAGTTGGAGCATTTATTAGTCTGAGTTAAAGGATGAAGACCTGGAGAGACAATTATAACCAAATTGTACCCTGCCTTTCTCTGGGCGTATGGTTTTAGCATCCATCTTACAGTCATTTCCTCTGTTTAACCATTGTTTACTCTGGTTCATTTTTAAAGTGGACCTCGAGTGGGTCACATTAAAAATTAAATTTTATTTAAGAAAGATCATGTCAATTGGCCAAACAGTAGCCCATCAGTTTAATTGTGTCATTTATTTGTGTGAAATCTGTGGACTGAACTTAACTTTTTAGAAAAGTTTTATTGCCAAGCCAGCCTTGTAATCAGACTTCTCTGGGTAATATGTCAACTGCAAGTATGAAAGCCTGATCTGCTGTCCTCAGTGCCACATTATTTAAGGTTTTGATGTTTGACTTCATGAAGAAAATAGCAAAATGAAAATAAGCAGACAGAGAGAGAAGTGGGGTTCACACTCTTCATTACCTGGATGCCTGCAAGCTCAGCGATTTGACGCCAGCTAGTGTGGCATCATGGCCTTTTCTTCATTATGAATCTGACATTAGGGCTCCAAATGTTTTAACATCAGCTGAGGACCTACACTGCCTGTCGTGAACACCAATAAATACTAACAGTAAAAAACTTGAAACTTTGCTGTTGATGCAAAACGCTGGACATCTTACTTCCCTCTGATGAGCATTGTCAAGCTGTGCTTGCCACTCAGTGACGTTTCACTCACATGTGCTGACAATGATGTCGTGCATACCCTCTGTATATACCTTTTTAGTATTATACATTTGACCGAGTAATATATTAAGTAAGACATCATAAAGCTCTGGACCTTCCTCATTGGGAGAACTCGTGTTTTTTTTTACAAATGCAACCTACATTATTTTTCTGTTTTCTCAGTACAAGACACAAAATGTGGACAAAAATATCATTCAAGGTAGAAGTAATGCCATGAGGATAACTGAACGCCATGCAAGGCATACATTATCACACATAATCAAATGTCTATGACAAATGTATTGTAGAATGTTGAAGGTGGATGAACAAGCCTATAGAAAGAACAAAAGTCTGACAGTGGAGATGAGCTAAAGCCAGTGAAACAGTGGGGTCTCTATGCTGCCAAGGTTACATATGTAAGAATCTGCAGGTATTGATAGCATCAGCATGAATACCACCACCATATGACTCCTACATTATCACCACAAGCTTATATCCACTCAAGGAAAAGGAAGTCCATGCATATGTAGGAATGGCATCCTATCTCCATGCCAGCAGGAACCTTGTATTTCTAGTGTGTTTAAAGTATAGCCATGTAGGTAAAAGCCAGATTTATGGAAGGTTTTGTGTTGTGCTGTATAAACCAATAACAGGTCAAACTTTTAATTATAATGTTTTTATTTTTAAGGACCAGACATTGAAAGAAAGAAGTCTGATTTTTATCAACTTTGTCTTAGTTAACAATGAGACTTGAATCATTTAGCCATTGAATGACACAGACATTTTTACTAATTATGCCAGCTGTGGCAACAACTAATCATCACTTGATTTATCAAACAAACGTCAAAAGCTTGAAATCTAGTCATTTATTTCTGCGCTGAACAAAGACCTCATTATGTCCTTTATTACTGACATTATGTTGAATCACATTTGTTGATTGCTCAGGTCCATTTAACTGAAAATCATTATAAAACTTCTCTCCAACAATGATTCACTTTCCAAAACCGCTTCAACATGAGGCAGATCGCTTATGTTTTCTGAAAAGGGCTGTGACTCACACAGACTGACAAAATAGCTTCCTAATATCTCAGAAACATTCTTTAAAAAATGTTGAAAACTTTAGAAAGTCTCTAAAATCTCTCTACCAGAAAAGGACCATTCTCTTTCAAAATTCACTTTCACATATAGCTGAGAGCACTCTTCCAAAGCCAAAGCCAAATAGAGAGTTTTACTCAGGCTTCATCATATAACAATGGCATACCGATCAGAGTAATGTGTAGCCATATTCCGCACAGATTTGCATGTTAATGTGTTAGGAAGAACCTTTTTTCCCCCTTGTTTGGTCCTTCTTTGGTTTGGTTTGGTTTTCTTTTATACCCAAGGCAAACTAAATTGGTTTGAAGCAAACTAAGACTTCATGTTTTCAAGCAGACAAGAGTCCAGTTCTGCTGCTGACAACTTGGCACTGAACAGCACTGAACTACCCAAACACCATAGCCTAGATCAGTCGACCAGTCAGCTCAGACTGGACCCATGTAACAAGGGGCCTTAAAGTGCCATAAAGTGATAGGAGCTTTACCACAGCGTCCCGGACGGACTGAGAATACACCTTGATGATGGGTACTAGGTATGTAAACACTAGGTTTTTTGAACATTAGTGACATATTCTAGAAGTCATTGAAAGTGAATATGGAAACCTGAGTAAATGCAAAATATGTTTAAAAAATCAGCCTTGATCAACAAAAATAAAAGCCACTGTTTCACACGGTGATGTTAAGCTGGTGTGAAAGCTGCTTTTAGTGTCTGCAGGCACAAGGAACTATCTTCTGTCTACTGTGATGCTCCGCCAGAGGCCGTAATGTTTGTGTTACTGATTATCATCCAGGAAAATAAATGAATAGATTTATAATATTCATTATCTACAGCCCGGGCCAGAATCAATTACTGGCCAGATTTGGCCCAAGGGCCACCCATTTGCTAACCCCTGTTACAGATCAATGAAAGTGATTCTTTCTTTTTTTTTTTTTTTTCCTTAACAGATAAAGCATTGAAGAATTAATCGGTTCTTGAGAGAAATAATTTCTGTCATCTCTTACCCTTAGCTTGTACAGACAAAAGGTAATGATAAAAAGAAAAGATCCGGTGCAGACCAAAGAACTGAACTCTGGTCCTCCTGAAAATGGGGCGCTCAGTTCGCTTCTAAGTGGTCAAGAGTTCTGTTTGTAACAGGCGTGAAAGTCAACCGAACCAAACAGGGCAAGCAAACTAAGAGGCAGTGCATTGTGGGTTAAATATGGCCAAATACAACAACAGTAAGCAGACTGATATGGTGTGAACTGGCAGTATGAAGCAGAGAGTGTTGGTGGCACCGCCAGCATCCAGCCCTCTTATCAGGTTAACGTCTACAAGGCCATGTGAAATATGGTTACACTTCGCTCCAGCCTGATGGCCTAAATGTAACGTTATCTTTATTTATTGGCACAGAATATTTCTGAAGTGCTTTGAGCTAAACATTATTACTCAAAGCCAGTTTTGTATTTCAAGCCAGAATTCAGGAGCGAAGACTGCAGCTGCAGGTTCAACTAGTGACAGGAGGCTAGATTACACAGCATTGACAAGCTGTCTAGTTGCAATGTGAAAGCAAACCAAACCAAAAGAAAAATGAAACAATGTTGCAATTTCACCCTTGAACCAAACTGAGTCACCAAACTTTAGGTGTGAAAGCAACCTCAGAGAATCCTTGTTTATGTCCTTGTATAAATAGAATTTAAAAACTGTTGTGTGTGTAAACATATAAGATTATGCAGATGTTGCAGCCAGAGCCTCCGCTTCGACGGTATCCAAATCTTAAACTGATGTGGAACCTGATGAGGAACCTCTATTAGTAATAGGCCTCTCACTGATGCTAAACCAGTAAATAGTACCTCTTCATTCACACTGCAGGCCCTGTCACCCTCTGCTGTGAGGGAGGCTCTTTTAGCTATTGATCACAGGAAATCAAAAGGAGAGGACGATATTGAACCATACTTTTTAAAACTCTGTGTACCTCTTGTTGCTGAACAAGTAACTTATCTGTTCAATCTCTACATTAATACTGGAGTTGTCCCTCAGGTCTGAAAAACAGCTCATGTTGTTCCTTTACATAAAGGCGGTGATAGATATACTGTAGTTGTAATAATTATCAACCAATCTCAAAACTGTCCTGTCTTGCAAAAATCCTGGAGTCATTAATCAATACTCAGCTCATTTCTTTTCTCTCAATAAATTGTATTTTAAGCCTGCACCAGTCTGGTTTCAGAGTCAAGCACAGCACTGAATCTGACACTACATTAGATGTTAACAACATTGTGTCTGCCATTGATAGAGGTAAATTCTGTGCTGCTCTATTTGTTGACCTCACCAAAGCTTTTGACACTGTTGATCATACTGTTCTGCTGCAGAGATTAAGAGATGTTGGCTTTGATGACATGACTTTAAAATGGTTTTGTGATTACCTGTCAAACAGGCAACAGTTGTGAGTATGAGAAACGTTCACTCTCCTTATGTAACTCTATCATAGGGGGACCCTCAGGGTTCAGTTTTGGGCCTTGTACTCTTCACAATATCAGTGACATTACATCTGTTTCTTAACTCTGTAGCACAATTGGCAACTGACATACTGCAGCAAGAGCTTCACAAACTACAAAATGCACTCTTCAATCTGTAATTAATTTTGAACCCAGATAAAACTAAATACATGCTTTTCACCCAATCCAGAAATCCTGCTGATAGTATCACACACATTACAACTCTGGAAGGTCACAATATAGAAAGAGTCATGCAGTTTAAATATCTCGGCTGGATCAACATTTCACATTCAAATCTCACATCAATTCACTTGTTGCTAATCTAAGACAGAAACTAGGATATTTATACAGAAACAGAACTAATTCCCCATTGTCCTGTAGAAAAAGAAAATGTTGAAGCCACTTTTTTGTCAGTTTTAGATTATGGAGATGTCATTTATAGGCATGTTACAGCTGGCTTGCTTAAACTGCTAAACTCAGTTTACCATTCTGCCCTTAGATTCATTACTGGTGACAGTTTCTAAAATAATCACTATGACAAAGTTGGCTGACCCTCACTATCAGTCAGACAAGACAGGCATTGGTTACTTTTTATTTACAAAGCTCTGTCTGGACATTTGCCATTATATCTCACCTCTTTATTGAATGTGTCCACTAACCTTTATTATACTTGTTCAAATGACTGGATAACGCTTGAAGTTCCAAGAGTTAAAACTAAAATTGGAGAAACATATTTCAGCTATTGTGCAGCTCACAGCTGGAATGTTGTACAGCAAACATTAAAACTAAGCTCAGTTATTAACATAGGACAGTTTCAAAACTTGTTAAAGATCCACTATGTACATGTCTGTAACTGTTTTTATATTATTCTGGGGTATCTATTTGCACTTTGGTTCTTTTACTCCTTTCTCCTTGCTTGTTTATTGTCTTGCATTTGATGTGTTATTGTACTCTCGACATCATTGTAAATGAGAGCATGTTCTCAATGGCATCTCAAGATAAAGGGTGAATCCCAGTTTTACCCCTTAGCCCTTCCCCCCCGTCATACCCCTGCGTCTACCCGTTCCCCTTAGCCCTCTGTTTTGAGGGCCAAGGGGAAGGGGTGAAAACACGCTCCTGAGAAACGAGATGCCACTCGAATCCCACTACGTCATCACCCAGAGCCGCTCGCTGGCTGTGTCGTATAGGCAGATGCGACAATAGCCGTAGCTACAGCTGTGAAAGCTAGGTCATTATAACGAGAAATTTTAAAATACCACCAACAATTCAAAACATGATTCATATTTACTTGATGATTTAATAATTACTTATAATTATGCGCTTTCTTCGGTCTCTACTCTGCCTTCTAGTCAGAGGGCGTAGTGTATTATGGGAATTTCTCATACCCCTTCCTTTCAAGTGAGGTCCCGGTCTGTCTTCATTTCAAGGGCTGTTTAGTCCTTCGTCTTAGCCCTTCCACTTGGCCCTACAGAGAATTGTGACACCCCTCCGCTAAACCAAGGGGTAAGGGGTAAGACAGTGGCTAAGGGGTACAGTGGGGATGGACCCTAAATAAAGGTTGAATGAACAAATGAATTTGATATCCATGTCAAACTGGATCTCTGCTTAGTGATCTGTCAGATCTTTTGCTCCCATTATAGAGGCAGACATTACAGGTGACAGAAGTAATATGACATGTTCAGCATCGTTAGTTTTCCCCTCTTTAACATAATGATTCAGGGCTTCCATCACTTTTTGCATTGGTATCTGAAAAAATGTGGGACACCCCTATAAACTTTCTTTTTTTTTTCTTCTAACTAGTGCAAAAGTTTGACTCTCCAGAAATGTTTGAAAAGATGGCTGAGGCTTAAACAGTGACAACTAAGCCTTAGATATTCATTCATTCATGCACTGACTGTCCACTGACCTTGAAGGGCCATTGTAAGAAGGATAACAGCATATTGCAGCCAGTCTTTTGAACCAGACCATGATGTTTTCCATTTTTAATGTCATGCATAAACTAGAGGTATTTAACAAAATGAGTAAATGTAATAAAGTCAGAAGTTACACTTCAGAGTATTATTAACTGTAGGTGCTATTATGAAGTACTGATGTCGCTGATGTTTTCGTTTGGAGGATACAGGATTGGTGGTAAGATGGTGGATGACTGTTTCAAACTACAAGATGCTTTAAGTCTTAAGGATGGTGATGTCCTACATTCCCTTGACAGCATCCAACTGTTCTGTGCCCAGCTTGTTTTTTTCTCATATCCACGGAGGGATCTGCTTGTAATAAATTCTGAATTAGAATTGAGTTTCAATTCCCAGCCCTTGTCACAATCCTATTTTTTCATAAATTTTACCTTATTTAAAGCCATAAGGATATATATATATATATATATATATAATATATATTTTTTTACCTCTAATGTCGACATTTATACAAGAAAGGGAAAAGAAGGCACATGTTCAACGATACATTTAAGGTGTAGTTCAGGTTTGGGATTGCTTGAAACCTAACCTTGCAATGCAGATAAATCAGTCGAATTCAATGTATGTAATCAGACGGATCCATCTACAATGATTGTGAGTGTCCTAAAGCAGCACGGACCAATCAGAGTCCTTCAAAGGAAGAGGCAGGAGAAACTAGCAAGATGACAAGCAGAAGTGACCGCTGTACAGAGATTGGCATAGATTCTAACAGCTTCAGTAGCAGTTTTATTAGATCTAGAGCACATTTCTTTTGTAAATAAAAACAGACTACACCACAAACCTCTCTATAGAAAGAATATTTTTGCTCAACTTCTGACATGTTTTCCTGCAAGTTTGTTTTTAAGTGGCTTGAGTTTGGTCCTTTACACCGTGGCAGTAACACCCACTTACAACATTATCTGATTGGCTGGTAATGAATGCAGCTGACAAAACGAAAAGCCAATTACCTGCCAGATTTGCTTTTGAAAGATTCTGCCCATTCCCAAACAATTCCTACGGGCTGTTACCCAGATGGACAAGGCAAATATAATGATTTGTCCATCTTGTGCATCAGGTTAATTGAGACCCATGGCACTAATAAATATAACTGAACACTGGCTGATACATAGCGGTGTGTTGCTGATTGATATTTTATCTATTGTAATTGTGACTCATTGTAATGGTCTTTTGTGCTCAGAAAACTCAACTCTGCTTTAATTGGAAAAACTTCTGGATCTGTGTCCAGATCATCACCAAATTGAATCACTTTTTCTTGTGCCCTGACCAATATTCCCTTAAAATTGAACCAGTTTAGAAGTTTGTGAGTCCTCTTTCTCACAGATAGATCGACAGACAGACAGACAGACGGACAGGCAGACAGAAAGACAAATGGGCTAAGGATATTGTGCTAATCATCTTAATTCATCAGTTCTTCAACAATGTTTTGTAGCTTTATGTGTTTGCTTGTGATTTTTCTCTGAATGCGGACATACTAGGCCATCAGGATATCACCTCTCAACAGTGATGAGTGTTTTTCTCGTCTTGAGCAGGGCTGAAATGACTGACTGGTCAAAACAGAGTATATACAAGTGTCCAACTCATCCTTGTTTATTTCTTTTTGTGATCTTGAGGACATCCCTGGTATAAATGAATGCCTTGACGATAGATGTAGGAGTAATTGTCAAAAAGAACATCCCTCCTAAGCTCAGATTTGAGGCTTGGGTTTCCATGGCAATAGCATTCACTTAAGAGCTGTGCTCATGCAAGCTGCTGTCTCCTTTTCCAAGGATGATTGCATTTCTAATGACATGGTGACAATGAGAATGTATTTCCTGTGACTGGATTTATGACAGTGATGAGAACTGCTTTCACAGTGAACAGACAGATATTGGAGCCCATTTGGTGCCCTGAAGGTCACAGCAGGGATATTAACACATTGCTTAGAATCTATGATGTACATGTTAGAGGATTTGTTAAAATTGCACATATGGGCAGTTTCCACATCTTTGCTAATGACTCAGTTTGCAGTAATGGAAATACCTTGGCTGTGGTTTGGGATCATGGAGCACTTCTAAATACATTCATGAAAATGAAGGCCTAAGTGGTTTACAGAGGAATGACATAGAGAATGAAATCACAAGTAGACTTCCACTGGCTAAAACAAGCAGCAACAAAATCAGACAATTAAATAATTATGAAATTAGAAGTAAGAAGAATTCTTGGAGCTGCATCCTTATTCAGATCACCACCATAATCTGAAAACTTCTTTCTTGTACCATGACCAACATTCCCGTCATCACAACCCACAGAGAACGTTTTGAATTATCAGAGGACCTTTGGAAAACTGGCTTTCTCACAATTTTAACAAATTCTTTAAAACACACTCCGAGATCTGCATATTTATTCAGCTTACCACCAAATTGAATCACTTCTTTTTTGTGCCGTGACCACCATCATCTGAAAATGCCATCAGAATATGCTTAGATTGTGAGTTATCTTGCTTACAGATGGACAGACAAACAAAACAACAAACAACCAAATACTTGTAAAAACACATTTTCCTTGGCAAAGATAAAAAAAAACAATAAATTACTGGAAAAATGAGTTATTAAAATGAAAAAAAAAAAGTAAAATTATAAAAAGCGCAGAGACAATAAAAACGGTGATATACTGATTAACACTTTAAACCATGAAGAAAGAAAGAAAGAAAGAAGGAAAGAAAGAAAGAAATGATGAACCTAGACTTAAAACTGTAACAAAACGGACAACTAGTGCTGCTGAACCAATCCAAATTTGACGCCAGATTAAAACAGTGGGTTGTCAGTTCACTTTTAAGAACAAAGAGAACCCACCATTTAAATATCATGATGTAATATAATAAAAAGAGAGTCAGTTAAAATACTGAGATATCAGGTTATGTTGTGAATCATTGCTCTTTGATATGCTACCCAAAAAATGTCTTGTTTGTATGTATTTCTCGAAGTTTCCTTGTTCCTGAAGTTATTGCAGACAAATTCCAATCCAATTACAACCTTGGGTCAGAGTGGAAATTGGCTCAAAGCTCAAAGACAATCTATTTAATTAGTTTTGAGATATAGCATGCATTAGAATTGGATGCACAGACATATGGATGAAAGGGAAAACACTGCACCAAGCAGGAGGTGGAGACAGAGCTCCACTTTTTAACTACCTGTTCTCTGTACCAGGACATCAGAGACACTTTCTACCCTCTGATCACAAACAGAGAATTTAATTTATTGACCAACAAACACAAACTGGTGTACCTGCTGGGTGAGGTACAACAATATGCAAACACTGCCGCACGATATGTGAGCTGCTGTGACCAGAAGAGAGCGTCCAACTGCTCCAAACCCCTGTGAACCTCACATCCCTGCACCATCAATTACACCTGTTTATATCTGTGCATAGACACACCACAGAGCTGTAAATCTGTCATCTTCAAATCTTTATATTTTTTTTGTTTTCTTTAATTTTATATTTCTATGACGACTCTGTATTAATCTGTAAAAAAAATAAAATAAATGAAATTATTATTATTATCATTATTATAATTATTATCTTTACTCATGTATTTTCTTTCTTCTTATATCTAAAAAAATCTAAATCTGCAAAGCTCTGTTAGTTTATCATTTAATCTTTGGTTTTGTCTAATTGTTTGTAATTTTATGTTTTATGTCGACTTAAGCTTTAGCAATGTCAACGTATGTTTTCCATGCTAATTAAGCTCTTTGAATTAAATTGAATTGAATTGAAAACAGATGAACAAACAGACTGACAGACAGATGGTTGGACACCAAAAAACATAATGCTTCAGGCCTGACCATCACCAGGCATAAAAAAGTCTGTTCTGTTTGTCCCCATCAGAAAAGAAGATGAAACATGTTCAGTTGCATGTCATATGAATTTGTTCTTTTCTCACATTTGCTGTCAGGAGGGGATCAGGAACAAGGAAAAGGGACAGGCGTGAAAAGGGGGAGCTCATAGTGAGACATGGAGTGCTTATTACCACATCCATCCTCACTGTGATTCTTCAGTGTTAGATAATGCTGAGTGACCTCTCCTAAAGACAAGAGAATCTACGAATAGATCCACATTTGTCTCAATAACAATGGCAAAATATAATCCATTGATGCAATTTAGCTCAAGACTGCAGCCATCTGCTTTCCTACAAACCAGCATGGAGGTGTGCTGCTGGCACACTCTAGAGACAGATCAAGGCGCAGGCTGTGGAAACTGCATGCATGACTTAACTGGTGGCTCTTTGCTGCAGAGCACATGGCACATACTACTGTGGGAAATATGCTGGTTAGTAAATTTTTGCAAAACAACAATCAAAGTTTAACATTTTGATCGTTAAAGGTCATATGTCTTGAAAAATCTGTTTTTGCTTCAATGTTTTTAGGAGCAGTCGAATATGCCACCCTTAACTAAACTCTCATTTCACAGAGAAATGTGTTATGCCTCTTTAAAAATGCACTTTTTGATTTCCTGGGGTTTATTTTGTAATAGCTGTACAGCCTCTACCTACATGTTTGTTTTCTGCCCCTCAGAGGCAGACGCCATGACTGTTTTAAAAGTCTGATCCTCCCAATCTTACCATACAATGTTTGGGCAGCCAATCAGCATAGAGCTCATTATCATTGCCTCCTGTTGTCCCCTGGTCCTCCTCAGATCAGAGCTTTTCCAAAGGGGAGGTAAAAAGAGCCACATCAGATCCTCTCTAGAGAAAATATTTCTCAATTGTATTAACTTAAATCAAATCCTTGCTTGTTAGACACCCAACACATTATGTAAATAGTCAAACACACGTGGGACCTAAATATATACTTATTCATGTCTTTGTTGTGTTTTCAGTTGAATATACATTGAAAAGGATTTGTAGGGAATTTTATTCTGTTTTTTTGTTTAACACAACATCACATTTTTATTGCAATCAGGGCTTTCTAGGATATCTTCGTGAAAGGACAGTAGTGTTAGTTACACTTAAATGATCTGAAAATTAATTAGCAGCAGTAACTCGAATAATTACGTTATTTTTCTGCAGGGTCGACATCAGGGGTCACTTTATGGTCTGAAAATTGACCAAATATAAGGTGAGACTAACAATGAGAATAATTTAAAACCTCTTATGTAAATCTTGGGATCAAAAGGCCCTCTTGTGTTCAAAGAGGAGCTGAAGGCCCACTGGGACATTTCTGCATATTGTCACTGTAATCATGTGTGTATTTAAAAATGACCTCTCAGATTTCAAAAGCTATGACATTCACAGAAGGAGAAGCTTTCTCCTGTCGCAGCAGGTAACCATGAATAAACTGTAAGACAAGTAAAGCAAAAAAAACCTCTCCTTACAAGAGCATCTCATAAATGATACATTCAAGCAAGTGTTACTCCGTCAGAGTGCCTTGGATAAAGTCCAATCATCTCTGTGCTCAATCAAACTCCTTGTGCAGCACAGCCGTATTTTAAACAAAACCTCACTTCAATAATGCAGGTGCTTCACAAGGCCGCGTCATAATGTATTCCAAAAGCTCTGTGTGGAAAGTAAAAGTTGGATGAATATGAAATAAAAAGAATAATAAAAGAGGATCATTCATTATTGAGTGATCTGTTTCCTTAAACAGAAGCAGCACACTAAAGAAAGACGTGCTGAGTGTGGCATGGACACATCACAGTCGGTATCAGATCAAAAGTTATGTGAGACCATCTGAAAATAATTTGTTTTCTGCATGCTCAGAATTGAGAAAGTAGTCTCAGGCAATTGTAAAAGTTTGTACAAGAAAATACAGCAAGAATCTTTCCTGACTTTCGCAACAACATAAAGATCGTAAGGTTCAACCACCTAGTAAAAGGTTTTGCTGCACCAAAGGTGTAATATGTAGATTTTTCTTGATTTTCTTTTTACATTGGTACACTTAATTAATTAAAAAAAATGACTATACTTTATGTTTTAGATGAGCACTTCAAATGCAGTACTATTTACCAAATGCAAAGTGAGTGAACAGAAGAAAAATCTAAATCAGTTCAATATTGACTGACTGACATGAATTCCCTTCACCTTCAAACCAGCATCAGTCCTAACGGTTACAATTGCTCATTACATTACAATTACATTTTCATATACGCTTTTCTTTTTGTTTTGTTTGTTTTTTTAACGAACATTATGTCGTAACTGAATTATATGCATGCAAGCATTAGAGACAAAATCAGGCTATCAATCAATCTTTATTTGCATAGAGCCAATTCATAACAAGGGTTATCTCAAGACACTTTACAATAGAGCAGGCTGAAGACAAACTCCTCATTTTATGGATATACATACTAAAAGCTGAGCTAAGGCGATCACTGTCTTTGTCAACAAGGATATTAAAGTCACCTACGATGAGTATTTTATCAGAGCTAATGACGAAGTTTGAACTCAGAGAATTTTGATAATAATTCAGAATAAGGGCCTGGGGGACGGTAAATTATCACAAATAAGACTGGCTGGCAGGTTTTTGAATCAGTATGAGATAAGCTTAGAACAAGGCTTTCAAAAGAAGTGTAATTAGCCTTTGTTCTAGGATTGATAAGGAGACAAGAATGATAAATAGCTGCTACACCACCACCATGGCCTGTGTCTCGTGGTATATGAGTATTTAAATGACTGAGAGGAATGGATTCATTTAATCTGACATATTCCTCCTGGCAGAGCCATGTTTCAGTTAAACAAAATAAATTAATGTTATTTTCTGACATAAGGTCATTCACCAGTAAAGATTTGGATTTTAGCGATTTGATATAAGAGATCACATCTAATTATCTGCTGTTTTGGTGTTTCTATATTTGAGGTTTTAATTTTAATTAGATTTTTATGCTATCTACATGGAATCATGTGAGTGCCCTAAAGTCCCAATTGCAACAGAGGACGATGTGGCTCAGTGCTTTTGCCTTGACACCCTGTTTCTATTTTCCTCTCCGTCGCACAAGTTCACAAGGACAAGGAGCGGAGAAAAGGGATTTTGATTGGGTGCAGGGGGGATTTTTTATGGTTTTCTCTTGCTTTTCTCACTCAGCAGAGCTTGATCATCTGTTTGACATGGTGGAGCTGGTGACACATTCATCATATTCAGTGAGTGAAATGATTTACTGTCACTTCCAACACAGAGGCAGAAACTTCAGCTGGGATAGGCTGTGAACCGATGAGCCACTGAAACCACCCATACCTACACGTCTTGTACTTGATGTACAGATAGAGACACTTAAATTTTCCCAATTTTCTTGGCAGAGTCTTGGCTGGTCCATAACAGGAAAGTGGTTCGACCTGCCCATCCTATTGGTTATTATAAGATTCCCTCCAATCACATGATAAACATGTGATCCATACCACTTATATTTTATAGAATACATAAATGAAAACTTTGTTTAGCATGGAAAATGGCACTATGTACAGAAATTGAGGACAAAAAAAATAAATCCTTGTTTATACTCCCAGTGGCTGGAAGTTGGCTGGTAACTGGATAGAACGTGGCTGGTATTTGGCTTTTGAGAGAAAAATTGAAGTGGCTGCATCTGTTTTATTTACAAGGAAACACTTAGGGCATGGAATTACATTTTCAGCAGATGCAGTATGGATAGCAGGGCTCCACAACGCAAAGTGACATCCACCAGTCGGGCTCAGTTAGGACTTGGTGATGGAGGGTATAAATTAGAATCATGAATAGCATATATATTTAGCAAGCGTCTCCATCAACCCATTATATATACAGTACACACACGGTATTGTGTGATGGTACTATATGAAATGTGCAGTTTCTTTTGCTATGGTTGCTGGATACAACCAAGCAAAGACCACATCAGGACAAGGAAACAAACACTGCTCCCTTGTGTTCTGTGTAATTTCCAACCATTCACTTGCAGTTGGGCTCTTATCTGAAATAACCTTACAGAACAGATGGCCCTGCCTGATTCATTTTCTGAAATCCTGCAGGTCGCTCATGCCAACCTCCAGTGTCCTATGACTTCAGATGCTTAACGGCCCAATCAGGGAAGAGAGGCGGGAGCTGCAGATGTCATTTGTCAATTGTCAGGTTATTTCTGAAAGCCATTTTAAATGAAGAGTCTAGCCCCCAGAAATAAAGCCTTCAAGTATCTATGTATTCCTGCCTCTAAAAGGTGTATTCAGATGTAATGGTTTTCTTCAAATGTAATTTCACTTGTAATAGCTTCTTTTGGGGCTCTTTTCTCCATAGCCTTTGAAAATGAAAGAATCCCAGGATAAATGGTAATGGTCTGCATTTCAGTTTCTATGGTTTCCCCTGTAAACACAAGGTGATTATTATAATGACCCTTCTGAGAGGGTGAAGTAAAAAAACGTTTCTACCATTTTCCATCCATTGGTATGACATAGTACATTTCTATTAAGAGCTCCCTGTTGTTGTCTATTCTTCCTCAGATGGTGATGAATTCTACAGCCAATATGTGAGAGCTGCCTTCTGGCTGTCGCTGCCATACTGTAATTGTAATAGCGTGTCTGCTTCTGCTGCTGACTACTGTGACAGTAACATGAACAGTTGGTTTGAAAATTTTAAAAGCATCTGTTAAAGGTATCTGGATCATTTTAACTCAAGGCATATTTGATCTATAGGCATTAGTGGTTTCCCTACCATTTATTTTCTGTCACCCCCACGCGATGCCTCTCCCCTCCAACAGAAGGGATGCATCACAGACTTTGTAAACTAATTACATTATTAATGTGCGTTTTTACACAGTCATACTCACTGACATCACTGATGGGCTTCTCTCTGCTGCAGGTCAGACAGACCATTTTAGACTTAGCCTCTTACCTGAAGAAGTTCTGACTCTTTCTGTTTCTTTAAGCATACTCCATGGACTCCCTTTAAAACCATATCTCACAAATTTTTACAAAATAAATTAGCTTTTGTTATACAGGATGACAGCTTGTATTGTGCACATACAGTATGGACAGTGTTGGCCAATAAACCCATTTTTCAATATTGATTTTAACTATATTAAACATAATCTCCCCTTTAATGTTCTGAATTAATCGTTATTGAGTCATACTTATTGAAGAAGGACAGGGTGACAGGTCACTCGGCTCTGCTTCTGACAGAGAGTCTTTGTCTTTTACATGTTTGTCTAAGATTTGTCATTGCTCGTGAAATGTTTTATAGGTTTCCCTGAAACCAGAGCGTGAGTCTGTCAGAAGAGGCAACATCAGTCACTCTGAATCAGAACAGTGAGGGAAAGAAAAATTAACTGGTGATTAGAGTCTTGAAAATGTAGAAAAGTAGCAACAAAATTCATTTCGTGCAGTAGTTATTATTTTCCTGTGGTGTGATATTTAAAATTTTGCACCCTCTTGGGACCCTCGGGCCAAAAATGTACAGGCACGAATCTCTTAAACAACTTTAGCCATTAAAAACTACCAAATATTTAATAATTTCAGGATTTTAAAATTTTAAGGGTTTGAGAAAATTCATCATCTACTTTACAGTCAATACTGTCATCAAAAGATTTAGAGAACCCAGAGAAGTCTCTGCATAGAAGCAACAAGGTAGAAAACACACAGTGAATGCCCATGACCTTTGATCCTCAGATAGAACTGATTAAAAAACCTGGAGCATTCTGTAAAGGAAAATACTGAACGGGCTTGGGAATGCTCAGGAAAACCATTGTCAGTTAACATGTGCAACTTAAAAATCTACTATGCAACTCTAGCCTGCATTATTTTTGTAAATCATGACTGTCTTGTCCTTAGGGCTAAAGAGGAGAAGGATCACCCAATTGTTTTCAGGGCAACGTTAAAAAGCCAGCATCTGAGATGGTATGGGGGTGTGTTAGTGCCCATGACATGGGTAACTTACAAAGCTGTGAAGGTACCATTAGTGCTGAAAGGCATATACAGGTTTTAGAGCAACATTTGCTGCCATCCAAGCAATCTCTTTTTAGGAACTTCCTGCTTATTTCAGCAAAAAAAGCCAATCCACATGCTGTTACAACAGTGTGTCTTAGTAGTAAGAGAATGCAGGTATTAGACTGGCCTGCCTACAGTCCAGACCTGTCTCCCATTGAAAATGTGTGGCACATTATGAAGCCCGGACTATGACAACAGAGCATGTGTTGTGGCATGAAATTAAAACTGAGTGAATAGTTGCCAAAAAAAAAAAAAAGAAAAAGACAAAAGGAGTTAAAAAAAAAAAAGGCTCGTCTTTGCTGTGTATTCAGGGAAAGGGACAAATCACTTAATTTTGTTTTTAGGTCATTTTAACACAATGTCCCAACTTTATCTAAATTTTGTTTTGCACAAATACTGAAACATCACATAAAATGTCAATCATTCAATAAGCGATTCAACATTTTTCAAATATTTGTCTCTTTGTGTAAAAAATAGCAACAGTAATGGAGAAACAGAAGTAGAAACAGCAACTTATTAAAAATGAATTAAAAAATGTTTCCAGCTCAGGACACAAAATATGTCATAATTACAAAATGAACATAGTATAATCCAAATTTATGAATCTTTATTTTAATTTATGTGTTCTGGCTCATGTACTAGTACAGTACTAGGGCCTTTGTCGAGGAAACATGTGGTAAAAGAATCTTACAGTATAGCATCCAGTCAGGTCAATGTTGTGTTTTTGTGTAGTTTAAGTCTAAAAGTGGGTTCATTACGAGGCTTTCAGTGGCACTGTTGACTGGATTATATCTGCTAGTGCCATAGGCCTCGAGCAACCCCACTTAAAACCTGAACTAACACTTTAAATTGACCATTAAACAATTGTGGGACATCACACTGGTAGCGCTCAAGACCTTTTGTCTTGTGCATAGAAGCACTTTATCACACAGAGAAGACATGTAAAATACACAAAGGGGCAAATAAAATTAAATAAAAGACATAGTTTGGGCTATCTGTTTTTTTCCTGAACAGAAATGTCAGATCTGCACTTGTTAAGGGCTCATTTCATTTTAACATGATTTCACATTTGGAGATTTAAATTACAGTCTAGTACCTGTCAAGTTTCCTTATAAATGTCCCAAAACTGTTCTCCTACCACCATTATGCTGCATAAAGCTGTGAAGTCGAATTCACCTTGTAATATGACAATATTTATGCACAGTCTGTTTTCTTATACCACTTTCCAAAATGTAAGACATTTTTTGCTTGAAAACTCACCTTTTGCTTGATCAAATCTAAAACTCATGCAAAAGGTGGCTTTTACTATGGGATATTATTGTCATATTTTATTGTTAATCATGTTTTTTTTTTTGCCTCTAATCATTTTAAGCAGTTGATTGTTTCATATTTCAAACAGTGACACTGAAGTGCATGAATGAAGAAGTGAGGCAAAGATTTAAATGCAAAGCAGAGTTTCACCACTAGAGAGCAGACTTGCTCATCCCATTCATCCTGGTCACTCTCCGCAGGATCATGCGTGATTTAACAGAAGAGAACTGATAAATCCATTGATTATAAGACCTGTGAGATGTTTCAAAATAGTAGACTCCTTCAAAGTACTTCTTTTATCAGACATATCAGCTGAGTATCTTTGAGAAAGTTAGAGAGTTGTTTTAAAACATTGTGAATTTGTTTATTTATATGGTCAATTATAGCTATTTAAGAAATTCTTTAAACAGTAGATGACCATATTTATATAATATTACATACCATGGTTAACAGATGTATAAAATTAAGTGAATTCGACCACTGACTTGTGGCAAATACTGACTTTTCTCACCACATCAGTCCAAACCCACCCCTGTGGTGGCACCATAAAAAATGTCTTGCTGAAATGTATATGTTTCAGCATACTGTGACCGCTAAAGCAGATAAAGTTTCAATGTTTATTTTTCACATAAATAATCATACTCATTCTGTTTAAAAAAAAAAAAGAAAACCTCTAAATGTACAGGAGAGGTATGATAAATTTTGTTTCCATGTGAGAGAGTAAAAACAACTCTGACAGCAGCCATGTTTTAACAGCACAAGTGAATTTGGCACCACCAAAAGCTCTTTTCCTGTATTTCTTTTTCAGCGGGGCACATACAACTCAGCTTAATCAAGGCTGCTGAGCACAAAGGAGGTATTTGTTTAATCATTTTGGCTCTGACGAGAGGTATGCACAGACAGCTTGGACTCTGTCTTTGCCTGTGTGGTGTCACTGTACATGTATGAGCCTGTGAATGTGTGTGTTCCTTTAGCACAGTCGTGTTTATGCATTAAGTGTGTATTTGATGAATGTGAAAGGTCACAGAGGTCATGGTTCAGTTTATACTGTGCCATAATTAAGTGCTAGTTTGATAAAGGAGGAAATATGCAACAAAAATACTTACTCCCGCAGGCATGGTGTTAGTGACTTTTAGAAACCCCAATTCCAATGAAGTTCAGACATCTTATAAAATGAAAATCAAGGCAGAATACATCCATCCATCCATTATGGATGCTGCTTATCCCTTTTGGAGTAGCAGGGGGCTGGAGTCTATCCCAGCTGATATGGGCAAGAGTCAGGGTACATCCTGGACCAGTTGCCAACCTATCACATGGCCACATAGAGAGACAGACAACCATTCATGCTCACACTCATCAGGGCTATTTGGAGTCACCAATCAACCTAATGAGCATGTTTTTGGTCTGTGGGAGGAGGCCAGAGTGCCCAGAGCATGCACAGGGAGAACATGCAAACTCCACGCAGAAAGTCCCCGACCAACACAGGGATCGAACCAGCAGCCTTCTTGCTGTGAGGCACATACTGTGCTTTTTATGCATTTTATGCTGCTCAAAGCAGAATAAACTGATTTGCAAATCCTTTTCAACCTATTGTCAATTGAACACACCACAAAGACAAGATATTTAATGTTCAAAGTGAAACTCCTTGTTTTGTTTTTTGGCAAGTATTTCCTTATTCTCAAGTTGATGCCTGCAACATGTTGCAATCGTTTTTTCTAATCATTTTTGACAGTTCCTGTTTAGTTCCAGTACTTTACTATTGGTCAGTACAACTCGGTAGAGACCTTGGTCATGGATTTTTTAGTTCTGGCCTTTTCATTTCCAGTGTTCATTTTTAGTATTTGTAAAGCATGAAAAAGAAAAGTGTGCTTCATATTGTATTTTATTCTACCACACGTGTTGTATTTTATCCTGTCTCATGGGGTATTCTGTGGTTTCTGTGTCATACCAGGACAATATTTTACAGTCACAAAAGTCTGGCTCTGGGAAACTTGATAATGACTATCAGTGGCAGTTTAGATAAAGATGAACAGCAACTATAAAATAAAAGAAAAAAACACTGTTGAATCCAGACATATGGCACATCATGACTGCATTCATATTAGCTTAGATGACAATAACAGGAAATGAACATCGTGTAAGTATGTTTAGGTGTTAGAAAACTAATTAAATATCAGAACTAGGACAAATTGTTGAAAGCATGGATATTTGGGTGCTTGACAGTTTGTTTGGACACTAGACTTGAAACTAGTACAAGCCTGAACCCTTGATAGCTGCGGAGTGCTGACATTTTGTTGGTCTTGGGTGTTTTTGTTCATCCAGAATCTGAAAGACTGAAAATTTTACCTTTTGGGATTTTTGTGCTTGGCAGGACATACATATTTTCACAAAATTTGTTAATAATTGTGAGGACGTTTTGTTTGAAAAACGTCAAGTCCTATTGAGGTTTTTATGGAAGAAACAGAGTATTACCAAAGTTCAAGGATTCATCCATCTATTGGGGGTTCAGAATGTCTGTAACAAATTTCAGCTGGCATGGCTAAAAATAGCTCAGGTGTGAAAAGAAACAAGTCAGTGTGTGTTTTCCCCTGCTGCAGGTCTTTTATATGGATCTAGTTACACTGTATTTCAGCTGGGTTAACGCTTTGCAAAGTAGCAGCTTCACTGCAGTTGTCTCTGAAATCCTTTGAGCCTTTGATACCAGGTCTGATTTCAGCGTCTCTGAATGTGTGTTTGATCAAGTGACGGGACAGAGCACTTTAGAGGTGTAGTATCTGCCCCCCAGGCATGCTTTTTTCTCCAGCTGTTATTTATGTACAGTGAAGAACCTTCCCCCACTACAGTTCATCCTAAAGCTGTCAGACATAACTAAAAAGTAGAGAAACATAATGACTGGCAGTGTGAAATAGTTACGGCCTACCTGAGGCCCTGACAGCGCACTGTCTGCAAAGGCTGGGAAACATGGACCATAAATTATATCTTAATATTTTCTTTTATTTTTTTCAGGAAAAATCGATATCGGTTCATATAAAAAATATCCTGCACCTTATTTTCAGGTCATAAACTAATTCTTTGTATTTTTTCTACTAACACAGGAACAAAGTCCAGGTCAAACCCTCAGTCTAAGCAGTAACACAGACTCTTGGCATCTGTTTACTGCTGTTGAGTTGTGGTCTTTGTCCTTTTGTTACAATATTTGAAAGAAAAACTCATTCGGGCTTCTTTTCCTGTGACAATACTGATAACAATTCTATAAAAATAGAAAGACTACATAAGGTAAAATAAGTCATCTTTATGTCATTTTTAAAACATTTAAACGAACACTTATACTTTTTCATATTTACTTCCTTAAGCTGTTTAATTTGATCGTAAGCCCTATTGATAATGGTTGGCCGGATGGAACTAGAATAACGAAAAATCTGCTAGTAAGATAAATTGCTGACAAGATTTTGTGCAGTTTAGACCACGCAGGAATCTGTCTGCAATTTGAGATAAACAACAAAATAAATTGTCCTTCATAACTATCGGTGAGCAGGACCTCTATTTATGTTGCAGTTGCATCAAACAAGTGTTGATTTAATTTAATTTGACCAAGTTAATGATGCTCAGGAAAATCAAATCGATAAATAAAATGTCTATATCCTATGTAGAATTAGCATTTTAAAAAGATCACCATGTGATCAAACAGCATTTTACCATGTTAGGTTCCAGTTGTTATCCGTACTTTTAATAACATTGTAGTAGCTATCTATTTTGATTAGTTTTTTGATAAATTATACCACTCAATTTTCTACTTACCAATATCTAGGTCAAGTCAGAAGAAATGTAAGACACAGCACGAACACAACAAACTATATGGAATATCTTTTTTTTTGTTATATAGTTATATATCTATAAATCGCAATATTTCACCCAGCTCTACTGTCAGCATAGTGTTACTGGACACCACCAGCCTTTGAGTAGAAGAGAAACCAAGTGAGGAACCTGATCCAGATTGACACAGTGTTTAAATGACAGTATTCTACAAACATGGAGGCAGTGGGCCTCCTCTGGGGACTTGTACGAGCCCCCAGCCTCTGTGTACAGTTTAAATAGTCAGTAGATGATTAGGCGGCTCAAATGACCAGGGGATAAAACCACAAAAGGGTGCTCTACTCCGTGTGAAAACATTAAGGTGCTCATTATGATTACTTACGACCTGTTGACTCACTGAAATTGCTGTGAAATTGGCCGTACTGTAGAGGAATGCAGCGCCCAGACAGACAGTAATTGCATTTCCTGTTAGTCTCTGAGTTGTCCACCTCTCCCCCTTCCTCCCCTCTCTCTCTCTCTCTCTCTGTTTATGTGTTTGAGACTCAACACCTCTGTCAGCTCCCCTTGATCTTAGAGAGACTAAACTAAACTGACTGCCGCGCAGACAGTCAGAGGAGATGAAGGGAAACTGCACACATTGCACTCTGGGTTTGTACACCTTTTCTAGCCAAGTTCAAGCAGTTTTCAACATGGGTCGTTTACAGTAAGGCAGGGGTGGACAGGAGCTTTGTGCTCCAAGAGGCCTTGCTTGTGTAGACATTTTAGGTGAGCATCTGATATGAGGGCTCAAGGCCTTTAATTAATGACACCAGGCTCGGTTTTGCCGTAATGTTTTTCAAATCTGTAGGTCAATGCAAGCTTACATGCCCGATATGTAACGTCACCAGGCAAAAAAGCAGCTTCTAATTTTCAGACTGTAGTTAATTTTTATGAAGTTTTGCATCTGAAAAGCTTATGTCTGCTGTTTATACCAAAGTGATCAAGGATAATGACTTTAAAGACATTGGGCTCTAATTTCGTAGACCAGGCGCAGGCGGGGCACACCTGCCCTGCACCGCGCCTGCGCCACCCTGAGTTGCACCAGGAATTAGAGCCCAATGTATGGATGAGGATGGTATTAGAGCTGCAATATGACAAAGGTAAGTGTATGCTCAAGCTTCTACTGCTGTGAACTGTTGGTCCTAAGCTGCTGTGGTTCAGTGTCATCTCTTGAATTAAATGGTGAAAGTTTTTCTCTCCTTTACAGAATATGGACTGCCTAGCTTCTGTTCCATCGAAACAAGCCCCAGGTCACTGTTACTTGATGTTGAGTCCAATCTGACCTTGATTATTTTTAGTACTTGCACAACATAAATATGCAAACAGGTGTCACTTTAAATGTGATGAGAAAGACTTGTCAAAAATCGTCTCTGAAATATTTTAAGATTATAAATTTCATGCTGTTTAGTCGCATCACCTTTGGTGTGTAAATGCCTTAGGTCCAGAATAGCTTAAAAGGGACAATTTGGAAGTGGTGTTGTGTGAGGTACATGACATGAGCCCGAACCTGTGCCACAGTGTCACAGCTCAGTTCCCTCTCTGTTCAGAAATCTCGGGACAGATGCTATACATTGCTGTACATGGTGCCACTGTTTCTGCATGATTTAAAGAATTGTGGGTGAAGGCAAGCCACAAAAACAGCTTGGGGTCTACAAACAGTTTGCTTACATCAACTTACTTTTTCACTACCACTCCACGTTGATTAGACACTACTTTGAGACATGGCATAGCCTGCAGGGTTTTTTTTCCAAAAAAGTTGGGATATGGGCATGAAAAGAACAGTGAAAGTTGTGAAATGCTTAAACCTCCTGTGAAGTTTCACAGGTGAGTAGTCAATTCTTAACAGTTGATAGTATTGAGATAAGAGTTCCTTATTCGATCTTTTTAAGTTATGTTTTTCTCGTGCTTTTTTTTGCCTGTAAAAAACTTTATAACTGATTCTTATCTTATTTACATTGCTGCCAAGCAATTCTTTGGTTATCCAAGGGGGTTAACTTGGGTCATGTGTACCTTTTGTTATGTTTTGGCTTTATGCTTACTGGCAGCAATATTTTGGTTGCCTGAACTACTGCCCTCTATGGTCTCAGTGGATAGTCATGTACAAGTAGGCTAAACTAAATGTACATAATTTTCATGTTCGGTGGTCCACAACAACAAATGCAGATTCAGGAGTTCAACACTGTCGACTCTTCTGACTTTAACAGCACTTCAGCAAAACATGGATATATTGCACCATCCATTTGACAAACAGTCCCACACAAACATCCATGTGCTGGCCATATTTCTATGTTTAGACCTCCTCTGATTACTACTACTACTGACCTGGCATATAAACTACATTAGTTTTGGCATTCAGTTGGATCGCAGTGACTGGCAGCCATTAAAATGTTGCAGTCTTAACATGAAACCTTTGAAAACACAAACAATAGTTTAATAGTTGTCCTGTAAACAAGGCCTGCATAAGCCGTTTGGGCCTTTAACCTCCCTGGCTTATTGTGTTCACAAAGTGACTTTGTATTCTTCTTATTTCTTTATAAAATTGGCCATTGTATTAACTAAACAAAATTTAACAGATGGAGCACTTCTGAAAGACTCAAGTGCTCATTATCAGCAAGGCCACATTGTAGAAGCCTGCATGGGATTATAGGTTAGTAGTTTGTAAACTGCATCCCTCAATGTGCATTTGCAAGGAATTAAGAGACTTGTTCGTCAGAAGTCCATACTTCAATTAAATGATTAAAAGAAACTGAATGTATCCTGGTGTGTTAGGCACAACAACATTAAATGCCCTTGAACCCTAAAGAAAATTGATTCAAATTCACCCTTGACAAGCACTCAATCCAAAATCCATTCACTTTTAAGAACTTGAAAACAAGGCATTGAACTTCAAGCATATTCAAGGGTTTTAAGCCCCCAATGAAACCCTTTACACTGCAGTCACATATGAGGTGAAAACCTTTGAATGAATGTTTAAATCGCTTTTTTAAACCACCATCATGAAAACAACTTTGCCAAGACCTCACAAATTGTCTGGACCCTGTTAGCTTTAACTGGGCTTTACAGCCTTTTCTGATGGCATTGATTATCAGGAGAGCAGTTACCTTAAAAAACGTATGTTGGCCTATGTGCACATGAGGCACATATAAAAGGCTCCTGCTGATGAGAAAGGCACCTCCAGAAAATGCTTGAGTGCACCCAGGCCTCCCTAATGGCGCTTAGCTGAGAGAACAAGCTCACTCCTGCATGTCCTGTTCGATAAAACCGGGGTTTGGATGGGTGCCATTGCAAGGGGCTTGGCAGGATGCAGTGACTCGCTGAGGTTTGAAACCCCATTAAAAATTGTCACTTTATTTTAAGCAGCTGCCACACTTGTGAGTCCCACATCCTTCTGGAAAACCAATCAGAGCCTCGGAGCCAGGCTGGGGATTAGCCAACCGACACTCACACTGTGATTGTCTGAGCTGTAAAGTTTGTTTCCCTCCAGATGACTTTAGGGTAATGGCGGCTTTTAATTTTCTTGTCAGCCGAATTAAAAGGCGTCTGTCCGGCGTGTTGTGTCTTGAGACGCTGGGAAAGATTATTTATGAAACTTTCACTGCATACCTGACTAAACCATGATGGTGGTGTGTGGGCCAACCCATAATCCTGACTAGATTTATCGAATTAGCTACAGCTAGACACTTTATAGCACTGACTGCAAAGTTCTCAAGGTTACCAGACTGTGACCCTCCTTTGTCAGCTTGTAGCTGTTCACATTTCAAATTCTGATATCTAGTTCAGGAACATACATTTCAGTATTTACTCTACTGTTCATTGGGAGTAGCAGGCTTTTACTAAATAGGAATGTCACAAATATTTTTCTTAAAGCAAACAAACAAACCCCAACTCCAATGAAAACTGATAACTTTAATGGTTTTTCTGCAAATATCCACTCATTTTGAGTGTGATGCCTGCAACACATTAAAAAAAGGTGGAACAGGGGCATGTTTCTCTGTGTTACATCACCTTTCCTCTTAACACTCAGTCAGTGTTTGGGAACTGAGAACATTTATTGAAGTTGTATAAGTGGAAGTTTTTCCTATTCTTGCCTGATGTACAACTTCAGTTGCCTAACAGACTGGAGTATCCGTTGTCATATTCATAATGCACTACATATTTTTAATGGGATACAGGTCTGGACTGCTGGCAGGCCAATCTAGTACCGTAATTTCTTGATCATAACACGGACTCGATTATAAGACGCACCCCATATTTCACGATTTTTACCTGGAAAAACACTACTCAAATATAACACGCACCCAAATTTTGCCCAAACCTTACTCTCAGACAACTCAAAAATTACCTTTATTTAAAGTTTTAATCAATGAAATTTCAGTATTTTCCACAACAAATACCAAACACGATTTTCTCTCTCAATCGAATGCAGAAGCACCTTTTGCTTCACGCATGCACAATTACTCGATTTCTGCCCGAGCATGTTCAGGCGTAGTGTACTGACCAATCAGAGAGCAGCTACCAACATGCCAATGTCTTTGACCAATCACAGTGCAGCATATGCTCCAAACCAGCTCTATCCATATTGTATTGTTATTGATTCATATCCCTGATCACGGTTTCATTACTCTAGGTAAATTATTTGCACTGTTACTGCGTGGTCAATAAGTGCTGTTACATTTCACATTGTCACTTTAATATCACTGTCACTTTATCTTTATTGCACCGCACGGGAGGCTCAGCTGTTTTGTACTGTGTTAAATTATTATTTTAGTATGTTAGTTAATTTGATAATTGAACGCCACTTACCCTGTTAATTTAGCATTTTAGTATATTACTTTATTTGATAATTGAACAACACTTACTTTGTTACTCTGTTAATTTAGTGCTTTACTATGTTAGGTAATTTTGATAATTGTAAACATCTTCTATTCTTCTGATCTATGTCTTATTCAATGCATGCTACTATCCCTGTACTTGCCCTGTACTTCTGCAATACCAGAATTTCCCCTTTCATGGAATAATGTCAGCTAATAGATCCTATTATATGATATGATATGATCGCGTTGAAACTCGAGCGGTCGTGATGTCACTTAGTGACGCGACGGCATCGCTGACCAAATGAGCTATTTATGGACAGGTGACAGAACTTGAGTGGGTGGCGCGATCTTGGTCGCCAAGTCACATTTGGTGTGATCGCTGCTTTAGAGTGTTTACAAAATCTTGTGTCCTGCATGCAAAAGATGGGCATTAGACTCCATGTCCCTTACCTGCATCTCATGACCTTTCAAATCCAAAGCAGGCAAACATTTGGGCAAACTTTGAAAAATTTCTCAAAGATTTCTTTAAATATTTCATTCACAAGTAAAAAGTGACTGTAGAGTTGTTTCCTTTGGCCTATGAACTCTCAACTTCCTAATTAGTTGGCTGAGTGCATATCACTGTTTCAGATATTTTACCTCAAACTAAGGCAGTAGACTTGAGAGGGGCCAAGACTTCAATATGAACGTTGCAGGATATTGCTGCTGTGCAGTAAAAATGTTCCTGCCGTGTCTTCTTATTTCTGTCTCTGTCAGGTTCAGTTGTTCAGTTATATACATTCATACACAAAGTTACACTAATACACACACTCTTGTGTATATGGAACGGTTTTGTCTCTCTCACTGGACATCAAGCTGGCAATTTAGTCCTTATAGCATACAGATGGTTGGTGTCAATCCAAGGTAAACGTCCGCTCTGCCAGACAGAGAGCACACTACCTGCCAGCAGCCTCCGCTCTATCATGGTCTAGTAGCATCCACCAACCCCGTGCTGTGTAGTAGGCGTCTGCCTTGCAAATCTGTACACACTGTCTAGTTCCTGTTGTGCCTCTGTCCTCAAACGGCTAGAGATGAGTATAAACAAAGCCCAGGATCCCAGCTGTTTATTGTTACAGGTACATGCAGTCAAGGCCCGGCGACAGGGGTGAAATCGCTTCTGTTTATTTTATATCCAGTTCTGAAGTGTGCCTGGAGACACACTGAACAGGATGAATAACACATTTAGGAGGAAAGAAAAGACAAAAAGCAAAATAATCAACACTGGAGCAGAAAGATGGAGGGGTTATGTGGGAAGGGGGAATCTTGGCAGATTTTGCAACAGCAGCATAAATTGCAAGAGCAAAAAGTTAGCAGAAACATGTCTTTTCAATGCTTTATGAAAAAATATTTAAGAACTGGAAGAAATGGAGGGGAAGAAAGGCAAAACGGCTTTGTTTTTGTCTATGAAAGTTAAAATGTTTGGCTAGGCTGCGTGCCAGTGTGGAGGACGGCCCCGCTGTAGTTCCCCCTGTTCTGGTGGGGCCTGAGGCAGAGGTCAGCTAAGTCTGCTGAAATCAAATCCAGTGTCTCCCATCCGCAACAACAATGTGGCAGAATGGCCCAAGGGTAATGACATGATTATGATGTTGTGTTCTGGGCTAAATCTAACGAGGAGCTCAAGCCCTGCCCTCGCTGTCCGTCCAGATTACTGAGACATGCAAGGCCTGTCTAAGCAAAAACCAGGTGCCTTATCCTATCGCCTTGTGTGGCACAGAAGGAGCTGAATTTGCAGAACTTTGGCGAGACTTGGCAGTCTGGTGTACGAGAGGAGATCTCATATCCTCTTTCGTGTTTGAAACCTGCTCGACATCTCTGTCAAACAGACGTGCAGTTCTCAGACCTGATGACAAAAGCAGACTACCATATTGTGATACTGGAAGATCTTTCCTAAATGAAACTGTTTCTGTGTAATATCAACACAATGACTTTTGATGCTTAAGTCAGCTTAAGATAAAGAAAATCTAAATCCTATATAAGAATTGATAGCGCGTCTGTGCAGTGCAACAGGAAATTAACTCCACATCTTGGTTGGAAATATGAGATAAAAGGTAATTAGGCCTACACCACAGTCGATATAAGCCCTATTTTAAATGTTACGCAGATACAAGACCTGGCTTAATCAAAATGAGCCATGGTTTTCAGATGGTATTAAGATATGTAGTGCAAACAAATGAGGCTTTGCTATTAAAGTGGCAGGCTCTTAATGTTATTTCAGCAGCCAAGTCTGCTTCTTTCTAGTGGTTAGTGGAGCTTAGACAGTTTCCTCAGGCATGGACTAAGCATGTTTGGGTATGCACATTCTCCTCAAAGCATGAAATTGTGATAATACTGCCATGAAATACTGGTATGCAAAGTCCAGGGGTTCAGATTTGGCATGGCAGCAGTTTGTCTTCAGAATATTGGATGTCTTGCATTTAAAGGTGGAGGTCTGCTAAACTGCACACCTAGTTCCTCTTAAAATCTGCACACACCTCTTGACCAAAGGGTTCCTTTGGACAAACAAATTAGGATTATTTCTAATGACTGTTACAAGATAGTACACTCAGATGTAAAATATCTGAAGTCTTCAATGACGGAAGGAACATTTTCTGTGATTTTCCTCATACTGCACAAATGAAAAGAATGAATGCATCAAAGGTCAAGGTCATCGGGTTCTATGTAAATCCCTTGGCTGTGCACGTGATTTGTAAAGAATGTTTGGCTTCTATTTAAAACTTTGAGCAAATGTTTACTCAGACTCAAGGATGAACTGGTATGATTTTGGATGGTCAAAGGTCAAGATCATCGAGCCTCACCCTTACTCCTTGCTTCTAATCGTAATATTTTAGTTTTGTTTTGAATAATATTCTTTTAACCGTGGACAAACTTTGCTTATATGTTCATTCCAGCTCAGTGAATTATGACATTTTTATGGTCAAATGTCAAGGTTATTGTTTTTCATGTTAACCCTTTCTTCAGCATCATATTACACAATTGTTTTAAGAGGTTTATTACAGACTCTTGGTTCAAGGTCAATGAGCCTTAAGGTCTTCCCTTGATTATGAATGTCAGTGACAATGTCAATGTCAGCTTTATTTTTATAGCACATTTAAGATAGCCAGTGGCCTACCAAAGTGCTTTCCAGTAAATAGACAGAAAACAATAACAACAATTAAAAAAACAATAAAATGAACCACTTTGACTTAGAGATGCAGTAATTACAAGATAGAGATCATGGGCCAAAGATCAAGATCATTAACCATTCTTTTTTTGGTTATTTCACTTGTAAAAGTCCCCAGAGTTGTTGTCTTCTAACTTTGCATAATTGGTCATTTTTACTTAAATATGAACTAACTACATTTAAGAGGTCCTGAGTAAAATCTTAAGATCAACTGGCCACATTCACCCCTTCTCTTAGAAACATCATATCCAGCATACAAGCAAGAAGTTTCTTCAAACTTTACAAACGTTTATTATAACCCTATCATAAACTGATTAGATTTTGGAGACCAAATCTCAAGGTGTTTAAGTCTTAACAAGGTCCCCTGATTGTGATCATGACATCTAAAGAACACATGGAGTTTCACTCTAAACTAAGTACAAAATGTCCACTCTTACACATGAGTGAACTGATCTGGTTTTGTAGGTCAAAGGTCATGTTATATGTGTACTATGTTCATCCGGTGCTTGTGACTGATATATTTCAGGATTACAATGAGGATTTTTAACTTTTGAAAAATGTCCACTCAAAGATGAACTGATTAGATCATGGAGGTCAAAAGTCAAAGTCTGTATCTCCTGTTCATCTCTTGTATTAGCATGTAATATGTAGAAAAATATTTTAATGTCAAAGGTCAAGGTCCTTGCATTCTTTGTTTATCCTTTGCTTGTGAAAAGAGTGTCTTTCAGAGGTTTAATGCTTCTAAAGATTTATTTTGAAGGTCATAGGTCAAGCTCATTGGGCCTCATTTTGATTCCTAAATCTAAGCACAAAATCTCAAGATGCTTTAACAATTTTCTTCAAACTATGCACAAATGTCAACTCTGACAAAAGTCAAAGTCAATGGATCTGGATTTCTTTTTTGCTCAAACACAATATCCAGAAAATTTTGGTTTTTTTTCTCCAGCTTTGCTTAAATGTCCGCTTTATCTAAAATAACTAACTCCTTCGATTATTTTAAGGTAAAAAATAATGATAACTGGGCCATATGTCCATCCACTACATGTGAATTTGATATCCCAACAATGCTATGACAAAAGCTCTTCAAATTTTGCACAGATTTCCCCTCCGACTCTAGGATGACATAGAATTAGAATTTACAAGTCAAATACTGAAATATCAAAAAGTGGTCACATATTTAACCCTTGTGTGTGACCTTTTATCTCCAGCAAGTTTTGAGAGATTTTCAAAACTGTCCATTTTGATTTGGGGCTTGACTGACTCCTTGGTCTCTTTTTTTGTCCAATGCTTGTGGGCAGTGCTTTGAAAATCCTGGAGGGGATTTAGCTCAAACATTTAAAAAAAAGAAAGTTCACTCTGACTTGAAGGGGACCTAGTTAGAATTTGAGGTCACAGGTCAAGATCATTTGGCCTCATCTAGATGCCTTACTTTTGAAAGCAATATCAAATGAAGCCTTTGGGATTCTTTCCCCTGATGTTCACTTGGACCTGAGGATGCAAATTACAAATATTAAAGTAATATGGTCAAACTGCTGTTACTTCAAATCTCAGTGTAAAATAGGCTCTTAGTTAGTGGGCTACATCAGACCCCCCAAAGCCATTTGGCCCCAGAACATTCTCAGGCTCAATGTATTGAAAGTGTGTTGTAGTTTTAAGGGCATCTTCCTTTAATGTTTAATTTCTACAACAATTTAAGCAACTCAAAAACATTTTTTACATGCATGTCGTCATGTTTGATCCATTTTGCAAAAATACAGATGTCAGCCATTACTAGTAAATATTTAACTAGTGATGGTCAATAAGACAGCTCTGGAAATAAAAAGCATGTTCTCCCCATGTAACAGGCAGCTGTATTAGTGGCAGGGACTGAGCCCACACATAAAAGCCAAGACCTTCATACATTTTGAAAAATACAAGTTTTAAAACGGTTATATATTAATTAGACCAAGATAACCACATTATTTGATTTTATTTTCAAATCCAGCCCCACCTGGTTTGTTAAGAAAGGCTGTATAAATACAGTTTATTATCCCTGACAGGATTTTTACCATCACACTGACTCTAAAAACCACCCCACTCCTTTTCCTCGATCTGCTCTTTGCTTTCACTGTCCGGCATTTGCATACCCTGTTAAAGCTCATAACATGCCAGGCTGTAGTCCTAGCTGTAGATTAAATCTACACTCAGTGGTTTTGCCTCTATTTGTTCTTTTTCCGCTTTCCTCCACATCAAGGGGTGAATTTTTTCAGTCACGCCCCTGCACTCCTGACAGGTAGCAACTGCATGAGAGGACAGTCTGTCCGGCCGAGGTATGCAGGCTGCAGGGGCCCGTGTTTGGCTTGGATGCCAATGAATAACATTGTATGGAGAGAGGAAATTAAAAATGCAGGGCTGTAATTTACTGGCGAGTGGAACTGATTTAAAAGCGCCCCCCCTCCTTCTTGCCGCTTTGCTTGAAGTTTTCCAAATATGCCACAGCTGAGTGTGAACTGAGCTTCGTTGTGCTGGCGAAAACAACCCAGCCAAGCTCTCTCTATCATGCCCCCTCTTACACATTGCTTCTTGGCAAAGACGGGACCGTGGTAAGGGAAGCTTTCATGGAGTCCAATGCTGGACATGTCTAACTGATTTCACATCTTGAGTAAAACACAGCTTTAAGCCATCAGGAGGAATGTAAAACTATTTCTCTCAGCAGTGTGTGTGCTGAGTGATGACTGATACCATGAGCACAGTTTTTAGTTACTGGCCTCAAAATGGGCATGAGTTGCCTCTTTGTGGTCGCTGTGGGTGGTTCCCTGGTGGGTTGCAGGTAACAACAGATTAATAGAGTCATGAATCTAGCTTTACAAGGCAATCAGGCCTCTGTGAAATCGGAACGCCCGCCTTTCGTCTCCTTATTAAGTCCAAAGCTGAATCATAAAAACAAAATGGCAGTATTTTCTGCTCCTTTATCTCTGACTGTTTGTTGGGCATGATTCCTAGCAGTGACAGAATTACTGATTTGGACCAAGCGGCTAACCATTGCTAGCCGCTGAGTTAAAGGAAACTGCACTTGGATTTTCTTTTTACGGCTTTCTCCCTTTATAAACCTCAAATTTGCTGCTGGGTAACTCAACCACTTCCTCTCTTCCTGTGAGATCAGGCAGAAAGGTGGGGTAAAGCCAAAGAGTGCAGGGGCTTCTGTGGCTTGCAAACAGCTGGCACGGTGCTCACTTTACCTTTGGCACCTGTGGGTGGGCATCAACACTGTTGGCTAAACAAACAAGGCCATCATCCAGTTCTTACCACAGTCATGAAGGAAGGAATGAAATGAACGCACCACCTTCGGTTTGGGAGGCCAAGAAGAAAGATATTCATGACAGCTTCTCATTAAAAACCAAACTTGAGCCTACAGATAACACAAGATAGATTTTCACTTACACTTATGTAGTATCTATATTGATTTGGTGGCACTCAATGTGGCAGCACAGTTTCCTTGTAAAGTTCCCTCTGCTCTCCTGCAGATGGCGATGTTGTCCTGATTTGATATTGTGCCATTTCTGAGGCAAAGCCTTTCTATGTGTGAGGCCTTTTTCCTAATTGGTGACTTTTAACAAGCCTATGCAAATATTACTCCCTGTCTCCATCCTTATTCCTTTCTGGCCTTGAGCCTGATATCAAACACTCTGTCACATGATGTTTGAAAAACAAGTAGAGAGGGAGTAGGGCTGGGAAATATCATACGTTTTTAAGAAACACTGATATATTTTGGAGCAGTAGAAAGACTATTGCATCAATATTGATGTAGTTTACTTTGATGCGGATTAAATGAAAAGAAGATGCCAGGCCTAATGCTGATTGAAAGTTTGTTAACTAAAACATCACCAACAGTATCATGCTTACAGACTCCAAGACAATCTATTTGCATTTGTTTGTCAAACAGGGAATTGTCATTGTATCCATGCATTGAATTTAAAAGCACTTATATGGTTTGTAAAAGTCAAACATAATGGAACCTGTTTAATACAACAGCAAAATAAACAGAAATAATACATACATAATGTTGGGTAATGTATTGTATTTTACTTACCAAAAATTGCAGAAAAACTCCTTTACACTAAAAAAAATTCACAAATACATCTGCACCTTTATGAAAAGTGATTGTTAGCCTCTTTCAGCCATATGGCTTTCCTCATTTGTCACAATGTATGATATGAAATGTGATCATGAAGAACTTGCTCTTCTTTCACTGCAAGGTTAATTTTGCCCGAAATGATACTCAGGGGTGCAAAAATGTCAAAACTACAACTAATATACAATTTTTTTGTTCATTTTAATATTAAGGAGGTTTTCTTCATTTTGATAATAAAATCAAGTGCATTATTAGCCAGGACATCTATTATATTTTTGCTGGGGTATGAAGCTAGTGTCAATTAAATTTTACTCTGACTACTATCATTTCAAAACTACTTTTTTTTTCAAAGTGATTTCTATATCTTAGGTTTTTGAGGTTTTTATACCCTTAAGTGTTTTTAACAGTCAAGTCTAGGTGTTGTAGCACTCTGTGAACAAGACAAAAAGTCTGTTACATCTGGACTTCTCCCTCTTTCCCTCTTTGCAGCGCCCTCAGCTGCCTAAAAGAGCTTGAACCCCGACATCCCCTTAATACACCTACCAGCGTGATATCATACCATTGTTTTGGCATCAGTTTAAGCCTTTTGGCTTGGATAGGCAAACCCAGCGCAGTAAATAAACCCTAGACTGAATGTAGAATTGTTGACAATATGGCGCCAAGTAGCGCTAAACTGACTGTTTACCACTGATGTGAAATGTAAACAATTAGAGCAGACCGTATCAACATGGAGAGAGGAGCCTGAGAGACAACAGCTCTAACAGAGCGGCTCAGACAGACAAAAATTACAGCTGTATCAGGGGTACTCAGCATGTCAAAATAGAAGTTATTTGAACATATGTGATTGTGAACATACCCTAGCAGTCATCACAAATAAATATATGTACCAGAATTAGGGAAAAATGTGGGCCATTTAAGGCAGCAACCTATGCAACATTAGGGGTGGACTGATCCATCGATACATCGATTGGTTAAGCGATGATCCAATTAAATCGATGGACACTCAAAACATTGATCAACATCGTCATCTTCAACGCCTTTATTTTGAAATTCTGACCGGATATCCGTTTCACCGCTTCCGCCCAATAGCGCCTCGTTCGGAAGTTTCAACTTTACAGGGCTCTCAAGTCTTACGCATTCAGCGTATGAGACGCGCACTTTTACGCTCTCTTACACACAACAACCGCAATTTCTCCTGCTTTAAAATGTACTGTGTAGCGCCCACCGAGTAACACTGCTAAACGGGAGCTTGACATGTCAGCCAATCAGAAAATAGCACCGCTGTATCCGGGTAAGATACAGTCGATCTGACAGCAGAGGATGCATGCTGCACACACACGACGGGAGTAGTCACACAAGTACAGTAAGTTATCTCATCATTTGATTTTGTAGCGCACTGATTAATGCAATTACTTATTGTATGAAAGGAAAACAGTGAGAGCTTGTTCTTATTCTTCCTCCACACCTACCATTAAACAGTGAAGCAAAGTCTAAACACACCTGACTACTAATTAACCCAATTTTAATTTTAAACATGATCAGATCATACAGATGGTTATAATCCTCTATAACCTATCATACCCAAAGGTCAGCACATCGTTTCACATTTCAGTAATAAAACTGTCAAAACTTGGAAATTGCTTTGTATTTCTTTCTTGCTTTAGGTGAAATGTAGCTGATTGTGTTCAATGAGTACATAATATCGTCTTAAATCGATCGAAGGCCCCTGAATCGTATCGAATCAAAATCGAATCGTGGCAGACTTTGTGATATAGGCAAATATCGTATTGTTGTCCAAAGAATCAATATCGTATCATATCGTCATGAAACTGATGATTTACACCCCTATGCAACATGGACCCGCCACCTGAACTACCTCTATCTTTGGTTAAAGTAACACATTTTTGCACAAATTTTCCATTTGTGTATTAACGCTGAAACAGCCTTTTTGGTTTCATAAGATATTCTGCTAAGGGAGCCACTTTGGCAAGACACAGTCCTGATCTTATGTAAAAGACATGTATGAGCCTATCACTGACATTACAAACATTCAAACCCTGATACTTCAGCTTCCAGAAGGCCAGCCACCACCTTACCTGGCAAAGTCCTTGATGGAAACACATAAAGTTCAACAATTATGAACTGAGACATCTCGTGTTTTTTCTGTAAATGTGAGGGTATACATGGATAGAAACATAATTGCTTAATTCAGACAACAAAATAGCATGCACCAGATAAACAAGCCAGTAAAATTATTTCTTCTTTTCTTCATCAGTAGAGAACAGGTATACCAGTCAAATGCTGTGTGTAAGCTGTAACGCAGCCACCTGAGCCTACTAACCACTGCAGCTCTGTCGAACGGCTGCTGTTTTGCAAGAAAAATGCCCTCTACCTACCTGTGTATAAACTAAGGGCATTGAAAGAACACAGTAACATAAACAAATAGCTTTCAACATTCCATAGAAACCACCCAATTTGGCCGTAGTAATTTGACCTTAAAAACTGAGCTGAGGCTGCATTCAGGCATTCTTAGACTATACTTATATAACAAAACAACCCAAAGTAGGAGTGACCACTTAAAACACAGAAATATGGATGTTAAATTGAAAAGACCTAAGGATGCAAGCAGAGGTCACCTGCCTGTCAGTTTTCTCGAACACGTCCACATCCAGAACAGAAAGGTAAACTAGATGGATGAGGTGGCGACTGATCTGTTTTGCCTGAAACAAACTCAAACTGGAAGTGCGTCTTAGCTACGGCAGACATTGAGGCTGCAGGGGCTCACACCATTACCACCAGTGGAATTTTCCTAAAACAAGACAAGAAGTTTGAGAGTCAGATAGACTCAAATGAAACCAGCAGAGAGCCTCCAGAGAGGAGAGAAACTTTCCACAGGTTTATGTGGGGCTGACTGGGCCTTAAAATGAGAAAGGGATGCTAAGGAAATGGGCTTATTGCAATATTTCCAATTTTATCACAAGCTGCTTTTGTCATCTGTCTACCTTTCCCCTGATATTAACATTTACTGTGCTCAATTCCATCTCTGCCTGTCTGTTCTTACTCCCTGAATTATAATGAAATTACATGGACATAACTGTGCCCTGGTCTTGATTAGTTTATATGTACTGTATAAAACTTGAAAAGAAAAGGCGAACAATGGTTGCTCCAAAGTATCTGAACAGGTGAGCTCTTGGTGGAGTGACAGAATGATCCAAACAAGCTTGGCAAAGGGAACAAGAGGGTCTTACCATCTAGCACAATGATAAAACTGAGTTTTCGCTCTGGTAATGAAAAGTTGTGACAGGCTGACACGGATGAGACATTTTTGATGGTTGCCATTACTCTCTTCTTCAGTTGCTAAAAATGTGATGATTGCAGCAACATGCAACTGCATAGTGTAGACTACGTCTGGATGATATAGCCTAAATGACTGAATCTATCTATCTATCTATCTATCTATCTGAATTCATACATCAAGTCATACATTAAGAAAGAATGGGAGAGAATTCTGTCTACAAAGCTTCAACAATTAGTGCTCTCAGTTCCCAAACACTTATTGAGTGTTGTTAAAAGGAAAGGTGATGTGACGCAGTGTTAAACATGCCCTTGTCCCAGCTCTTTTGGAAAATGTTGCAGGCATCAAATTCAAAATAAGTGAAGATTTGCAAGAAAACAATTAAGTTTATCAGTATAAATACTAAGTATCATTTTGTAGCGTATTCAACTTAAACAGAAATGGCTAATTCTGGTATTCTGCTCTCGCAGTTTTGAAATGGGCAAATTTCACTGTCATCGCTGGCATCTGGTCCCCTTAACAGGTTAAAGTCTACAAATCCTTGTGGAATATGTTTACACATCGCTCCTGTCAATATACAAGTTCCATCCAATGCAGTCTAAATGTGGCTTTATCTGTACTTTATGGCAATACTTCCAAACTACTTCAAGTCAATCAATGTTATATAAGCCAGTTGTTTATTTACGGCTCATAATGCAACAATGGCCAGATGGCAGCAAGAAAGGCCACAGCTACAGCCCCAACTTGTGGCAGGAGGTTAGTCTACACAACATTTGGCAGACTCTGGTCCACCTGACAAAGCACAGTGTGAGCAGACCAAACCAAGTGAAAAATGAAACAATGTCACAACTTCACCCCTGAACTGAGTCGAGTCCACCAAACCTTAGGTATGAAGCCACCTTAGACTGACATGCTTTTTGTCATCAACTTTAAAGGCATCTTTGCTGTATTTATCAGCATTTGACATGGTGTGTGTGTGATTCCTCCTGCCTTTGCAAACAGCCCTCATGTGGAAACAAGAGGAACTACATTTTTCACACTTCTAGTTATGCTTAATTTTTTCCACTCTGCAGGTTGGTGCTTTATACAAACCTGATATCCCAAGTCAGGGCTCATGACTGGAGCATTCATGTCACCGCAAACTTAATATGCTGATGTGTGTCCTGGAAAAGAGAGTGTAGTCGGCCAAATTTCCCACTGACACAGTTTTTTTTCCTAATCAGAACCCAGAACAATGCTGGACAGAGCTGAATCACTACAATAACAGCACACTTTACACTCTCTTAACAAAACAAAGAGCGGAAAGAAACACATCACTGCATATTTGTATTTTTGTCAGACATTTATTTATGATCAATATTTTTGTTTTAAGCAAAGAGATCACAGTCAAAATACAAACCCCAATTTCAAGAGAAGTTGGGACAAGCAACAGTTTAGAAAAAATGTCGCTCAACATATGATTGCAATGAATTGGGGTATTCCATCATTGACAGTCCATATTGTCATCAAAAGATTCAGAGAATCCAGAGAATTCTCTGCACGTAAGCAGCAAGGCAGAAAACCCAACACTGGATACCTGTTACCATTAATGTTTCAGACAGCACTGCATTAAAAACTGGCATCATTCTGTAAATTAGATTATCACGTGGGCTCAGGAACACTTTTGTAAACCACTGTCAGTTCACAGGCTGTTGCTCCATCTAAAAGTGCAAGTTAGAACTGAAATGCCATATATCAACAAAACCAAGAAACGCTGGCAGCTTCCTGTAGCCCAAGCACATCTGAGAGGGACTGATGCAATGTGGAAAATTGTGCTGTTGTCTTATGAGTCCATATTTCAAATTTTTTAGGAAATCATGGACCTTGTCTCTTCTACACTAAAGAGTCAGAGGACCATCCAGATTGTCATCAAGGTTCAAAAGCCAGCATCTGTGACAGTATGAGGGTGTGTTAGTGCTGATGCCATGGGAAACTTGCACATTTTGCATATCTGTCTACCATTGAAAATGTATGACTCATTATCAAACACAAAATACAACAACAGAGACCCTGGACTGCAACTCAAGTCATACATCAACCAAGAATGGGAAAGAATTCCACCTACAAAGCTTCAACAATTAATGTCACCAGTTGCCAAACACTTATTGAGTCTTGTCAAAGGGAAATGATGATGTAAAACAGTGGTTAACATGCCCCTGTCTCAGCTTTATAAGGCATGTCACAGGCATCAAAATCAAAATGAGTGAATATTTGCAAGAAAACAATGATGTTTATCAGTTTGAACATTAAAAATCTTGTCTCTAAAGTGTATTCAATTTAATATTCAAATTATTTACATTTTACACAACATCCCAACTTTATTGGAATTGAGGTTTGTAGTCAAATCCCCCAAATCATTCATACAAAGGCTGCAGTGTATCTTATGTCACTGTCGCCTCTTCTCCATCAGCACACAGACGTTTACTCTTCAGCTCTCTGCCTCCAGGATGACAGCCCTACTTGGAACATTTGTATATGATAAACTATGTGATAGTGGACCCTCACTGATTCCCCTTTTTACCTTTTCCACTTTTCTTTAACCTCGTCACTTGCACCTTTTTCTAACCTACTCTCAGATTTCTCCCTCTTCCTTTCTAGCGTCCCCCTTGGCCTCAAACCCAAGCTGCTGGCCGTCTGCCCACAGCCGAGAATGTGAGTGCCCAGCGACGCTGTGTGATCCCTGGGGATGGGGAACCAGTGAGGAGGCAGGAGGGGAAGAGGAGGAGGTGGGGTTGGGGGCTGCTGATGGTGGTCAGGGGCTGAATGAGCTGAGCGGCCGCAGAGTAACCACAGCGTACGGCTGTGTGTCATAGAGTGTGCGTTGGTGTGAACTCTCTGTTCCCATGGGTCAACATGCTATGGCCTGCAGATCTAATAATGGCGATCACACACTCAAACACATACACTCTAACATCCATGTTTCTGCATCTGCTCAACAGCTTACATGTAACAGACTGGGCAGTGCTGGTCGTCTGCTGCTGAAAACATTATATGTCCAGCCGCTCTGAAAGTGGGCCATTAGTTAGAAGAAGCTGTCATAAAGTGATTCCCTTGTCTAATAATGAGGTTTGTTAAGTTAGGCCAAACAAGGCCACTGCTGCACACTGCGGCGAAGCTTGACCACTAAGTTGAGCACTGGTGAGGAAAGGGCAAAATCAAAGTTTGAAATGGACTTTGATTGTAATGTATTGTGCAGAGGAGACTCATTAAGTTCAGTATTTCAGAGTTTTGAAGTTTCTGAAACATCACTTCAGCAAAAGTTGTTGACTAGAAAGATTGCTCTGAAAAGGACTGAGTGGTGATACGTCAAAACCATTTTAAGGCCTGAGTCCTCAGCGCCAGATCTTGTAGCAAAAACAATGTTACACTTAAACCACAATAGTGTAGCATTTTCAGCACTCAACACCAATGGCACTGTAACACCCTTAGCATCAGTTGCATTTTGTTGCCTCACATCCAGGACACTAAAAAATAGTCTGACTTTTGGAAAGGCCCTGTGGTCGTCACTGTCCCTTCTCCTTCAATGACCAATCAAAATGAAGAAGGGACAAGACCTCTGATGTCTACTTGTAAACAGACTTGAGAATTTGAGGAGACAATCTCCTGGCCTTTAGCTGCCAATTACTGGTAGGATTTTTTGGCTTTATTTTCATGTTTTTTTGGGAGATATTTACGTCAATAAAGGAAAATGTGGAGCTAATGGAGTGATTTTACATGGCTTTACAATTAGTACAAAGGGGAATCAGCCTAGATAACCCTTTCAGCATTTAGCACTGCTGTTGGGTGGCATGATGTTTTAACATTAGAGCCACCAAGATGGTCATTTTGACCTTTATTATTTTTTTTGCCATGTCATAACTTTGTGGAAAATAAATGTAAGTAGCTGTAGGACTCTGACTTTTCCTAATTCCCCCTATGCTCTATTTCAGCTACGGTCTTTTATAACAAAACATATAAAATTTCTTTCCTGTACCTGTTTGTTGAGACTCTGGCTCAGGTGAAGCAACATGAATGAAACACAGGCTTTTAAATCGGCAAGGAATAATGTTTACTGACAAAAAAAAAAAGTTAAACAAGGTTTAAACAGAGGTCTGTTAGTGGCTGGAGCTATGCTGCTGTGGGGGGCTGCAGGTTTAGAGCAAGAGAGGAGGAGCTTGGTTGAGGCTTTTGTAGAATAACCACAGGTGATGTTGTTCAGTCTTGCTGGCTGTATGGAGGCAGGCTGATGCCAAGATGTTGCATGTATGGTGGTCAAGGAGTGCCTCCAACAAATCCGAAATGTGTTCTGTGCATAACATGTTAGGGTGTACCACCATTGCCTACCAACTTTAGTTTCATTTAGTTAAAGATATTCACAAACTTAAAAGTAAGTTTGTAAGCACAGCCAGTATGATCTTGCATCTGGTGGAAGATCATACTGGCTGTGTTGAAATAGTGCTTCAACATAGTTGCGTGGTTGTAAATTATAAGTTGTTGTAACTAATCTGTTTATAATTTGTAGTCACCATATGCTTTTTTGTGGCTTGTTTTTACTCAGAATTCTTAAAACTATGCAGATTTCATGGCATCAATGGCAGCAATGCATAGCACAGGGATTTGCGCCAACTATTTCAGCACAGACTGAGAGCTACTGTCTGTTAGTGTGGCTCATGTTCAGGCTACTGCTATGTGCCTCACACAACCCCACATCCTAAATCCTGAACTATCTCTATAAAATAAAATGATTTGTTCAACCTACTGTAGTTTTTGTTGCTGAAGAGCGAGTGCGCAGACATTCATTTGTGCAGTCAGCTAGTTCAACACAGGTCAGGTCAGGTCAGATATGGGAGCAGATGTTGGTTTGGCACTTCACCTTGTCAACCTGGTCCATGTGCTGCTCCAGCTTCCTGATAGCTTTTGCCCAAGTCTTGCTCAGGCCCATGTTCCACCTCTCCAGGTATCCTTCTAGCTGAACCCTCCACAGTGCATGCGGTCACCCGTATAGCTTGGTCCAACCCAAAAGGTCTCTGATGCCCTGTATGCGATGAGCTGGATCAGGTTCAGGAAAGCGTGTCACATGCCCGTAGAAGCACTGCCGGTGTATCTGGCCACTAGTCAATGTCCAGGCCTCACAAGAGTATAGCCAGACTGCTAGGCCCAGGAACCTAAAGACTCTGGCTTTCGTCCACATGCTCAGATACCGTAAGCCCCATACTGCCTAGTTCAACACATCTCCACTCAAATCAATGTAAGTATTTTATTAGTTACCAAAGAATGCCTCAACAATGACTGCCTATGTTATTTCAGGTACATTTTCTCCACAAAAATTAGGTAGAGTACTTTCATAAGTTGTAAAGTATTTTAAACACACCACCTCCTAATTCATATTTATATTTCATGTGGTTTGAGTTGTGACACAAATTGCTGATAGTTTGTACTGTGTGGTCATGGCTAAATAGACGCTGAATTTGCAAGTGATACTCTTCAAACCACATCCTTTCAGCTGCTAAAAAAGATCAACACCAGTTATTTGTCCAATGTTCCTGCAGAAGCTGGTCTTCATTTACAGTTCTTCATAACTGACTCAACAGTTCTTAGATGTCATAATGGCTTGTAAATGTTTGCTGTAGGCTTCACACCATGGGAGGTGATAACCAAGCAAGAATATCTGCTTTCATATTTCTTTTATGAACAGCTGAGTCAATATGCTTGCTAAGTCACCATTGATTTGATGGAGAAAAAAAGTATGTGAATCATCAAATATTTTAGAAGAAAAATAGTCATCTAATAGGTTTGCTTATGCTTGTAATGAATATCACAGGTGGGCTTTTGAGGCTGAAAAGTGTTATTTTTGCTCTTCATGGTATTGTTTTTAACCCCACATGAAGGAAGTCTGCAGATTTAAAGTATATTTTAGTTTAAAGTGAGTATTTAGACTATCTGTTAATTGATAGTTGCAACATAGGATTAATTAATGTCTCTGAAAGCCAAATAACCCCCTTGTAAGACAGAGAAAATGGCCATCCTGGTGCTGCATGCTTCCCCTTCTCTGCATGGTCAGGATTGGTTCCCGATGGTTTGATGGTAACCACTAAAGAGTCAAACACAGTCACTCTTTTCTCCTGTGTCAACACCCCTGATCTTGGGGGGGTTGGTAGAAGCAGGGCAGCGGTGGTGGTTTGACCTGTTGTTGTATTAGTCCTGACAGGTTTTAACAGGATTAGAACCCCTCAGCCTGAACTGGAACAACAACAGAGAAAAATCAGGATACAGAGAGGTTGTGCTTGTCATAATACACGTGTGTGGAGTGGACTGGGTTAAAGTTTGACACACATAAGGCCTGCGTGTATGTGAAGTATGTGTGGATTCGTGTGTACATTCGTTTTTCCAGAGTGTGGTGAGCAGACACTCACATGCTGTTTGTTTTTATAATTGCATTGTGGGACACCATCGCCGTACTGCTCCTGCTTACGACTGTCAAACACGATCATTGGGGTTGACCTCCTCTCTCCCTATGTAGTAACGCGTGTAATGTAAAGAGGTTTGGGTTGTGCCTGTCTATATTTTGCTGTCTTGGCAGCCCACAGTGTAGCTGCAGACCTGGTGTAGAGCTTGAATTAGATGGCTTGATTGAACATAAGTTTGTTTTGGAATTACATAAAACAGACCAATGAGAATTCTTAGCTCTCATCCCTTTATGTACAACATGCACATGCCAGCTATTGCATTGGTATTTTGATCGCAGATTGCAGTTTCTGGTTGTATTCACACCTAGATCATTTGGAAGGGCTGTAACAACACAACCCTATCTTGCAATATTAATGGTTTCTTTTCAAAATTCCTTGATCTGCATCAGATTACAACCAAAATCAATTAACCTCTTCCTTACTCTGCATCCACTCCACTGCATCACTCTGACCTGATCTAAAGCAGGGAGTTGCTGGCAGAAGGATTCGTAGCCCTTCATTGCTTGACAAAATAGTTTTAAACACAAGGGCTGTAAAGAATCTTACCTTGGTGTATAGTCAAGCCAATGACATTTTTTTGAGTGTTAACCTGGAAATTGATAAATTACAAGGCTTTTGGTGAGAATGCAATGCCATGTACAAACTAACGTCCGCCTCTATAACCCTCCGGGAGTAAGTTACTATGCTATCTGGTGTTCTCTTTAGTCAGCTATATACAGCAGTGAGTGTATAGAGCCCTTGCTCTTTGTGTACTGAGTTTGTTTACATTTATATTGCAAGGTGTGTCAAACACTTATTAATATGTTAATCTTTATTAGGGGTGTCACTGGGATAGAATTTTAATGTTCACACAAGAGCCCAGCTTTTGAGAGACACTTTGATACTTCCCATGCACACATACATGATAATGGAAGAGAAAAAGAGATGGAATGATATATATGTAAATGAAAGGTCTGCTCATCCAGCTAAAAAGTTAATACGAAAGTAATGTTCCTGTGATGATAAATTCTTTCAACATTAAATTGGCTTCTTAAGCAGAGCAGCAGAGTTTGCAGTGATTGTAAAAACTTGATCATGTTCACAAGATTCTTTTCCTTTGCTGTCCCTATCTTTCAGATGGTTCACATGCTGTTTTTCTTATGATAGTCTTTATCAACAAGTAATCTTGTCAGCATTACTTAATACAAAAAATGGAGGACCAAAGTCTTTAATTATTATGCTGCAGTGATTACCATCAATTGATGTTTTGTACTAAGAAAAATACAGTGTTTTTATTATGCATTGCCAGTATTTTTAAACATCTTGAGGAACATGATTCCCACTTTGAACTTCATCCTCAGTCACGTTAAGTCTTGGTAAACAGAGCTATGCCATCCTCATTGTGCTAATTTTAGCAAAAAAATCTTTGGAAACAGCTCTCTAATAAATCCCTGGGTGGTTTTCCTGTGGGTGCTGAACTCCAAGGTGCTCCAATTAACACTTCTCTAAAAACCTCAAAGTATAAAACTCTTTAAAAAAAACTGCATCAGGTGAAGAAACAGAAAAAATCTCAGGCAGGATCAGATGCTTTGCACCACACCTACAATGCAACCCTAAAACTGTTGCCTCCTCAGTGACTCACTTAGATACAAAAAGAGGCTGTTTTCACACAAGGTCAAAATCAAACCTTGACAAAATTCTGACCTTACCCGACTACAGAAATGAAGACGTGAAGCCATAACAAATGGAGATCTTTTTAAACAAAGGACCCACTATTTTCAGTACATGACAACTGCTTCCCTTTTTTCAATGACCGAAACAAAGACTCCTTAAAAAATTCTCTCTGGTTTTGGGTTTTTAGAGAAATATTGGATTTGGGTTCAAAGACAATTCATTGAAGGTCGTCCCAGTACAACAAGAAGCATGACACTTGAGAAATAGCACATGGCCGTAGAAAAGAAAACAGAGTAAGTGTTTGATTAACTGTGTGACTGGTTACTGTTCCAGAAATCTGAATGAGCGCGGGGGTATATATGTCTTTAGGAGGTTAATAATCTCAGCAGGATCCTGGTGTTTACAGGATAAAGCCTCCTAAATGCATCGCCAACTGCAGGACTACACGTACAGGCTGTTGATTTATTTATGCTGATCTGGAAAGTGCATCATGTACATGCAGTGTTCAGAAGCAGAGGGGGTTGTTATTTACGGAAGAGGCCAGATTCATTTACAAGGCCTTTTCCTCAGCCTTGATGAAGGTTGTGAACATTTTGTCCCCAGTGTAGTTGTATTTTTTCCCAAATGAAAATTAAACTCTGACCCTGTTTCCACTTCTTTCCACTTATGGTAAATGGCAAATGGATTTGAGCTTATATAGCACTTTCTTTAGTCTTTCTGACTACTTTTTTTTTTTTTTTTTTACAGTGGCTGGGAGGTCCAAAGCACTTTTACAAAGTGCCAAACACTTTTACAAGGAACAAAACAAATTTACATCGAAAAAAAACAAATAACATTGACAAAACACTTTTACAAAGGACAGAACAAATTAACATTTCAAAAAACATTTTTACATTTAGACAACAAACAAGACCTGTGGCTGAAGGGGGACGTCCACATGTGGAAAGTCACCCAGAAGTGATTGTGTCGGGTCTATTTGTTTATTTTTGGCAGAATGAGCAGTGAGCAGTCTGTGACAGTGAAAAGTTTGTATTTGGATTTCAAGTGTTTATTTCTGCACGATGTTTTGTCCTTTTTGTGGAACGCAACTGAGCAAAATCACAAAATTTTGCTTTTCCTGTGGACGGTCGTTGGAACTTTTAAACGGCACGGACGAGACGAATAGAAGTGTCCCGGTGCTGTGCTGTAGAAAGCATGAAAGCACCCCTGCCGTGAAATGCACGCCCTCGCAGGAGCGCGCACTCACCATTCAGCTGACTCAGGATCCAAAACCCGCCCTGCAATAAAAAAAAAAACATAAATGTAAAAATGTTTTCTAAAATGTAAATTTGTTTTGTCCCTTGTAAAAGTGTGTCACACTTTGTAAAAGTGCTTTGCACCTCCCAGCCACCGTAGTTTTTATGTAAGATATCCATCAGTATTACCTAGCTCATTCATGCCCTTTCATACCCATTTATAAACCACTGACCCAGCAGTGGGAGCAACTTTGGATTGAATGTCTTGCCCACGACACTTCACCATGTCATAGCTGCAACTCGGCTTGAACCTGCAACCTTCTGATTACTGATAGAGTGCACTATCAGACTGAGCCACCAACGCCTCTTTTTCTGTGTTGCAGTTTTTGCTTCAGTTTTTTTAGCAGCATCATAGCAAATTTCCCGTGTGGTTTTGGAATTTCCTCCTGTGGGACTAATACAAGAATATCTTATCTTAACCAAAATACATTTGAGGGCATATGATTGGTGTAGCATAATGAGTGTTGACAAAACACAAAAAAATATTACATCAACACATGCATGGTACTGAATTATGAATTTAAATATATACAATTAATGTACAGCAGTAAAAAGGAATTTCATTTGTGGATCTTCAGCTGCCTCTCCAAGGCCTCTCAGTGTTTTTGCACTATCAACATAAATCCACTGCTGTTGCCTTTAGAGAGTGATGAGACTGGCCTGTAAAGATGTTGTGAGAAATCGACAAAATATATTGACTCATAAGGGCTCATCGTTATTATTTACAGGGGCAGATTAGAGCCACTACAAAAAACCATTATTTTAGAGGTTGAGATTTTTTGTTAAGTCTGTAAAGGAAGTAAGAATTCTGATTTTAGTCTCAGAATTCTGAGAAAAAGTCAAAACTCTGAGGGGATTTCTGACTCTATTCTCAGAATTGCACAGCAGCAGGATCAATCTGATTCAATGTCTGTAATCAGACGGATCCATCTTGCCAAGCTCCAATCTACAACGATTATGAGTGGCCCAACGTCACACAGTCAAACCAATGTCCTTTAGAGCATGGAGGGTGGAAGCTATGATTGAGACGACAGGAAGTGACTGCTCATACAGAGATTAACATAGATAATAACGGCTTCAGTAGCAGTTTTATCACATCTGGACCACATTTCTTTATTAAATGAAGAACAGTTAACAAAAGTGAAAGCACTTGTCAATAGATGTTTTGGGGAGAGTATATTCCATTAAGTGGCTTAGGTTTTGTATTTTACCACATTACCTGATTGACCCATAATGAACGCAATTGACAGAACTATCTTCCAATCAGCTGGTGGATATGTTTTTGAAAGGTTCTGCCGATTCTCAAACACTTTCTATGGGCTGTTGTCCAGATGGACGAGTGAAATATACTGAACAGCCCATCTGGTGTGTTAGGTCACAGAATTCTGACTGTAATCTCAGAATGAAGTCAGAGTTTTGAGTAAATTAGGCAGAATTAAAAAAGGAAGTCCCTCTCATTTGCTTAGTCATGTCTGTGCACATTGGAACTCAGTACAGAAAGGTGTACTACGTGCTGTTGAATTTGGGCACCCAATGAAATGTAATCCTGCTGAAATCAGTGTCCTAAGTGTGAGATGAAGTGTACTCAGAGCACACATACCTTTGTTTAAGTTTTACATTTTGTAATTCGGCTTTATTTTAACCTCTGCTCTTTGACAGGTTTGAAAAATTTCACTGAATAACATCCTCCCGCAGAGAGTTTACATGTGACACATTACCCCCAGCCAGCCATAAATGATGTCACAACTTATTAGCCCTCCCTGCACGTAGATCTTTTTCCTCCCCCTGTGTGTGTTGGTTGGCTTGTTTTGCTGCTAAGTCAGAGTCCAGGCACCTGGAGAGAAGAGAGCATAAAAGAGTTAAGGGAATAGTTGTTTCAGCACAGGGAGACTGGGGCATAAAGGAGGATAAAGGATGAGAAGTCTGCTAGAAGTTGCAGCTGTAAATCAGCCTGTCTCCAGCCTGAGTAATGCAGAGAATCTGTGCTCATGATTTATGGAGTCTTTAAAACCAAGGGAGGTGGCATTACACACAGCAAAGAGTTACAAATGGAGGGGCATTAACCTCTACCTGAGGCTGTCAGATGATACAGTTTCCCCCTTTGCAAAGAGAAACATTGCTATCTGAGTCTGAGGAATGACTTTTGGGAGTTATTACCAGCGCTGGACAAAGTTACAACTCAATTATTTGAGTCAAATAATAGATAATCCTCTGAAATGTTACCCTGCTATGAGTAAAAATTGTTCAAATGATTACTTTAATGCAAATTACCACCTGAAATATTGCATTCACAAGCAAAAGATAGCCAAGCAACCCCATTGCTTTGACCTACGACCAACAACCTTAAAAGTTTAGGTTTAATAAATTCACCTCAAAATGGACATATGTGTATAAATGGAGGAAAATCCTAACCTGACACACCAGATGGACTGTTCAAGGTGAGCGGATGATTGTTCCGTCAATCACATTCATTACAGGCCAATCAGATAATGTTGTAGACAGTCACTTCCTGCTGTGGTCTCACTCATAGCTCCCAACCCTCCTTCTTTAAAGGACTCTGACTGGGCCCTGACACTTTGGGCTGCTCACAGTCCTTGCAGATTGGAGCTTGGCAAGATTGATCTGTCAGATTACAGACACTGAATCAGGCAAATCCAGCTGCTGCGCAAGGTTAGGCAAATCCCTTAATCAAAGAGAAAGGGATGATGCATTTAGAAAAGTGTGATGACAAACAAAGGATGAATATGAAACACTGTGACCTTGACGCTGTATTTTTAAAAAAACTTAGATGTATTTGTGATTTTAGGTGCTTCGACCTGTAACCTTAAAAATAGATAGAATTTGCTTTACCCATTGTGGAAAATAATGCAAGGTTAAAATAATATTGCAATAATGCAATAATCTCATCATTCCTCTACTATGACTGTTTTTTTTTTCTTAAATTTATGTCACCAACTTAAAGTATGACTGGTGTTAATGTTTAATTTGTGACTATGTCAACTGTTGTAAGCAGGATTGCTTTGTCAATATTTCACTATTGTATGTTGGACCCCTTTTGCCTTTGAACTGCATTATTTCTTTGTAGTGTCGATTTAACAATATGCTGGAAACATTCTAAAGAGATTTCAGTCCATAATGACATAAAATCACACAGTTGCTGAAGATTTCTAAGCTGCACATCCATGATGCAAACTCAATCTGATTCAACTTTTTGTGCGCTCAGCAATGTTCTTCACGTAGCTTGGTTGCAACAAGTGGCTACCTGAGTTACAGTTGATTTATCTCAAACAACTCTGGCCATTCTCCTCTGACCTATGGCATCTATAAGACATTTGCCTAGAGACAGGCCCCCCCATAGACCTGTCTGGGGCCCTGAAAGGACTAGTAAATGGGCCCTCTTCAGATTTATTTAATTATTCTATATTGTTGGAAATGTTGGTGGCCTCATGATTATCTTGTGCGCCCTATGTTGGCTGTAGCCCTTTAAGTAGATGGCATGGTTTACATGTGGCTTATTTACATCATGTTATTCCACAGTGTCCTGTCACTCAAATGAAGGAATAAAAAGTCCAAGAATACATATCTTTAAAAAAAAAAAAAAAAAGACAATAAGTACAGTGAAAGCTGGGAACATTTCCCCTTTGGGCAGCTTTGAAGCCAAAAAACGTGTTGCAGGTCTAAGCATGGCTGAAAGCACCTAACATTATTGTACAACATTACAACATTAATTTATCAAAAACAAGGATCAGACCATTTTAGGTGAAGAGGGTTTACACTTTGAAACAGGCAACAACAAAAAATATTTTTTCTTCTGCTGTAATAAAAAATGATAAGTTTATGGGTTGAAATTAATGCTGAACCATAGTTTTAATTTAGAATGGACACTGTCTCTAACCTTAATGGGCCCCTACATGACTTTGAGCCCCAGAAAGCTTCCCCCTTTATTCCCCCTTTTGGGCGGCCTTGCCCAGAAAAGCCACTCACTGAATATTTTCTCCATTTTGGACAATGGAAATGGTGCCGCATTAAAATCTCTGAGATACATTGACCAAGTCTGGCAACAACAACCATGCCACGTTAAGAGTCACTCTAATCCCCTTTCCTCATTCTAATGCTCCATCTGAACTTGAGCAGGGTTTGTTGCCTTAAATGCATTGAGTTGCTGCTATGATTGGCTATTTAACTTTGTGTATTAACAAGCAGTTGAACAGGTGTATCTTATAAAGTAGTCAGTGAGTGAATTTATTCTTCGAATGAACCTCATACAGGCCCAATTCCTAAGCACTGGACTATCCCTTCGTAACAACGTTTTTGTACAGCTGAAGGTGGAAAAAGAGCTACATGCAGCACTCTGTCATCACCTCTTTGATTAAGATGTGCCTTTTCTCTCTCAGGGCTGTTGGAAAGGCTCAGAACTCTTTACAGTCAGCTTCCTCTGAATATTTTACAGTGGAGCGGGTACGTGTCCTCATGAAAATGAAAAATCTCTGGAGCTAAAACGGCCTGTGTGTTCTAAATGATGAAATGAGGCAGTGCAGTAACACCAACAAAAGTGAAAGTGATAAATTCAACAGCTCTACTGTGAAAACACATCAAACTCAAAAATCCCGTTCCCAAACATTCCAGGCCCCTTTGAGCACCTTTGCATTTATTTGTTTTTTAATTCGTTCTCATGCATTTTAATAGATCCATTACCTAAAAATATCCGAACATACACAGGGACGTATCCTTAACAGGGACCAAGAAAAACAAGCCCAGGAAGGCTCGGATAGAAGGGTCTGTGTGTTCATTATGATATGCTGCCTTCAATTGCCACATTAATTAAGCAGCTCCAGGCAGCAGTGGCAGGATGACGGACAGGCCGAGTCACCAGAGGCCCCCTCTGATACCCTGCCAAGTCGCAGCCCCGCTGTCCGGCCAGGCTGATTTATGGACAGAGCCAGGAGTCGGAAAACTATCCAGGAGCTGTATTTTTAGTGGGTGGTAGCCCTGTGCACATGTGCAGGGGCTTAGGCCAACCCCGTGGGACACCATTCATCTCTCATCACTGCCATGTTGATAACATCCTCCTCTATATGATACACACATCCCATCCAGCACACACACACTTAGAGGGACGTGGTGGTGGTCAGCTTCCTACAAGTGGAGTCACATAAATACACAGACTTTGTTTAGATGACACTAGGGCTCTGCTTCACTCTTTTTGTAATCCTTTTGTGAGTTTGTGATTTGCGGATGTTTAACAGGAAGTTATTGAGGAGTGTATAAAGCTCAGTTTCCTTCCTGCTCAGACAGCAGGGTAATTTGGTCGTGTTTTAACAGCTCCGCAGCTCCCTCTGTTTGGCCTCTTCTCTTCCTCGTGCCTCACTTGTTTTCATCTTTATCTCCACTTTAACAAACTATAAAGGGGAGCTTGTTTCATGCCAGCTGTCCCGTGATGTATTCTAGTCATCAACTGCACATGTGTGAATACTTCTCTGACTCATTTGAATATCAGAATGGCTGATTATGACGGTGGCATGCATGAGCACAACCCTTCGGAGCAAGTGAGCGAAAATAAAGGACAAAAACATGAAAGAAGGCTGGAGTTAATAGCTCTGAGTCTGACATCGCATATCACACAGTCAAGCACACACTTGAGGACTCAGCATCAGTAAACAATGCTCAAAAGATGGTTACAATATTCAGAGGTAGAGTCGTTTTCAAGTCAGGGGAAATAGAATAATTGGCCACAGGGTGAAATCTACAGCTCCATTTTAATGTGCAGATGAGTTTTAGGGGTTTTAGGCTAGGAGCAGATGTCTGGACTCCTGGAATGCATTGGATGTGTGAGAGTACATAAGTTTGCAAAATATATATTTGCATGAAATGAGCCTGAGTAAATATTGACAATATGTCAGCCCAATGACAGCCCTTCCTTAGCTGACAAGCTATTTTTGGCAAGGTGATGGAAAATGATTACTTTAAAAGTGTGATATTGAACAAAAGAGCTGCTGAATCTTTTCACACATTAACTGAGGTGTATGAGGAACACTGCATGTCTTGTCCACTTGTGTCCGAATGGCACAGATTATTTTGTAAAGGCAGAGAAGATATCCAAGACGATCAACATCCTGGCCGCCCATGTTCCTTAAAAAACTTCTAAATACGTTCATCAAATTAAAATTATCCTTCAAGATGATTGACCAGTCCCCCTTTAGGAAGATTCTTTTTATCGCTCTTTACTCTCTTTACTACCATTGCATATCAGGGGCAGGAAAGACTGGATTAGATGCCTGTACGTTTATGTATGTATCACTTATATTGTGTTTGATTTGAAATCTTAAAACCAAGATATACAAAAAAAGAAAGACAGCAGAAATGGTCTCCATTGTTAGAAAGACAGTTCAGCAAATTTTGCATGAAATCGTGAACATGACAAAAATGTGTGCTAAAGTTGTCCTGATGAACAGGAAAAATGCAGGTCAATTTGTAAAGAAATGTTGGAACAATATGAAAGAAACTCAAATTTTTAGAAGTGGTGGCTCTTTCAATACGATCCTGAGACAAAACAGCAAAATGCATTGGAAAACACCATTGTCATGAAGGATGAAGAAGGCAAGACAAAGCAGGTCAAAATTCAAGACCATGTTGATTGTTTTCTTTGACAAGTGTGGAGTTTTGTGGGGAGTTGGTTTAAGAAGAGTCAACAGTGAATCAACCCTTTTAAGAGCAGGTTTTGGGAAACCTGCAAGTCTGAAGAAGGATTACACAGTTGTGGAAAAATAGTTTCATACCTCTTCAAGACAACACACCAGCTCACACTGCGCTCATGGTAAAACAGTTTTTGTCTCAAAACAAGTCACAGTTCTTGATCATCCTCCCTATTCACCCAATCCAGCACCGTGTGACTTTTCCTCTTTTTCTAAGATCAAATCTATGCTCAAAGAAATAAGTTTAGAGTCTGTGTCAAGAGTTAAGAAAACAACAACAGCTGTTTTGTGACAACTGTCCAAAGAAGACTTACTGCACTGCTTTGGGTGTATTGATCTTGAAGGGGAGAGATTGAAGGAGAAAGACACTGAAAAATGGTTATGTTCAATGAAATTGTATTACAGCATTAGTTTTTGTTAGTAGCTATACTTCATATAATAATAATAATAAATTTTATTTAAAAGCGCCTTTCTGAACACTCAAGGACACTTTACAAAGTAATTAAAAACACAATTAAAATAAATAAAAACAACAGACAAGAGTGAATAATATAATATGAGTACAAAGAATTAATATTATTACTTCAACATAATATTGACTGCAAACATATGATTACTGTTTGTGCTCAACAGAATAAGACTCTTATGCTACTTGCTAGCATGTGGTGGCAATACGTCAGCTTCCAGGATAGCAATATTTCAGTCTGTGATGTCACAATGAAAAAAGTCAGGGGTCTGTAAATTAGTTTCTACATAGTCTGTATTTGATCTGTAATTAATTGAATTTTCCAGTCCATAAGATACATGACCTTTGTTCCACACTTTGAGTGCAGTAACTAAAAAGGACAGCTGCAAAACAAAAAGTACGGGTGAATTATGTGCTCTACAGCACTACATTTATCATACAAGATCAACATTTGGGAGTCATCTGATCTGAACATATAGAGAAAACAGAATGGTAATGTTGTGGTGATCGAAACACACTGCATATTTCATCAGTGTCAGATAGCTGCAAGTGACAGGGGGCTGGAAACTGGCTGGAGCGCTTGGCTCCGTTACTGCACAGTAATGACCAGATGAAATGTATTCATGCATTCTGATCTGCTGCTGCTTCTGCTCACAATATGTTGCTAAACCAGATGCTGCTTGCTTGTGTTTAATTTCCACTTTTCCACCTCTAAAACAAAGAATAAAAACGTAATCCAAATAGAGTCAAGAAAAATAATAACAAATACTGCACTGAGTTTCTGCTACTGTTCATATACATCTCATATTAGCAGCACACAGATCTTATTGTACAGCTATTCCAGTCTAATCATTACAGTGAAAACAGTGAATGCTTGAATTTCTGTAAGATAAACATTGAACAAAATTCAATAAATAATTTGTGCCAAGCCCAATTGAAATAAATCATGTTGAAGTGATATCAGAATAAAGCCAAAGATCTAATTGAAGCCAGTTCCAATATTGACAAATGTAGAAGAAAAAGGTTGCTGACTTTATTTCATTTGCCACTGGGATGGTGCCTCTTAAAGAACGAAAACCGCAAATTGCTCTCAACAATTCCTATACCTCTGAGTTGACCACTTTAAAATTGGCCCGCTCAGAGATTATAAATAAGGCTATTTGATGGCTCTGTTATTACGTCTGAGAGGTGGGGGGGGGGAGAGCTTGTGGCTGTAAGGCGGGATGGTTTCTCTTGATGTGGGCGAGAGCTTTGAGCTTCCACACCACATGCTTCTGTGCTCTGCAACAGGAAAAACACAGATCACTTCCAAATGAAAATGCACACGCACACTCAAACACACACACCATATGCAGACAACAGAACGAAGTGATACACAAAATAAACAGCTTGCCCCTCCAGGACACAACACTCTGAAGTGTTAGGTTGATGATGATGCCGTCCTGACCCTTTCAACAACAGAACCAATATTTCTTTGCATGATTTTGTTTTATAAGATACAGCTCTTTATAGGGCAGGGGGATATTTTGAGTTCATAAGGTCTGTTTTTAGATGAGGCAAAAATAAGACAATATGGTTCATACTTATACAACATCTATCCGGCAGACCTCCAGCTTTTTGGCTTAAATGAGGGCTTACAAAAGTCTTCAGGTGTACTACTTTTTTGTTTGTGGGCAACATCCTGGTAGCATTGAATGGCAGCCATCCTGATTTTTCTCAAGTAACTCTTTGCCTGAGGATTGTGAATCATACGTTCCTATTTTAGCTAAATTATGAAGCTTTAAAAAAACAAGCCGCAAAAAAAACTCCTCTCTAATTTATAAAAAAAACACATCTTACCAGAAATATTGTGTCTGTATTTCTTTAGATTTTATCAGGATATGTAAAATTACAGATGGAGCCACTTTAATTTTCCCCACTTTCGCTGACTAAGTCTTGACTAGTCCATGACTGGTCCATGACTGGATCATGATGTGATCTGCCCACTGCCACGACTGTAATGAGGTCCCCAGCAATGACATGACAGAAAAGTAGTGACTGGTTAACGCTAACACTACTCCAAGAAGGACAAGCCCATTGGAAGTGTCCTTGTGATGGAAGCACTATCGAATGGGCATGTTTATGGTGGAATTTAGGCACTCCCATTGGCTGAATGTTGGCTAGTAATTGGCTGGAACTTGACAGACATTCAGCTGGAAGGGGAAAACTGAAGCGAATGTATCTGTAAGTAGCTATTAAGTAGCTTCATGGAGTAGATGTTGCACTCAGTCCATTGTGACTTTTGTTTGACCTTGCTCCTCTGTACTTGGGCTGAATGTTTAACCTCAGCCAAGGCGGTTATGTTTCTGCCTGCGTTTGTCCGCTTTTTTATGCAAAAACTTCAGAACAGATTTTGCTGAACTTTTCAGCAGATCTCAGTGACCACTTTAAAATGATTCGATTTTTGTGGTGATCCAGAAAACTGCCATTAGTAAACAATCATTTTTGCTGAATGATTGTACAACTAGTAACAATATCAGCAACATTTCAAGGGCTTGGGTTGGCTTTCAGGTTAAAGGAATCATATTGTTAGGGTTACTTCATCATCGAACTACTGCTTATAGGTGTAACAGCAATATGTGAGCTACCTTGGTGAAGGTTTGTGCTCCTCGAGTGCTATCTGGTTGATCCATGTCTTCCACGGAGTCCCTGTGAACTTTTACAATTTCCATATTAATTTGTCACTATTTCTGGGTCTGAGAACTATCTTCTTTTTAATTGACTCTTTGGCATAGCAATGAAAAGAATCTCATGGATTCTTCATGCTGTTGTCTTTGATTTTTAGTGGAAAATTATTTCAGACATAACTGTCCTCCCAGTTGATCTTGAGTAATACTGTAATTGTAATGAGCAAAATATTTTGGCTACTGGTACTGAGCAATCAGTTGGAAACACCTAAAAAAAACCTCTGTATACACTACTTTCTGGCCATTTTAGTAAAAATATAGATTTAACATGAGTAAATAATGGGAGGAGTTGATGTTGAAGAAATGTTATTCTTGCATCAGAGAAATTATGATCCTTTGAAGCTTTTATGCCATTATTACCACCAACAGATGTGTTTTTGCAAGTGTATGTTTGTTTATTTGTCCATCAGTCGGCCAGTTCACAACTGATTTTAATGACATTTTCAGGGAATGTTGGTCATTGCAGAACTCAAAGGAGATCCAGCAACACTTGTAGTTCAGGAAACACCTTTATTAGACCTAGTTCTTTGGCTTTTGGCCTTCATCAGGGTCTTGACTTATGTTTAACAATGTTGGTCATTACAAAAAAAAAAAGTGAGTTAATTTTGTTGGCTGAACATAGATGACAATCCAGGAAGTGTTTAAGTAATTTATTAACCTTGTGAGATTGAGCAGTTTTCAACAGTTTTGCTAGTAACTCGAAAAGTTCTCAACAGATTTTGATGAAAATATTAAGGAATTTTGGTCATGGCGCAGAGGAGAAGTATTTAGATTTTGAAGGGAATTGTAACCTGGATGGGGATTCAGAAGTTTTTCTTAAGAATTTGTTATTATTGTGGGATAGGACTGTTGTCAACATGTCTGCTAATAGCACGACTTACTCAGAAATGCCATGGAGATTTATACTCTCTTCTGCAATTCTAATTAGAAATGAAAGATTTACCAATTTTATCTTCCTAATACTTTTATTTTTTTGTTTTTGTGGTACCAACCTGGCATCAATACTATTTTATTTTTACTCAGATTGCAAAGTTTAAATTTCTGTTATTGTGACAAGCATTGAGTAAACATTTATATGAAGCCTTTATTGTGTAAAGCAGCTTGGCTAAATATCAGGAAATGAGTTTTGGTCCATACCACCCAGCCTTCCCTGGTTTGCAGCCCTAATCTAATTTACTTTAAAGATGAATTTAGTTTTTTTATGAACCCTTAAACTGAGACAGAGATAAATTTTTATTCCTGCCTTCATTAAAGGCCAGTAAATTTTTGCATCTTTATCCCTGGTTTACCTAAAAATGAGTCACTCTCTTTATTTAGATGGAGCATATGTACTTTGTTAAGCATATTTTCTCTTTCTATTTGTGTCTACTCTCTCCTTGTGCATCAGTGGGTATGGAGGTTACATTAGACCACAACAGCAAAGGCTGGCAGGAGCTTTGTATGCATCATAAGTCTTTATTGTCCCTGGTGAGCAGCATTTCCAGTAAACAGGGCCGTTACGGTGGCCAAGTTCCCCATTTGTGTTTGTGTGCTATGAGGTCAAAAGTGGAGCTCTGCAGTCAAACGGTGAATGGTAAAAAAGTCAATCCCCCAGCAGGAATCCTTAACAATCTCAATTTAACAAGAACCTCGGGTTGTTTTCTCTCTCCCTCTTCTTCCTCTCTGTTCCCTTTGCATCTGGACCATCTCGCCAGTACACACACATCGCTCCCTCTCCTCCCCTGGCTGTGGGTAGCTGCTGCTGGGCTGACTCAGCCCATCTGCACTATTCTTGGGCCCTGACGAACAGTGTTGATGTAGCCTGTCTGATGGCCACACGCCATAAACCAGTCTTTGTTCCCCCTCTCCGCCACTTCTGCTGAGCCGCTCGCCCTCGTCTCTCCTCCCAGAACTGCCGCTTGACCGACCAACCAATTGATGAAGCGTAAGCAAACCGCTCTAGATCAACAAAAGGAGTTTATCTAGCAGTAAGTGAGTGGGCCAGTGTGGTGAAATGTGATACTCCAGACTACTGCAGGGGCCTGACATAAAAATAAAAATGACCGCAAGTAGCCCAGCGTGTTTCTGAGGCCTTTGGGGTCAAAAGGATGTGTTCTTTAATTGAAGCTTATGGGAGATGAAAGTCACCAGTAACACCATATGATTATTATAGACTAATAAACATTATAAAGCCTTTGTTAATGTAGAGACGGGTCGCGGGGCACTTGAGTACTCGTGATAGAGGTCTTTTTTAAAGAATTATTTAGAATTACCAAACTGTGCCTTTCTTGTTTAAGGTTACAACATCTTAATTCAGTGAGTGTTGCACTTGTTACTAGACTTCATATCTATTAGCTTGACTCATTATACTTGGCAAGAATAGTACACAGAAGTCACAGGCTTGCTAGCCTTGTAAGCTCAGATTAGCACATATGATAATACCAGAGTAGAAATAACTGAGTTGCAGAGGCTGGCTACACACAAGATAAGTATACACCAGATTTTTGACCCAATGTCACCCTCTCAGGGATCAGGGGATGAGACACATTTCAAGGCTTATCGCAGCTATTAATATGTTCAAATAACCCTCAAGTGTGCCTAATTAACATAACTATTTTCCCGCTTACAGATGAGTTGGGGCCCCTCCTAATAAGTTATAAATATCCAACATGTCTCCACTTCACACTGCCTATGGTGTCATACTCACAGAAAATCAATGTGAAATGAAATATCCATCCGATATTCAACTTTTAAATTCAGATATTACAGTGACAAAGAAGACCCGTTTACCTTTTTTCAGCCAAGATCTCCACTTTTGTTATTTATTTGCAAATCAAAACTCACAGAGGACAGCAGGCTGGGGATACTGATTGCCAGGGTATCAGTTTAATTTAATGTTTGACCTTGCAAAGTCAAATTTTGTTTTAAACATAAAAAATCAAAAGAAAACAAACATACAAAACAACAAACAAACAAAAAACAGAATTCTGAAGCAAGACAAGAGAGTATGGTCCATTTCTGATTTTTCCTCTTAAGAGGTCCGATTTGCCTTATCACATTTCATATGTTTGGCTCTGATGATTGCCCGAGTATGTTTACAATGCTGAATACTCCTAATCCAGATGTATTATAAGTCTGCCTGAGACACTCCATTAGAGGTCCTGTTTCTTGAAGGCTCCCTTCCCTACATTGGCCCAGTCTGTTTTTTTTTTTTGTTTTTTTTTTGGTCAAAGATCTGCTCTGTGGTAATTGGTCAGTCCAGCACTATGCTCTGAGGTCACACTTGTAGGTCTATTTGTGATGGCCAAGGGAACAAGTCATTTAAAGCAGCTGCTGTGGCAGTTAAAAGGGGGATAGGGAGAACCCCTGCAGCATCATTAGATATCCTTTTCGAGCTTCGCTGGAGTAGCTGTTTGGCTGACTTTCTCCTCTCTTCTCCTTGGCATCTTTCTTATGTCAAATCCAGTAATGACGCTTGTGATTATATTTCTTTGAAACTGCAGTGCATTTTTTGCATATCCAGCAGGAAATTCTATTAAATTTAATGGCAGTTCAACTAGATGCTGCTATATTAATCAACTTCATTCCTCTCCAGTTTATGATCATCATAGATGTTAATGTTCATATTAGAATGACCTATCTGGTTATTGATTATACTTCCAAAATTAATTTCTTTAGAACCACATAGATATGAAGGGGCTAAACTTGAATAAATACATATTCAGCAGAGACAAATATGATGAGGCCAGATTTATGCTTTGGGCGTCCGTGGGTTTGTCTCAGTCATAATTGTTCTTATTAGTCACTTTCTATCTGCCTGAATGGGTGCATTTCTGGGTGTATATGTGTATTGTACATATATATATGTACACACACACACACACACACACATATATGTATATATATATGTATATATATATATATATATATATATATATATATGTACATATATATATACACTACTCTCTTATTAAGTGCCTTTAAGAACACTTGTTGTGAATTGGCGCTCTGCAAATAATGACTGATTGATTGACTGATTGAAGTCCACAAAAAATATTGCACTTTGCATCTTTGCATCACTTTTCTTAAAAATGTCCATCTTATCATATCATGTTAGTTAAAAGATGGTTGCAGAGCAGCTTGTTTCACTCCAAATATGGCTGGCATTGGATCTGGTTTGATTCTGCATTCTGGATAAACTCAGTTTGGAAAATCTTTGTCCACTGAGTGCAGATGTTTGACCATTTCCAAAACATGTGTGCAAGCAAAGCTGGATTTTGTCCACATATGTCACAAGATGAGTTTACACTGGAAAACATTTTAGAGAGCTTCAATTTTGAGAGGTGCTGGTGTAGTATCTTGCATTGTAAGAGTCCATGCCTTTTCCATACAGAAGAAGAGTGGACATTTTCCTGTGCTTTTGACCCTTGGATGTCTATGATGTCCACTCCTTGAAGGGATCCAGAGTGTCTTTGTAGTCTATTTGTGATAAGTGGATCACAGTGTAATAACCTGCATATAGTGGCTTCAGGAGATTGGAAGAGCGGGATACATATTTTTCAACAAAACTGTGAATCTGTAAATATCTAAAAAAAAAAAAAAGTAATTTTTTTAATTAATTTTTCTTTTATGTGTTGAAATGTGGGGAAGGCCCTGTCAATAAATAAATCACATATAGTCTGTATTCCTTTGAGTTCACAATCTACTTTCATTTTTAAATGGAATCAGCAGTCTACTTGGCACTTTGTGAATAAAATGATACTGCTACTACTAATAATAATAATAATAACAACAAAAACTTCATTTGTGTTGCACCTTTAAAAACAAAATGATATTATTTTCATGGTGATGTTCATTTTTATCTAAACAAACAGCAAGAACTGACAATTGTTATGCAAGAAATAGAAAAATTTGATAAAACAACCAACCGTGGGGAGGACTGTATTATGTTTTTTGACACCTGGCCATGTGGAGAAAGGAGGGGGGAAGAGGTCTGAAAGAGGCCCTGTGGACAGGAGTTTGAGACCCCTTCACTCAAGGTCCTTTGCACTTGAATTTACTAATGCTTTTCTTCTACCTAAATATCAGCTTAGCATGTAGAACTGTGCTAATACATATAAATTATTAACAGTCGTTAACAGGTTATGAGTTATGAATTTATTAATGTTTAATAATGGCTGCTAACATGTTAATATTATTAACTGTTACCATAACCTTAATCACCCAGCATAGAGAAAATGTATGTTAGCAGATTATTCTAATGACAGAAAGATATTTCAGCACCTGCATGGGAGACTCCAGAGGTAGAGGAGGAAATCTGAAGGTTTGATTGTTTGGCATTACGTAGTAATGAGGTTTATTATCAGACAGACACCCGTTTGACAGCTCTGGTGACCGCAGTCATAACACTCATACACATGACCACTCATCATGCGGCTCTTACCCCCTCTTACTTTCACTGTCTCTTTCTCACAGGGGGCAATATTCGTCATTCCACCAATCCAGTCAAATAAATAGGGTAATAAACAGAGGGCGAGAGGAATGGTTAGGCTGCTAGCAAACTGCCTGTCTGCCCTGCTGCCCATTAAGATGTGAGATAAATTCAAAGCATGTCTGATATTAGCGTGCGGCGGCAGGGCTCAAACTCAAACCATGTGTCTGTGTGCGATCACGCGACGCGCAGAGAGAGGGCAGGGTGAAAGGTAGAACGGCAGAGGCGCACGCTGCTTATTATGGGTGTTGAGAGACACAAAAAAGGGAGAATGTGGCGTCCCGGAAAATAGCGTAACCGTCATCATATTATCGCATCTGAGAGGGAAATTCACGACGTTCCCACTCTCAAAGGGACAAAGGGACCATTAAAGATTCTCGCCCCAGCGTGGTGCAGACACGAAAACAGATCTGGGGTTTGAAAGTGCAGAGGAAGAATGATTGATGGGATGCCTGAGGAGACAGAATGGAGCGGATAGATAGAGACTGAGAGCAGGAACAGAGATGCTGACAGAAAGTGTTGATCTGACGGCAGAGAGATCACGAGGTGTGTATCTGGTCTCTCTTCATAAAAGTTTGGAAAGAGAGTGCACACGGATCTGGCTTCCATCGCTCACCAGTCACCCCAGAAGGAGATGGCCCCGTCTTTTGCAGGGTTGGAAAGAAACTAATTTACTCAAGACACTGTCACTGAGAAGCTTTTTGTACTTGTGCTGTCTCTAGTATTTTTTTTTAAACTTTCACTTTTACTTTCTACAGCTTTGACCAAATATTACTTAATGAAAAGCTGAACTGGCTACGTTTTTTAATAGTGTTTTATTAGTCACAATACCAAAATTTTAACTTGAGGTCTGATACCAACTTTATGATACTCTACACTGAAACGATATGTAAAGGGATAGTCTAGGTTTTTTGAAGTGGCGGATGCTAAGACTCCAGTAAATACAAATAAATGCAACTGAAGCACCCAACTAGCTTTGTCGGTGAGAAAAGATAGCTGAGTACTGATGCTAGGCGATACCTAGCCTTCTTTAGCCTGAAGTCTTACTTTTCCTCAACAGAGCCCTTGTGTTTGCAACTCTTGTGTTGAAACTTGGGGGTTATGTAACCCTCCACCATCAGTTTGTCAGGTTGTCAGAAGACGCAACAAATACTAGCTCCACTAAAACCAAACTAAAATTAAGTGATTTTGACTCTAGGAATGACAACGTGCCATAACTTGTAGGCATTAAAGAATATCTTTATGAACTGGAGTACACAGAGGAAGAATCTTTGCAGATGGAAACAGAGGGATGGGAAAAACTGTTGTGGCAACTGAGGAGTGGGACAGATCACAAGTGACCCAGATCACAGTGGCTTTGTTGAGGAAAAGTGAAACACTGGAAAAAATCTTGCTGTAGCATCTGGTAGAGCTAATGTAAATCTTTGTGTAGTTTCAACCTAAAAGTGGGTTATTTACACAGCTTGGCATCATTGACTGCTATATATCATCTAGCATCACCAGCTGGCTATCTCTCATAAGGGACAAAGCTAGCTGCTTTAGTGGCAGTCATAATATATACTAGCGCCTTAGGCTAAAAGCAAATTTTGATATGATTCATACCAATAGTAAATACAATTGATTAGATCTTGATCAGCTCTGCCTTTGTAAAGAAGGAACTTGTTGGGCTACACATTGCTGTAGATGGGGCCAAGAGCTTCACATAAGCTACCAAGCTTCATGTGAAAACAAACTTAACAAAAGCTGCTTTAGGTGATTGTTTACTGGACTGTATGAAAGATGAAATAAACAGATAAAACTGGAGGTGATAAAAACTCATGTGAATTACAAACATGAATTGAGACAGCTGCATTTGAATTAAAAGATGCTGTGATAAATGATGAGATGAAGTGAGTAATTTGCGGTTAATTTTATGAAATTTGACTCTTGGTCTTCATTTAATGAAAGATAGTTGCCAATTTCTGATAAAACTGCAACTAAAACAGGCAGCATCCACGCTTATAACTGTAGCAGCAGCCATTGTTTACAGGCTTGCAGACACTTACGTTCGTAACTTACTTCTCTTTCTCCTTGAGGGATGCTGATGGGCTTTGCCTCTGCAGACTGAGCTGAGTCCTTCAAGTGCAGCAATTTGTGAGATTGATCAGCCTGATTACAGACATGGAATCAGGCTGAGCTAGCTGCAGTGCAAGGTTATAAAAGTGTGAATACTTTGAGTACATTTTTAAATAAAGTACCTCCTACTTTTCTCTCTGTCGATCAATAAATGTTACTTTTACTTGCACTCACTCCACCCCTGAGCTTTTGATGGGTGACATGGCTGCCATCAGCTGGATACTGGAAAAAGTGGGAAGTGAAGAGTTTGAAATGATCCGATCCAGTGAAAGTATAACCAGCTTCAGCAGATTGTGTGGAATGTTTGAAAAGGAATGCAATCCTTAAAATAAGAGCTACACAGACTACTTTTATCGGTTATATAAGGCTTAACAGATGCCAACTGCTAATCTAATGACAAATATCAAGTGCAGACTTTGTCAAAAGCTTTTATAGTGAAGGTGTTGTGATTTTAGCAAATCTCCAGATCGTTTTACCTCCTGAAATTGAAGGAGCTCAGACTGCTGGTCATAATAAATTATGTCACATAAATCAATTGGCTGAAAAAGAGGGAGAGAAAAAATCCTGAGGAAGAAAATCTCCATTCATGATGGGAAGAATGAAGGCATTGTCTGAGCAGCACTGTACTTCACTGTACGGCATTGCGCGTTAAAGAGACAAATCACCCCGGGCCTTCATGAGTGGAGCATAGTGGGAGGCCGAGATGAATACAGTACATTTCCTCTCACTGTTTCCTTCATAGCTAAAACACGGCAATTAAAAAGTCCCCAAAGAAGCCAAAGCTGGAAGGAGCCAGCAGCTCAGTGAGAGACAAAGAGCACGGCCTCTGCTCTAATTGAAACAGGGCCTAAAGTCTAACGGCAATACCCGGCATTTATTTATTTTCAGCCATTTAACATGTCTGAGATCTTTGTCTCGAGGAGCTAATTGCTTCTTCCTACAGGAAGACAGTGAGTCAATGGGTAGTTTATGTACAAAGAGATTTTAATCTGATCCCTCGTCTTGTTTTCAGCCTCATGGATTCAGCAGAAAATATGGAAACTATGAGAGTCTTTTCTCTGCATAACTGCAATCCTGGATAATCCTAGACTGTTTTACTAACGTCAAAACGTAAATATTTAAACTCGTCGCCCTGGTGCAAACTTGTGCTTATTGCATTTGCAGCAGAGCAGAGTTTGTGTCTTTGTCTCTATAGTCTGTTACATCATGAGATCTTTGTTTGAGGGTTTGATTAGGAGTCTCAGAAAATCCACAAAAATGCACAAAATTGTCCTTCCTCTCTGGCCTGGCGCATGCTGTATTAAGACTGAAAAAAAGAGAGAAGGGAATGGACTGAAGGAATGTAAGCATGATGCGTTTTTGAATGTCACAGCACTGAGAGAGCCCATTCGATGAGTCTCCCAGACCACTCCAGTCAAGTAGAGGATGGGAAATGTTATACTTTCTCTTTCAGCGACCACACACTCACTTGACCAGCGTAGAAACAGAGGAGCAGAGGCCACTTTTACAGTAACCAGAGCTTTTGATTTCTTTACTCCCTCCCCTTGACATTTTTCATACTGTTTCCCTTGTGTGTATTTTCAAAATGTCTGCACAAAACTTTAAATGTGCACATTTTATTTTCTCCTCACTAAGTTACAGGAACATCAGGTGAGTGAGGGAAAGGAACCAAAGAAATGGCCACTAGCTCGAGTCTGAGCACATCTGTCTGCCAGCTGTGCACATGTTTACACCTGACCCCAGCCAAGTCACAGTCTGGGCTGCTCCCGTGTGCTTCCCTTCATGTTACCTTTATGCAACCCTCCTCTCTCTCAGGTTTTGCTTCCTACTGTCGAGGAAACTCGACAACCTCGGCAAAGAGGCAACTGCAGCCCTGCTCGGATTTTGACTAGGGAGGTGTCATGCCTGTTTTTTGTTTGTTTGTTTCGACAAGAACAAACAAAATTAATGTGACTTTTGTCTTTTATTTTTTTATTTTTTATAAGTACCTGCTTGGGATGCAGAAAAAGTGTTGGGTGGTGGCTGTAGAGCATGTACATGCTATTCCACAAAAAGAAGAAACAAGCAGTACAATGAGTGTCTCCAAGCTTGAAGAAATGAAGTGAAATGTGCAAGTGAAAAAATCTTCTTTCTTTTATAAACGTGTAAAATCTGATTAAATCCCTTCTCATAAAATTCTGTTTTATTTCTTAAGCTATGACCAGAGTTTGTGAAGTCTCACATATCACTAACTGACCAAACAGAGAGCACCCTTCCACTCACCCTGAGGCAGCAGCTACCCTCAATGCCCATCGCTCCCACACTGATAAATGATAGAAAGGATGTTTTTACTTTTTCTTATGGTTAAAAAACTCATAGAACATTTAGTGAACAAGTCCATTTCAAACTGAATTCACCATTTTTAACCCAAGTTTGAGCTGGCTCAATGGGCTTTTCCAAGAGGTCAGTAATTTGTTAATCACAACATTTAACCACTGAAACTATTTTTTTTCTGTTCAGGAGTGCAAGTAAATAACGAGAATCGACATCTAAATCAAGTAGTATTAATGTTCTTTACAATTTTTTTCTGTTTCTTTGTACAACAGTCAGAAATTTTTATTATTATCACCATTGTTATCTTTTGGTGCACTGTAAATACATCCGCCAAGGAGGTAAGGAGGTTATGCTCGCTCGTAGTCCCTCCAAACGTGCCGTTAATCACTCAAAACAAGGTTGCTGATAATGTCAATACGGAAGTAGTCCATCATAGTAGAAGTTTGTGCGTGTGTGAGTGCAAAAAACTAACCCCCAAATTCCACATAGAGCGAACGCGCCGTGCACTAAAGCGCTGTGGTTTTGCTCCGACTGACAGGCTGGTGACATCGCCCACTGGAAGCACCGCGGCGCGCACAACACCAACATCCGTACAAGCAGCAGCAAATTGGTTCAGCCAACAAGTAACAAGACCCACTACTAACTAGGTCACTCTATTGCATGATATTTATAAAAACAATAATCACACTTCTTGCTGATTAATATTTTTCATTCCACAATGTGCATATTAAATAAATATAGGACTATAATGTTGGGTGGAAATCACAATTTACGGGTGGAACTGAGTTGCTTGGCGGAGGTCTGCGCTCTCAGAGTGCTTTTCTAGTTATTACATACAACCAATGCCTTCCTTTGGACTGTTCCATTTGTTTACCAATCGCAGTTCTGCAAATGTAATAAACTTAATTTAATTATATCCAATAATTTAAACCCATTTTGAAAAGATAATTTTAATCATATACAAAAATCAACTTGATTCTCTTATGATGAAGGTAATGAAACACTGCTAAACTGTCCTAAATCAGTTAAGTTTACTATGTTTGTCACTTAATAAAGGCACTGAAATAATTTTCTAATTGCTGAAATCATATTTTGTGGGTAAATATTCTAATAAACAGCCTGTACACTGTCAAATAAACACAAAGCAAGCTCATGGAGTAGTCTGCCTACTGCCCGTCACTGAATTTTACACATTCTTAAAATTGCTTTCCAATGTTCGATCCAACACGCTTGTGCACACCAGCACCAGAGTTGACCACCACTTACCTTTGCTACCCTCGGTTACAGCTGCATTCATCTCTGTTGGCTCCAGCTGCTTCCTTCTCAGGCCTGGGCTCCTGTTGGATGACTTCAGGCGCCCTTCTTGGGACAGCCATCGTTCATCCTCTAGGCATGTTGTCAGAATACTTAGACCAGCTGCAGCAGCACCAGGTGAAATTGTTTTTCACCAAAATATTGATGATTTCTCAACATTGGTCAGCGTCAGATACCATGCACTGATGTGTGAATGCCACTTTAGTGAAGGTTTGTGGACTTTATGTTGCAGTTTCTCCTGCTGCTTGGCCACCATGCGTCCATGTCCTCTGAGTTAAGAGCAAGTGTACATCCAGCTGTAAAGGAAGGATGTGAAGACATTAGTTTGCCTCCAATTTTGCTTTGTTTTGCCCCAGCTAATCAAACAATTTAGGTAATGAGAGGGTCTGTGTCGCTGCATATTAAGGGTAGCAATGTTTTTTCTTTAATAATGTTTTTTTGCACTTGACTTGACTTCTATCATGACACTTCAGATCCCTTTATACTGCATTACAATCTTTAACCATCATTTAGTGTCTTTGAGGCTGTTAAGTGTGAATAAGGCTCCATGTTTATTTGCTTATGAAGCCAGAATGTGTGTTAGGTGGGAGGTCTGGGGCATTTTTCAAAGTGACTCTCGAAGAATAACTTTGCTCTAAATGAACATCTATCCCTACTTCTCACCTCATGCACAATCCAACAAAAAGGCCCAACAGAGTGACCACAAACCCTGGAAATTGGTTCTTTTCAAAGCTGATGACAGAAATCAGAGCAAACTGAGGTTATTCAAAGAGGGGGATCTTATGATATTTGCGGCAGAGAGCAAAGCCAGCAGTCGGTGGAATAACTGCAATCGGTTGGGATGGGTTTCAGAGGAAAAGGCCGATTCATGGTGGTCATACGTGTCATGGCTCACATATAACTGATACTACAATTATTGCCTCTCTCTCCATAAACATTGCATCATGTGCTTCTGCTTTAGCAAACAATACAAAAAATATACCATCACATCCACAAAGACGTTTCTGTCCTTTCTTTATCCAAATGAAGCCGTTTTGAGAAGACAAGTGTTTACACTCACATGGACATGGGGAAGTCTCGGTTTGACTGATTGCTAAACAATGCTAATCTGCATGATAAAAAGGAGCGTTTAAATCAACGTTCGATAAACACGAGGCAGGGAGTCACCAGGAGATAGACTTTGATACAAAGGGGTTTTTCCCTCATCTTCATCTTCGCTGAGTTACGTAGGTGGCCGACCGCTGGGGCTGGGTTTGGATTGTAGTGAGACTTTGTTTTAGAGAAAGACTTGAGGTCGAGCTGTCATTTTGTGGAAACAAACAAATCTCTGAAATCAAAGTCAGTGTTTGTAGAGAGACAAAGTCCCATTCTGTCTTCTCTACCAACCATGGATTGTTTCATTAGAGGAATTTGTATTGTTTCCTAAAAGCTTTTTAGATTCTGCTGTTTACGTGTCTCTGTTATGATAAGAGTATTATCTGACAAAGACTTTCTTGGACTATTTCAACATCCCATTTGGGCTTTCTTTATTTGACAGAATCTGAACAAATATAATGTAGAATTACCACAATTACTACTTTTATCATTAATGATGAAGTCAAAGGGGGTCTGATCCCACTTCTAACAAAACCACCATGCTAAACTTTGATGCAGTACAAGTCAATATAAAATGACGTGCCTGTTTCAGTACCACAACAATGAAAATTTTAGTTGTAAGCATCCAGTCTCAGTAAAAAAAAATTTTCTTACCATTTTTTGGCTAAAACTGTAAAAACAAAAACAAAAAACAAGGAAAAACACTGGCACACATTATCCATTGCACAACCATGCTGGCAGTGTTTCAGTACCAAATATACAGTGCTTAAGACATTTATTAGACCACTACCCAATATAATGTTTATGCCACAGCTGCCCTAAATCAACAGAATTGGTAATTACCAAAATAATGTTTTTGTTCTGTAATGGTTAATACCCCAGTATGCTGAAGCTCTTCCAACAAAATTATATTATCAATGATAAAATATAATTATTATTTTAACCATGAATTTTCAAACGTAATGTTCTACAATTTAAAAGGAAATCAGAAAAAATAGTACAAGCATATTATTTTTTCTTGATTAAGATGTCAAATTAAAGTTATTTACTCGCATTTCTGAACAGAAAAATGAGTTTTAGTGGTTGAATGTTATACTTGATGAATTTCTGACTTCTCAGAGAGGCCCAGTAAGCGTCGCAAATTCAGGAATAAAAAGGTGAATTCAGTTTAAAAGTTCTCATTAAGGTAAAACAGCAACAGCCCACTGAAATTAAAACTCCCCATCGAATCCCTTCATGATGCTGGATGGTTTTCTTGTTTTTATGACAAGTGGTGTAAAAAATGTATTAAGCACCGTAAAACCTAAATATGTAATGAGTAAAATGTTTTAAACTTACTAAAAAAATGAGACAAATCATTGCATCATTGTAAAAAAAATATTTTGATTAAGCTTCCCTTTTAATAATTATCTGAACAATGATGACTTCCCTCAGATATCTTCCAAAATATTATACAAATTAGTGGCACTTTATGTCAAGCAAACAATATAAATTCCTTTAGAAAATTATCTGTATAATCCAAAATATACATACAAGAGGTTTAGCTGTTTAAAAAATAGACCAATCCTGTAATACGTTATTGAACATTAACGTTTCCAATGTCTTTTCACTCAACATACTGTTTACGTCAGTCGCCTCAGAATCTCTGACGCTCTTCTCTGAACTCTAAACGTGGTCCTTTGAGCACAGATTTGATTTTAGGAAAAAGTAAAAAGTCACACACTGCTGGATTAGGTGAAAAGGGTGGGGGATCAAGCTCTATGACTTGTTTTTAGGCCAGAGACTGCTTTATCGAGAGCACAGTGTGAGCTGGTGAAGTTTTTATAATCTGTTTGTGAAAGTGCTGATTCAGTGATGGCCCGTCTGGAACCAACTCTAATGTCAAAGAAAACAATCAACATGGCTTTGAATTTGGACTTGCTTTGACTTGCTTTTTTCATTCTTGGTGATAATTGCGTTTTCAATGCGCTGACTGCCGTTTTGTCTCAGAAATCAATATGTGGAAATATGCTTGTACACACGCCTTCTTCTTGGGTCCTTCTTGTCCTTCTGTGACACCCACTTGGCGGTCTGTCTTTGACTTCACCATGCTCTTGGCATCAGGGCTGACACCAAGTCATGCTGTCACTCTGTGTACTGCAGCACCAGCTTACATTTACAGGGGATTTTTGCATCTTTTTTGGGCACCACCCACACATTTAGTTGTGCTGTTTATTCTCTGAATGCAGTTGTACCTTATTGTAAAGGTGACTAATCAGTAATAAACTATTATGGGGACTCATACGCTGCTGCCCCTTGACAGACATGGAATGCTACAACTATAAAGCTGGAGATGCACTTGCTGTTAACTGCGTGGATGTGTACGTATGATGGCCGCCACGCATCCCCTGTGTTGGTTAAGCATGTTAGTTGTGCATGTCATCCAGAATAAATGCGACACAGATGCAAGCTGCAGTCCACACGTCACCAGTGGGATCACAGTAGAGGCAGAGGAGGGATGGCAGTTTGATCACAGCACCAGGAACAACAATAACAGAAAGTTTACAAGACAAACTGATAAATTCAAGACCACAGTCATAAACATCTAAATAATGTGTGAGGCTGTGAGACACAAACATGACTGTTTATCCGGGTGATGACAGAAAGAGTCTCCTTTAAAAGTTGAGTATACTTTTAGTGTACTTATTCAACTGGTGACTATGAATATTGGTGACTTGGAGTTGATGACATGGTTGACTTTGTCCGTGGATATGTTTTTGTTAGCTTGGTTTCCTTGGCTGTATTTTTCTCACAGATAAACTAATGATATATTCTTTGATACATTGATTGATAGAAGTGGGGCACTGAAGGGTACACCCTCTGCTTTTTCCATTGCTTTGACTACAGCATCTATTAGAACAGTTGGAAGCAAGTCATTAGTTAACACAGTAACACATTACACCCGTACACTGAGACAGCTCCGACGGTGCACGGAAGAAAATATCATAGAAATGGAGTTTAGACGATTCCGATGGTGAGGTCTGACCACTGGTCATCAGTTTTTAACAAATATTTGATGATGATGTTGATTATTGGTGTTTATTTTGTTAATTATACTCTCAGAATTACCACCATTATTTCATTGTACTTCTGACACAACAGGTAGCTACATACAGCCTGAGGTCAACAGGCAAGTATATCAACAAGGCAAGGACAAACTGCAAGTACGGCTCCTGCTGAAGAATTATGAATTTCTCTGTCATAAACCCCTTTTCTTCATCCTTGGTCAGAACAGGCTGTTTTACTTCGAATGCTCATGAGCTGTGCTTAACCACACTCCCTCTTTAGCTACTAGCACTGTGCTCACAGATGTGTTTGACATCCTTCCACCAATGAGGCCACCTATGGGCTGGACAAACACCTGACTCAGGAGGTCAAAGGGAAAAAAATACTTGATTGGTTCAACATACAATTTATAAGAGATGGAGCAAGCAAGAGATGGAGCAAGCAACAGATGGAAAGGATGGGTTTCTCTCTGATGCTGGGGAGGGTTTTGGACAGTCAGGTTTTTGTGTAAAAACAGTTTAAAATGTTTAATATGCATTCGGCTAGATCTTAAGTGTAAATTTCCTCAACTTGAATCACTCGTATTGGAGTTAATTGTGAAAACCATAACTGTCATTGTTGCCTATTAAGGGGTTTTGTGAATGTAATAAAAAAAAAGAAAAAAAGAAAAGAAAAAAAGAAATCGCTTCCATGAGGAGCCCATGCATACTTCAGGGGCCATGTGAGTGTGGAAGCCAATGGGGGCCACATGGATGAGCACAGCCTGGTGAGCCAGACAGTTACGGATCGCTTGCTTTTAATTAGTGGCTTTACATGCAGCCCGTGTGGAGCTGCGAGCCCACCACAAACGCATGGAAGATGTGACAGTTCCCCCTTCAGGAGACACGGCCCGGGGAAAGGCTCCAGCATTACTGCAGCGTCTCGACTCAACACAATGCCCAATGTGCAAGCCAGACCCATGGCAATTAGCTTCTAAGGTTCCCCCTCGTTCTTTGCCTTCCCTCTTTCTTTTTAATGTCGGAGCTTGGAAAGGCTCAATATAATCAAGTCAAGAAAAGTTTATTCTGTTTAGAATTCCATCTGGTTCCAGGGGGGCTAATTTTAGCGGCGCGCGGAGCGGTATGCAGTGAGGCTGCATGTACCATCCTACTTAGAGCGGTGGGGGGGAGAGCTCAGAGCAGACACCCAGGCTCCTCGGCAATAGACTGGCCGACTGGTGTTTCTAAACACTGCTGAAGCCGTTCTCCCATCACTCAGCACACCCTGTGTTCCAGCAAAATGTGTCCCTCTGGCACTTACCACAGGATCCAAGACTCCCCCAGACAGACCCCCTCTCACCCCCTTTTCTTTCCTCACTCTTTCTTTTCCGCTGCGTATCAGTGACTTTTACAGTGCTCCAGCGGTCGAGTATCACCTCAGCTGAGAGAGTGACTGCGCTCCGAGCTGTGATGCTTTGTGGTGATAGTGCTGATTGGATGTGGCACGTAAAATTACCCCGCTCTGACTGCGCAGTCATTACATACGCCTGCATCATTTACAAGCAGGATGGAACAGTACAAGTCAATTCACAGGGAAAGTATCGTCTTTGTTTCTCCATATGATGATTGCAGGATTGTGACAAAACATAACTCTCCTATTTCGAGGTTAAAGAGCAGAGTCTCCGGCTTCTCAAACGGAACATGAACATGTGGATTTCCCATTTACAGTAAGGAAAACATGCACTGTACTCATTATATGTCATAAAGTCTGTGCACAGAAGAGGACTAACTAGCTGAGCATTTCAGGTTAAAACACTATTCTGGAGTCACTGGCATTAAATTAAATACATTTCATTATTGCTGATGTTTTTTTCGTGGATGAACCAGGAAATCATGATAAATTTTTGTTTATCTTGATGCTAAATATGTCCCATACCTTTGCGATAATTATAAATGAAGATATCTATCTTACCCAACATTGTTTAGTAAAAATACTTTTTATTAATCAACTTAATAATGTACATGGAAATAGAATTGTTCCTCAAGTTTGAAGATGTTGATGTAGTAGATTATTGAACATATTTAGTCTTCTTAGCTTTATGCTGCACTTGGACCTACTAAGTGTAGCAGGGTTACCCGATAAAGCCTGCAAACCTCCGCTGTGAGGCCACCTCCACTATCAAGTCAGGAAGCGATTAAATAGATTATTAGCTAATCAGAAAGGTACGTCCGGTTTTGATGGAACAATTGCAAGATAGAATTATGTTCTCAAGTCTTAGGTCATGTACTGTTTATTTCAGTCAAGTTGATGATGGTGAGGGTAAGAAATGTAGTCGCAGAGAAAATGATGAAGAATTATAGACTAAGCTGGTCCCAATTTTTAAGACTTTGCATCAACCATTAAGACACTGGTAATTATCTCTCGACACAGCTTCTTGCCATAGATCAGCAATTCTCAGATGATGTGATGGGACACACTGGTCTGCCTTGAGGCAAGTCTAGATGTGCTTAAAAATGTGTACATCCAGCCAACAGTACAACCAAATAACAACTAAAGAATGGGTTTTATAAATGAGTTTTAAATTTGTGAAAAGTTCTTCTAAACACAGTTGACCTGAACAAGATCAAATGTATGGTCTTAGTTTGTGAGGGTGGCGATCCTGTGGAGTTGGGAGGTTTAAAGAGGCCGTCTTTTATCAATGTAAATATGGTGTTCCTTGAGAGTTTGTCTGAATTGGGTGTGTCTATAGACTGTAAAAGAATTGGATGAAGCCATGTCATAGGAGCCTTTTGAAAGCTGTTGATTCCCTCTAATGGACACTGCCATACTGCACATGAAATCTCAACTGAACATTAGCTCCATCTGCTCACATACCTAAAGGCCATGTTGAGGTGGGACTTAAGGCTGTCTGACCAATAGCAATGCCACATTTCCAAAACAGGAAATTCAAAAGAAATCCTCCATAAAAGAAAAACGGGCATGATATAAAAAAATTAACCATTTTTTCCCTGTGCACAATCATCAAGGTGTCAGGTTACTGCAGCTAGCCTCAAGTGGACGCTCTGGGTACTGCAGGTTTTGGCAGGTTTTTCCACACGGGCTTCTATTTACAGCCCCAGAGGTTGCTGTCTGGGTTTGTCTAAGAAAAGCACTGCCATAGATGTACACACAAAGTGTGTGAATTAATGATCTTCCCCCTTTTTTTCTGAGTTAAAGACATTTAAAAGTGTTCCTTTTACTGTTTTACTTTAACTTAATATCACACAGTTCATAAAGATTCATGATTATGATTTTGTAAATAAAAAAAAATCTTGTGAAATTAATTCTGTTTGTAAAATGACTGACATAAAATGCTGGTTTTTGTCAGATTTTCAAATACTTTTTTTTAATACAAATTAACAAATTATTTTTAAAAAGCATTTTTCTGATAATAATGATACACCAAAATCAGGTCTGCACTATTTTATGAATAAGTCAGGATGTTTAAAATACAGTATATGTTACTTTAAGCCTGACACTGGAGGAGGCCTGATGGAGGGGGGTCCAGCCAGACTCATCTTGTTGCCTCACCTGACACAAACCAGCAAACAAAATTTACATTCACCAGTGCAACCAAGAAATGGTAAATGAATCTTAATAAATGTAATAGATTTAGAGGGGTGGGCAGAGACAAAGGGACTAAAATGAGAATTCATGGTAATCAAATTCATGGATGCTCCAACCATAAATTTGTCCTCATCATTTGCTTCAATTGATTTGTTTTAACAGGTTAAAATGCAGCATCTCCTTTTCAAGAGGGTCCCCTACTGTGTATGGTTGTAAATGCAGTAATAATGGTAGAATTAGCAATAACAACCATGGACAGAAAAATCATTCCAATATGAACATTAACAGCTAAAATGATTCAAAGGTTGAGAGAACATATGTTTAATATCTCATCTTTTAGTTGATCTGCAATTAAATTGTGTTGAATTAATTTTGCGATGAGAATTTCTGTTAGATGATGGCATTTCTGTCGATGTTTGACGTTAAGACAAAGCAGATGGAGACAAAGAGTTTACAGCAACAGGTCGTCCATGTTGGTAGTCATGGCTACAGTAATATACAGCATGTATGCTGTTTGTAAAAACTACCCTGTGTTTTATTTGGTTCATGTTAGGAACTGTGATGATAATGGAATGGGACTAAAAAAGGCCAAATATCAGCAGCTGTAGTAGTTAAAGCTATGCAGGTCCACAGCAGCAGCTGGCCGTCCACACCAATCATCCAGGACAAGTACTAAAACCAGAGGATATTAAGTATCTATTTTTAATCAAAATACTGTGAATTCCCATAAGTATAATACTTTTTTTTCTTATTTGAAAACTGTGTTCCACCCTGTGCCACAGCTACAATTGTGATAAAACCACATTTTTTAATATAATTTGAGAGCACCTTCCAACCTGATCTATGTAGATTTATCGCCACCTGCAGAGGCAGAGTTAAACTAAGAAGTGAACAGTTTTTTCAATGCAGGGATCATTTACACCGTGGAAAAATCATGTCCTATCGGCCCGTAGACATGTCTGCCTCATCCTCTGGGTCTGACTCTGACAGCGCTGAGACGTGGAATAGAGGCCGACTTGTCCTCTGTCAGGCTTCCATTACACCAGAAGGGAAGCCTTTTCACGCCTTGCTGAAGAAACTTGAGAGAGCTTATATACGAGCTCTGTGGGACCTGCAGAGTCCAGTAGTGATTCAAGCCGGTGAAGAATAACACACCCTCACCTACTAAGTAGTGTTTGGGCTAATATTTTCTCTCTGGAAAAAAAAATCTCCTCTGGTCAGAGCTCTGATTTGTTCTCGTCTCTGGACTGTCATTTGTCATTTCGCGTTGTACGTCAGCATTTCGGCGTGTGTGAAAGCGCTGTGAATCCCTGCTGACCATAAGTAGATTGTTTATGGTTTCACTAATTCAGATTTAGGGCTTTTGATGGATTATGGACAAGGGCTGCAGCCACATAATCACAGCACTGAAGCATTTATACCCGCCATAATTAACCGACCTATGGCGAAAACATGCCATTATTTGTGCTCCCTAATCAGAGAATTTTTATTGCTCTACAGCCAGGGGGGATATAAATACAACTTATATGTTCATTTCATGTTTTTACAGTGGCACTAATAAATTTAAATTTCCTGTAATTAATAAAATGGAATAAGCACAAACAGAATAAAAGGCTATTTAAAGAACGAGAACGAGAATCACAGACTTCTAAAAACAGTCTGCTCCTAATAGCGCCATAAAGGGAGCCGATAGAAACTCATTTATCCTTGATGTCCAGTTTTCCGACCGTTTTTCCCCCCTTAAATTACCCAAAGGAGAAGTATGGATCAGTCATCAGAAAATGCCCTTATTAATCTCTGTCTGAAATCGTAACAAATGAAGGCTACAATCATATGGAAACAATCTGGCCCTTGCCCTCCAAAGAGACAGAAAACAGAGCCAAATGAAGAACATCCTTTCTCTTAAGGCCTGTAATTTGTTTTTATTACCTATTAGGTGAAACACCTCATTTATCACTGTCAAACGCCTCACAAAATGATAGCTGTCCACATGTAAATCAGCTAATGCCATGTATGGTTCAGAATTAAGTGGGCTCTTTCTATGAAATGCTCCACTCTGTGGGCTCAGTGACCCAGCGAAGCCACCCACGACCAGACGTTTTTCTTTCACGGGGCTGTGCTGGAAAAGCGAGCGGAGAACACTTAAAAACAGAGCTGATTAAGCACAGACCGAACTGTGTTTCTGCACCCCACACAGAAGAAACCAGGGACTTCAGAGTGTGTGTGTGCACTACAGGTCCAGAAATAAACACTTCATAGGTTGAAGTTTGGAGGATATTTTTGTCTAACTTTTCTTGTTTTTGCAGTTAATTTGATGCAGTAGTTTAATGTGAATATTCCACAAAGAGGGATTTTAGTGTTTGATTTATGACATTGTTGGCCTATTTCAAGCATTTCACCAACAATTTAACTCTATTCTAAGCTTTTGGCTGCATTCTAAAACTTCTTGACTTTTGTTTTCTTTCTTAAATTAAATAAAATTTGCACTCTGATGCGAAAAGATTAAGTCAGAATTCTTGGGAAAAGTCATAAAGCTAAAGGAGAAAAAATGGCAGAATTCTTAGAATGAATTTTAATTTTTAAAAAATCAAAAGGTTTTTGATTTAAAAAAACCTTTTTGTGAGAGAAACAGAACCCTTAAAAAATTAGAATTCCTAGGATGAAGTCATAGTTATTAACATAGTGAATGAATTATGATAAAAGTTCTGAACTTTGAGTATATATTACTGTATATCATCGTATTCCTCTGGTACCAATATCTTTTTCTTGCTCACAAAATGATTAACTTTTTAACTCTTCTGACACTTTTTTGCCTTTTTTCTTGATATTGGATGACTGCTCAATTTTGAGTTTTAAATCTCTTCAGTCTCATTTCAACTTCTTGCTTGAAGTGCATTATGGAAGAAAAATATTCTTCCCTTATGGTTTTTCATACGTTTGATCTTCCTGCTACTCCTGGAAAAAAAAAAAAAAATCTAATTCTCTGTTATTTATTTTTACTTCCTGTCTTTAATTTCTCCCATTGCAACATGAACCACAATTTAACTGAATGTAAAAATAAGCTTACAATTATCATGATTACACAGAATGGAAATTACTTTTAATGGCTAAATAGATTTAGTATTTTGGCTGTGGTAATGTTAGGTTAAGAAATATCTTTCATTTGACAATAATCTTCAAAACAGATAAAGTGATTCCTCATTTTCTGTGTTGAATAATGTCAGGAAAAGATATCTTGTCATAAGTGAGGAAATGTTATTCTTTTAGCATCTCTGCAGTCTTGAATACTCAGAATGTCTCATGACATGACTGCTCTCTAATTATCGTCCAAACTTAATAATTTAGCATTTGTCCAACTTTAAATTGCAGCAGATCAACAACATCGACCACGTTTTAACACAGAATCACAGTGTCAGCAGGTTAAAGATGTTAAGTGTGTTGGTTTACAGAGATGAGTGGAAAACCTTTAAAGAGTTACAACATCCAGCCTCCAGTCCATCTTGCGGTTAAACAGCCAAATGTCTGTGTTGAATGTGGTCACTTATTGCTTTAAATAAGTGGTTACTCATTAAAGCTGACACATGCCTTTGTCAGCTTATTTATACTTTCATCTAAATTTTCAGGAGGAAAATTACAAATTTACGCGATTTCCTATAAGATGATGCCAGAACTATCTGTTTTAAATGATTTGTTTACACCAGGGTTGTAAACCGTTGGGCCAATAAGGCAGCAGCCAATAACTGAGTGTCAGAATGATGTTTTTAATTGGTGGATCCTGCATTTACCTGCATATGACTGCTAGCTCTTCCTCATTATAGGTAGTATATGCACAACTTAGGAATTAAATGGGGAAAAAATAATATGTGCACCTGAAGAAACAAATGATAATTCTAGGATGTTTATTTTGAAATTTTAGGCAAACAAACTACACTAACCACACTCCTACAATGTCAGTTCAACACATTTAATTACTCAAGCCTGCTGTTGCTCAAAAAAAGTTATCTATAGGCTGTTACCACTGGAGACACCAGTTATGGAAATGTGGATGGTAACTGCTGAGCTCTCTGGTGATAATGGTTGGCACCAAACATCATCTGCTTTAAGTTGTCGGCAGAATTTGATTGCAATAGTCATGTTTAAACCAGGCAGCAACCTCAGGGGCTGAAAATGGAGGCCATGCAGAAGTGACAAAAGCTGTTGTTCCTCGAGTTTCCACTTGAGGCTGGCCGTAGGAACCCGAGAGGTGTTACGATTGTGTGTGGTAAACATTTTTTAAGGCCTAAATAAACATCTTTACAGCCTGGCTCAAAAACACAGCTTTGGTCTAAATATAAAGACATTTACATGCTCTCACTGCACGGGGAATGAATTTTTATATCAAGCCTATTTTTATTTTATTGAGGATTTCTGGTTTTGTTTTAGAAACATGACTGGCATGGCTGCATGTTCACTTGTCATCGCTATTGGTCAGACGGCCTTAAGTCCACCTCATTATGGCCTCTAGTCTGTGAGTAGGATGAGTTAAAGTTAAGTTGTGATGATGTGCAATATGGCAACATCCATTACACTGCATAGTTTTGAGACAATAAATTGGATGTTAGTCATTTGGGCTGAAATATCAAAATATCAACTATAACTGATCAACACTACTGAGAAATCGTTAATTCCATTAACAGGGACAGAGACAGTGGATAGAGTGTGAACAGGGACCCACGTCCCAAAGTCAACTGGATTTTAAAAACATCTTTCCAGATAAATTCCTGAAATTAGTCCTGTGATGAACAATATAAGATGTACTAATTCTGTTTGTATTTCAAAACACAATAGCACCACACCACAGCCATGGGAACCATCTTGATCAGGTCATTAGCTGCTTTTGAGTCAAACCACCGTAGTAGATTCACAATAGCTTGGTGATTGCATTTTACTACTGTCAATTACATTTAAGCTTATAAAATGACAGCAGTTACTTATGTTCATGAAGATTATCATGGTGAACACAACATGTAAATTTCACAAATATTGGTCACCACTCAGTCAGCAATGACTCAAGAACACAGCAAAAAGTCCCATAGGACAAAGAAGTCTGTGCCTCAGCTGACATGAAACATTAATCACTGCATAAAGAAAAAGTTCTGAAGCACTTGGTCAATTTAGCTGTTTTAATTTGGTGCAAACACACTGACATTTTGACACGCCAGGTGTCCTCAGAGTCAACAAAGAGCAAGGTATGAACAGGCACTTTAAACTGTCCTCTCTCTGAGACTGGAAGTCTCTCATTGTCATGTTTTTTCGATACGTCATTTATACAGCCCATGTGATAGGCAACCACAATACACTGGGGCAGTATACATAGTTAAACACCAGAGATTACACAGAAGCAACAGTCAAAGTCACAAAAAACAAGACAAGCTCATTTCTTCATTAAATCCATCTGGCTTTTTGGTGTTAAGGCTTATGTGGAACAGTTGGTTGGTAATGTGGCTGCTTCTTGACAATGGGGAGATTCTCACAATTGTAGGCTGTGTTTTGCCTCATAATAATGCTGTTCTGTTGCATAAGATGGATTTCTTTGTGGGTGTAGCGTTTTTATGTTTGGCTATTTTGGCTTTCAAAGGGCACTTTGTTTGACCTATATACACTAAACCACACAGACACTGTTAACATCCCTGGCGCTGCAGCCAAGAGATCCAGCATTAATCTAAGTACAAAATGTTTCAGTGGTGCAGGAATGAGTCCAAAAACTCAAAAGTGAGCTAGCATTTAGCACTTACTGGAGCTCAAGCCCAAAACTAAACAGATTTAGATTAATGCCTGAAATAAAGTTTGTGGTGAACACACACACAGACACACACAAACAAGAGTTTTAATGTTTAATGGGAAGTAATAAAATACATCTGATGTTGCCTGCTTTTGAATCTTAAACCGTGTTGTGTGTTTGAAACAATGGTTACTAAATAACTGCTTAAAAGAACTACAAAAATGGCCAGGGACCCAACAGCAAACATTTCTGATCTTTTTTTTTTTTTTTTTAATAACCAATTATTCATACACTATTGCTACAGCCATGGGGACCAACTTGAGGTTATTCGATTAAGATGAATTCTCAAAGAAGATGGTACAGTAAGAAGTTATACTTTGTGAATATTGTAGCAAACCGTCATATTGTAGTTTAATAGTAGCTTACTTATAGCTTTTTGCTGTTGCTGAATATGTTTGAGCTTGAAAAATCATGAAAATAAGTTTGTTTGCTAAGATTGCCACAAAGAACAGAGGACCAGAACGATGCTAACCTCTGCGTTTGCCTATAAAAATACGTCCCTACACCACTCACGTAGCTGGTATTATTTCTTCTTTTGTTCATTAATGCCAGTTAGTTAACATTAAGATGCTCTACAGTCGCTCTTTTACGGTAGAGCTGCACAACAACCAGACACTGATGACCACAATTAAACAAAATGGTTTTAAATCAATGTATATTTATGTAAAGTCATTGTTTTTTCAGATGAATGTATAACTATCTCACTATTCAAAAATCATGTCCCAGTCCTACTTCATACAACCCAGTGTTAAGCCACACATAATCAATAACAGCTTTGATTCAGAGCATGTTCAGTCCACACAGTGAATAACTTCACCTTTATTTCTTCCTGACATGTAAAAATATTTTCTCTCTTCATACACCATTTATTAAAGTTAAAACATTCCCCTCAAAGTTTTAGGATTTTGTCAATTTATGTGCGAGTTCTTTGAAGCAGAGGTGAACTCTCCCTGTTGACCACTTTCAAACGGCGCCTTTACTCTTACTGTTTCAACATATTGCACACTACGCCATCATAAGCATCTTGGACCCCTGCTCTCAGCTCGGCAAAAGTGTGATGAATGACAGTCCTCATCTGAGCAGTGCCAAGCAACACAACTCAAAGTACATGATACGGAACCATCCAATACTACCGTAGAGCATATCTGTCAGTCTGGCACAGCGCTCCAAAACAGGGACCACACACTCTTTATTAGAGCCAGTAAAATGTCCCAAAGACGTGGCTTTGACTCTGCTTTCTGCCTAGCTACCAGGAACAATAGCAGGATTGTGCTTGCTCCTCTCTTTTTCTTTTTGTAGGCCTATTATTTTTTCTAGCATTTGTTATTCTCACTTAAATCCGAGGCTGGCTCCACAAGCGGGCCACAGCGTCTCCGAACCGGGCCCTGTGCTGGCCAGGAAAAACCCGGCGGAGCCAGACGAATAAAAAAGCCAAAGCGCCGACGCCGCGCGGCTCCCAATCTGGTTCCTGTCAGGGGGACATCAAGGGAACACCCGCAACGCAATCTGCAAATGTCTCCCCTTCCCCTCTTTTTTCCCCCCTTCCCCTCACTTCTCTCCCTCCACCCTTCAAGCGATACGTCTCGCAGATGACTGAACCATCGCCAAACGCTCCCAAAATGCCTCTCTTTTTTCCTCCTCCATGTCTCTTTTTTCCCCCTCTCGTGTCTCTGCGTTTGGAGCCAGCCCACATGGATTGGGATCAATTTAGGATGAAATGATAATTACCCTGTCAGTTTCAATTCTGACGTGATGAAGTGAGAAACAGGAAATGTAATAAACATAAATGGAATCCCAAGCACTCTTGATTTGGAGCGGAATTGAATCAGACGCCACAAATTCGCTCGAATTGTCAGTCCCGTGCCATCCCCGCTGAGAGGCAGTTATGCATTTATGCCTCATCTCGCACCAAAACGCTGGATAAGGCATAATGCTGCAGATAATTACCTGGTTCCACACTGAGACGATACGCCAGTAACTGTTTAGTTTGGAGCTTCATACATTAAAAATGATTTGTGTCGATTCCTTTTAGAGGAGCGCCCAGAGGCCTTATGCTTTCTACAAACCTTCAGCAGGAGTTACAATCAACTTATTTTAGTGATAGTAAGTCCGTGACTATAAAGCATGATTACGGATTGATTTTGAGCATAAAGTTATTTTAGCTACTTGTTGGACTGACTCTACACAGGAGGCTAAACTATCACATTTTCACATTATGAAATAAACATGGATAATTTTTTTAAATTTAAAATACTGTACCTGTACAGAGGTGGTTTGAGTTATAAAGAAGGCATTTTTAAGGAATTTTGCTTCAATTGTTATACAAACCTAAATGTCAGTAATTCGGGATGATGTGTGAAAAGTAAATCAAGACAGAATACTATGATTTGGAAATCCTTTTTTACTTATATTTAATTTAATGTTCAAACTGATGATCTTTGATGTATTTTTCTTTTTTTTTTAATATTCGCACATTCCCATTTTGTGCCTTTTTATTGCGGATAGGCTTGTGAAGAGGGGTGAGAAAGAGTAGAGGGGAGCACACTCTGCAAACTGGATTCGAACCCGGCAGAAGCATATACATGGGACATGCCTGGTTGCTTACCACTCCGCCAAACCAGCACTCCACATCACCTTCCCTTTTATCAACACTCAATAAGTGTTTGGGTTCTGAGGACACTAATTGTTGAAGCCTTGCAGGTTGAATTTATTACCATTCTTGCTTGATGTACACCTTCAGTTGCACGACAGTCTAGGTGGACAGGTTAACTGGTAACAGGTGTGAGTGTCATGATTGAGTATAAAAGGAGCATCACAGACAAGGATGGGGTGAGGTTCACTACTTTGTGAACAACAGTGAAAGCAAATAGACCAACAGTTTAAGAATGATGTTTCTCAACGTACAATTGCAAGGAATTTTGGGATTTCATTATCAACAGTACATAATATTATTGAAAGACACAAGCAGCTAATCCAAAAACCAGTATTGAATGCCTGTGACCTTTAATCCCTCAGGCAGCACTGCATTAAAAGGAGTGCAGGTGCTAGATTGGCCTGCCTGCAGTCCAGAGCTGTTTCCTATGAAAATGTGCGGTAATATATGCACAAAGTATGGCAATGGAGGCCTTTGACTGTTCAGCAATTTAAGTTGTACTGCAAAAGTTTGTGAAATGTTGTTAAAAGGTAAGTTGATGTAACACAGTAGTAAACATGTCCCAGCTTTTTTGGAAGTTGTTGTAGGTATCATATTCAAAATAAGGGAATATTTGCAACAACTCAAATCAAATGATTTAAATAGCGTCCAAACTTCATTGGAATCTGGGTTTGTACTCATGATTTATTGCAATGTAAGCCATCATAAGCAGCTTGGACCATTACTTTCAGCTCAGCAAAACATAAATGATCCAGAGAATAACTGAGCACCTTTCCATTCTCCGAAACACTCAGCTGAAGTCACATTTTGCCTCTTATTTGATCACCACATCCCGCACCTCGTTCAAAGTGAGTTTGTAATTTTTTCTAGCCTTTTTGGCGGTGGGAGATCAGCGATAGCGCTCTGCTAACGGTAGCCAGCTCTAACCCTGTCATGTTGGCTGTTTCACAGCTGATGTATGGAGCTGACTCCTGGCGGGCCGTGCAGTGCTGCCTGGATTTGTTTAACCCGGCAGATCAACCTTCAGACGGGAGCATGTGTGCAGGTAATGGCTGCCAGATGAGGTGAGGCCTAGTGGATGCTGCGGAAGAGAAAAAAGCACACACACTCACATATGCAGACACACATATGCAAACACAAACAAGCACACTGAGGCTGGAACTGTTTTCAGAGGCATCAACAAATGTGCAAATAAAAAAAGTCAATATTTAAAAGCATCATAACCACCTCTCTGTTTGGGTGGTGCTTTGAAAGTTTTAGCTTTTAGATTTTCAAAATATTGATTTAAACCTGAAGTACTTCCAGGATCCATCTACTGCAGCAATGCCAGCATGGCTTTGAGCTTAAATTTAGCAGTCGCAGGATAGGTGATGTGAGGTGAGGAGGTGAGAAGTGAGAGGCTCGGTGGATAAACGTTTGGGTTGCCGTGCAATGTCTGGACATCGGTTTTAGAGGAGCCAACCACAGTCTGCAAGGATGAACGGCCCCCTGTAATGAGGAGGCACTGGGGCTAATAAGTCTTTCCAGCTTGCATATTCATTCTCAGAGCAAACAAGTAAAAGTCAAAGATTAAATATAGTGGGGGCATCTTTGGCACAAGCCAAGGCCACCCAGGAGGCCACAAGGGCTCTAAATGATGAACCAAGCTGACAACCACGCAAAGAAAAATAAACAGCAACAACCTCCTGTTAGTGGAGATGCAGAAAATTAATTACTCGCTTGTATTAGAGTGAATACTCCAATGAATGCACCTTCAGCAAAATAATAAAAATCAGAAAAGGGCAAAATGTTGCTGTTGGCAGTGTTTGAAATTGCAGTTTTGGTGTCTGATTTCATCTCTTTTACACTGTTTGTCATGTGGCTTTCTGGGGTAAGCTAAAAGTAATTCTTTCCCTCAAACGTCATCATGTTCTAAAATGGTCAGCATGACTGTAAATTAATTTGTTCCCTTTGCTGTACGGACCTCGTAATGGAGCAGTAAATTTCCAACTCTGAACGGAAAGGATGAAGAGCATCGGTCTTATATGGAGTCACTAATGAGTGTGCTTTTGCTGATGGGTCAAATGAATTAAAATAGCCATTACATAAACCATCTTTTTCCTTCTGTTTAGTGATTAAAGGTCCCCAAGTTATGCAGTTTGGAATAGACAGCAAAGCATGGCAAAGATCGGGAGAAACAACAAAGAAATCTGTATCATTTGGTGCTAGACATGGCAGAAATTGAACAAAAACAGACCATTTTTCAATATTTTTTTTACCTGTGAGGCAGCATTGATATGAAACATTTTCACACAATAATAGGATTATAGATAGAAGTATGGACTTTGATATGATTCTGGAAAAATATAACAATATTTAAATAAGTCTGATACCATATTTAAAGAAGAGGAATTCCCAGACACCTAATATTTGAGTATTATAAGACTAGAAGGTTATTGAACATGAGAAATTATGAATATGCTCTAGCAGTCATCGAAACTGAATAAATGAACCTGAGCTAAGGTAAAATAAAAGCTTTCTATTGATCTGTAGTTGTATTATTAACAAAAAGAGAGAAGCAATGTCTATATTGCTCAAATACTATGACAACATCTGCAATCAGCTGGTGACCTGTTCTTGGAGTATCCCGCCTCTTACCTAATGTCAGTTGGGATAGGCTCCAGCCCCTCGGGACCCCAAAAGGGGGTAAGCACTTTAGATAATGGATGATGAATGAACTATGCTAACATTTAAAGAAGTTGGTGAAACTGGCAAATTTTCTTGGTTCCCCTTCACATGCTGTCAACGAATTTGTGCAATTTGGAGGAAGATTGTAGAGGAGTATGCTTGCACTTCTTGATAGTTAAAAACAATCAAATTCGATGTATTGGATGTTAAGGACTTTTATTTTAGTTCTTTGGTATTTAAGAGTTATTATCATTGGATTTTTGCTAAGACGGAGTCTGTTCCCTCCATAAAATAAGATAAGATAAATCATAATTCTTGATTCAAAACAGATATTTCCTACTGACCACCTTGTGGTCGAATTGGTTCCTTCCTGCATTAATTTTGGTAGCTTGTTTTAAATTAAAGGTTCATTCTGGGGCTTTTCGAGCTTTTATTGTACAGAAAGGGAAAGTGGATGGAGTCTGCAGCTGGGAAGAGAGAATAACAACCATGTTTCACAGACACAATCACTGGTAAAGTAATCATCATCTACATTTTTACAAGGGCTAGTTTGTCTCTTGACGGACAGTGTTGGGGCCAGTTTTTAATATACACACTCTGCCATTTTATTAGGCACACTCTGCTATTTCTTGGTTGGACCCGATTATGTCCTCAGAAGTGTCTCACTTCTTTGTGACACAGATTTGCTGGAAACATTCCTCAGAGTTTTCGGTCTATATTGACATGATAGTGTGACACAGTTGCTGCTGATTTGTCAGCTGCACATTTATGGTGCAGATCTCCCGTTCCAGCACAACCCAAAGCTGCCATCAAAAGATGGGTAGATGATGTGGCCATATGGTCATGAACAATACTTAGATGGCCTGCAGACTTTAAATAATGCTCATTTGGTATTAAGGGGCACAAAGTGTGGCATGAAAATGAACCTCCGCGCTGTTATACCAGCATTACGTTATGGAACCATTAAAGCTGCATTGATTCTCTGTTGCTTTGGACAACCTTTGCCTACAGACAGGAAAATATTGAGCGAATGTCAGCTGGGCAACGCTGATATTTTATGCATGCCTAAAAATTTTTGCCGTTTGATCCAACACGCTTGTAAATGCTGGCAAGATTTGACCTCCGGTTACCTTTGCTACCCTCAGTAAAAGCTGCATTCATCTCTGTTAGCAAATGTTGGGCCTGTCCTCCTTTAGGCTTCTTTCCACTGCTTTAGGTGACTTTTTGGGGACATCTGACACCAGCCACACCTGCACATGGTGCAAATGGTGTTTATGTCCGTTTTATATGATGGTCATTGAGTGATGGGGCGGCAGGAGCTCAGCCTGAAAGGACTGGGGTTGGGGATTGGAGGGTGGTAGGTTGAAGTCCTGACTGAACCATGTTTGGAAGTTGGTTTGGTGGCTGGAGAAGCGCTAGCTGCCAAGTACCCTTCAGCCAAGCACTGAACTCCAAAACTGCTCTGTAGCACTTCTTCAGGAGCAGTAAGCCATCACTCTGACATCTCTCCCTTAGTGCGTGATCGTAAGACCTGAATGTGCATATGTATGTGTATTTCTGCTTATGTGTGTATAGCATGTTTCAACAACAGGGTGTAAAGAGGTTTTAATAAAGTAGGCATTCTTTGTCTTTGTCTTATGTCACAATATGTCTATTAGGCAGTTTCCCTACGTTAAGCATGCTACCCATACGTTACATTTATGTCAGTGAACATTTAAAATCTGTCTACAAGTAGTCAGGAAGGAACAAAACATCCTACTCCACCAGCACGTTTCTTTCCGCTTTAGAAACAGTCTTGCAAGACTTGCAGAGTCCTGCACTTCACCCACTCCTCAGATTAAGGTCCTTGCCCTCAGAACAGGAAAAAATGTTGTTTCATTGAATTGTTAAATCACAAGAATTCCAAGGAAACAACTGGAACAAGCAAGTCACTTAAGATATAAATTCAGGTGCAAAGGATTAACGTTTCAAAGTGCCCTGCATCTTCATCAGACTCACTTTAACTACAGTGATATAAATCATATTTTTTTACCCTATATATCATCAGAAAATATATCAATATATTTTAAAACAATATATAATCAAGCCCTACCACATGCTGACTCGGCTGGTTTTACAGGGCATCTTTTGTCGTATAAAAATGAAGGTGTGTCTGATATTTTTCTTCTCTGCGAACCATCATCAGGCAGAGATCCATTAGGGAGCTCCCCACATCTTAATTTATAACAGCAACCCACCGAGCAGCAGCAACAGGAGAACAAACTAGACCCAGGGGTTTGATAAAGAAGCCCAGCGATGAAAAGGCCCCCGCTACCAGCAGCCACCCTCCTGCCTGGATAAAGCCAAAAACCAGAGAAAGACAGAGGGGAGGGGGGAGCCCAGCCAAACTGTGCACCTGGTCTCTGCAGAGTCGGCCAAGTCCTTTTCCTGTTCCTGTTTCCTGTTATGACGTGTTTTTTTCTTAATTATTCTTTTTTTCTGGACGTGTAGCTGGAGCAGGTAAAAGGGGCATTGAAGCACTGAAGCCACCTGGGATAGCAGGTTGAGCAAAGCACAGAGGAGTTTGAGCTCTGGAACATGTCTGCAGGCTAATTATTCTGCCTTTACTGATTAGTCAGGCCGGCCTCTCAGCTGGCAAACACAATATTAACATGTGACAGAAGAACAGAGCCAACACTGTCAGGGGGGACGCAGGAGATTGGATTTTTGATGATATGTGAGATGCAGATGTTTCAAACTCATTTAATCCAATATAAACAGTACATATACTCGTAGTTTTTTATCTGAGTGACATGAAGTCTGTCCTGCTCAAAAACGTTCCTGTTACATTTACTGTGTCGATCTGTTCGTCTTGGTAATAATTATGGCCCTGAAGTGCAAGAAATAATGATAAATAAGAGCACATATCGACATATACAAAACACAAACACGAATAATAAAAAAGAACAATAACAAAGTAGAAAAATGCAACATATAAAAGAAAGACAAAACAATAAGGAAGCACAGTTTTAAAAATGTGAAACAAATGAAATGCCTATGACATGTAAAAACAACAAACACTAAAATGTAACATAAAAAGAATTTTTAAAAAATGAAAAAAGAAAATAATAACTAATAAAAAAGGCAATGAAAGATAACACAACACTTTGAAACCAGAAACAAAACCACAGAATAAAAAAGAACCACAAAGAAAAACAACTACATAGAAAATACATAAAAATGCAATAACAAATAAGAAATTGCCAAGTAAAACTAAAACAGATCTAAAAAACAAGTAAAAACAACACATAAACAACAATTTAGAAAACAAAACAACGAATGAAGACCTCAACTATCAACAAAACATACAAGTACACAAGATAAAATATACACCACAGTAACTAAGAAAACACAACAACAAATTGGATAACACAATGATAATATGAATTATCAAAAAACTCAAATAAAAACAGAACAAGTACAAAACCATGAACACGAAAACAATGAGCAAATAAATGCAAAAACAAACAAAAAACAGGTTTCAGAAAAGCAACAAATAATAAAAAAAACAACAATTAAAATAAAACCAAATCCATTTAAAACAAGAAAAGTCCACAAACAAATCATTTATTTGTTGTATACCACTTAATAAATAAAAAACATAACAATATATAAATGAATCCCAATTAAATGTAAATACACAACAGCAAATTAAAAATAACAACAAAAAAGGAAATACATGCTCAAAAGTGCAAAATAATTTATTTAAGAAGTCAAAAAATAAACATAACGTCAAATAAAATTGAACCAACTTCTTATTTGGTTGTCTATTTTTTGTTGTGTTAAGTGAGCTCTCGTTGTGTTTTCATTTTTTTGTCTTGTGTGTTTTGTGCCTCAGGGTTACCAAAACAGGCATAAAAGGAAAACAACAGTCAAACAATAATTGACCAAAAAACATGTTTTAATCATCATGCATTCAGTAATCAAATCCTGAGCTTATGTTCCTGGTTAAAATATCGTCTCTGTTGGGCACAAACCTCCCATCTAAACTTTTGATGATTTTCATTTTTTCATAAAACAAAAAACTTTTATGCAAATAAAAGTACAAAAAATAATTTGTAAAGGGGACAATGAGGTAAGAGTCCAAAGTGAGATGTATTTAACATTAACAGTAAAAATAAGATTTATCTGCATTTTTGAAGCAACACACAGCAATTTAAAACCCTGAAAGAAAAAGTTAACTCTGGTGCATGGATTAAAAATCCCTTCTCCCCCGTTTTAATGGGAGCTCACATTTTCAAACAAGAACAAAAACCCCAAGTTAAACCGTAAGTTTGCAGGATGGTTCATGAGTCTATTGTGACAAAATGCTTGAACAAAAACAAAACACATTCCTCTAGAGAGAAAAACAAAAACAAATCAGCTTTAGTTCAGACCTTAAACCTTATCATAACAAATCACTTTTAAAAAAGGGGATGAAAAATGTTTAAAATGAACTTCAGGTCTGATGGTTTTGCTTAAAACTTCACACATTTAGAGCTTTCCTTGTGTTTTGAAGCACTATGCAGTTGTACATTCTGATTTTATGTCCAGCTACTAATATTTTCAAATCTTTAATAATCTTTAATACTAATATTATACTAATGATATTTTCTACCTCTGTTGAATTTGTGAAACATAAGCAGAGTTCCTATAGGAACTTAACAAGTCTTGAAAGGTCTTAAGTTAGATTTTGAAATTTAAGGCCATATAAAATCGTAATAAGTCACATTTTAACATTTAAGAGGTCTTACAGTTTAGAAGGCATTTTGATTAAGACTGTCTTTACAGCCATATTGTAGGGGAGAATTAAGAAATCTACTTTGTACTGAGGGGAAAAAAACAGCTTAGGCCTCTAAAAACTAAAGGAAGAAAGAAAATTTGTCTTACACACATATTAATCAAAGTTTTCCAGATATGTAGATGCAAAACTTGCTAAATTGATTACTAAAATTCTAAATCCCTACAAAGAAATGATGTGCATTGCTACTCTTTTTTTTTTTTTTTAAATATGGATACTGTGAAGTATCTTATTCTGTCTTCGAGGCCCTGTTTTGAACACTGGGTGGCACTGTGCAGACTGAAGCTGAGACTTTGACAACATCAGACTAACAAAACTTAAAGATGAGGAGCTGCAGCCAAACTAAGCGGTGGTCCTCTCCCTCTCCCTCCATCCTCATGCATCAGCACATCACTGGTTTAGAGCAAGGCAATATTTAGCCATAAGAAAATACAAAACCCTGTCTCTATGACTGTAGGCTGAAATACACAAAAATCTGGAATGAAAACATTTTGGGAGAAATACCCCCCCAGAAAACGGGCTCACATTTCAGCAGCAGCAGCGTACATAATAATTAGTCTGACCGCTCTTTCCTTCACTTTCTTCCTCTTGTCCTCATCCTCCTCCTCTCCTGCCTCCTCTGTAAGACAGAAATAGACTGATTCACATACACGGTGGCTTTTGTTTTTTTACTTTTTCTGAATTTTCTCGATGTTGGACATGTGTAACTCTGATGTATAGAAAACACCACGTCATTAACATGTCAGCTAATAGAACATGTGTCATGTTTGGAATCTTACATTCCAGCCACTGTGTTAATAAGTGTGTCTGTTTGGGGCTGGGTAATATCAACCAAAAATCATAAACAGATCTATTTTAACTGATTTTTCAATACAGAGAATTTTCAAAATACACACACATTTATTAATGGGTGCTGGATCCAAAGGAGCAAAGAAGAGCTCCACGTAAAACAATTAATTTCAAAATAATGGAAGTTTGAGTCACGCTGATCTTAATTCCATTTGTTAATGCAAAAGAAATAATGAATGACTGTCATAATTCTACAAATAAAAACTTAAATATGATTTTGGTACAAAGCACAGGATACAATGAAAACATACTCATCTTTTTGTTTGTTAAAATTGTCACTGTGTCAGATAAGACGATCACAGAGCCATAAAATCAAACAGTGACTCGTCCAGCAGACACAACAGACTACATGACAGACATTGTTCTCAACTATGTATTACATATGAGGTACTGACACTAGGGGGCGAGCACACAGTGACATGTTGCTAGAAAAGTGTAGCGAGTAAAACTGCTGATACATTTTTAACTTTTCCACAGGTGATGCAGAGTTGCGACACTAATGCCACAGTTAGCCAAAGCAGACGCAAACTAGACATGCTCCAAAAGCGCAAACATCTGCCGAGGCTTTTCCAACAATTTCAGTGAGTTGCTGACAAAAATGTGGAGAACTGCCCCATCTTGCAATGTTCACAAATCCTTAAAAAAAATTCCTGGATCTGTATCTTGAACCAGATCTCCAAAATCTTATAACCTCTTTCCGTGCCATGACCAACACTCTGTGAAGATTTCATTCATACCTGTTCATTATTTTTCAGTTATTCTGTTCACAAACAAATAAACAATGAAACTATCAAACACAAGCAAAACCATTAACTCCTTGCTGAAGGTAATTGGGATGAAATCAGGCGCAGAGAAAGGTGTGGGTGAATATAAATGAGTAATGGTGAGAATCCATTTCAGGCACAGTGTGTGTGAATATGTTTGTTCAAACCTGTTTTTTTCCTTCGAACTTTATTTGGCTGCATGTGTGTGAGAAAACACAGATGCGAGTGCTTCCTACTTTTTGTCTTCTGAGGGTGTTTTTGGTGTGGCTGCACCTTAATCAACACATGACTGTGTGATTGACCCCAGAGACACACACTGTACTTTGACTTCTGAACTCTTTATTGGCTGTCTTTCCAAACATTTTAATGAATGATATATTAGCTTAATGCTAATGGTTAGCAGTACTTACTCACCGTGTTGCTGTTTATCACTAACATTTCACTTTTTCAATTTGTTGTGGTTCTTCTTCGACATATCATAAGGTGAGGTGTTGTTTTAGAAGCATTCAAACTTTTCCTTAGACTCAGTTCACTCTTACAGCACCAGCGTTGTTGTCCTTTTCGGTTTGTTGTTCTGTTTGTTTACACCTGTGGTTGCCACACATCAGAGGTGCTCATTTATCAAGGTCTTTGATGCGACAGAGCAAAAAAAGCACAAACATGCTAGACTTTTTTGAGTTGTGAGGCATCCCAGATGGTTCATGATTTTCATGATGGCACACTACACTGAACTTAAAGATAAAGTTTTAAGGCCGACGGGTCCTTGGTACCATTTGTTTGGTAGGCCTGTTTATATAATGTAGTGTGACCTCGGCTTTGAGTTCAGGATTCAAACAACCTTTTTTCATCCAGAGGGGCTTTTTAATTTACTACTGAGGAGTATTCGGGTCTGGTTGGAGGAAGGAAAATATATTCAGTCAAAAATTATTTTTTAATGACATACTTGAAGAAAAATAGAGCCAAAGCATTGAGAAAAAGTTTTAATGTCTAGAAGAAAGGCCACATGAAGAAAATAGAGTGGAAATTCAAACGTCTGCTTGATGCTTTTCGTTAAATTTCAACATTTCATTTTTTTCCCTGGTCTGCCTTGACAAAGTGTTTAACTTTACTCTCAAAGTTTCATGTTGACTCTTTTTTCTTGAAATTTTATATTCCAACTTCATTCCAAATGGACCAACCTTAATCTCACTTCAAACAGCCCAAACTGAAACGTAAAGTTAAAACAGATTTGCTCAGAAGAAAAGATGACAGAGAATCACAAAAATGTCTGCCGAAACTGTAGATAAAGAACAGATAATGCTAAAACTCCTTGCAAAACAAAAAAGATTAGATATTTTTTTAATCCTCTTCCTTAATGAACTGAATTTGTAAAGGGATGGAGTGTGTTACCTCACATTAAGGAGGTTGTTGGTTTAAATCTCAGTCAGGGCCTGTCTGTGTGTGAGTTTGCTGGTTCACTTCATGCATGAATGAGTTTTCTTGGCGTACTTAGACTTGACCAAAAGACCAGCACCATGCTTGCTGGTTCAAGGCTCCTATAGCTCCATGCAGCTCCCACATTGCCACAAAAAGATGTTCTTCCAAACTTTAGGGGGCAGTGTCCTTGAAAAGTTGCATCTTTTTTAAAATTTGCAGGAAGTCATTGAAGAAGAAAGTTTGTTGTTACTGAATAAAAAGAATAAGAGGAAAGTTTGTTTTAAAAACAGAGAACCACAAAGAGGAGTTGCTGTGTTTACTCATGTTGTGGTGTTCTGTCATTGAAGAGTCATACAGATATTTATACAGATGTTTATATTTCCTAATTTCTGTCAACAGTAGCTCCTCAGAGTTCGCCATTTCCTCATTTTCTTCTTCTTTTATTGGCTGTTGACAAATAAAAAAAAATAATAAAAAAATGAATCAGTGCATTTCTGGTCTTGTTGTTGTCCACATCTGCATAAATTAAAATTCTGGGGATGTGCGCGGCTAGGCAAAAGGGGAGGGCATGTCTAAATATGTGACGTTGCCATGCAGACACTTGCAAGCTTGCGGCTGCATCAAGCATAAAACTGGCTTCAGTGGTTGGCTCTGTATGGCCTGTGATGTGAGTCTGTGTTGTTGTTTGTCCCTAAATGTCAGCCCTGTGATTACCATACAGCAGGGATGGGCTCTTACAGTCCTGACTGGAATAAGCTGTACAGTTAATGGATGGATGAATATTTGTAGAGGAACTATGAACACAGTTCAACATAAATGTGGCCATTTGATGCATGGTAGAGGAGTTAGCCTAAAACCCTTTGCAGGTAAATTTAAAGACGGGCACTCGAATCTATGCTGTAGCTTGATCCAAAAAGACTTGACCTGGTTAAGGCTCTTTAATATATTTTACCTCTTCTCCAGAAATAATTATTTCAAGCTCTAGATAACTATGATCCAGACTAATGAGAACCAGTACAGACACCTGCACACTATTTAAATTGTACAAAAATATAACTGTATACTAGGGTGTCAACATTTACTAGTATTTAAAAAATATCTGTTACTTTGATAATCAATAGTTTTAAAATGTGCAAATTTATCATGACATTTCATTATTTTTTAACTAACATGGAAGAGTTGTCTAGAATGCTGAAATATGTTGGCAAAAATTGGAAAAACAGTTGGATCTGGTGAGAAGCACACTTGCCCTGCCATTTTTCTTTCCAATTCCTGCAAACACTTTTGTGCAATAAGAGTGTGCTGGAATTTGCCCTCAAATTTTGAGAATTAAAAAAACAATAGCTTGCCCAAGACTGGGGAATTAAGATTTCCAATTTAGTTTCATGGATGTAAATTAGGTAAACTTATGTAAGACTTTTGGAAAACTCAGTGTTTCGCAGCCCTCTGTCTGTGGTGTTTGAAAGGCTGCTTATTATTGAATGGAGTCTCTGTGAGGTTTTCCGAGGCAGGAGGACATCTATTAGGAGGTTAACAAAACACTATCAGCTAATACGACCTGTAATTACAGCAGCAGTGAGGAAACGCAGCAAGCTAACACCAGTATGGAAACAATCTGACAATGCAAACACTGCAGCTAAGCCACTGCGCACGTGTGCGTGTAGATTTGTAAGCATGCATATGGCTGCGCGAGTGTGTGTGTCTGTGTGTGTGTGTGGATGGAGGCCTCCTTGCGCAGATTGTGGCTGTGCGAAATGTCAAATTGGAGAGGCTGGGTGGGAGTGGAGGGTGCACATCTGGAGGGAATTTATTGTATAATTCAGTCTATTATTGCTGTGGTCGGTGCTTAAGGAGCACGCACACAATTACCGTCCACTCTGCAAGGCTACAAGTGGCCTCTGGCCTAAACTAATAAACTGTGGAGGAGGGTGGAGAGAGGAGAATTCATTTGAGGTTATCATCATCACCCTCCTCTCTGCTACCTCTCACACTGACACTTAGCAGAGTTTACAATATATCAATGAGGAACACCTACTATTCAGACAAGATTATGGTCAAAGCATGGATCTGCTCTTTACCTTTTTGAATTAAACTCACACGCATCGAGGAGTTTGTTCAAGTATGTTGTTTGGAAGGACTCCCATCTAATCAGAGGAATGATAACTAGAACAGAGTCTTTTTTTTTCAAGACTGGGCTTCCATGTTTCTTTGTACATCTTTTATGCAATGTACGTACAACATGGTAAATGTTTATATGCATTACGCAGTGGTGGAAAACCAAAATCCCTGATTTGAAATAATCCATGATAAGTTCAAATAATGAATTCAGACATTTTTCAGAAAATTATTTATATAAAAGATATCAAAAGAAAGAGTACTGATTTCGCAAAAAACTATACTCAAACTATGTGACACATTATGTGAAATGTTAACCTTGTATCTCTTTGATTCAGTCAGTTGGTTGGTAAGTCAGAGCAAAAGTAAAGTTCAAAATTTGACAGAAGTTCTTTAAAGAATTCATGAGATATCAAGTTCACTAGAACAAGCTGATCATGTGGCCCAAGAGTGTTTTACCTTGCCCCTCCAACACTTTATCAGTTTATGCTTGAGTCAAATAAGGCTGTCCACACAGAGATGAATTCAGGTGCATCCACACAAGTTTTTAATCCCATAGATGTTTTGTCCACATGGATACAGCGTCTTGGGTGCTGGAAAAGGCACATTTTGAAAACGGGTCCCAGAATGTATAAATCTGAAAATGCCAGCCTTGCGTTTCGGTGTGTACGACAAGGACAGATATTTTCAGAAAGAATGCTGTCATAGCCCCACTTCTCCCTTAAAATGCATGCAGGAACCCTGACAACAAGGAAACAATGGCAGAATACGGTGTTGCATTGTGCTGCAGAAGCTACTTAGCTTGTTACGGCTTCTACAGTAAAATCTTCTGCTCCTCTTTAACCACCGCATACCCCAGTGTTTGTTTGCATCTCATTATGTATGCTCAAGCTCCATGTCCTCTTCTCCGTTTTTGGTGTATGTCTGCAGCAGCTCTGCAGTGCCACCTACAGGCCTGGCATGTATACCACATAGTTTTCTGTGTTTTCATTTGGACAGACACATTTCTTGAAACGATGCCATCTTTAAAGAGAATGTTTAAAAAAATGAAAATCTTTTCATCTCTATGTGGACAGGACCTAAAACAATGTTTTCAAGTCCTTTCAAGCATGTTGAGGTGTCCTGTTGACTTACAACTGTGCTCTACAAATCTTATCACTTCATCCTTCAGTGGAAGAAGACTAATGTGCAAACTTTCCTGCTACAGATCTTCTAGAGATATTGCAGTCACAAGCCCAGGACAAAGAAGACTCCATGGTCCTAACCTCAGACCCATGACTTCCAAAATCTACTCAGTTAGCCTCTTGGTCGTGGTAAAATTAAAAAAAAAATCAGTTTAAAGAAGGTCCCTTTAAGTTTCAGCATATCAGGATTACACAATTACATTCATTAGCAAAGGATGATGATGATGATGATGAGACCTGTGACCTTGACCTTTGACCGATGACCTCCATAACATGAATAACTGATTTACAAGACAAAGCAGGTGTTTATGCTAAGTTTAAATCTTATGATGCATTAAAAGCAAAGAATGATCAAGAAGCTCCATGACATTGACCTTTGACCAGCCATCCACCAATCCTCTATACTGCTTATCCTTTTCAGGGTCACAGGGCTGGGGTCAATCAAAACTGACATTGGGTGGGAGGAAGTGTACACCTTGAACTGTTGCTGTGCCGCTGACCTTTGATCAGTGATCTCAGTAATGTGATTCTGTGATCCTGAGCACAGAGTGGACATACCTCAAGAGTGCAGAGAGGGATTTTCTTCAAACTTTGCACAGATCTCCAGCTGGATTAAAGGATAAACTGATCAGATAAATGAGACCATGGACAATTTAACCAAATCAAATGATACCTAGTGTTTATATCCAGTGTTTCCCACAAAAAATCCCCTGGTTCAAGGTAATAACTCAAGTTTTTATCCTTTTTGACGTGCTTATTGTTTTACAGCTGAGTCAAATGCACTTCTCAAAGCAGCTGGATTCACCAGATTTCAGGTCCAACATGAGGCAGATGTAACGGGGTCAAATAGGAATCTGTATTTTCTGTACTGTTTGACATAATTACACAAAATTACCCGTCAACCCTCTGATCAGTATTAGTCAGTGAGAACTTGTTAATCCATAATTTACTCATGTTGCAGTTTGTGCTCACTTTTTTTGGTCAATTATATAAATTCCTTCACACTCCTTTTATCATGATTTCCTTTGGGAAATCCTTTTATTTAAGATAATATTTTGTGCACAGTTTTTTTTTTCCCCAGAGTATTTTGGTGTATGTTCCCAGCTGCTGGTATGTTGGTATGACTGAAATGACATGTATTAATACTTATGTGCAGGATTTACATTAGTACACAGTGTATGGAGGCTGGGAGGATGATTTTAATATGACTGAAGGAGAGACTCGTGAGATAATTTATTATACAGATAGAATTATCACTGAAACAGAGTAAACAGGTACAGAATGGGAGCATGATATATACATGATAAAGTGAGTGATTAATAAAAAAACACATTTAAAAAACAAAGTGCACAGATACATGTACGATAGGAGGGTCATTTATCTACATAATAAGGAGAGACTGGATTGAAACAGATGATCTTTTACAGTTTAATAAACAGTTTGGTAGTTTAGTCTGTGCCCGTGAAGAGATCACCAAAGTGACAGCCTGGGGGAAGATTCTGGGGCAGACCGGAAAGTTACACAGAGGTTTTTGTCTCATGTTGTCTTTGACAGAGAATAAACTGTGGTCAAAGGGAGAATCCCAGAGTCGCAGTATGATTCCCAACCATCACAACACAACACAGAAATTCCAACGGTTACACAGGTCCATTTTGCAAAGCTCTGAGGAGGAGGTAAAGGCAGTAGCTGTGGGTGTGGTTTGGTTGTGCTGTAAGTGAGAAGCAACTACAGGCCTCTGACTTACACATAAACACTGCAACAAACAAAACTTTTTTTCTAATACCTTGCAACTTTTTAGAGTTCTGCTCTTCCCACTCCCATCCACCCACCTGTTCCCAAGATGGATATATATTATAGACCTAATACTAGAAAAGCAAGGACCTCTGCCAAGATACAATTCTGGATCACCACGCACTCCGATATGACGGCCGAGTCTCTGCTCATGTCTGTCCCTGTGGAGAAGTTCTCCGCTGGCATTGCAAGGGAAGCTGGGTAATGTAGTGACATAGGCTTGAAAAATGTTGACGTGAGTTTGCAAATAAACCACAAATCCCATAATAACGTAAAGGGGGTGGAACCCTCACAGCAGCCGAGGAGAAATAAATGGGATTTGCCATTGTAAACTTCAGTGTTTTTTTGTGACATCAGTCTAGATTGTATCCAGATGAAATTGATTGATGATAGAGTTATATTATATATATTATCATTTAAATTTTGAAGCGAATCCATCAAATGATGTCAGAGGTATGAGGTTTTAAAATACGGCCCAATGTTAAGTTATGCGATTTTTTGCAAATTTTGGAAATTTTTGCATCCAGACAAATATGTGGATCACCACCAAAATGTAATGGCTTCTTCCTTAGACCAAACCACACCTCTGGTAAAATTTTCATGTAAATCCATCCAGTAGTTTTTGCATTAAGTTGCTAACAGACAAACAAACATACAAACAAACACACAAACAGACCCTGGCGAAAACATAACCTCTTTTAAGGAGGTAATAACCCATGGATGTTTATAACAGTACACAGTGAGTCTTGGTTACCTGACTGTAATAACACAATTTTAGAGTGACAGCAAGATCCAAATGTGGCATGTGGCAGGCTGCTGGGGGACTTGTGGCAGGTCAGCTCTAGTCGTGGGATTTGCCACCCTGCCTAGCCTATTGGCGTGCTGCTTTAAAAGGTGATAAGAAATTATGCACATTTTTATTAATAAAAATAGCAGTGCATCATGTTAAAAATGTAAATGTGTACATATTGCATGAATAAAATGTAAAAAGAAACATATGACTGTTCCAAATACACGACCAACTCACAACTAAAAATATGTGTAAAATAGATAAATTCATCATGATAAAACAATAGAGTATGAGTTGGTTGAAGTTCTAATCTCATATAAACTGTTTTGACTGTGGAAGGAATGACATGAATACATTACATGGCTGTAAATGATAAGAAGATATTGATTATATAGAGCTTCCTCTTGGCCAATGCCTGGCTTTGATTTCCATCAGCTAATCTTATCATTTACCTTTCCCAAGGCCACACCAGTGGGCCACATGTCCTTCTCGATGAAGCTTACAATCCTGCCTGTTATGGGGTTTTCTCCACCTCTGGTAGGGGAGTGCTGTCGAGCAGGACTCAGAGGCACGGGGCAAAGCACTTGACAAGGTACGACTGGACTGTGGTGGGTGAAAGGCCGACAAATGTGCCCATGGATTTGTCGTAGTGGGCCAGTTAGTTTGCACACACAATCAACGCACAGTGGATCCCAAGGTGCTTCCACAGGGCGCTCCTCACATGTTTCAAGTTGTTTTTGTCCTCTCTTAATGGCTTTACTGGTCCTCCATTTCCTCACAGTGTCTTCTTCTGTTTGTTTCCAGTTGACTAGACGCAACTGTTGTTAAGGTCAATAGAGCACTGGCTGAACAGGTTGCCCTGGGAGTGCCCTCTACTGGATCGGGTGGTTCAGTGCTCCAACACCCGAATGTACTGTTGAGCTGTTAATTTTATATTTGAATACTTATTTCCAGTTTGAGTATGGATTTTGGTATGGATTTTTACTCCATGCTCGGATGGATATTAAATATTGATAATAAGGGGACAGCCCTGAAGCTTTGCTCTGTGTTAGCTGTGATCTTGCCATGAATGTTGTTGGATCATCTGCAAGGACAGCCATGTCATGTTTTCAAATGGCATGCCACAAGGTAAGATACTAAGACGCTTTTTGATGACAGAATTGAAAATTTGTTTATTTGGGGACACCTCTGTAGTTGTCAGAAAAATCAGAAACAAAATCTGCCCAAAAATCTCCAAAAGAAGATTAGCAGTATCAGTCATTTTAATATTAATGTCCCTGCTTCTTAATGTAATCACACAAAAAATGTTCTTAATGCAGCATCTCAGTTCATGTCATTATGTGAATGCATTTTGCAGCTCTCACGTTCATGTGAAATCTCCCTGTCTGTGTACTAAATAGGTGAATAAGAAGGAGAACCCCCTCAGTTTATGAGGTGATGTCTCTTCATATACATTAGTTCTCATCATAAAATAGTCCAAAATAAAACCCACCTCGTCTTTTCCATTTCAGCAGACTCTAGGAATAGACTGCTGAGGCGTCGAGGATAAAGACTTTACCAGGGGAAAAATCTGCTCAGGCCAGCCAGTATCTGGCTCAGGCAGCCCTGAATGACCCGCAGTGTGTGTGTATATGTGTGTTTGTGTGTGTGATTTAGGAGCTCTTAACAGCCCTGGCGAAGAGCTCGTAACCCTGAACAATAAAGTGCTTCCCCTCCAAGTTCTCAGCGGTGACCTCTGCCAAAAGTTTAGGGTTCAACAAGCTACACGTGTCAGGGCTTTAACCTCTCACCTGCTCTGCGTCTCGCTCTCTTAACCTTTCTTTTTTTTCTCTCTTCTTTCACTCACTATCTCCTGCTGCCTTCTCTGCCTCTCTTAACCTGTAGACACCCACACCCCCTGCTCCTTAAACTGAATGATGCTGTGTCCTTCTGTCTGTAAAAGCCGGAGTCTTTAAGCTTTTTCTCAGTGTAATCAAATATGTTTTCAGTTCCGTCTTTTGGTCGGGCATGTTTCCAAAGCTGCATTCTGCAGCCTGACAAAATTGCTGCTTGCAATTCTTCTGAAGAATTGCAAAAACACAACATCTAGAAAAACACATTATTGGTTATGCAGAATGTTTTTGTATGCGTACTGAGTTAACAATCAAGTGTTTCTGATTTGATTCTGATTTTTTCAGCCTTTTTATTTTCTATATAAATGTTCATGAGAAAACAGTGATTTGGTTTTACAGTTTTGATGCTTTTTTGTTGGGAGTTCAAAGGACATGACACCATCTTGCCATTGTTAATGGTATTCAAACTTTCTTGTTGTTGTTAGGGGTGAAAAACACTCTAGATAATTTGAATTTGGTCAATTTAAGGAGAATTTTACATTTTGATTCTTCCTAATATGCATACCTTGAGATGCTTTTGATCTTTCTGTATTTTGTGGTTTCATACATTTTACCATCTACACATTATGACAGTAATTTTGGATGTTAACAACAAAAGGAGTAGTCCCATCAATGAAATTCCACATTAAGCAAATTAAACGTAAACATAAAGTAAAGGCAGTAAGACAGTACATCAGAACCAAAAGACAAAGGAGAAAAAAAAACATCAGAATGAAACATACAAAAACAAAGAAAGTAATACGAAGATAAAAAGAGGAGAAAAGCTGAGAAAAGAGAAGCTAAAATATAGAAGAAATAATTTTTGATTAAAGTTCAAAATCAAATCATGTTTAAAAGGTACAATGCGTTGTTGTAAATAAAAAATGTAACTAAAAAATAAAAATAATAAGACTGTTGAATTTTTTTCAGTGCTGGTTTTAAAACAGTCATGAAGAAGATGTTGAATTCATATCTATCTGTTTACACCCATCCGTCCCTCCATCCATCTTTATTCGTCTCTGAGTCTGTCTCACCTCCTTCTTGCATTCATCCTTTATTTCCCTTTTCCCATCCATCCATTAATCTTTCTTCTTTCTGTCCATTTATCAATCAATCCTTCCATCCAGCCATACACCCATTCATCCATCTTTCTTTCTTTCTTGGTACATTTTTTCTTCTACTTATGCATCCATACGTCATTGTTTTTCATCGATATTTCATTCTTTATTTTCATCCATTTAGTATCTTTCTTACCATCAACTAACCCATTCTTCCATTCATCCATCCATTTATCCATCCATTCATCTTTCATTTTTTTAGTTTATTCATTAATCCATCCATTCATTCATCCTCCCTTTTGGCGGTTATCATTTTTTTCATTCATGCATTATTTCTTTTTTACTTTTTTCTGTCTATTCATCAGTCCATAAATACATTCAAACACCCTTTCACCTTTTTTTCTTCCTTGCTTTTCTCCCACTCATGCATCAAACCATCCTTCTTTTTTATCCATCCATCTTTCAATCATCCATCTTTCATTTACTTTCCATCCATTCAGTCATCTTTCTCTTCATCAATCTATCCATCCATCCACTTGTCCACCTACATTCTGTACATTTACACATCCATGGTCCATTCATGCACTCACCCATCGTGTTATCTTAGTTACAGTATACATATAAGATTTAGATGAACTTATCCTCCCGTTCACTGTTTGTATGAAACTGTTCACCATGTACTTTTAACAGTTTTAAATTTTTCAGCAGAGAATGAAAAAAGCATATACAAGAAAAGCAAAACAAAACCTTTATTGTGCTACTTCTAATCTATAAACTAGTTCAAAATTAAATGTGTAGGTGCCCAAATCTGAGACCCTGCCACTTAAAACAATTATCTATCATGCATTTTTTTCTTTATCTCTTGGTTACCTTGTCAGGCTTCATTATCCATGAAAATATTGGTTTTAATATCTTTTGGTGTTGGCCTTTGGGCCTTTCTTTGTCTGTATACCCCTTGATTTGAAAAAAAAAAACAAAGTTCATGAACCTCAAGAGAATCCTATAAATAAATAAGAGGTTGTATTGTTACTTCACTACTACTAGAGGGTGTTAGAAGACATATTGTAGAGGTATATTGTATGTATATACATTTTTCCACTCTAATATTATTAACTATAGTAACATCTATGGTGTGAAGGGTCAATTTGGACCCAGAAATATTTACTTAAAGAAAAAGGCAAAACAGTATTCTTTAGCAAGAGAACTTTATGAGCATGAATATTTGTGAACATTTATGAACATTTATCTGTTTATCTTCACAGATGCACCATGATTTCAGTTTTGGCTCTAACAATTACTTTATAATCTCATTTTAATAACTGGGTCGAAACCAACCCCAACAACACAGATGACACTATTTCAACAGAGCACTTATAATTTATTGTTTTTATTTTCTTTTTGTTTAAATAGAGGTTCCCGACAAAGTCAAAAAGCATTGATGCAATCAACAAATTTTAAGTGGTTCTTTTCTGCATTTAAAACCTAAAACAGGTCGGTACTGGCCCTAACACAGGAGAAAGGTTAAACTGAAACAGGCTTTATATAAGTCAAGTGATAAATGGTATTAAACTATTGCTTATTTGGATAAAATAATAGTAAATAATAAAGCCACCATGCTTCATATTCTTGTGAACAATTGGAACAATTAGAACAGTTCCATTATTGCTTGAGAATAATGTTTAATAAAGTACATACTCATTCAAAGCTTTAACCTTTGTTTATTCTGACCAAAGATGCATGACGGTTCTGTTTTCTCTTTTTCTCCTCGACTGCTCAATAAATCCGGGCCACAAGTTACCGGCTACATTAAACATCATAACACTGATATCAACTTTCTTGTCTCTCAGAAATGGAGAAATAATAAACAGATAAATTATTCTTTCCAAATGAAACATCAGCTCTGATGTAAAATTCTCTCTGTGGTTGTTTCCTCACCTAAGATACATAGACACCGATAAAGTTTTAAAGGTTTCAGCACTCATCAGCATTTTTATTGGCTCCTGTTTTACATCAGGACCACAGTATTATGACTTGCCCTGTGAGGTGTTATGTCTGCTGGGTGCAGAGCCGTCCCCCAGCATGTGGATACACTACAGTATTTACCAATATTGAAATAGCTTGGGATGAAGTGAGTATTGAATCAGGAATGTGCTTGTGGCAGATCTCCACCCCTGATAATATAGGGTGTTTTTCTCCCCAAGTGGTTTTGCCCACTTGTTTTTCTCTCCCATTGCAATGCGCTGTCAGTCTTCCAGTAAATGTGTGTGTTTGTGTGCGTATGTGCCTGTGTGTTTGTGTGCTTTAAGGAGGTTTGTTTTGATTCCGGTTGCTGTCTGTGTTTGTCGTTATTCTATCTTTACAGGCGCTGGGTAGTGAGTAGGAATGTAAAGTCACACATGTGTCCAAAGAACACAATAAGGTCTGCTGGTTACACTTATGTGCAACCTCTGCGTAATGTATTATCCATTTATCTGGCTTATTCACATCCTATAACACAATGTTTAGCTTCTGTGGCCTGTTGTGGTCAGTGACTACGCAGTGTGCAGCATTTTACTGTTTTCATAAGAGGTTCAGAAGTTATCTGGGGTGCTCCCTTTGACTACTGTATGGCAAAAATAAGACTTTGAATAAGATTAAAAGATCATTTAACTTGAAATGTAGATGTTATCTTCCAAAAAAATTTTGGACAGTGTTTTTTTTTTTTTTTAGCATTAAAGTATTTAACGCTAAATTACATTGCATTTTCTGACACTTCTGCATTGACTTAATTTTTAGGACCATAGGTTGTTGTAACATTTAGCATTTTATTTACAAAAAATCTACAATTTCCATGACAATGACAAAACAATCAAATGCAAAAAAAAAGAACTTTATTTAAAAAAGCACACCTAAAACTTATCGGACTCGGTTTGGTTTGGGATGAAATTGCATTGTTTCATTTTTGTCTTGCTTTAATTTGCTTTCACACTGCACCTAGTCAGGTGGATCAAAGCATATCAACCGTTGTGTAATCTAGACTCCAGCTATTTGGGGCCGTAGCTGCGATTGTTGTGCCTAGCATCGAGCCCATTGTTGCAGTCCCCTTCATTGAAATAACATTGTTTAACTCAAAGCAGTTCACAAGTATACTGTACCATAAATTAGAAATAAAACAGCATTGATGCCGCATCAGATGGCACTTGCATATTGACCAGAAATAAATTGTATTTATTTATTTTGATTTTATTTGGTTAATTTCATTTTTTATTTATTTCATTTTTTTTTATAATTATTTTTGTCAAAATCTAACCTCAGGACACTTTTCAAAAGTAATTTATTTAATCTAATTTTTATTGATTCATCTTTGTATTTTCATTTTCTTTTTATATTTGTTTAGTTATTCATTAATTTCATTTGAGCGTGTATGATGTTTTTCAGTTTTAAGTCAAATATTGTGTTACGGATGCTGTCATTATCTTTTTGTTTGTTTGTTGTGGGGTTTTTTTTGTCTATTTGGTTTTGTTCTCATGAATTTAAATTCTGAGTTCAGAAGGTGCTTGTCAATGTCTTTCTTAAATTAGATCTCTCTTAAGAATAGCACTCATTGTTTTTAGGGTTGGGGCAAATTTCAGTTTTGCTTATTTATTTACTTTGCTATCTATTTGTAAATCTATTAATTTTCAAAATCAAGTTACAAAGTGCCTCACAAGCACAGCAATAATTGAAATACAATAAAACATACAACACAAAAGGCAGGTTATTAAATCATTAGCAAGGGAATAATTAAGAAACACCAATCTCTTAAAAACATAAAGATAATTTAAATAAGACGAAATAAATCCAAACAAATAAACAAAAATAAGTAAAATACAGTACAATAGAATGAAATGAAACTCATGTAAAATCAGAAAAGGCTCGCCGATAAGTCAAAGTCAAAGTCAACTTTATTGTCAAATATGCTATATATGCTTGACATACAGCACAGATGAAATTTCAGTCCTCTCGGACCCACGGTGCAAACAGGCAATATAGAACTAAACTACAGTATAAAATAAATAGTATAAATAAAAATGGCCTACTAGTTTTGAAGTGATAAAAAGAATAAGAATTAATTCTCTTAAAAGTATGTAGAAGAGTTTCAAAAGAGATCACTGTCTTACTGACTTACTTAGTTGTTTATTTATCTTTTATATGTTTATTCAAAATATTGAGTCCAAAGGGCACTCATTGATTTTTTGTTAAATTCATGTTAGGAATGGTTTTAACCTAATTTTGAGTCAGTATATCTGGTGTGCAGGCATAACCTGCTAGGCCATAGGCCCCTTGTGGTCATCATAAAATTTTGGGTCCAAATTTTTGGCTAACTTATGTTCTGTGAGCTCAACATGAAGGCAAATCAGCTCTGATGAGGTTGTTATTTCCAAGCCAAGATGATAAGATTTTTTTAAAATAGGCTATCATGATGTCAGAGATGCTCAAAAATACAAGAGAAAAGAAGAAGGAGTCTCAATGAAAGAAAACATCTGAATAGGCAGTGTGTGTGTCCCTTTTTCTATGATAGCATATTCTTTGTCTGTTTCAATGTGCAATTTACACAGCTTGGTGATTTGGTCAGAGGGAGACCACACGATGAAGGGTGAAAGACCACAGACCAAGTGGCAAAAGGACAGGAAATGTGCGATGAAATGTGCCCTCAAGTGGATGAGGTCACCCACAAACAGCAACCAAAGATTTAGGCCACTTGCAGCCTCAGAATTAAAGATAATAATTTCTGTGAGCTACAAAATTTAAAGAGCCTCCAATGAAATCCTCCTTCAAGTCTAATTCTCTTACGCTTCAATCCCAAGTGAGGCCACTTTCATTTAAACTGAGCGTAGAATGACCACATTAGAGTAAGACACAAACAAATGCCAATTAGAGGATGATGGGAAAAAAATGACAAGAAAATAAATGTCACGAAGGAGCTGCGGTTACTTGATGTGCGATGTTTAACAGGCTTTCATAAAAGAGGCGAGGGAAGAAACACTCGACATATACTGACACATACAAGAGGATATGCAGCAGCCACCACTGAACATTCCTCTTTTATTTGACTCTCTGTTTTTATATTCGCCTTTGTGTCTCTTTAAAAGGATCAGGCCGTCTTTGTTCTCAGGACAGCATGGAAAGCTTGGTTTGGTGTAATTAAGCTTTGTTTCTTTTAGTGGACTGGATGATTCAGAGATCTGACACAGACGACAAGAAAGCACCTGCGTCATTTGAAATCCAGCAGCCAGAATCCCATAAAATACAACTCACAAACATGAGAATGAGTCTGTGTGTTTGTAAGCAGATGGTCAGACTGTGTAAGATCGCCCTGAAGTGCAAAACATACAAAAGAGTGCAAACACAACAACATATTGAAGACACAACAAATAAAAAAAAATGATAAATGAGAATAACAACATTTTAAAAAGATCACAAGTAATTCAAAAACCAAATAGAATGAGAAAACAAACAACACATTTTAAACCACAACAATAAATGAATGAAGAAACACAACAACAAATAAAATGCATTACACAAAAACACACACAACTGCATTTTAAGAAGCGCAAAAAATATGTAAACAGAAATGTCAGTACATAACATGCATACCGACAAACAAGAACAGAAACAAAGAGTATAAAAACATACCAAATCGTAAGCAAACATAGCAGCAAGAACACAACAAATTAAAAAAAAAAACATAATGAGAAATGAGAAATAAAAAAGGTAAACAAAAATCATGATACAAAAATAAAAGTTTAAGGTAACACAAATGTATTTTAAAGTACAACAATACATAAGCAAATTAAGAGGCACCACAACAAATCAAATTACATAACATTAAACACAACTACATTTTAAAAACACAAAAATATGTTTACTCAAAAATGTCATTACAGAACAAAAAAAACATACTTATCCACGTAAAGAAAAAAACAAAGAGTTAAAAAACACATCAAGAAGTATGCAAACACAACAAAAACGCAACTCCAAATAAAAAACAACAAATATTAAGTACATACACAGCAAAAATAAAAACAGCAACTAAAAAAACTTAAACAAGTGTCAGAAATAATCAGATATATATATATAAAAAAACATGGAAACAATTAAAATAACAAAAACAAATTAAGAAACACAAAAAGTAATAATCAAGCAAATAACTAAATAAATGACACAAAAAGCTAATCAACAAAATAAGTTAAAATACAGGATACCAAATTGAAATACACAATAGTCATTTGTAAAAAACAAAAAAAAAGTACAATACAACAGCAACTTAGAAAAAACAACAGAGAAAAATCACTACAACAAATCAAAAAGCACCTTTAAAAAACAACAAAAATAGAACACAACAACCTAAAAATGCAGTGACAAATAACAAAAAACAACTAATGTAAGTGCATCAACAAATCGATAACCATAATCACAACAAAAATCAGAGAAATTAACAACAAACTTAAATGTAAAACAACATATCAATAAACTTCATAATCCATGAACAAATACAAATAAAAAAAACACACCAAAAAATTTTTAGAAACCACAAATTTAAAAATTGAACAAATAAGAGAAAACAATACAAACATAAAAAACAACTACAATTTTTTTCACACACACCTTTCCATTTTGTCTGTTATGTGTTTTTAATTGTTGTTGTGCTTTTTCATTGGTTGTTGTGTTTTTTTATTTTATGTTTTATTTATTTTTATATATATGTATATATTTTATTTTTATATATATGTATTTTTTTGTTTTTAATGTGTTGTTGTTTTTTTCAAGTTGTTTTTGTATTTTGCTCTCAGGCATCAGCCCACATGGACAGCTTCACAGACAGACAACATAATGCCTCTGGCCTCGGCTCTCTCTGGTTTGAGGGTATAAAAGCACAAAGTACGTACTGAACAACATTTTAAGTCCGTACTTAAATGAAAATAAAACAAAGATAACAAATCAAACCTTAACTCTGAGATGTGTCAGTGTTGTATGACAAAAAACTAGGCTGCCCATTTTGTTCCAAAACAGTTGGGACAGAGTTATGCTCACCACTCTGCACTATCATCATTACCTTTTACGAAAACTCTTTAATAAGAGAGGAGACCAGCTTATGTAACTTTGAATAAGGGATGTCATCACATTTTTGCTCAACGTAGGAAACAGGATTGTGTAAGGAATATTCCTGTGTGTCCCATCTTGTTATTGTGGAAACCAAACAATCATGCACTCTGTGTTATATCCCATTCTCTTAAATTTCTAAACCTACCCTGGTTGAAAGACTGGTCAGCAGAAAGATGGTTATAGTGTGCAAACTCCAGCTGCTGTCAAGTTTCAAAGGCTAAATGCTCTGTTTTACGGAAACACACTCTAAATTCAATCACTCCGAATTGTACTGTCAGAACCCATAAACAGTGGCCCGACAATTACCAACAATTACAGAGTAAACTTCCATCTAGTGTTTCCAAATGATTTTTGTGTGCGTTTTAAGAGGCCTTATAAATGATTCTGTGTAAAGAGCTGTTTGTTTTTTCATTGGGTCTACAATCTTCTAATCCTGGAGCACTTCAAAGTATTTACAGGAACAAGCCATAACAGGATCAGCCTCTGAATGAGGCGGGAGATCAAAGAAAGGGGCTGCTGTCGGAGTAAATATGGAAATAATATGACTCAGTGGGAACAGAGGGTGTGACAGCTGCTAGACTGGCACACAAGAGAGAAAAACCTTGGGTGACATGTTAGAGACAGGAAGAGACGTGGTTTGAAGGCCGTGATGATTTGGAACATTTATGAATGTTTTAGTGGAGCTTAACTGAACATGTGAAGAAGAAAATAACTTTCTGGGTTGTCCGTCAGTCCAGCCCATTTTTGTGAAATAAGCTTTTGGGAGACTTTCTTCAAGTTTTAGGTCAAGTTTAGGTCAAGGCCTCACATTTCCAATATGATATATCAAGAACACTTTCAGGGATAATCTCCAAGTTTTGCTCTAATGTCAAAATGAACTTACTTGATTTTGGTCAGATATCAAGTTCATTGGGCTTCAGATTCATCCCTTGCCTGTGAATTTGATATTTCAAGAACCCTATAGGGTTTTTTTTCATTCTCTGCACAAATGTCAATTATGACTGAGCCCTAAATTCAACAGTCTGTCCATGCGCAGTTGCGTATGAAGCACAGTGCCTGCCATTTCTGACACATGCCTCTTTGTGCTGATTCACAGAAACCTGACACACCAGATAGACCGTTCAATACACTTCACAAGTCCAAAAGCACACCTGGCTGGTGATTGGGTGATCATTTAGTCAGTCGCATCCATTAGAGGCCAATCAGATAATGTAGTGGACAGGCCCTACTGCCACAGTGCAAAATACAAAACGGGAACCACTTCGTAGAACAAACTCTCACCGAAACATTTCAGAAGTGAAGCGAAAATACCCATTCTATGCTTTCAGTGTGATTATTTATTTTTTTATTTAATAAAGAAATCTGGGACAGATCTGACAAAATTGCTTCTGAAGCTGTTAGCATCTATGCTAACTTTGTACGTGCAGTCACTTCCTGCTGTTGTCTTGCCCGTAGATCCCACCTCTTCTTGCTTTAAAGGATGCTGATTGGGCTGTGCTGTTTTGGGTTGAACAGTCATTACAGACTGCAGCTTGGCAAGATGAATATGTCTGATTACAGACAATGAAAAGGGAGGAACTAGCTGCACTGCAAGGTTAAATTCACAGGGGATATGCACATGTGGAGCATTGTGTCTGTGCAGTGGCTTTGCTCTGACCTATGACATTATTTCCAATATTCCACTTTTGAAATGACACAGAATATCTGAGCACCTGTTTTCCTGTGTTGGGTCATTCTGCTTGACGGGGTTTAATACAGAGCTGAAACTGTTCCCACTTTAAATAGAGTTGCTGCGTATCTCCAGCGATCTGGCACTGAAGTATGCTGCTGGCCCACTCTGCCAATGGAGCAAGGCGCAAGCATGGGCAGAGATTGCAGAGGTTTTATTCATGCCAAAGTCACTGTGACATTGAAACTTGTTCTCTTGAATCTTTATCTTACCCTAAACTGGCCCACATACACAAGTAAACAAGTATTCTATCAGTCACACTACCAAAAAAAACACCCAGCTCTTCCTCTTGACCCATCACTGTACTTTCACTGTTATACTTTGCAGACTTGTATAACTGCAAGACTGTAGCCTTAGTTCATTACTTACCCTGAAGCAATTTGTCTCACAGTGGTTGATTTTTCTTTGACCCAAACTTTATGCTCCAAGAGTATCAAATTGGCAGAATGTGTCTATTAAACAGTTAATTGGTTTTCATATAAAATAACTGACATCAAGGCACTGTGGTTGGTTTATTTTATGCAGGTACTCTGAAACTTGTTAATGAACCACTGCACTTTGGCAAACACCGCCACTTCCCTCTATCTTAACAGCAGCGCTCTGCTGCAGCATTCAGCTGAAAATAACTCCTGACTTTTGCTCATTTTCATAATATCTGAAGGCACAAAGGAGACTACAATTAAATACATTTTTTAGAAGAACCGAGGACACCAATTTATTTCATTCTGTAATACTTGCAGTACATGTGTATACTTACAGTCAGAAGTTTTAGGGATGCCTCTAAAATGGTCTCATCCAGTATCAGTTGATAAGTTTCACATGACATCCCACAGAAAGGGAGGAAATGTATTGCTTGACATTATGGAGAAGCTGATGGTCTTCTTTACTTGCACTGAGCCCTGTCTCAGAGAGAAAACCCAAAGAGGGGCAAATAATGGATTAATGCTGTCGGGTGCTTCACTGTGTCTATAAGTTAGTACATCCATCCATCTATTATCTTCACCACTTATCCCTTTTGGGGTCGCAGCCTATCCAGCTGACATTGGGTAAGAGGCGGGGTACACCCTGAACTGGTTGCAGGGCCATATAGAGAGACAACCATCCACTCTCACGCTCATACCTAAGGGCAATTTGGAGTCACCACTCAACCTAATGAGCATGTTTTTGGTCTGTGGGAGGAATCCGGAGCACCTGGAGAGAACCCACACATGCACAGGATTAACATGCAAACTTCATACAGAAAGGCCCTACCCGACCCATGGATCAAACCGGGGACTACCTGCACTATCTGCTGTGCCACAGTGCTGCCCATAATGACAGTAGTGCCAAACAGAATTCTCCCAACTCTTGCATATTTTTTTTTGTTAACTTGATCTGGAAATTACCTCATTAAATAAAGTTTCATGTGACAGAAAATAACAGATGATGGTGACCAAGACTGGCTGCAGCAGTCCGAACCAACAGAGGAGCTCCTGTCACTCACATTGCTGAACAAGTTAATGCAGGTTCTGATAGAGAGGTGTCAGAATACACAGTGCATCACAGTTTGTTGCTTATGGGACTTTATAGCGGTAGACCAGTCAGGGTAGCCAGTGGTCATAATGTTATGCCTGATCAGTGCATATCTATAGATCATCGTCCTGGCAGTGGTGTATGGGGAAGGATTTTCTGAACATCATGGTATAAACACATCTAAAGTGAGGTAATGACAATGACTGTGCTGTTTCAAGTTCTGTTAATAATGCCATCAATACTTATAAAAAAGACCCCAGAGAAGTATCAATAGCTATGTTGTCTGGATCTGTGCAAAGATCAAAATGTAAGGCCTGCATTGTTATCATAGTTTTTAATACATTTATTGTTCTGCTACTGGTCTTTAGCCATACTGAAATAGAGGTGACTCCATGAATTTTCACAGATGTTGCATCCTAAACATCTGCTTTGTATAAAAGAGTGAAACAGAATATAAGGTTGAGTTTTACTTAAGATATGTTTAAATCTAATCCTGCAGATGTGATGGGATTGCTCAAAAGAGGGAGTGATATGAAGTTATGGAGAGTAACTGAGCTGCAGAGGTCTATTGGTTTGTGTGGTTTCAAGAGCGGTCATTATCCTCTGTGCTATTGGGTTCATGGGAAACTCTTCTCTGTGAACTGGTACAGCTTAGCACTGGATATATTAGAGATAATCTGAACCGAAAGCAAGTTTGTTTGCTGTTATTCATATCATTCTTCAAATTTAAATAAAATGGAGCTCCTCTTTTATAGCCAACAAAGATTTGACCTACATGTGTCTGACAAGTTATTGTCAATCAGGTGAACAAGTTTTATTTGATGGTTTTTCTTCTTTAGGGGGCTTTTTTGCTTTAAGACTGAACAAAAGATCAATTTGGACACTGGGGAAAGGAGGAGAGTGTAACTATATGAGACGAAAAGGTTAAACTGTGATGTGTTTGGTGTCGCTCAATAACTTGAACATTAAGTGAAAGTTTTCAAAATGACATCAGGATGTGTTTGAATGTCACATTCGAATAAGTAACTTTAAGTTTGGTGAGAAACTTTGATAACTTAATAGTTGCTGGGGATATGTTATTTCTTTAGCTACAGATTTACAAGCTCTGAAAGAAATAGTTTGCTCTTTGTGTTTGTATAACAAAAAGAGTTAACATATTGATAAAGAAATAATTCATCAAGGTGTATCATTAACATTTGCAACTTCAATCAATTTTCAAGTACTTAGAGTCTGCCCTGTTTTTTTTTAATGATAGAGCATGTAGAACTTTGACCTCCTCCTTGCATGATCAAACTGAAGACATATTTTTTCAGGACAACCTGAGCTATCAGAACATTAATGCTGTAACGAAGTCAGATGAATACATTAAGCACTGCATGACTATAGAGACAAAATATTTAACCAAAACCGAATTTAAATCTCACAGAACTTTGCACGAATCACACACAGATCAACAGTGAAAAAGTTTTGTATTACATCTTAATATAGTTCTGTCAAACCTTTGCTATTATGTGAAGATAATAAAATACAAACATGTAAACAAACTCTCAACAAAAGCAACCAACATATTTACATATTTTCTTCCAAATGTTTTTAAGCTCCATATAGTTATGTCTCTCTTAGAAGATTTTTTGTCTACAATAAGACAAGAACCAGATCACATCATTCATATTATCTTACTGCGTTTTATAGTTTATCTCACATGGAAACTTGTTTAGATTGAAGCAATAAAAAAATAATTTCATATCAAAATATTGTGAACTATCTTAAATTCCTCTCATCCTATTCCCTTACATTTCTGAATTGGATGTTTCAAACAGTAAAACTGTTCTTCTGTTTCTGGGATTAAAAAGCATATGTGGCCACTCTTGCACTCCTCGTTTTCAATTGTCTTTATTCAGGTCTGTTGTACTAATAAAAAGGGCTAAGCTGCATTCTTTGTGTCAAGCTAGTGGTGATTCCAGGCTTGTGCTTGGCTGTGGTGGCTCGGCCTCTCTCTTAATGAAGGTCTGCTGATGCTGATTAAGGGCTACATGAGTGATTAATAGTGAGTTCTGGCTGTAACACTGCTCTTCTATTTACACTGAAGATATTTGAATCAGTTTTAAATGCTTAATAATAACACACACTTCATTACCGAAAATTAGACATCATTTACACGGTATATGTCATGATGTTTTGTGTATCAGGTGTCTTAATGTTTCACTGTTAGCTTACTGTATCATCAAACCAAGCTGCAAGCTTGTTTTAACAGATGAAGTTTGGGGAATTTTGTCAAGTCATCGTCTACAGCTGCCCCTTTCTTAAACCTAACTTTCTTCACACTCTTTTTATTATGATGCCGAACAAACAGGGAATAAAACAGTAGTTTCCAGTGGGAGACACGGACCCCACCAAAGCTGGCTGCCTGCATTCCTGTAGTAAAACAGCTTTACAGAGATATATAATATAGATGTCGCCTTCAAGCCTCTAATGTGCGCCATTTTTGCAAGAGGGCGAGTGATTCATGTTTAACAGCAAGTACCCCCCAAATATGGCATCCGTGCTGATACACCACACCAGCAGTTTCTTCATACACATATCTATGACCTCTATTCATCTACAGTGGGTACGTTTTTACAATACTGTGCTCCGGCCCTTGCAGCCCTACAACTAGCCCGGCCCATGGGGAATTGCCCCGGTTCTCCCGATTAGCCACTCTGGGCCTGGTTTTATGGTTCCAGAGACACAGTATGAGTAAACAATATGAATGTTACCTCTTTGGGGAGCTGGCGAGGACTGTTTAAATCATGCCTTGGTGTCTGTTAAACAAAGATTGGATTGAAGTTGAATTAAAAAATTTAAAAAGTCATCTCTGTTGCGGATCAGTTGCAGCTCTTTTTCCCTCCCCTTTGTGAAATTCAGATCTGAGGGAGCGGGGAGACTACGGGAGGCTATGATAATAAACTCTGTGCTGATGCCCAAATGATACCTGATGGGAGGGGGAAGGAGAGGTTACAGTCAGCTGAGCTAACTTTCAAAGCAGTCATGGGACAACACACATGCAGGCGGAGGCTGTATAACTATTACATAATAAACCCTATGAAGTGAAAAACTGAGCATTTTAAGGGCCGTTCTCTTTAATGTGGCATAGACTCTTCTAAAAGGTGAAAGATGTCACATTCTTCTGCTCCTCACGACCCTTCTATCAACATTTAAGGCTCCAAAACTGATTTTGCAGGACATAGGACCTTTACAGGATTACTGTGCCACATGACATGTCTAACGTTTTTTCCTATTCCATTATCAGCATTGTTTGTATTACTTTGAGGTATTTTATTTTACAAGTATGTTTCTATATACTGCCCATGTTAAAAATTCTAGTGTCAAAAGCATATATGTTCAATGAAAGCATGTGGTGTGTTTTTTAAAATCAGTGAGTAATCGTGTTTTACAATTGTGATATTAATATCTATTAAGATAATTGCAATTATGATTTTTGCCATAATTGTGCAGCCCTAGTTTGATGCCCAAAACATATTTATGTACAGTATGGGCATATGATCCATTCTCTTTTCTTTGCTTTTTGCTGGAATTGTGCCTCCCGTTAGACACCTACCAACCTGCACCAAGTGCTTTTAGACAATGCATTTTAAACTGTCATTATATATATTATCAAAATGACAAAAATGTGGCTAAAATTAATACACAGTTGTATTTTAAGATTAGAGGTCAGACTAAATCCAAATCAGCCATTCAAGTAAACACTGTTCTGTCTTTAAAAGCCTTTAGAATAAGGTTACAAAAATACTTCAGTTTATTGTTATTTTTTTTAATTTTTAAGCTCCATAATTTTTGCTGGAAAAAAACCCCCACAAATAATCCCTCTGTGTTAGTTTTGATTTATCTTTTATTGTTTACAGTTGTGCACCTACGACCGACCTACGACGGGCTCTTGTATTTATTTTGGCTCCAAATCAGTCTAGTTACTTCTCATTTGCCTCTTTGAAATAAAGTTTACCAAATCTTGCTCCTCTCCAACTTTGACAGGATAAATAAATTGTTTATTCCTTTCATTTCTTTAATCAGAGAGCATGTTTATGGTTGTGCTCAGTCTTGTCTGTGTGCATGTTGCTGTGCGTGCGTGTATGTGTCTTTCTAGGTGTGTATTTTCTTTGCGGGTGAGTGTGAGTGTGGGCGCGGGGTAAGAATTAAAGAGGCTCTGGGATGAATATGTAGAGCAGATGTAGCCGCCAAGCTCAAAGGCTCATGCCTGGAGCCCATTTGACACTGTAGGAAATGTCGTCTCTGACAGAAGGAAGGCGTCTGTGGGGTCACCAGGTTGAACTAATAAACGGGATCTTCACAATGATCTAAACATATACAGACGAATACACGCTGGATCCTTCCATTGGAGCGTTTCTGTCTCACACAATAATGCAGGCTGCTGCCATGAGTCTGGGAGTTCAGTTTTACGACTTCCCCATTTAATTTCTGTTTCTAACATAAAGGCATTTGTAATGTAATAAATGGCAGTGACTTCTAGGGGGAAAATCTATAATTCACTCCAGTTGTGTAATTTATTCCATTTGTTTAGTCACAAAGAGCTTTGGTCCGGATCAGGAAACTACAGAGACAACTGTCTTTCGAAAGCGAGCAGACTGGCCAGGGATCAGTCGGATCTTCTGGAGCTAAAATGAGGAAAGCGTTTCTCTGTAGTCTCAACAACGCCTCCGACGCTCACAAGCCGTTTCTGTGCAAGGAACAAACTCTAAGTCAGCATTTTATTGCAGGACACCCACCTCTCTTTCACACTGAGCTCCTTTTTAAGAAGTTTTATTAAGTCATCAAACAAAACAATAATTGTAAACACACACATTTGAAACAAATGAGCAGTTATGCTTTCAGGAGTGATTGGACAAATATAAGCAGAAGAAAATGCTTAAATAAGGCTGTACACATTATTATCAGAACTGTAACAGGATGGAATTTCATCTTTCAATGCTCGGATTCATGATCACCAAGAGACACAAAGTCATCCCTGTCTTTTCAGTAGTTTTCAGCACCAGAATGTCCCACCCACACCGTTCCAGTCTATCAAGCAGTCTGCTGTGGATAACTGTACCAAAAGCTGCAGAGAGATCAAGTAAAACCAGAACTGTAACTTTTGATGCATTGTTGTTCAGGTGAACATCATTTATGGCTTTAATAAGTGCTGTCTCAATACTGTGGTGGGGTCAAAATCCAGACTGTAATGTTTTAGAAAGACTCATGAACATGTAAAGTTGTTGATAAACAACCTTTTTAATGATTTCTCCAGAAAGTGGTAGGTTTGGTACTGGTCTACATTTGTGTATTTCTGGGGCATACAGGTTAGACCTTTTGGAAAGTTGTTTGATAACAGCACACTTTGCAAATATTTCCTTCATTTTCAATTTGATGCCTGCAACCCATTGAAAAGAATCTGGGACAGGGGCAACAAAAGACAAAAGAAAGTTGAGGAATGCTCAGAAAACATGTGTTTAGAACATTCCGCAGGTGAACAAGTTTATTGGAAACATTTAAGTGTCAGGTTTGGGTATAAAAGAGCACCCCAAAAAGCTCAGTCATACACAAGCAAGGATGGGGTGAGGTTTACCACTTTGTGAACAACTGCATGAGCAAGAAGTCAAACAGTTTAATAACAACTTTCATAATGTAAAACTGCAAAAATGTAGGGATTTCATCATCTACAGTCCATAGCATCATCAAAAGATTCATAAAATCCAGATAAATCTCTGCAACTAAGCAGACAGGCCAAAAGCCACCATTGAGCGCTGTGACCTCTGATCCCTCAGGAAGCGCTGCAATAAAAAATGACATCACTTTGAAAAAGGTATTACCCTGTTGGCTCAGGAACACTTTAGAAAACCATTGTCATTAAACACCGTTCGGCGGTACATCTATGTGTGCAAGTTAAAACTCTACCATGCAAACTGAAAGCCATACATCAACAACACCAGAAATGCCACCAGCTTTTCTGGGCTTCAGCTCATCTGAGATGGACTGATGCAAAGTGGAAAAGTGTGCTGTGGATTGTTATCAGCACAAAGTTCAAAAAGAACCCAGCATCTGGATGGTATGGGGTGTGTTAGTGCCCATGGCATGGGTAACTTGCACATCTCTGAAGACATTATCAGGTACATATCGGTCTTGGAGCAACATATGCTGCCATCCAAGTGATGTCTTTTTCAGAGACTTACCTGCTTGTTTCAGCAAGACAGTACCAAGCCATATTCTGCAAGTGTTGCAACAACGTGTTTTCATAGTAAAAGAGCAGGGACTGGACGTTACTTTCACACAATGTCCCAACTTCATTGGAATGGGGATTTGTAAATCACTGAGATTTCTGCAATGGGAGTTTTGAAAGAAGAGCAGATTGTGTGAGCATAATCGTTAGCCATCAAGGTCAGCTGTATTGCTAGTTGTTGTTGTACAATTACTGAATCTATTAGTGGTCTTGGCATGGAATCCCTTGATTACCAACCCTGTCATTAATGTAAACACACTGCAGTCCTTTTCTCAGTCATTTCCTGCATACTTGTTTCTTACTTGATTAGTTTGGATTGAAAAATTAAATAAAAGACACACCCACCAACAAAAGAGAACAAATCTTCATCTGCATGTTCGATTTAGTGGCCAGTATGCCTGCAGACAGTGAGAGAGGTGGACAAACAGTGAGCTGCAAACTAAAGGTTAAAGAACCTGATTTGTGGAAACTGTTGAAATGTTGGACAGCCTGTCAGGCTGCTTTCCACAAAGTATTTAACTCTTGTTCTACTCAGCAGAGCAGCATTCTGGCCCCTTGTTGATGACTATGGATATTTGTATAGCAACCAGGTGTGAATGTGTGGAGCTGTATAAACGTGAAGCTGGGTGTTGGAGAAAAGGTTGTGTTTGCTTGGTTGACTTTTGATGGAAAAATAAGGGTTTAAGGATGGTGTTAATTTCAGCAATGAAAGTCATGACCAGAAATGGTCAATGTTCTGGATCTCACCTGTGTAAAATACACTTAAATAAATAAAGTCAGACTGGAAATTGAAAGTAGTGTGATATCTCAAAGATATTTTGTGATTAAATAATGACTAAATGATATTGTCAAAACTGAATGAACAGATAACTTTCTCTTTAATTCTCTAAAACCATGGGCTGTTTGGATGGTGTTGACTGAAAAGAAACCAGATGATAAAAAACACATCAACCATCAACAGTACATCATACTTTCAAGCTCAATGCCATTTATAAAGTTGTAAACTATGGTAAACATAGTTAACATCACCAATCTAGCTAACATTACCAGTCTTAACTAACCCTCTGCTTTTGTAAGACAGGATATTTGTTCCAGTGTCATTTCCCACACAGTGTGCAGACAAATACCTCTTCTTGAACAGGCTGTGATTGTGTTTATTTATACAGTAAAAACTGACATTTTAACATGGGAGTATATGTGACTTCCAGGGCCTCTGTCGCCAGCCTCAAGTGGACACTTCAGGAACTTCTGTCTTTTTCAGTTCCAAATTTTCACAGATTTACCAATTTAAAGTGATCCTGGGAGAAAACAGGATAACAACATTGGGTGGATGGACATTCCCTTTCCTGCTTCACATAAAAAAATTGAATAGAGGGTCATTCACCTCAGTTCTTCCATGACAATATAAATTTATGATAAACAGTCATGAGAGTGGCCACAGAACTCATTACCAAGGACAGTGCAGTCAGCCTCACCTGGTACCTGATTGGCCACCTCATAATAATAATAATAATAATAATAATAATAATAATAATAATAATAATAATAACTTTAAAGCAGGAAAACCAATGGCACACATGTAAGTGAACCATTTCAAGGAAAAGTGAGCAGACCCTAGCACCCAAAAAGAAGTCACAAATAATTCAAATAATTTACTTAAATTTCAGATTGATAAAATGATTCTAGCTTATCCTTCAAAACGCTAGATGGACTGTTTCATATTTATTTATCTATAGTAGCCAGCCAGTAGTCTTATAGTTTTATTTTTATTTTATTTATATTTATATTTTTGTTTAGATCTATCTTTTTATATTTCTTTTTTAATCTGTAATACTGAATTGCTTCTGAATCTCAATTTCCCTGAGGAAGTTTTTTTTCCAAAGGGATTAATAAAGTACTATCTAATCTAATCTAATCTAATCTAATCTAATCTATGAAAGTCATTTTTCAGATCATCGCACTGGCCAGAATGTATTACTGGCAGGCCAGACTTGGCCTAGGGGCTGCTTTTTGCTAGCCTCTGGACCATCAGAGATGTCCCAGCTTTCTCTGCTCATTAGTCTACATAGTTGGGTTGGAGGGCTTGAGAGAGGCCTTGTGGTAAGGTACAGTATTTAGCTTCAGCACTGTCATTACCTGGAGCTTCCATGTACAGTTACTGGGTCGGCAGAAGGTGGAAATGCTGGTAACTAAGGGCTAGGGGTAGATATCAGTACTGCATCAGGACAAAGGTGAGGTTACAGGTCACTTAAATGTCTTGTGTTTCTTTCAAATTACACCCACCAAATTCTGTCATGAGAATCTTGGTTGACCAAAGACAAACACTTAACATACTTTGGTATTTTTGCTCTTCTTTTGTGTACGTAGGATTTAAGTACTATAAAATTCAAACCTTGTCTCCATAATGTCTACATTTTACATCGGAATGCGGCCCAGCTGCTCCGTGCCAGATGCTATTTCGGATTCGTGTCTGAGTCTTGAGTGATAGTGTTTATTTTTCTGGCAATGGAGGCACCCAGTGTTAGTGCAAGACGTTGAACAAAGACTGCATAAGTAGATTTGGTGTGGGACTTGGTATATTTTGACATCCATGCTTGTGTACAGTAGGGGCCCTGGAGCAGAGTGCGGTGTGTATTTGTTTGCACCTGTCTGTCTCTGTAGATATAACCAAAAGACATACAGCCTCCTCTTCTGAAGAGGGGCTTAAATTAGTTCCTTTTGTGGGTTTTTGACCAGACCAGAATTTAAATAAAAGTCAGCTTTAGGATGAACTCGTATGGTATCCTTCTGTGTCTGTCTTATATCATGTACTTATCACTGACCTGTTCCTGTACAGTCCATTTTACATCTTTCTGCCATTCATGCCTGGAACTTCAGCTATCTATTGAAACCATGTGTCTCATATTAAACACTTCCCTTCCACTTCAAATAAATCAGCCATAGCTGACGTTCTTACTTTATTGCAGCTGTATTAGACTGCATCACCCCCTAAAACCACTGCAGATATTCTTTGATTTCTTTATTAGAGCTCCTGTTTGGCTGTTAATGCATCCTTATACAACAACAGATAGTTCAAATTCAGATTTTTTTTGTTGGAAAAAAGAGGGAATTCAAGTTTTAGGCCTTGACCAGAAAGACAAACATGGCCAGAGACATTACAGTAAGGGATCAGGCTGTCTACCCTTACTTCTGTCTGTGTTTCTATCTTGTGAATGCCGTATATCAGGAGCACTTTGGGGGATTTTTGGTCAAACTTTCCACATGTCCACAGTATTGATTTTGATTTCATGTCTCCTGTAAGTTGAACATCACAAAACTGCTTCAAGGAATTCCCTAAAAGTTGAACTTAATGTCCATAGATTTTTAATAGATAGATAGATAGATAGATAGATAGATAGATAGATAGATAGATAGATAGATAGATAGATAGATAGAAAGGTGAATAGAAAGATGGATTAATATATAGATAGACCAGTTGATGGCCAAAAAGATAGATAGATAGACTGATTGATAGTTGGGTTGCCCAGAGACACTCACACTGATTCCCCAAGGATGTATTTGTGCCAACTCATAATGGAGCTGAACAAGAGACACATGTGACACGGAGCATGCTTCACATTCACACAACAGCAGACACGCACACTCACAGTTCTACTGTCTCCAAATTTACTCTAAACCATGCCAAAGAGTTTACTCTGACTTAAGGATGAACTGACTACTTTTTAGCCCTTTTCACACATGCAACCCTGATATTACCAGGATAACACCCAGGCAGCGTGCCCATTTCCCTGATATGGTTACTCACACTTGCTGTGTGAAGTGTATCAACAGCATCAATGAAAGAGTTGAGAGGAGCACTGTAAACTTCTCCAAAAACAGCTGTTTTCATCCATCTTGTCAAGTCTCCCTTTTCCTGGTTTTGCACCAGTCGTACAGGATGATGTTATCTCCCCTCCCCGATCGCCTCAGTGAATTACCTGGACTATTTGCTGCTGTATTCAGAAATAAGCTCACTCAAACTTTACACAGGGCACCTCAGGGCATGAGGAAATGACCTGGGTAAAGTCTGAGTGAAAAACTCAGCTGTTTGCTTTCACACATACAGCTCACTCCCATAATTTCTGGGCAATTTCAAGGTTTTTTTTTTGCAAGTGTGAATGGGGCTTAAGTGGTACGAGGTCACTGCATACAAGATCACAGCAACCTCAAACCTTTGACATAATATGTATTATGAAACAAAATCACACTACCACAAAACTCACCCTCTTAGTGTTTGGCCCACTACTGTACTTTCATTGTCAGGCAACTGTTTACCTTGCAAAGCCGTAGAACCACCAGGTACTGGTTCTTGTACTCTTTTTTAACTCCAAATTAAAACTAAATTTTGCATTAAATTCAAGACTTTCCCTGCTTTAGTTGATTTTTAGCAAAAGCCCTTTATCCAGTCACAATTGGGGGCTATTTTTAGAAGCACTGTTTAGAAAAGAGCCACCACAACCTAAAGTCACCCCGCCCCAGCAACCCAGCCCATTCAATGCTACCTCCTGCTGCACCCTCCCACACTCATGCCTCCATCTCCTGTGCTCCCAAAGCCCCTCTGATACCCCTCTGTGATTAACTAATCTCTGAGGGTGAGGGTCAGGCTGCAGGAGAGGATGACATGCTGCTGACTCTCCTCATCCATCCCGGCCTTTCATTACTAACCCCCATGCAAGCTCTGTCTTCCATGAAACCCCAACCTCATAGCCTTAGCCCTAGTTTCAACCTCAGATCTGAGCCATGAGACAGCCAGGCAGCCAGACCCCTCAGAGAGAGAGAAAGAGAGGGGGAAAGAGAGTTAGAGAGACAGAGGGGCACAATGCCTTTGTGTGGCTGCACTCCCCTGCTTGTCTGCCTCCCATTATTCCCTCATTTGAGCTCCAAATCAAAGCCAGCTCACATATGAAATGTTTTTGAGGTTTAAAGCTGAATTATACCACCAGAGCAACTACTACAGCTAATATTACAGAGTCTGCATGATGGATCAATATTCATGCATGAGCCCAACTGCAGAGAATTAAAGACAATCTCATACTAATGAATAAGAGATGTTCTGAAATAATCAGCAACAATGCAAATTATTTAATGATGCTGGCTTCTTGATATGAATCTTTCAATTAAAAAAGACTGTGATCAGGTCATGATTGATTATGATCCTTTTCTTTCCATTCACCAACAATAAAAAATACAAAATATCATTTCTTACCTGTGTAGATAAACACTCACAAACTAAATCTTTAGGTACACTGGTTCAACTTACTTGAGTTAAGATATATGGCTAAATGTCTTATCACATAGCAGCAACTTAATGCATTCATGCATGTAGACATGGTCAAGTTATCCTACAGAGGTTCAATCTGAGCATCAAAATGATTTTACTAACTTTAAATCTTGCAAAGCTGTCAGTGCCAGATGTACTAGTCTGAGGATGCCAATCACCTGGGAAGGTCCAAAAATATTCAGTAAACAGCTGTTTGCTGTAATAAAATGCATTGTTGGCAGGATGGCCAGAGTGGTTTGAAATAATTGGACACTTGTTAAAATCAAGGCATGCAGAAGGCCATTTCCAAATGCACAACATGTTGACTCTTGAGGCAGGTAGGCTACAACAGCAGAAGACCACATCTGGTGCCATTCCTGTCAATGAAGAACAGGCAAAGGCTCACCAAAACTGAACATAAGAAGATGAGAAGCGTGGTCTGATGGTTCTTGATGTCTGTTTTAACATTTAGTTGGGTCAGGATTTGTAGTAAACAACATGCAAGAATCCCTACCTTGCGCCAGTTGGTTCAGGCTTTGTGCTGGAGTAAAGGTATGAGGGGAATTTTTTTGTTGCACCCTGGGCCCCTTAGTACCAATTGGGCATTTGTTGATAATGCAACAGTCTACATTAGTATGGTCACTGACATGTCTATCTATTTATGTCTGATGGCTACTTTCAGCTGAATGACACACAATGTCTAAAAGTTCAGATCATCTCAAACTGGTTTTAACATGACAATGAGGTCACTGTACTCCAGTGGTCCCCACAGTCACCAGATCTTAATTCACCTCCAGTTCCACCTTTGGGATGTGGCAGAACTGGAGATTGGAATTATGGATGTGCAACCAACAACTCAACAGCAACTATGTGATGCTGTCATATCAACATGGACCAAAATCTCAGAGGAACATTTTCAGCACCTTGTTTAATTTTGAAGGAGTTGAAGAAAGGGGGTCCAACCTGGTACTAGTAAGGTGTACCTAGTAAGTGGTTGGTGAGAGGCTATTTTGTGCCACATCTATGTGTGTGTTGTGTGTTTAGACCATGCTCTCATACCTATAATCATTGTAAGAAATTATTGAGTAACAATAAACAACATGAAGATGGTTCTTGGAGTGATATGGGGTTAATGCCAATCTAAGCCAGAACCTCAAGTCCTGGGTTATCCTCTCAGATTAACGTCCAAATTTCAGGTCAAAATGTGGTGAGTGGCTGCAGTTGAGTAATTAAATGTGAGTATAACTTAATACAGCCTAAATACAACTTCATCTCCATTAATGGAATGAGGTTTTGCTAATCTTTAATGTTTTTATGAGATGCTAACCGTTAATTTCATTGCATTCCTTCGGTGTCCTTTGCTTACATTTGAGGGCATTTAACATCCAGGCAGCAGGCGATAAGCAGAGCTACAATTTTTACTGTAGTTTCAGACTTAAACTATAATCAATAACCATGGACAGAGAGGTCGTTCTAAATATTCTGGTAGTTCAGGTTTTCCTGGTTAAGAGGATGTCTTTAACTTGCTTGTACTTGAAAGGGATGAGGTTTTACAGGAAATTTTGCAAAAAAAAAAAAAAAATCCAGGTGGATTAGAAGATAAAACATTGCCTGGAGGTACAAGGGCTAACTAATCAGGCTCCATGAATTCATCTTAATGTGACTCTCATTAGTAACCTCTCACAGTCACATGGTGAGTTTTTCCTAACCCTTTTTCTTTCTCAGTTTGACAAAAGGTCAGTCAAACTGAGTGTCAACTGGAACATTTTTTGCACTTCCCTCTTCGTACATTTAATGTAGTGTGAGTAGGAATAAAAAAAAAACTGCTTCACCAAGCCCCATACTCCCCTAACACTGATGATGGATGCTTTTTGATTAGCCTCTTTTCTGATGTTCCTCTTTTTGCCATGGTGCCCTTTCAATAAATATTTTTAAGTCTGTCAGTTAATTCTGAAACTCCGTCGGTGAACTCCGTCCAGAAAAATAAACCTGGGCAGCCACAGCAGTTGGCCTAGAAGGAGAATTGTTATTTTCTTCAGGCAATTGGCAGGAACCCCTGTATAGAAATCTTGCTGTTTTTGCTTCGTTTCAGATTCAAGCCTCTGACAGTTTATGTGAAAAACTGCAAACTGCATTGCCATTTAAATACAGCGACCCTGCTCTGTAATTACAAGCTGCTCTCACAGAGATGAATGAGACAGGCGGAGAGCGAGGATTGTTCTTTGGAGGTACACATTCCTAAGATCTAAAACAAACTGTGGTCAATCATGAAGAAAGAGATAACTCCTCATCATATTTGTATTAATCTCTTTTTTGCTTTTTAAGAATTGAACTGGAAATCTTGGAAACCCCGGCAGGGCAATTTGTTGGACAGAGCTTGGGAAAACACTGTGGTGAAATTCAACGTCCGCTCCGTCAGTCATTTCTCTTTATAAAGGATGTTGCTGTGTATAAATGTTGACACAATCACCTCAAAAATGTCCTGCGTCAAAAAAGCAGCTATGCCAGGGTGGTTTACACCCAATCATCTGGCCTTGTTGTTAAAGTCATGAGTGGGCCAGTGGACATCGTGGCCCACAACCCACCGAGTGGGCTAGCTCAGAAATAGAATGGTACATTCCAAACCAATATAACAGCGGCAGTGCACCATCACAAGACCGCAGTAAATGGCAAAATTATTGTGCATACTTTCTGAGGCACGCCCAGAAAACCCTGCTGTGTCCACATGCACTCCCGCTAACATCAGGTAGCACTTAAGTGTCCTTCGCACTAATGTATGACTAAACATGCTGCCCCTTCACTGAGCGGCCCTGATATGCGAAGAGAGGGACGCTGCCATGTACCGCTGCCCCACCAGGCAATAAAGACACCCCCGGCCTTCAATAACAGGATATGGTCTGCGTTTCTCATTTTGAAAATGTGCACAAACAGCTCTTTAAAATAAAACGCAGCTTCTGTTTGATAAAAAAAGAAAAGACAAAGAGTCACAGAGCATGGAGCAGCCGCCCATTTCCTGGGAAACTTTGCCTTGTCGCTGCAGCACTTTCACATGTTTTCCTCTCTAGCTGTGCAGTCTGCAGTTTTCCCGCCCTTATGTTGTAAAAATCAGGAATGTCCCCGCTCTAATGAAGCGCCTTTCTGAAAAGACAGCTTGGGAGCAAATTGAATTAATGTTAATATGGCCATTACGTTGCCACCCAGCAGGAGGAATATAGCAGCCTAAACCATTTATGCTGTACCGCTTTTAATCACTGTGTTACACTCGAAACTTTCATAGGCGTAATTTTGGCTAGAATCACAGGGATAAGGCGAGCCCCGAGCTAAACCAGAGATCTGTCTGCAGCAACTCTGACTTCAAACCACACACTGAAAGCTCCTGGTGAACACACAAACTGCGCTGTGAGGTATCCTTGAGGGAAATATCCATTTTCTTCTCATAAGGGACTAAGGTGTGCCAGGCTGAAATGAAAAAGCTGACACATGATGGCACATTGGTCCTCTTGCTGCTTATTCTCTGAACTATCTGCCAGTATTTATGTGCCTAAGGGGATGGAACTGAATGAAAAAGAGTTGCAACATGGACCAAAGCTGTCAAACCATTTATTAAATCTTGAAGAAAACATAACAGAGCTGGAGCTACTGCCTGCTGGTTATGTTGGTCTGTGAAATATACAACAGCCATACAGTGAAGGAACAGAGGAGGGTCAGCAGTAGGAGCTGATTTCATTAACTGTTTCAAAGCTTCTTCTGTAGTAAAGTGACCTTCATATTGTACTCCCAAAATGGATCTAGTCAGTCCTTAAAAGTGGACATTTGTGCAAGTTTGGAAAGTGTTCTACCATCTTCACATGCAAGGGATTATCATTCAGCTAAACAGCCCAACAAAAGTGCTACAACCCAAAAAAGTTGTACAGTCATTCACTTACAGATCAATATTTATCAAGTTGTGTGTAGGAGCAAAATATGCTCAAAAGTTGGTGCATGCAAGTTTTCATTTAATGTTGTCTCAGTATGCACTGAATAAAATCTGTTTGTGAAGTGGAAGTATGTTTATATAATTACCTATTGGGTATTTTCAGAGTGGAAGGTCTAACTCTTGTTTGCCTTGTGTCTATTTTTTGTGAGGCTTGAAAAATATTTTTAAAACCTTTTGTGACCCCATGACCACACTGTGGAACTAAAACCCATTATAACCACAATTTTTGCATGTAGGGTCATTGCACCGTTAAAATATGCAATGTACAATTTCAAAGGGTTAGTTTGGGTTTTTTGAAGTGGGGTTGCTCGAGGCCCATGGCACCAGTAAATATGAGAGTCAGTGAAGGAACTTGCAAGCTTTGTCCCTGGTGGGGGAGATATCCAGGGGCACACAGTAGCAGGTACATAGAAGCACATGGTGCCACCAAAAGCCTCATAATGAACCCACTTATAGGTTAAAACTACATTTATGCATTTAAATCTTCCTTGAAAAAGTCCCCGATGTCTTCAATGCGTTCAAAAAGAGCTGGGTCAGGGGAAACAAAAGACCTGGAGAGTTAAATGCTCAAAAAAAAAACAATTTGGAAAAGTTCTTGACAGATTTTGGTGAAATTTTCAGGGAATGTTGATAATGGCGCAAGGAAGAAGTTAATGGATTTTGGTGGTGATTGGAATCTTGATGTAGATCCAGCTGTTTCTTAAACCATTTCGTATCATTGTGCGATAAGAGAGTCATGTCCGAAATATCTTGGTGGAGGTTTTTGCTGTCGCTGCACCTCTAGTTTTCATCTTTGAGACAGACTGGACTAGAGACTGGAGGAGCAAAGTTTAAAATCTCTTAGAAGTTAAGCAGTATTTTTGCTACAATATTGGGCCCAACAGATGGAAAAATGGTTGGACAACCCAAAAACTCAAGGCTTTCAGACCAAACTTTTAGCTAGTCAGAGGCATCAAAATGATAAAGCAGAATTTTCCATTTTGTGTTTATTTTGGTGCAGAATTTATGTTTTAAATAATGACTCAAAATTGGTCCTTTAATTAGTTACATCAGCCAGAAATAAACAGTAACAGAATATTTGAAATTGCTCATGTGGATTTGGTCAATCTGCAGTCAACCCTCTTCTCATTTCACAGACCTGAATCCGCCGTGAGCCTGTCAGAGCATTTGTATATATCTTGTGAATCATCTGTTGTGTATCAAACAGATCCACAGTCTCATCTGACAATGGGAGTAGCATCAGCATCAATGCTTTCCAGATCTGGCAATGCGATATCCTGCCTTTCTTCTGCCTGTAAACAGATCATCCATTCAAAGCCTCTACATTTTACTTAAGACCAGCTCAGGCTCAGTGTCTGCTGACTGGTTCCACGTGTGTGCAGGCGGCGCTGAGGTGTGCGCCTATGTGGTTCTGTGTGTAAGCGCGTGCTGCCCTGAGGGGGTCATGAGTCAGTGGAGCAGGGACGTGACTGATGCCCTCTCTAAGTCTTACTCTAATTACTGCTGAGGTGTCACTGATCGCCTCTGTGACAATCCTGAGCTCGCCTGGTGTGCAGTTTCAGCCCCGGCCAAGAAGACACTGTCACAAAACCCTGAGCCGTCCAAGGCTGTAATTGTGCAAAGGCAAAGCATTAGTCAATCACTGCACACCTTGACGTTTGGATGTGCGTAGGTCGTGGCGAGCGGCGACTCTGTCAACTGCTGTAGTAATTGCTGCTGAGTAATGTTCTTGCTTTGGCACATGCAGGGAAAAAAGCTCCAATAAATCTGGAGGCCATTTTAGGACGTCGCCCAACAGGCTGTGAGTTCGCACTGGGAAAAAAATCAACTACTATAAGCCAAAGAAATGGCAAAGTTGAAACCATATAACCTTAACAACATCAAATTAAAGCTCTCATCAAAAGTTGGCTGCTGTGGAAAGAGGGCGAGAAGGCACAAAGTTGGCCAACAAAGCCTGCGCAGTCAAAGGAAATACCCACACCGCTGACTGCACAGAAGCACAGCCTCCAGTCATTTCCAATGCTCCCAAAGACAATGGGGATACGCTGAGGCTTAAGTAATAAGCCCAAAATGACTTCCAGAGCGCCAGGGGCCTCCTCATTTCAGCGAGGCAGCAATGCGGGGAAATCAGAGCCACGCGAGCAGAGGGTTTCATGAAGGATCAAAGATCGTGATTAGCCCGCACTGTCCATCCACCATTACGGGGAGATCTGCCGCCGATGGCAACCATATGCCGACCGGATTAACCTCTCCATCAAAATCACTATCCAAGGGAGGAGGAGACAAAGAGGGGAGAAAAGTAGAGGCTTAAAGGGAGAGAAGAGAAGAGAGTAGAGAGGTGAGAGGAGCCAAAAGAGAGAGAGAGAGAGAGAGCTCAAGGAGGTAGAAAACTTCAAATGTCAGTCAGTGAAGTGTGGCATAACACGTGTGCCCAATATGCAGGAAGCCTTTTGGCAGATTTCCCTGACCTATATACTCCGGAAGTTGGAGAAATTGCAGCCTGAAACAAGTCTTTCAACTTTTAAATGAGCCACACTGGATGCTCTGTGCTGCACATTTGGAATTTTAATAAAGCCGATATGAGTGAGTAGGGAGGTGGTTTGATTTCACGAGTAGCGTTATAAGGCAGGGTCATCAGATTCAGTAAAAAGTGTGATATTTGATGTACAGGGCAACTGAAATTTGAGCACTTCTTATAATCCTGCAGTACTAAATGTTAGTGTGTTTTTTTTATTATATAATATAGAACTTATTTTGTCAAACACTTGACAGGTGTAAGTTTTTATTTACAATATAAATAACTTTAATATTTCTAGCTAATGAGGGGATATAACCAACAGTACCAACTAAATGGTGATTAACAAAAGTCGGTGTTTTTCAGAAGAATATTGGGGCCACTGAAAAAAAATGAGGTTGATTTTTTTTTTAATTCAAGTCAGAATTCTGACAAAAGTCTCAGAATTGAAAAAGTCAGAATTTCAAGAAGAATTTCCACTTAATTCTCAGAATTCTGAATTGAATCTCAAAATTCTGACCTAAATCTAAATTAAGTTTCAAAGTTCTGACATAAATCTGCCCTAAATCTCTGAATTCTGACTTAAAGTTTAGAATTCTAAATGAAATCTAAAAATTCTGACTTTTCTCTCAGCATTCTGTCTATAATCTTAGCACAACAACAACAACAACAACAACAACAACAACAACAACAACAACAAAAACAGACGTCCGACAAGAATTTGTACCTTTTTTTTTTAAAATGAAAGTCCTGCCTTAACTCTCAGAATTCTGACGTTTTTCCCCCAGAATTCTGATTTTTTTTTTTTCTAAAAAATTCAGTTTCTTAATTTGTTTTAATTGCATTTTATTTATCAACATGTGATCTCCTGTTTTTACTGTTTTCTCTTCAAATTACACTTTGGGAATAGGCAGTGTAGCCTACACTAGGTATCTCTCATAGCTTTAAATTTGGAAGTTCTTGGTAGTTAAAAATTTGTTGTAATCAAGGCTGTCTGCTTTAGAGCAACAATATGTCATTTCTTTACCTTCAAATAGTTTGAAACATGGGTCTAACAGTAGGCCATCTGTCAGGGAGAACAATAATCATCCCACTCCCTCATCCCTGCATATTAACACCATATATGCAACTTTACAGCACAAGTTTCCAGTCAGATAAGAAGAGAGAAAGTCTGCCCATCTCTGTACTGTGTGCCACCATGGCTGAAGCTAAGAGCTGAAGGAAGATGATGGCGCATGATGCTAGGAAAAGAAAAAGAAAGAGTGACTGAGCAAGAAGAGAAGGAGAAGCTTTGAGAAAAAACAGGCTGCAATTCAGATGCTAAATTTGCTTTGCTTCTTTTAAATGGGAGCATATAGTGGTGGTTTCAAGCTGTTTGCTCAGTGTTTGATCCGCTGTCATGTTTTTGCATCACCATCTTTTTCTATGATAAACCAATCCAACCTAGTATATCAACCAGCATTTCAAAACTGGCCTCTCAAAAGTGACTGTACAGCAACAGTATGTAGACACCATGGTAACAGCTGAATACACATACACATTCTCTACATGCAAACACTGCAAACAATTGGTAGAAGATGCAAGTAAAGCCATATGTTTGTATATAAAAATCATAATAGTGTCCCTTATCAGTCAGCACATTCATTGATGTCTCACAGCTTTGCACAGGCTGGCTTCATCACCCTCTATGTCAACAAACACCCATGATGTATGAGGAAAATGGAGACAACACCAAGAGGTTAACGACAGTGCGGCCACTCTAAGGCCTTCAGAGGCCACTAGAGAGTCACAAGAGCAAATTGTCACATTGCTGCTTCAGCACAATAATGAGGAGATTAAGGTCAGAACATAATCCATTATCATCTTTTTAATCGCATTAATCAAGTGCTATTGTAACACTTTTAGATGCCCTGTAGTTCAGTAGCAGGGCAGCATCTGCATCTCGCTGTTTTCTAAGAAATGGATCAAGAGGAAACCACTGTTAAATCTAAAAGTCTTTTATAGAGTGCATTGCCTTCCTGTCATTGATTTGACTCCCAAATACAAAGTAAGTATTGATTTATATTGTCATTTTGGACATCAAAGATTTGTTTTGAAATGCTAAACAATAAAATTAAAAATTTGACCAAACCTGATATGGAGGCATTATTTGCACAACACCAAATTGTTCCTGTCTCAATTTAATGCTGGTTTATTGTTTTCTAACATATTGAGGGCACCAACCTCCTGCAACCTTAGAAGAAACAGAGGGGCTGTCCACACAGGGACAAGTTGTTGTTTTTTTATCATTTGGGCAGCATGTTGTGTTGTCAGTGTTTTGAGGGAAATCCTTGTCTGTAGGGTGCCTGGGATACTGAGCCTAGGATGTGCCCATTAAATTGATGTTTTTTGTATAATAAACTGTAAAAGAACCTGATTTTGACTGTGAATCACCATTCTCCAGCAGTTTGATAGTCTTCTACTTCTTCTTCTTGGGTTTGTTTGCATCGCACATGTCTTCCTCTCTGGTTTTGGTTTATGTCTGTTGCAGTGTTGCAGCGCCACTTAGAGTTCTAGCATATATGCTACAGCATTTTCAGTGTTTTCACAAACATTTCTTGAAATTATGCCATGTTTATGGAAAACTTTTCAGAAACAAAACAGAGTGTTTTCTTGTCTAGCCTAAATGGTGAAGATGATGAACGGATGGAAGTCTCAATGCAGCTCTTAAATAAAAAGCTGCTATCATGTAAATAGTCCGTCTGTCATGCCAATGTGCTTAAAAAGACTGCAGGTAACCAGAGAAAAGTGAACAGCACAGCTCTTACAGACTGTGTGCAGTGCTCAGAGCTCAACAGAGGAAATAGAAGCACAAGCCAGCAAAGGATGGCACTGAATGAGGGACCTTGGTGCACAGAAACTGCATATTTATAGACAGATTTCAATGATCAGGCAGGAAGAAATCTAAAACTCTCCCTTCTTTTGAGAAATTGACTGCTTATTTTACATTGTCTGAGGAATAATATCACATTTTTAGCTCCTGATCTGTAATTTATTAAATGAACCACCAATCAAATATTCACCAGATAAAACTAAAAACACAGCTAATATAATTTTAAAGGCTGAAAACCTTGACACTTTCTCTTATCAGATCAATTTGATCCATATTTAAATCATTATAGATGTTAATGTTTATGTTAGATCAATCTCTCTATCCATGGCTTTTCCACCATATGGACATGAAGATCCTCTTGAAAATGAGATGCCACATCTAAAGGGGCTAACCTCGAACAAATTGATAGTCAGCCAAGACAAAAACAATGAGAACAAATTTATGGTCCAGGCATCCATGAAATTGATGCTGTCATGAATTCTGATTTCACTTCCTGTCTCTTCCCACTTCTCTACCTTCGCCCACTCACACCTACAACACAGCTTTGAATGGCTGTTCAACATGTGTCCAGCTCTGTTCAAGATTCCCTGATGCTTTAACAGAGTTTTTTTTCTTGCCACTGTAACTGTTGCCAATTGTAGATATGCATATGTAATCATGGTGGATTCAAGTTGTGTTTGGAGGTACAGTACGTATGTACACTTTATGTGTATACAGTGCTTAACAAATTTACCAGACCACCTGTCATGAAAATGAGAAAACATAGATATTTTAGAAATATCTTAAAATCAAACAGGAATGAGATATTTCAAATTGAATTCACCTTTTTATACCCAAATTTGAGCCTCTCACTTCTTTGAGAAGTCAGAAATTAATGAAGCATAACATTCAACCACTGAAACTTATTGTTCTGCTCATGAATGACATTAAATGACTATAATTCAACTTCTTAGTCAAAAATAAATAATATGCTTTACTATTTTTATGTTTGTTTCATGGATAACAACAATAATTGTACTTTAGCACTTAAAATATCGATTGCTGTTAAAAAGCTTCTGCATACTGGTGTATTAAACATTACAAAAACATAAACACGATTTTGGTTATTACCAATGCTGTTCATTTAGGGCAGCTGTGGCATAAACCTTACATCTGGTGGTGGTCTTATACATTTGTTAAGCACTGCATAGCATATATGTATATTCTTATGTAAGGATAAATGCACATATATTTATAAATGAAGAGAATGGTTTCATACTGCTCTTTTGTAAAGTGTCTTGAGATAACATTGTTATGATTTAGTGCTACAGAAATAAAGATTGTTTGATAACTGCAGAAGTCACTTCCTGCTGATAAGATGTTGTCGTTTTCCACCACTTTGTCACCCCTAAACCCACAACATGAGTGCACTGATTTGATTATTTTAAAACCAATAATTCAGTAACACTAGAGCTCTGCAAGCCTAACAGCTACTGTTTATCAAACACAGGCGTAAGACAGCCCTCCATGACTTTTATTAAAAACATTTAAACAAGTAGTGCTAATCACAGTAATATAAAATGGCAGGAAGGGTTTACTCGCTTTACTTTTTATGAGATTCTGACAGTTTTGCACAGAGGAGGGAAAGAGAAATAATGTAGATCTGCAGTTCTTACTTATCTCTAATAAAAAACACTCTCAATATGAGTCTAGATTAATTTAGGAAAATCTTGGTTAAAACATAACCAACTCAAGCTTGATATTAGGTGTCTGCCAACTATAATGCAGTTGTTTGTCTCTGTAACTTTTCTGTCTCCTTCAGTGGCTCCCTCGGCTCTGCGCCTGTTCCAGATTACTCAGATGAGCCGATGAGTTGTCAGGTTTAATGGGCCCCTGCTCTCTTTCATCAGCAAAGAGCCCAGTCATCACTGCTGAGTGGAAAGCCTATGTGGGCCTGGCTGCTCAGGGAATAGGAGTCGGATTAAGTGATATCATATTGTTTAGCATGGGCTCTCCCTGCTTTTGGTAACAGCAATAGGATTCAGTCATGCCTTCAATAGGTGGGTAGTCATCGTTTCTCATTATACAGCCCTGAGAGTATCGATATCTGCATCAGTGACAGACAGTCTCACAGCTGTCACGACAGTAATTGATATTTAAATGAAGGCGTTTGTTAAAAAGGGGTGAGTTACTTGTATATCATAAAGGCACATTTATGCTGTCAAATTACACACAAAGCATCTGCGATAGTCCGTCTGTCTGTCCTCTCCAGCTGAGAAAATGAGTGGGTGGGTGAATACAGCCAACTCCCTTGAGGCCTGTTTTTGCTCTGCTGAAAAAGTGTTTTGTCAAGCGATAGTTATGGTCATATATTTTCTGTGTAAACCGTTCAGCCTTGTTTGATGTCATAGCACCAATTGCTGGCAGACATTTGGCCCTGCTATGTCTCTTAGAAGGACTTTGCATTGAGATCATGTTGACACATTAGCTTACAGCGAAATTTAGCTCAGCTTACTGTAGCTCTGAGATGCTTGGGGGAAACCTGGCCCTGGTTATAAGAGAAGGTCAGGGCAGATAATGGTTGCTACTAAAAGACATTGTAGTAATGGTTCACACTTGGCTCCAGATGCCCCCATTTGGCTTTGCAAATGACACCACTGATCACAAAATTTAGTTCAGTCATTTGCAAATTAAGGTCAGGGTCAGTGGCACAGCCATCTCTAAGTTCACTCCATAGTTAAAGCAACAGAACTTTTGCAGTGAACTTGCTGATAAGACAACAGTTTCAAATCTTTACTGATTTTAAAAATGTGGGAGACTACAAGCAGGGCCCTATTTTGACGACATGAAGCGTGTTGTCTGAAGTGCATGGTTGTTTGGGGCGTGTTGGTCCATATTTTACTATTTTAAGGATGCATGTTCTCAGTGCCAAGCCAAGTGCAGGGTGCAAAGGGGATTTAGCAAACACGCTAAATGGATTGCGCATGCTATTTTATTTGATAGATGCAATCCTCACTGCACCCTGTTAGTAGATCAGCTTTTATACACACAAACCTTTAGTAGATCAGGCCCTTTGTGTTTTAGCCGAAGAACTTGAGGCAGGTTCATTTGTCAGGATTATCAATATAAAGAAAACGTGTACGTGATTTTCTGTTTGCCACGGACCTTATTATTAGCAACAATCAAAGAACACAGAGAAAAATCACAAAAGCCCAGTTCAGAGTGCCTTTATGCAAAAGCACCACACAACGTATCCCCCCTTCATACACACAGAAGCAAAGAGGCTCACTCGCAGCACCGTTGTCTCCCGCTGAGTTTGCGTGCTCCCCAATATCACATCTCTGTTACTTCCTCTGGGGACTGGGCAAAGAGGGGGTCAATTAGTTCCCCCCATTCCATTTCCACAATGTTCAACGTTCAGTGTGTGATGTCAGTGTTTGCCCTGCATCCATCCATCCATTATCTATATTGCTTGTCCCATTCAGGGGCACGGGAAGCTGGAGCCTATCTCAGCTGACATTGCACAAGAAATGTGGTACACCTTGGACCAGTTGCCAGCCAATCACAGGGCCGGCATGTAGAGACAGGCAACAATTAACAGACTCACACACTCACACCTAAGGGCAATTTAGTCAACAGTTTACCAAATGAGCTTTTGGTCTATGGAAGAAAAAAGGAGAAAAGCTGCTCATGTCTTGTGAAAATATGCAGACTCCACACAGAAAGGCTTCGACTGACTTATAAAGCCAAACCAGCAAACTTCTTGCCGTGAGGCACAAGCACTATCCTGCTGCACCACCATGCAGTCTGTTTACGTAGCAGTCGAACCTTAATTCAAAAAGAATCTCCATCAGCACTGTCATAGCGTTTGGCATTTGGATCCTGTGGTCTGGCAAGGGAAGTGTTTTCAGGTTTTTCTTTATGTCATCTTTGTCGTTGCTTCTGTCGTTACCATGTTTTGTTTCTTTTAGGCACTCTGCAATGCTAAAGTCAGCTGCTGCTGTTTTTGAATATGCTTGAAAAATACAGTTGTACTTGTCTTGACAGCTTTAGAAACAATACTGACAGCTTTTTTAACCCTGATGAAATAAAACCTGGAGTATCAAGAACCTTTCAGTTTTGTGCAAAACGAAAGCATCCCTTACAGATTTAATGTCTTAATTAATTAGACTTCACATTTGAGTAACATGACAGGCATATCCTTTTTTAATTTGAGGTTTTCTGGAATTAATATAATGTGGAGATACTGTACCTGAAACAACAAGGGAGCTTTGCGGTCGCTTTGGAGGAGAGAATGTTTGTGAACCCATAAGGCTGGTTGTGCCTGTGAATAAGCAGACCCTTCCATCCACCATTCCCTTCTAATTAGGTGCAACAGATTTAATATAAACGTTATGGCCTTTCATATAATCCTGCCCATTAAAATAAGAACAGCCATTAGGGAACACTGATGTAATGACTGTTATGAATGCAAACAGTTCTAAATGTCAAATGTCATTTATCATGGCCACCCAGGTTTCTTAAATCTTAGGGATCTTTATAGAGAATTATCAAAATGCTGTGTAGGCTCTTTTCTGACCGAAAACAAGCCACAGCATGGTAAGAGTGGAAGTATTAAAGGCAACACATTTCCTAGATTGAGAGATAATAATGTCTCTTTTGGAGCAGGCAACTTAACAAGGCATATACAAGGCATCATCGATACATACACATATACAAGGCATTACGAGGTTTCCTCTTCCAAACCAAGCAGTCCCAAAATACCTGAACTGCCACTCTGTGTAGATACATCGAAGCCCAACCAAGAGAGCCACAGAGGGAAAAAAAGGTTTGTTGGATGATAATGCTAGTATCCTGAAAGTCTGCAGATGGAGATAAGAGTCAACGTTTTCAGGCATGAGAGCCATCAAATACTGCTTACCATCTACTGTGGATGTGCTACCATGCTGTTGTGTTCTGTGCAGGGAGCAATATTTGTAAGTGTTATTTATCTATCAGAATTAACTTCCTCTGAAATCTGAGGCTAAATGATTTTATAGTGTAACATTAAAATATACTGCCTGTTTCCTGTAGGGTGTATTTGTGTTTAAATGTTAAATATCTTGGAACATTACTTAATAGGGCATAATAGTCCATTGAAAGGTGCTTATCCTGAAATTTTAACAGAGTATCAAGAGTTGCTTCCTATAGGCCAATCCTGAGAAATACCGGAAGCTGACGAGCCGCCATTACTGCGGTGGTAAAAGTCCTGTGACTAGCATACGTCTGAATGAGAGTGATCAGGAGATTCAACAAAAATCAAAGTTTTTTTGTTTTATCACTGTAAAAAAAAAAACATCCTCTCAACTCTCTTTGTGTAACTATCAGGTAGCGATACTCCTTCCTGTTCAGTGCCAAAGTTATTGAAATACGTAAGCAGCACATGGCTAATTGAATATTCATGAGATGAACACGGAGTTGGAGCTGGTGGTTAGCATGCTCAAGGCTAAAGGCTCACAGCAGTGGAGACGTAAATCTGATGGAGGGATAAACAACAAAAGGACAGCACTTAACTACCAACAAACGGAGGACAACACTGAACTATTACTGAACCAGAGGACCCATTTTTCATGGCTGGATGTTAAAGTTTAAGGTGAACAGCGGTTGCAGCTGAATTCATCAGGTTATGAAGATCAGAATCGTCAATGGGTGAGCAACATAGTTCATTTAAAAAGCAGAGTTTTGTGTTGGTGTTTTGAAGGATATGTGGCTGTGAGCTGCTAATCAGAGCTAATAAGCTGTGGGCTAAGTGGGAGTTTACTGAAGTTTACTGGTTACTTAATGTGTGAAAGGAAGATTGTCAAAGCAGATTGTCATACTAAATGATCTATTCTATCCAACTTGCAAGCAAATAGATGGAACAATGAGCTTTTCCAGTCATTTTGGAGTTCTGGTCGTGTGTAATCTGTGTTCAAAGACGGCTGGAGAAACAGGATGGTCAGCTCGGGCTGAGGTTGGGTTCGGTTTGTTATCGTCTTGAACTCTGGTGAATTTTCGACTGAAATATGTGGCTCCAGCCTTGCTCTTGTGAGACGTGATACTAGATCAGTGTTTGTGTTTCTGTCTGTTTTGTTGCTGTTGGACGCTGCTTATGCTCGATAGTTGTTTTTGACTGAATTCTGGAGGTTGGTCAGCTACGAGAGTCTAGCGTGAACTCTTAACCTAATTTCACATTTTTTACGTTATTTTTTAAATAGATAATTGACATGAGTAAAATCCTTAATCTGTGAAGTATATCTAAACTCAGACACCTGCTCAGACAGCAGGTGGGAGTAGACACTTCAGTAATGGCGGCCGCTTGTAATGGCGGCGCCCACAAATCAGCCGTAGGATTGGTCTATACTCCAAGTCGACAAGTTCATTGAATAACTTTATAAATAGTTGTACACCTCAGCAAAACATGGGAAATGTTATATCGGTTGACTATTTCTCCCCTTTAATAGTTCCAATTTGAACAGTGTTTTAATACCATTAGAAAGCCTGAGTAGTCGCCTTTACAATAACGTACAGCTTGTGAGGATCATGCATTTCTGGAATGAACAGCACAGTTAAATGTGTGGATAGCACCCCCAAAAATGTGCCAAAACCTCATCTTCCCTCTGAGGAAAGCCAAGGGTGAAGAACTGGTCTTCTTGGGGTGTTGTCTTCCTGGTTTCAGTGTGTCCTTCATTTCATAAATTCACAATCCTTACAAGTTGAAAAACTTTATTGAAAAGGTCACAAATCTGTCTTTCCAATGATAAAATACAATACTTATTGGTGTCATTAAAGGGGACATAAAATCAACCAAAACAATGTTTCCAAACTTTTTTTCTGCAGTATACTATACACTATGCTGAATTTTCTCCAAAGTTATTTCACAGTGCTGGCCATGGCAGTATCTGCCATTGAGGACAAAGAGGTCCAGACTTTGGTGTAATTTTTTTCTCACAAAATATCAAAGGTTGAAAGAGTTGGATGAAGCTGTGTGACACGGCTGTTTGACTTTCAAAGGAGCCAGTCTGTGAATTCAGACATGCTATAAACCCCTTCTTAACTTAACTTTGGATCTACCAACCGGCAAACAGAGGCCACCTGACCAATAGAAACACCACCAGGGCTTGTAACCATGTCAGTCATGTCTCAAACACATCAGGTATGTCTCTCGATGAGATGAAAACAAGGGCAATATTAAGAAAATCCACACCATACAGTGTAAGGCAAAAAAAAAGAAATTAGTACTTAGATCAAACCAGTTTGTTGAACCAGGTTTGTTTCTTTTAGTGTAAAATAACATCATTTTTTTGTCACACGATCATATAACATCCATTTTTTCTGCAGATAGCCTCAAACAAAATCTAAAGGAACAGCAGTTTTTTGGTCATCCACATCAGCCTCATTTTTAGCAACTGTGGGGTTCCACTGAAAGGCCACATACTATGCAAAATATACTTTTTTTGTCAAAAACAAATGTGAGTGGCCTATCTGTGTCTGTAAGGGATTTTTCTCATGTCCTTAACATGAGAAAATGTCCTCCTCTGACGTTACTGCTTGCTTCATCATTCAGAAAATAGGCTTAAACATCTGGACATTTAATTAATGATGCCATTAGTGGATATGCCACTCCCTTGCATCTGAAGTATAGGACATTGCCTGAGCCTCGTGTTTGTTTAGCTCACAGGCTGGGACGTGAGGATTTACTGTACACTAAACAGATTGTTTTTAACAGGGCTGAAACAGAGGGGTTTATAGAAAAGCCAAGATCCCAATATCTGAGTGGATTTTTAGGGGGGAAACCTTAAAAATATGTGCTGGGTAAAACTGGGACTGTCTAAACAAGTGTAAAATGTGACCTTTATGATCATTTGAACAATTCAAAGGAGCATATTGCTCCACTGGATGATCCTCACAATAACTGTTTGTATGAAAGGTTAGGTGTGGTGAGTGACTGAGTACACAGTAAAATGGGTTATCTTTTTTGAAAATATACAATCTTTGGTCCTTGTGGTTGCCTCTGAGCTGCAGCCTTAGAGTGACACTTTCCAGATCATGGGTCTGGAGGACTTATTCATATGAAACAGCTGACAGTTTGCCTCTCTAAACAGACTTCAGAGGACAGAGAATTTTATAAACTTCTCTGATTCTGCTGCAAATGGGCACTTAAACAAAACATTTTTAAAACAATGGCAAAATTGCTGTGAGTTAAGAGAGCTGCTGCCAGTATTGTCAACCACACTTTCTTTTCTGTGCTAAATTCAAAACTATGAAAGAGGTGGTGTCTTTTGAACAAGAATTAGGCAGGGCCGTTTAAAGTTAGCCATCTGATTATTAGGCTTTAGGACCTTTAGTTAGCCAATCCATGGCACAGCCCTACCGTACGCACCCTCTCAACCTTACTCTGGATCAGTGATTCTCAATTACTTTCTAAATTTCCAAACATGTAAATATTAATTCCTTCATTAATAATTAATGAACAAACAAGGAAACAAATAAGATTTATTTGCCCTTGCTGTATCCACACATAAATAATCATTTGATTCCAATTCTATCTTTGAAAGATAAAAACAACAAAATGGCCTCTCATATACCTTTTATTTCAAGGCTCAAAAGATTTAGGTCAGTCACAAAATCAAGCTCTGACAAATCAATGTTAATTCCACAACACTGACCAAAAAAGCCAAGGAAACCTGTTGTTACATGGCCCACACTGATTTTTTTCAATTTTTTTTTTTACATCAATTCCACCTCTGACTTGGCAAGTAGCCAATCACAGTGCAGAATTTTGGTCAGACGCCTGAGGTGGCCAATCAAACTTCCAGGGGGCCCATGTCCCAAATTGGCCATGGCTCTGCCTAGGCCCTAATGGGTGTGGCCTTGGGGGTTGCACCTCACTATTTGAGAAACTCTGTTTTGGATCAACCTACTGAGGCGGAGTTGTAGTATGACTCAAGGTGCACCTTACCAGCAAACTCAGCTGGGGGGCAGTGCTGCTGGGAGCCCTTTCAGCCACGTCACTGGCTGTTATCAAGGACCTCATACGACCCAACTTCAAAACTATTGAACCATCCCTTTAAGCACACACTTGAGGTGCTGCAGCTTTTGGCTCTTCCACTACGACTTCATTTGTCGGCACCTAAGGTTGCTTGGATTTAACTGCTTGAAAGGTCACATATTGTGCAAAATAGACATTGTTTTAATACATAAATAGGATTTGCATGGTTTGTGTATAAACACCCTGAAATGAGAAAGTTTTCTCCTCTTTCATTGCTGCTTGCTTTAACTTTCAGAATATGCACTCAAACATCTCAATGCATCTGGACATCTCTCCTTATGGTGTCACTGAGGGATATGCTGTTACCTGAGCAAGATGTTTGTTTGGCCCACAAGCAGCTATGATTGAAATATCATGTGTAGGCATGTTTGTGCAGTCAGTGAAAATCTGAGCAGCCTGGTCTGAGCAGGGCTGAAAGAGAGGGTTTATATAAATGCAAAATCTAATGTCTGAGTGGATTTTTAGGTTAAAAAAAATCCTATATGTGTCACTTAGACTTAATAAAATATAAGTAGGCAAAATGTAAGTGGTTATTACTGTTAAGAATTTGCTGTTTTTCTAATTTCTACCTAACATTAAAAGTTTATCATTTTATGTTTTTTAAGGGGCTTTGCTTATCCTTTACCTAAAACTTACATTCTTGTCATAACAAGACATAGAGAAGCAGGATATCATGGGATCCAACTAGAATATCTTATAAAGTCTGAAAAGACTCTAAGGATAGTCAAAGGTCACTTTCACATGTAAAGTACGGCAGTCTCAGTCTGGGGCTGAAGTTGCAAAAATGTTTCATTTTCCATTTTGTTTGTCTTTCTTTCACACTGCACTTTGTCAGGCAGACCAGTGCTGTAACTAACAAGTAAAATAGCCATGTGCCACTACTTGGGGCTGTAGCTGTGGTCTTTGTTCTTGCCATCCAGTCCATCATTGCTGATGACCTGGAAATACACAGCTCCATTTCATTAATATCCATAGACCATTTAAGAAAAGAACAAAGTTATGTGACAGCCCATCAACAGCCTCTGGAAGGCCAGACCGGCTCACAGACAGAGACCACGTTGAGGTGGGACTTAAGGTCATCTGACCAAGAACAAATCTGCTTTTACAAAACCAGAAATCCTCAATTTTTACTAAAAAAAAAAAAAAAAAAAAAAAAAAAAAACGGGCAAGATTTTAAGAAAGCCACACTTAGGTTTGCTTCTCTTGTTTGGATTGGGTGACTTTCACCCCCGCTAAGAATCAAACTCTTGTTTGGAAGCAATCAGTGATCCACAGAGCAGAGGTCAGTTGTTTGGTCTACACCAGAGTTCATGTGAGCTTTCACACATTGAGCAAATTTTGCAAAACTGCAAACTGGATTACAAAGTGTTGAAGAATGCAACCTAACTTACTTACAAATGACAATTGCATTAATATTTAAAAGCAGTTTTTGAAGAGTGTTTCTTATTTTCCTGTTGGGTTAGAGAGATTCACTTGAAACGATTTATGGGTCTCCTTAAACTACTTTATTTAGTAACTTTAAATTGTGTAACAGTTCCTGCGTACCACTATATTTTTCAAATACTCATAATTTAAACTTCATCTGGCACTGACTCAATATAGACTAACTCTGCATTATGATGTGAATATCAATGTGAATTATTGATGCGTCATTCTTGAAACAAATGACAAGAACTTTCTTCGCTTTAGTACCAAGAACTGTAAAGTCATTAGGTGTTGCCACATTTAAAAGTAGAGAAGCAGAAGTCTGGGTGAATTGATTCATTTCCCTTATGCTGTTACTTAAGTTAAGCCTTGTGGAAGTATCAAATCCTGTGTCTGCTGATCCAAAAGGCAACACCAGACACTTAAGAACATTTCATCAAATTTCATGACACAGACAAAAATATAACAGGACAAATGTTATTCTTAAGTTTATGATGGCTGACATTAACTGTGATATATGGAGTGCTATGTGTAGGTTAGAAACTTCTTCAATTCTCAAATACGATGAGGAATCTTCCAGAGGGAACTGCTTTTAGGGGGAAATGTTTCTTCAATCTATTTTGAGTGAGAGTCGGTTTATTAAACATACTGGAAAATCACATTTTCTATGCTGGTCTGTAGCGTGAAAAGGCAAAGAGAGGAAGATTTAGAACTCCAAATAAAGAACGAGACAGATTTGCTCTTTAAAGTCTCCTTTCTGTTATTTCAGTGGGATTAAATGGTCGGACTGTGCTTTGCTCGAGCTTCAGTCTGTAAACAGAACAGCAAATATGTAAATCGGATGGCTGGAATGCCATTGAATTTTATATGTTGAGTTTTTTTAATTCCATTTACTTAAAATAAAATCTGCTGAATAGAAACAGGAAGAAGTTTGAGGGTAAAATCCTATATTTAAACAGAAGCACTTTACAAATCCGAGTGCAAATCATATTGGGTTTTAACTTAAGGTGGCCCTACACCTAATGAGTTATCTTGCAACTTTAAAGTCACAAACACCCTGAAAATGTAGTCAAAATCTGTTTAGAATGTAGTATATGACATAAATATCATAAGCTTAGATAAGGGAAAGGTGGGGACTGTTTGACCAAAAGTGTGTGAACTGTCAGTGAGCGACTATAGATTTGAGACCAAGCAGGAATCATGAACAGAAACAAAACAGATTTTCTCACAAGGCAGGGGTTTTGGTCACAAAAGCAGTTTTTGAGGGAAAGAAAAAACAAAACATCCAAGCACAAAATTGACGGGTCCTGCCCCTCATTTTTTTAACACTGCTCTTGAATAAAGATAGGATTTTACCCTTGCAGAGGAGCTGATGGTTTATTGAGCAGAGATGATGTCTGCAGACATAAAAACTCTGCTTCCCCACCCCGACTCTTAAGGGAAGACACCAAAGGGAAAAACTGTAAATCTATCATATCCAAGGCTCTCGACAATTTAGTCACCCTTTGAAATCTGTCTGATGAGCAGTAATTACCATCCGGACCCTTCCATCTTCTGCACACTTTCATGTCCCCTCAGTGGGTCTTGAATCATGGCGGCTCGCGGTCTCCGAAACGGCCCTTGGGGTGTCTGATCTTTGAGAGAGGACCACCAGAATTGCAAAACTTTGGCACCCAAGCAGGCACTCTGGTGTGCCCATTAAATCATCCTATTTCTATTCCCATCTCAATATAGCCGTGTATTTTTGAACAAGGTAAATATTTGACTAATACATGCTGAAGGTGCAGTGCTGAGCTCGGGCCAAAAACACCACTATCAAAACATGAATGAAAGAGGAGCATTCATTAGAGACTGCCTTTTGCACATGATAAGCCAGATCTTGATTTTGTCACAGTGATTAAATTCCATTTATACATCTTAAATCAAACATTAACATACAGCCAGGAAAGCCTGTCTTAATATTTTGATTATTTATTGATACAAATGAGGTATCAGCATTTAGACATCCAATAACTGTGCCCTAAAGTTAACCTCCTGAAATCTGTTGGACCTTTTGATAATGGAATAAAAACATAATTACTGGCAAAATGACCTTGGTTTCAAAGAAACTCAGCCGACATCCAGAGTCTTTGCTTCAATTACAAGCTGTTTCAAAAATATCAGATATAATGTGGAAAAAATAAACACTGATAATTTGTTGAGAGACAATTTTGAAATGTTTACGGTATCTCGGTTACATAATGCCTTTCGGGTTGTCGTCCAATTCGAGAGACACTGCTGGCTTTCATTAGCAGCAAGCATTTTTCTCCATCATATTGAGCCATGCTGCCAGAAGTCTGTGCTTCTGAAAACATTGCAGGGCCCTGCCAACAAGTTCCCCCTCCCCTCCTTCACCCGACCCTCCACCCCTCTACTTTTCTCTTCTCCAAGCACAGCCAGAGTGGGGCCAGAACCCTGAAAAGCAGCACAGGCAGCGTGGCGCTCCTCCAAGCCCGGCCACTTTGGAAATCGCCACACGCAAGTGCTGGCCTTGCCGGCGGTGGCGTGATGGGGTCACCTCTGGGGCCCTGGGGTGGGTAAACACACATGACCCAAGACAAACTTTCACAATTCCGCCAGGTGTGCAAACAGAAGGCCGCAAAAATACCCGGAAAAGTCTGACCATGCAAAAACAATATAACTGCCTCTGATGAACTCCTACGAATGCAGAGGTAGAGAGGCAGAAGGGCCGACCAACGCAGGGAGGAACCAACGCCAGAGGGGAGGGCGTGTTAGGGCTGAAGATAAAAAATTTGTCACATCACACAGAACATCAGGGTTTTATTGGTTCAAATTTGATGCCCACCCAGTGAGCTGTCGAAACTTTCACAGAGGAGTAAAATGAGAAAAAGGAAAGAGATGCATTTTAACTGCGTCAATTAAAGCAGCAATACGCAGGAAAATGGTTTGGTGTGCTTGGGCTCTCACAGGAGGTATCTCAGGCTCCTTTACACAATAAACTAACATCCCTTAAGGGTATTCTGATACAATGGTATAAATGCATTGTGTGTACATGTTCCAATGTGCATGAAAAGTGGATACCTCAGGCTACGAACGGAGGTGTTCAGGGATGCTGTTATCTGTCAGTGGCTGGTCATATGAAGTCAATTAGAGCTGACATACAGTCGGAGTCGCTAAAGTTTCTTAATTTGTCCAGCATTGCTTATGGTGACAGGAATTTCATCTATTTTTAGAGATTCAGATCATTTGGCTCAGCACAGCGATAATGCACCAAGTTTTGGCTTTCAAACGATTATTTGTTAAAATGTTTGTTTCCTTATGAATTTTGATGAATTATTAAATGAAAAAAGGTAAATGTGTCTCTAACAGGAAGTAGCTCCTGTTGATCATGCCCCTGCATGTGTATTCAACTGTTATCATGATGACTATTGTCCGTGAGGGTAACTGATCATGCTAACCGAGGCAGGTTTGTAAGATTCTATACCAGGGGTTGGCAAATAGCGGTCCCCAGGCGAAACCTGGCCCACCAGTAATATTTTCTGGCCTTCACCATGATCTTGAAAATAACTTTTATAAATGTATTTACTAATTTTTCTTGAACAAAACCTTGACGATCAGTAACAGACGAACATAAAGGCCTCAGGCACAGCATCGCTGCAGACAGCTGACACCTCCTCCTGCTGCAGCCACTCAGTGCCTCCGCACCAGAGTGATGTCACAGAGCGAGACTTTTATTTCTTCAGATAAAGGAGGAATTTTTGAAGTTACAAGTCCAGGCAATGCACATCTGATTAACCAAAGTGCTTCTGTGGTGAGAGAGTTTTAAGGCAGATGTGATTCAGGGCAAAAAAACGCGAAGAAACCAAAAATGTGCTGCACAATGCTGGAGAAGTTTGTTCCTATATGGCAGAACCTGATGTTACAGCAGCTTACCCTGAGGGAGCCCTTATTAAAGTGATTATGGGTGTATGTTATTTCTTACGAACTTAAAGGTGGCTGGTCTTTCCATAGCGCAGAACAGGTTTAAAAAAAAGAGACAAAACTTTGTGTTATCATCTCTTCTGATGTTTCTTAATTTATCTGAGAGTAGATCAAACAGGAGCAGACTGTTCACTGATTGACGCTGTCACATAAAAATATATGCGCATGGATGAGGTGGACAGCAGTGGATCATCAGTGATCAGTTTATTAGGAAAAGCTTAGGAACATGTCTGTATGAACTTTTGCTGTGAATGGTCTGTCTGCTTTTTATGGAGAGCTGTTAAAAGCTGCCTTCAGGATGAATTTTCCTCAATATTGCAATAAAGTCACAAAAACATATGACTTTCCACATCCTGAAAACTGTTATTTTCTTCTAAAAATCCCATCAAATATGTCGATGCAGTTTTGATAAACTAATTTATCAGATATCATAATACAAACAGCTTAATGAGGTGTGTTTCATGTTTTTGCCTCTTATCCTGCATGTAATGGAGATACCAAGTGTTGATCGCCCCAGCACTGTCTCACTCTCTTTCATTGCTCTCTCTCTCCCTTATACATTATTTAATGCTTGTAGAGGCAAAATCAGCTAAAACCCTTTATTTCAGGAAAACAAGTGTAGCAAAGCTGTAAAGCTGTTGCTGACTTAAAAAGTCTTTACCGTGTTTCATAATGTATGTTTGTGCTTCTTAGGTTCAGCTGTCACCTTCCAGCATCCCTTGGCCTTAGCAATTGTGTTAAACACTTGAGGACCAGAGCTGAACTCTGGTGTGTAACCAGGAGCAGCAAACCTATGCTCACATCCTTTGGGAGTCTTGAAGCTTCCAGAGTTGTTTAGTGCTAACAGGAGTAGATGTGGATGCTCTCTTCTACTGAGGGAACACACTATAGTCAACACCATTCAAAACGCTGTGTTTAGTTCTAATCACAGTGCAAAGGTCCTGTGCCAAAACTTGGCTATCATTAAACTTTAAGATGTTATTGATCCCACAATGCTTCGGTGCTGTTGTTAATTCACATGTGACGCAGCCCCACACAAGCCCCACATACACAAAAAAGCAAATATATAATTGGCACTGCACCACCCGTTCCCCCAGTATGACTCCACAAAGTTCATAATGAGGGTAAAATGTCAAATGGGTATAAATATTACTCTTTGACACAACACTGAACAAGTCTTTCAGTGGGGATCTCCCAAATGACTGATTTCACTGCTGATCAACAACATATTTAAGAGTTAAGAGTCTTACATCCATTTAACATACTAAACATAAAATTAGCTGTGCTAGCACCTGAAGCTCCTGCACTTCAGAGCAAATAACGCATTCCTCTCCTGGAAATAGGTTACTTTGACCCAATGGACAAATGCCTGTTTAACCTGAGCTTAAACTCTACTCTCTTGATCAATGTAAAGTCAACAATGGTCTAAAACAGCCAGTGAGGTGGGCAACACAATTGGTTGGATGTGGGTTTGTGCTTCACAACTGTCACCTAAGTCTATGATCGCTTTCACACCAAACACGATTGGTTTGGACCAAATGAACTTCAGCTCATTTTTTGGGAAAGTTTGTCTAATTTGGTTTAGAGTGGAAACTCACATGAACTCTGTTGTGGATAAAAGAACCAAACTCTGGTCCACTTGAAAACGTGGGTTACTTCCAAGCAAATCAGAGTTTGGTTTGTGGTGGGTGTGAAGGCTTTCCGAACCAAATAAGGACCAAACAAGGAAAGCAAGCCAAAAAGCATTGCATTGCTGCTTGAATTTGTCAGAATATCTCAGAAAGCAGGTAAATGTGGCATTCAATGACTATATCAAGCAGTATGGCTAATATTTACACTGCTAGCACTGCCAGCACTTCCAGCCTATGGTTCTTTTAACAGATGAAGGTCTACAAGTCTGTGTTTGTTTGCAAGTGCCACCTGACACATTCTAACTTTATTCAAGCTTAGAAATGGTTACTGCTCGAAGCCTGGTTGTGTATTTTTGGGTAGCTTTGGTCCACTTGACAAAGTGCAATACAAAAGAAAACCAAGCAAAGTAATAATTGCAACAATGTTGAATTTTCACCCTCAAACTGGACCAAGTCTGCAGAATTTTATATGTGAAACAGCAAAAGTGTTCAACTACAGTACTAGCTGCATCAGCTTCAAACTCCACAGGATAAAACCAGATGGTACTTAAAGAGCTTCCTTTTTTTGCATGCTATGGACTTTGTGAACATAAAGGAAATCCTGCAAAAACACTTTTTCTGAAAGAAAGCACCCCAAAAAATCTGCAACTTACCAGAGCAGCCCTTCAATCCAGACTTCACAGTGGTTACACAGGCTAAAACTCTGATGCTGTCCAGCAGTGGTGAGAAGGTTTTAGTGGACTTGTCTTGAGCACAATAAGAACCCCACATTTGCCATTAGTCTATTAAACATCTCAAGCCTCTGAAGTGTTTGTTTCATGGCCTGCACTCGCCATCCATTCCCCCCGTTCAGATCCATTGTCTCCCGGGTTGGTGAGTCCCGAGGCTGACCTCTGTGGGGAGTCTTCACGGCACCACATGTTGTTTTTTTGTGTCCATATGAACTCTTGTTGCTTGAGCCTGTTGGGCCTGTGGCACCATGTCTGAAGGACACAGCAAAACGAGAACTTAACCAGAACCAGATGCAGCGTTGTCCTCCCAGATCATCCATTATGCTTTGTGTTAGATGTTCCTCTGATAGTCACACTGCCCGTGGAGGAGGATGCCTTTTTGTTGTTGAAATGTTCTCTCACAAATATATTTTCATTTTGACTGCAAGTTTATATCACAGCACAGCTAACGCTAGTCACTATGGACTAGAAATTATAATATATATATATATACATATATTTTGGCTTAATGGCAGTGCAGAGAATAATAAAATGAACATTAACAGTCAGGTCAAAAACAAAATAATTTGGAAATTCAAATAAAAGAGCAAGAGCACAATTCAAATACAGTGAATCAACAAGAATGAAGAATAAAGTAGACAAAGGGACTGGGACGAGAGACAGAGATTATGTGAAAAGCAACTATAGTAAGAACTAAGACTAATAACACAAAATGACAAGTGACATGCATTTAGACGTGAAAGAAATAAAATGAGACAAAATATAAAAAGAGGTAACATATAAAAAGAAGACATTAAACTAAACAATTTAGGTATTTATGTGGTAAATGACCATATTACTGTCAGTGTTTCCTATTATACAACACCTTATAAATAACCATTAGCTCTGGAAACTCTGTTTATCCCTGTACATAACAGATTACCAAAGTGCAAATACTCAAAAAAAAAAAAAAAAAAAAACATATGCCAGGGCATTTCTGACTCTCTTAGCCAAATTCTTATCAAAAATGCGGAAAAGTGCCCTATTAGACAATGTTAAAAAAAAAATACTTGGGAAAAGTCCTGGATCTAGATACAGACATGAATAATCACTGAAATCGATCTCTTTTCTCTTTTGCCATGAGGGAATTCCCTAAAAAATTCATTAAAATCCAAACAGAGCTTCTGAGTTATTAGCATTAAACATGAAAAACTGCCCTATCTTGCAATGATAACAAATCCTTTAAAAAAATCCCTGATCCCCATTTGTATTCGAATCACCATCGAAATCGAATCACTTCTTCCTCGCACCATGATCAATGGTTCCTGAAAAAAATATCCAAAATCCATTTAGAACTTTTGAGTTGTCTTGATCACAGACAAACAAATGGAGAAACAGCCAAATGCCTGCAAAAACATAACCTCCTTGGCTGAGGTAAAAAAAAGAAGTTGCTCAACACAGATTATGTTAGTTGCAAAACTAGTGTGTTACATTACACATCACCACAAAAAGAAGTTAAAGTACTCAAACAGATTATTTTCTAATGTACAACTCAAACATTTCTCAAACTCTGCAATCCGAAACAGACACTTGTAAGTAGCTGTCTTTTGCAAGATGTGGAAATGCTTCAATATTTACAAGTGGGATATTTAAACGTGGAATTGTATGTTGACCCACTTTAAAAAAAGGAAAATAAAAGAAATGATAAAGTTGTAGATTTGCAAGAAACTGAATTCAAAATTTTAAAGTACAAATCCCAAACCAAACAGATACATTTTGAGATTGTTAAGTTGAAAATGTCCTTTTCCACCATAGCAGAAAATCAAGCCAGACACAGCAATTTGCCATGTATCATGCATTAAACAAGCCCTATCAAATTTACTTTTTACTTAAATTGAAGAATAAGAGAAAACTGGTTGGTTTTTGCCCAAAGTCATTGCAGTACCATTATGGCAGTTTCACACTGGAGGTGTGTGGCTGAAGCAGATGCCAACTCTGGCACACAGCACCGTGACTTTCCTACTAGGTGCTTGTGTGCTTTGTTCTTATTGCATCTACCTGCTGCCAAACTCAACAAAAAGCCTAAATTGAAAGTTAGGTTACAACCACAAAAATCTCCCCAACGAGTTACTTGATTCATTGCATAACTGACTCATGAAAACTTCAGAATAGAAGCATTATGTAGGAACAAGTACAGTTTCTCCACAGAAAGGGTCAACTGAGCTTTAACTGTGAAAGGCACAGATAGGAAGTGTAACTGAACTGTTTCTGTCTTGTCTGTGACATTTTCTACCACTCTGGATGTGCAAACCAGCTGAAACAAGGCAAATATGGCTCTATATTTTTCATTGCCCTGTCTGTTCAGACTAAGATGTGAGCGTAGCTTGTGAAAAAAATAGACTCCTATTCTTCAGATTTGTGGCATGGTGGACGCTCAGCTCACACTGGCAGTCTGAAAGCTCTGACTTGATTACTCGCTCACTGAAATAAAAACACAAATGCCCCACTTCTGTCACAGAAATTAGATGCATCCAGTGTGAAACATGCATGAGCGGTTAGACTTTGAGAACACATCGTAAATTTGGGTTATCATTAGATTAAACATCTTACTGACATTTGTCCATAAAGAACTACAAGATGAAATTTTCAAGCTGATATCAGTTTTAAGAACATATATATAAATATTTGGGTATTTCGTAAATTCACAATTTTAAAATCTCTAAAATTTCAAGTTTTTCTTTAAAACCCTTTCTTTTTTTGTAGTTTTAAAAGATGTCCCTTGTGAAGCATCATATTTATAGATGCATTTTATCTCATCTTCATTCACCGTTGATTTTTATTTTGGGCATCAGACTAAAAACAAATTCAGAAATCTCATAGATTGAGACAATGCCATGAAAAGTGCTGAAATGTTAAGCCATTTCCATGTCTGAGGAGTCACTATCAAAGCACTTTGCTGCCCAACCCTATTTAAAAAGTGTGTTCTAGAATATCTAATAATAATCAAATTAGTGGTTTCTTAGTTTTCGTGAATGGCAGTCATCAGAGGACTGTTCTGCGTATGACACCATTTGTAACAACATATAAATACACCCTTTAACGCAGTAAATCCTTTGCCACAACAAAACACTATTTGATTCAACCCATTCCTACTTTATAAAGATATCGTTACAGCTTACCTCTGCTCACCCCAAAACGCTAGACGTTGAGTAAGCACGTAGCAGCCTGCTGGTTATACTATTAGCGTTACAGATGAGAGATGTCTGCATGTCTGTAAAGTCAACCTGTAATTATCGTGGCTGTATGTCCCCAGGCGAGAGACTAAGTCAGATTTATAGATTTATTCGTCTTCGAGTCTTCAAATTAGCTTCGTGCCTCAGATTCCACCATTTCATCTCGCAGGAGGCTGGAATGTTTGGAGAGTCAAAAAAGGAGTCATTGTAATTCACAGATACACATCCCCAAAACCACCATCTGAAAAATAAAGCAGCAGAGAGGCAACACTATGAGAGTGCACTGTTAAAAAGAGGGCACAGCTGTATTCCTTTTATTTTTGGGCTCTGGATTCAAGTGTTTGGACAAAAAAGGCACAAATAAGTCCAATTCTGTTCATTAATAAAAGGCCGTGCATTCGGTGAAGGGTGGCGTGCCGCTGGAAGTCAACACAAACTGCAGCTGCGTTTGGTCTTTTTGCTAAATTAAGACATGAAAGATTTTTCCTGCTGCATTAAACGTTTTGCTGCCACATGGCAGCGTTCACTAAACCCTCATTCATAAAAATACTCCCAACTTTCCACATTGGACATGTGTACCAATTACACTACTGAACCGTATTCATTTTTTAATTCTGATGTTTGGTTATTGGAAATATGCTTGTAAATGTTCTCTTTAAAGTTTGTTAGTTCAAGGAAGTGGACGGCCAATAACATGACACTAATACACCTTGATGGATAATTATTTTACTACCATTCATTCAGTGTGTTATAAAACCCCAGAATTCAACGTGATATATAAAATAGATGAAGCATGAAAGGGCAGATACTGTGAGTGCATTTTAAAGCAGTAACCTGGATATATTTTCACTAGTTTTTCTCTAATAGGACACTTGTATTACATGGTGATTGTATTATTTAAACAATGAAATATCCACTTATAACCCATGTTAAGGAAAAAAAAATTAAAAAGGCAAGTTTCAGAGGAAAATCAAACCTTCCCTGCCATTTTTTTTTTTTTTTTGTGGTAAATATTGTTTCTTTACAGGACATTTACATTTTGAAATGGCAGGCAAAGCTTGCATTCAGCCAGCCTTAACATTTTTATAGAAAAATATTTCTTTTCAATAATCTGTTTATCTTCATACAGCAACATAATTACAGGACAAGACATAGCTTATAGAAACACAGCATCAAGAATGTAAAAAGAAAGTTGCAAAATATAACCAATGAAAACATAAACATGAACATCAAGTGCGATTTGCTAATACCTCTTGAATTAACCTTCACCTGACATTTCATTGGCTTAATATACAAATGTACATTGATGGATGGATGTATAGATACAGTAGAAAGACTGATGGATGATACCAATGTTGATATTGATATTTATCGATGCCAGTGTCGTGAGATAGCTACTTTAGTTTTAGTTTTCCTCCTGTTTGCATTTCCGCGACTGCATCAAAGAGGCGACCTGGGCTGTCAGTGTGTTTGTAAGTGTCGCTGTTTTAAAGTGCCGCTCCTGTCATGGCGTAGAGCAGGCACACTTTGCTCCTCCTCCCCCCTTCCTGTGATTTGTTGTTGTAGCATCACGTGACTCAGCGACGCCAGGCAAACAAGCAAGCAAGCAAGCAGACATGACAATGTGTGGAGAGAAATTGTGTTGTTACTGTTCTGTTGTTTCTGAACAAAAGCTTTTATTATGATAATAAAGTCTTTTCTATGCACCTATAAACTTTGCCTATACTCTGTCCTGAGTTTTAACTGATAAATAGCCCAAAGAAAAAAAAATCACAGAAAAAATAAAAGATCATGACAATTCATTCACCCCCCATAATTATAAAAAAGTATCAATATTGGCAATACAGTCCCTGTATTTACTGATTGATACCAAAACTTGCAGTATCGCACACCACTAGTGTGCAACATCGATAATATCATGACATAGCATTAAGTTAAAGCCTTTCTGTCAGTGTTGCAATTTTATTATAGTTCAGAGCAAATATAATCATAATAATAATACCACTCCAATGTTACAAAATGTTTGATGAACTGGGGGATAATAAAACAATTAGCTGCTCAAAGAACAACATTATAATTGAAAAAGTCTTATTTAAAATAAGAGATAATTAAAAGAAAAGAAAAATCAAGTCATAGTTTAGCTTTTTTTAAGAAATAATTTTCATTACAATGAACAATCTTTGACAATCTTATTTATAAAAAAAACTCTTTCTTTTCCTCACTCATAACATTTCAGCGATAATAAAGAGATGTGAGTTTCATCTCATCCTGTTGTGATTTTTAATCGCAGCGGATTACCTCCTGTGTCACGATAGGATATCTTGATTGAAGCAGACAAAAAAAATGTTATGTCTGTGTGATCATTCTGCTGTATCAGTTATTACGCATGTTTGCTTTGTCTTATAATATTGTTGGATATGATTGTGTTTAATAATCTTGACGCTGCTGAAATACGAAAGACAGACTTGAGAGTTTAACTGTTTTTCTAACTGTATTTCTTTCTGCTTGTGCATCTGTGAATTTTCACATTTGTTTGTGGTAAAGAGGGTTTGCTTAGCAGAGTAGCATCATGTATGACTACTGTACAGAAAAGCTACACCATTAAAAATAAAGGATTGTTTAAAGATGTGCTGTTACAAATTAAAACACATAGAAATATAAAAATAAAACATATTTACCTTTGGTAATACCTTGGCCATTGTAATTGGTCCTGCCTTTATTTTTTCTTGTGCTGACCACAAGTCTTGTATTAACAGGACGTGGCTGCTAATTGACCTCAAACATATTTAGGAAATATGGTACTGTATTATCAGAATATCATTTAACATTATAAATCAAAATATCTTAGGAAAATAGAGTGCCCAAATTAAAGGGTTACTGTAAATTTACTCGTCCATTTAGAGTGTTTTTTTTTTTTTTTTTTTTTTTTTTACAAATTTTGATAGATTAAGATGAAATATTGTTCATGCTTATATTTTGTGAATTAAATTAACAGAAATGAACAACTGTATACGTAGATTTTAGAAATTAAACTTGTACAATAATACCCTTCATTGTCAGTTGTGTTAAATCTTTGGGTTTACCCTCAAGATGTGTTCTCAAGCAGCTTTGTGCACATAAGTGCACAGAGCCACAATGTAACACATTTGTAATATACAAATGTAATAAAAACAGTACTTTGAAAAATGGAAAATATTGATGCATGTATTAATAATTGGATTCATGTGCCAGTATGACCATCTATTGCCATATTGATATTTTATCCTGCTTCTAGTATTTGCACTTTTGATTTGAATACTAAAACCTGAAAATATGGAATAACTCTTGCCTTTTTCGTAAATTGTACAAATACTTATAACGTCATTCTTATCTTATTAATAATATTGCCCTAGTAGTCCTTGTAAAGGGGCTGCTTTTGGCTTGCCAGTCTGCCCTGAGAAGCAAACAATAAAAGTTCTAATTTCTTACAAGCACATCAGATCTCAATCCATGATTTAACAGTGCTCACTAAATTCAGGTTTATTTAGATAATGTTTACATGTGCTCCTTTACCCTGCTTTACTGTAATTTATGCATACCTTTGTACCAATTGTCGATTGGATGAATCAAATTCCAGCATAGGTTATCACATATTTGGCCCTTTCTTTTTGAAGTCGAGCTCTTTTTTCCAGGTGGAATAAATACATTCCTTGTCTGTCTGTCCTTGATTGATCTCTGCTGACTCAGAGAAAAGATTACATACTTGCTGAGCATCTACCCTCGGGGGTAACTGGTGTGCACATTAGCTACGTGTGCAGACAGAATTAATTTGGCCAAATCTTTGTAGCAGCACAGACTCTTATTTATTATGTTTTTACAGACTGTTGTATTCTGCTGTCTGCAGCAAGAAAGACACATCAATCATTAAAGAGGTTCAGGTGATAAACACTGGGTTATAAATCCTCCTAATAACAGCTCTGTTATAATTTAAGTGTAACAAATAAGCAACATTTTGAGATGAATGTTAGATGTGGTACATGTGTATATAAATCAGGACAGCTCATTTATATTTCAATAAAATTATTTGACATTTCAGGGGGGCGAACGTCTTTGTTTCTTTGTTTCTTTGTTTTTGAGTTATTATTAATTTATCACTAATCACTGGTTGTTTATAATAAATTGAAACAAATAGTTACATATGTGAAGCATGGACATCGGTGGACACAGATGGTATTACTTCTTAATCCAAAGACATAGCAATAATCAATAGCACAATAATTCTGTCTGCTTCTCTCTCTTTTTTTGCTGTTGTGTATCATTCACACACAGAGTTCTGCAATACAAGTGTTGCTATGAGGATTTATTTACATCTACAGACATGTTATCTGCTTCACTTAACAGCATTTAAAAACGATCACAAGCTCGTAGTTTAATCCTGCAAATAGATAATGTGCAAGGCAGAGGTTGCTTCTTTTTAGTATATGCCAAATTACACTAATTTGGCATCAGTTTATTTAAAATGACCGGCTTGTATTCTCTCACTACTCATCGGTCTGTAAAAAAACTATTATGTTTTTGTAACGTTGTACGACTGTTCCTCTCGAAAGTTGACTTGAAAAGCAAGAGTTGTTTTGCCTCAAAGGCTTTGATCCATCTTTAAAGAGCCCATATTAAGCTCTTTTGAGTTTTATGTGCCCTTTACTGTTTTTAATACTTCCCCTCATCAGACCTACCAGTGTGATGTTCTACCTTTTTTACATCTGCAGTTTAAGCCCATTTTTTTCGAAATCTCAGAGCACAGATAGTAAAATTAATTCAGACTCTCACCCTCCTGTTCATGTTTCTTTAGAAAGGGAGGGGATGCAACTCAACTGAAACTCTGGAGTTTAGTCAATCTGGTTTCTGGAGCACAGTTCTTGGAAATGAGACAGCATGTGTTTGTACTTGGAGTTGGCAGTGAAATAATGTATTATAACACAGATCGGGAGGGTTTTGAAGTTTTTTAAGTACTTTTTTTGTTTCGGTGTGAACAACAAAATGCTTTAAAGTTTAGCTGCTAAGCTTGGCCTGGATGTTTTGGTTTTGAATAAGACCATTTTGAGGAACCCACCATAAGATGGGCAGCTCCGTAGATTTGGACTAGAAGTGCTCCAAGAGCATAAATCTCCACAAGGCATTTCCAACTTTGTCAGACGAGTTACTGTCAAAAATTTGGAGAACTGCCCTATCTTTCTTACCTTGCCTTGCAGAAGGACCTGCGTGATTCTTTTTTGTAATCAGACGTATCCATCTTGCCAAGCTCCAGTCTACAACAACTGTGAGTGACCCAAAACGGCACAGCCCGATCAGAGCTTTTTTTTTTTTTTTTAGCAGGAAGAGGTAGGAGCTATGATTAAGACGACAGCAGGAAGCTACTGTTTGAACAGAGCTAAGCAAAGATGCTAACAGCTTCAGTAGTATTTTAATCAGACCTGGAACACATTTCTTTATTAAATGACAAAGTATATAAACACTATGAACTTAAAAGATATTTTTACTCCACTTCCAACATGTTTGGTGAGACTATGTTTTACAAAGTGTCTCATGTCCTGTCTTTAAACCACGGCAGTAACACCCACCTATTACATTATCTGATTGGCTCTGTATTGAATGTGATTGATGGAACGATCTTCCAATTACCTGCTGAATTTGCATTTGAAAGACTTTGTCCATTCCCAAACACTGTCTATAGGCTCTTTCCCATATGGACTATTGAAAAATACTGCATTGTCCATCTGGACTGTCAGGTTACCATTTTGCACTCTTAACAAATCCTTAAGGATTGCCACCAAAATCTAACAATTTGTCCTTGTGTCATGGCCAACATTCTCTACAAAGTACATGAAAATCTGTCAAAAAATTTGGTAAGTTAACGTTGAAAATGTTAAAATTGTCCCATCTCACACTGTTTAGATATCCTTCGAAAAAAAAAAAAACCTCTTCGATCCACATCTAGGTTGGATCATAATCAAACTTGTATCACTTCTCCCATGTTCCATGTCCAACAGTCCCTGAAAATATCATGAAAATTTGTGGAGAAATTATTGAGTTATTAGCAAAAACGATAAAAAAAAAAAACAGCCCTGCCTTGCACAGTAAAGAAATTACATTAAACATTCCTGGTTCTGCATCCGTATTTGGATCACCTCCATAATCTATTCACATCTCTCTTGCCCCATGACTAAAATATTGTGAAAATTTAAACAAATTTTGTTTATAACTAGGGATGCACGATTTGGATTTTGCCGATATCTGATATGCTGGTATTTTTTTGATTAATTATCGCCAATACCGATACTGATACCGATATTTCAGGTCAAGAGCACAAGTTCTGTACTTAGCAAAACTGGACTTGTTTCTTTCAGTGTTACAGTATATTATAGCATGAACAGATGTAAAACAAGAAAAACAGCTTTTAACTCTTCCAAAAATGAAACCTTCGATATTTAAATGTACCCATGCAGTGATGAGAAGGTGCATCAATATTGCACATTTGTATAATTTGCCGATATTCCAGCCGATTTATGGCCGATATGTGTGGCCGATATATTGGCTGTAAATATCTGCAAAACTTTCAATATCAGCCAATACCGATACTTAACTTTTTAGGTTAATATCAGCCGATACAGATATCAAACCAATAATATTGTGCATCGCTATTTATAACTATAGAAAACAAATCAGCAAATGCCTGTAAAAAAATAAATTCCTTTGCAGAGGTACTAAATTAAGATGATTGGCTTGCAAGTTACTTCAGCATAAATGTAACATGCTGAAAAATAAAAGATTTCATGTGCTGCATTCATGTATGTTGTCCATGTCAGGCATGTCATGTTGCCTGCGTGCCAGACTTGGCTTGAGGGTCACCAGTCAAACACCCTGGCCATGTACTGTAGAGGCTCCTTTTTAATTCTGTCCAAGTCAGGGTTGATTTGGAGCATTTCTGTCTGATTTAAATTTGATATTCATGCAGTACAAAAGATTTAAACCCTTAAACTATAGCCCCATACTGTGAGCTCTGTTAAATGATTATCCAAAGACAATGCAGCCTGTGAACTGGTGGAGCCCGCCTGCCTTCCTGCCTCTGCTCCAGGCTGTATTATGGCTGGGTTAAGTAAGCGTCCTGCCCGTACATCTTTCTAAAATTATACACCACAACGAAGAAAAGCGGCCACTTCTAAACAATGTCAAAAATTCAGATTTAGATCCCCTCAGTTTTTTATATCTTGTTATTGTGTTACACTGCGACTGAAAGACGAGTCACAGCATTATGAAATCATGTGAGGAGGGCAATTATCCATCACAAAAGCCCCACAGAGAGAAAAAAATAACCCACCGGCTGGAGGAGACAACAGAGCCTTTTGTTTGCTCCATTGTCACTGACACGGTGCCGAACTCCTCTTCATAATGGCTTGTTTCTCTGCTGAGCTTTTATCAGGCGCACTTTGTTCTCCACAGAGAGTAAAGCCGAGTTTCTGAGACACATAATGGGCAGCTTATGTGTAAGCTCATTCAGGTTGTGATTGGCTGTCATGACCCGAAGATCTGAGTCACGGCCAGCGCAGAGTTAACATATTCCTCCTCACAAACGCTGCACACTGTCATTTCTGTTATTGACATTTGCGCAGAGTGACAGCATCATGTGACTGGAGGCGTCATGTGAGCTGGTAGAGGAGTTGTATCATCAGTGCGTTGTAATTATAACGCTGACTTAGCAGTTGAGCCACTTGAACTGTGTTGACCTCTGCCTTGCTGCTATTGTAAAATCTCTCAGCTGTTGACACCCGACCACACAATGACAGGGTTTATAGTCGCCACAGCTTCACTGTACCAAGCTCACTGGCTGCAGAGGACCAAAGAAGAAGAGCAGGGAGCATCACAAGGTCCTCTGCTATGGCGGGTCTGATAACCAATCAGTTAATAAATTTATAATGTTAAAAATTGCTACAACACTTAAATGTGAAAGCAATGATTAATTTAATATAAGGGTTAAGTTTGACTTGTTTTTTTAAAGACTGCAGAGCCCTTGAATCTTTGAAAGTCCGGCCTGGGCCTCATCAGAACTACCAGCTCTGCACTCCATGATGGTCAGCTCATGTTTGGTGTGAGGAAGCTGATGAAAGTCTCCGTTTAGGTCTCAGTGGTCCAGACCTGTCCTCACCTTTAACACAGCATGGCATATATAAACCTGACAGTGGGGGACTTGCAGACGCCCAGTCTGCTTCCAATGCATAGAAGTGCCATAAAGTTTCACAGAGGTGGAGAAACAGCAGGAGAGTGGTGTGCACGCCAAGTTCGAAAGATATATAGAAGTCCGGCTCCATCTACTTAGCACACAAATTAAACCAACTTGTCAGTGAACATTTAGAAATCATCGCTTGGGTCTCTGCGGGCCATGCTGTTTGAACTGCAGTGTAGGTAGGCACTGTTTATCCTGGAGAGGCTGCTTGATTAAAATGAGGAATGGAGGAAAAAAAGAGAAGACATGGCTCGGCTCAGTCTGTCAGTGGTCAGCCACAGCCTCCTCAACCAGTGATCTGAGTTTTTTCTGCAATTTTATGTAATCACAAGTCCAGGAGCTATTTTTAATGTGTGTTTAGGTTGTCCATGCGCCATTCAATATTAAACATTTCCCCGTATTACTTAAAGGCTGGCTTTATTTTCCTTCAAAGCTGTGACTCCAAAAACAGCTGTCCAGACACCACAAGAAAGAGGCCTTAAGTCACTGGAAGATGTAGATACCACCACTGGACTCCAGAAGAAAAATATGTGTTTTATTAAGGCTATATCATACCCTATTTCACCAAACAATTCACAGAGAAGATCAACATCCTCTTGGCGACTCAGTGGTGTGGATAATGTTTCTACACATTCATGAGTTTTTGGATGGCGACGAAATGAAGCCCTCTTAGTCTATGCCTTTAGCAGCAGGTCATCATCTCACCTCAGTAGCACTGCGAGGACTAAAGCTGGAGTGAAAGTCTTTCAGCTGTGGGGTTTCATGGCTCAGACGAGCTCACTTCGACTCAACCTTTAAATGGAGATATACAATTTCAGCTTTTCTAATAATCAATTATGAAAAGCTACACTGTTTCCTAAAGTCTCGTTACTCATAATAAATAAGAAAATCAGACTTGATGGCAATATTAGCTTTTCTTAGGGCAAAATAAATAGTTTAGTTTCTTCCTTGCATCCTTTTCCATTTAAAATGTTGATTTTGTCTATTTTTAATACCTGTGATTGATTCATTTTAAAATATCCCATGGTAAGTCAGATAAGATCTCAACTTCTGTCTCAAATTTAGATGAACTAAACCATTTCCTAAAAGTGATTCAAGACTTCTGCTCACGTAATCGACTTTGCTTGCACACTTTTATCAGAAACTTCTGTGTGTCATTTAAAAAAGGAAGATTCAATTTTCTGCATACTCCACATTTGAACACATGTACTTACCCTTCATCAGATACTCATTTCACCACACCAACATAAACACACCACAGTGTTACCAGTGGGACCTCAAATGTATCATAAATCACATCATGCAGTTCTTGTGTAGCAGTGTGTACCTTGGTTAGGTTCGCTGATTAGCTTTTATCCTGTTGCTGTACAGACGCCAACGCTGGATGAATATTTTTGACTTGACAGACTGAAGAGCAAAGACTTTGGGATCCTACCCCAATTTCTTTGAGGATGACAGAACAGCAGGTGCAGTAGATGAGTCAGCAGGTAAGTTATCGACATCCCAAAGATGAACATGAAGTTAAACTTCAAGTGATTGTACTGATGACTGCAGTCATTGTTTTAATCAGCCTGTGATATATATTTTTTAACAAATATTCAGAATGGGCAGGATGGGAACTGAAAACCAATTCCAGGTGAGAATTGATAACACAAGAAAAATCGATATCATTATTCTTTTTGCCCAACAATTCCCTCAAGGACATCACGCTCATCAGAGGCAGTCAGCAGAAATATTAATAAAGACATCAAATGTGTAATCATGGCAGACAGGGGGCAGAAGTGGTAAAAGCTGTGGCTCAAGAAAAAGAGGCTTTAGTGGGTGAAAACACTAGTGACTTGCAGGGCATGCATTGAAGATTAGAAGTGACGTGTTTGACATTGTTACCACTGAAATGTGTGTAATCTACACAGAAAATCCACAGGAATTGATAGGGGAATCATCATAGAATTGAATCGATAAACAGGATCAATAATGGCATTGGTATCAATAAAATCTCATCAATTCTTATCCCTAGCTTTCAATTCAAAAAAGCACCTCTGATAGAAATGGCTGAGAAAAGTAGACTGACATAAAAAATCTTTAAAATAATTTCTTCTACTTGACAAACCTGTGGAAGTTTGTTTCTAACTACAGCTTTTTTTTTTTTGCAATGAATAGAAAAATAAACCCATCAAACTCTGCGTGCAGGTTTATGTCTGCATTTTTTAACAGACACATTTCAAGAATAAACGATTTACTACGTAAGACCTTAACTTTGGACTTTTTTCTCTTTTCTTGTCTTTTTCTTCTTTATAATTTTGCAAGTCTGTTCTCTTTGCAAGTTATTTTTTAATTCTAATCTCTTTAGTGAAGAGGACAGTCTATGCCAGTAAGGTAAGTATGTAATGAAACACGTAACTAATACAAACAGCCATATTCAACAGAGAGTCACAAGGTTACATTGCCAATGATTGAATCAATACCCAAATCATGTTCCATTAAGTTTTTTGGGGGGAACAAGCATGTGACTCCTACTGATCCTGCGTTTTTGCCATATCCATTGTGCATCATGTGTGTTTACCCCCTGTGGCCAGTCCATGACTATACAGCATTTGCATGTATAAAACTTGGCCCTGGTACAATAGAGGTCAGTGACTGATGTCACAGACTATAGAAAACATTGGACAAACAGACCAAATGTTTGGATTCTTACAGGGGGTTATGCTCAATGCATGGCAACTGCTATGTCGAAAATGCCATCACAAAATGACTTCAGACCCACCTACTGTCAAAAAAGAGGCCAGGTGGATCTGAACAGTAGACTGTCAGAAATATGCCGTAGCATTGGCTAGCAGTGATGTTAACCAGTGAAAGAGTTACAGAACTTCCTCCATAGTGAGAGAATATAAATCAGTCTTTATTTGTATAGCGCAAATTCATAACAAGTGTCATCTCAGGACACTTTACAATAGAGCAGGCTGAAGACAAACTCTTCATTTTATGGATACATATATATGCATATATACATATAAAATACATATATATATATATATATATATATATATATATATATATATATATATATATATATACAGTGCCCAGCATAAATGAGTACACCCCTATTAAAAGTAATGTAATCAATATCTAAATGAACAAAAGAACAATTTCCAAAGTTTTGCCAAAGCTGAGTTTAACACAACATTTTTTTTTCCTAAGATAAAAATAAGGGTAATACGATAACTAAAATGTAGCTTTGCTCCCTCCCCTTTGATTGGGGTGTACTCATTTTTGCACCCTGATCTTAAATTGAGAAAAATATTTTTTTGTGTGCACCTTAAAAAATCTTGTTTGAAATCAATGGCCCACATTTGGGGGAGTATTTAGTGGTAAAGTATGCCATAGAAAATGTTGATTTTGAAAGGAAACTAAAGGTTTTCTGACAAATCTGAAAGAATGTACTCATTATGCTGAGCACTATATACAAATACATACATCCAACACCCAACATGAATCCATATAGCCAATCATGAATCCCTCCATCATGGCGGCAAGAAGTAGGAAATCTTAAATGTGGATCCCAGTCTCATGATGAACAGCCATCCACACTATGATGTGTTGGGTGTGTGGGCGAAGGAAGGGAGGTGGACGGAGACAAGTTGACTAACTATTTGAACTAAAGCCTTTTTTGTTACCTCTGCCAAGGAGTTTGTTTTTGCTGGCTTTTTTTGTTTGTGAACTGTATAAATCACAAAGTTAAGGACAGGAATGTCATGGCACATGTAAAAGTGACAGGATTTTGGTGGTAATCTGACTATTAAGTTTCCTTTAAGTTTTTAACACCATGTTGACACCAGGTCCCTGCACCACCCCTTTTAGCCCAACAACAAGCCCACTTCACCAGGAATTTTCCCAGCCTTCCAGATTAGCCCATCCCAGAACTGGTGCGGACTTATTTACATTCACACCAGTGGTGCTTGCCGCCAACAGAACTGATTGCAAGTGGTGTTTGTTTCCAATGAAAGCAGGTTAATTTGGGCCTAGCCGCAGTGTAAACTACCTTGCGTTTTACAGATGTCGCCTGTTTAAGTGAATCACTGTACCTGCCTGTTTGCCCCGGCCGGCCTGTTCTAATGCCCCACCAGAGAGAGTACACAACACGAGCCAAACGAGCTATTAATAAGCCCTTCCTTTTCTAATACTGTCATACCTCCACGTGTGTAATGTCTGCTCCAAGCTAATTATGTCACGTCTTTTTTTAAGCCTTCGCAGAGAGACGAACACAGACAGCCTCAGTGTGTTAAATATAACTCATCTTAGGTGTCATTATGCCCGAAATGTCACCAGAAGTACTCACTTGCAAGAAATAAAATTCTAAGAAAACATTTCATACTGTGACAGAGCAAGAAACAGCTTGACGTTTCCTACAGCACTACCTTACATATACAATATGTTAATAGCATGTGTAATTTTAATCATGTTCCAACACACGATCCCTCTATTATGTTTCTGCGAGAGCTTGAGATAACAAAGCCAGTCCATTTGAAGGTGTGTGGTCCTGTGTGGTAGGGGAGAGAAAGTGTCTGGCAGGGTGGGCCTTCGACCACAGTCCTCAGGGCAGACCTTGGCCCGAGCTCAGAGTACGGCCAGGCTCTTCGGCACTACACGCACACAGATACACACCAAAGTGTATACGGCCACCAGTGGAGAAGCAGTAATGAATGAAATATTATATTCCACATCGTACTCCAGCGTTTAACATTATTACTGCCATATAAAAGCAAGATTTTTGACAGCAAGGAATACATATATTACAAAATTGTCTATACAGCAAAATGAGGAGCCCTGCATGCTGGCAGGACTTCCAGTACAAATAATCCTTTTTATGCTGTAAAGAACTTCCTTCTCTTTTTACAGAAATATGCACTGTATATTAGAAATGTTTGGCCTTTAAAAAAAATGTTTCACATGATCACAGGGCCAGGCGTCCTGGCCCTGTGATCATGCCTTTCACCCAGTGTCATCTTGGATAGGCTCCAGCCCCCCACCGCTCTGAACGAGAAAACTAGTATAGATGATGGATCGATAGATGGGTGTACTGTAGGGAGAGCCTTTAAGGCTTGTTTGCCATAATGCAGGCAGCGTCGGATTGAGTTCAGCATGTCACACCTTTTGCACACCCTTCCCTCCTTTCTCTTTTCCTAATGTCTACCTACTATCTATAGTTCTACTATCTACTATCTACAGCTATATTCAGAGGACTTCACATGTATGTATATAGATATTTGGAGGGGGGGCTGTTCACAACTGTCCCAACCATTCTTTAGAGTGAGTGGCATAGGGATGAGTCCAAAAAACATTTATGGTCCCCACGGCTAAAAGTACGTAGGATTAAAAATTGCCTTTTAGATAAGTGGCTGAAGTATGGTCCTTGGTGCACACATGCAAACGACATCTAAATGTTTCATTTAGTAACATGAAATACATCTAACACTGACCTGCTTTTGAATCTCAAAGCATTTTTTTCCCAAAAGGGTGGTTACTGATGAACAATAAACTAGGGAAACAAAAAATGGCTGAGGAGCCTAATGCAATCCATTCATCATTTTATAATGAATTATAATACATACGCCATAGCAAGGGCACCAACTTAATCAGTTCATTTGATAAAGAGGAAGTTCTCAAACTAGAGGTTACAACCTGGCATTGGACGTAAAAGTGTGGTAGCTGCTTCTAAGTCGAACTACCATGTTGTAGTCCCATAATAGCTCAATAGTAGCTTTTTATTGTCACCGGTAATGTTTAAGCCCAATAACTTGTAAAGGCTATCATGATGAACAAAACAGGAAGTTTCATGAATTGAAACTTACGCCACAGACCTTATTATCAACGATGATCCCAGAACACAGTGAAAAATCCTATAGGCTTTAGTTGAGGGAACCAGATGATGCCAACTTCTTGGTTTACTTATTCGAGGAGGGAAATAAAAGAGAGAGAAGCCCACTGTTGACCATAGAAAGAATTGGAAGAAGCCATGTGACATCAACCATAAGACTATCAAAGGAGACTATCAAAGCCAATCTGTGCACACAGACATACTGTGGACTACATATTACAGGCACTCTCAAGCAAATTCTGGAAAAACCTACTGACTGACAGGGAGGGCAAGATGAAGTGGGTCTAAAGGCTGTCTCCACAATAGCACTCGCTTATAGCTCTGTCAATCATGTCCCTAACTATCAATAACCGTAAATCCTTGATAAAACAAAAATGGGCACCATACATAAATGTGAGAAAAAAAAAACTTTCATTCAGTGAGAGCCCTCAGATATACTCAGTTTTTAGATCATAGCCATTTGTTGAACCAGGCAGTAAAACCTATTCTCACATACAATCATGCAATATCCAAATTTCCTGCAGCCAGCCTCTAGTGGACACTCAAGGAACTGCAGGTTTTGGCACTTCCATATTGGCTTTGCTTTTCAGACCTGGAGGTTGCAACTTGATCCTTACCAGTCCCACCAGAAGTGATACGTGAAGACAAAAATTGTCATGGCTAAGAAGTAGAGGACATGGATTAAAATTTTAGTCAGTATTGAGAAACAGAGTTGCACAGCACTCCTGTAAACAGCACTCACTTGTAGAAGTAAGACTATACTCATTAAGTTACTTGACCGTGTATTTTGGACTAAAATCTAAAGAAATAAAGATCAGAGTGGATACATTTTCGAAACCATCAGCTTCCTCTTAGACAAGTAGGGAGTCAGCTTGTGTTTCATAAAATGATATTTTATTGTTAAAATGCACAAGCTGACAGCTTAGTAAAGAAAAATAACTGCCATGTCGGCTATCAGGATCTTGACCTCATTCAAAAGTTCTAAGCCAAAGACGTGTACTCCTTCATTTAGCTTAATTTGTGAAAGGACACCTGCTGTACTGAAGGCTTTTTCACACTGGACTCATTTTGGTTGTGTGATGGCTGTGGTGTGTGTCAGTTCTAATTTTGGCGAGCATGTTATCAAGTCAGACAATTCAGACTTGTGGCCAAGTGGCACATCTTGTGTGCCAGGAATCTTGAAAATGAAGGGCTTGCCTATTTTTCCATCAGCAGCATACATATCTCAGCCAAAATATACAGGAAAATAAGAAATAGAAAGCCATATTTACCATGTTTTCAGCAGACCCATTTGTCCACATCAGTCACCAAGTTTGTACAGAATCCTTTCTGATGTTTTCCCAGACAAACAATGGATCAAGTCACATGAAAGGGGAAATGTCGTTCTTCAAAAACAATTCTACTGTAAAATAAAAAAGACATACAGTTAAAGTTTTTATTACAAAAACATTGATACATGTGCATATGAATTTTTACCTTTATTCAGATAAGACTTAAGAAGTGAGCCAGAGCTGATGCATGCATCTGCTGTCACGCATCCACTCTATATTAAAAGTGAGCAGTTTGTTATATTGATTGCATTCATGTCTGGCAAATTAGGCAACCGGTTGGAGAAAATCCAAGGAAGTGTGGTATCACACACATTGTGTCAAAAGTGTTTGATGGCATCTACTCTAAACATGTAGTTTTAACAAGCATTTAATCTATCACTGTCAATTCACAACTGAAATTTTCACATTCCCAATCAGACTTTGTGCGTTATAGAGATAACATGACTGAAAGCAACTAATTAAATATAAATCTATCAGCCCGAATATATGAATCCTTCAAAATAGTTTCACATGTATCAAGCAACGTGAAACAAATATGTATCAGATTGAGATACATTAAAGAAATCTATTTTTCTTTACAGTCTTGCATTTTTTTCCTGGATCTTATTTTTGGAAATAAAGTTATTATTCAGTCAAAATCAGAGATTTTGCTTAAAGTCTGAATAAATTTGCTGTGGTCGACTTAAGGTGGTTGTTTTTCTGACACGACCGAATTTTGGGCTACTTTTACAATATTTCACCCCTTCACAACCTACCTCTGGAGCAGTGCCAGGTCCATGTACCAAACCAGAAGTTGGCATCACACTGGTTCCCTTTACAAAAAGTCAATAGGATTTTTTACTGGGGTTGTGGCAAAAAAAAAAAATCCAAAATTAATTTTCATCATGATAATCCGAGGAATGACCACAACAATTTTTGAAGCAGAAACGTAACCAGCGAAAAATTACAAGCCACTGTCAGACTATTATCGAATTACAACACAGTGGTTCATCTCAGCTTTATTATTTTAACTTTCATCTCATTCTGTTACCTTAAGTTTAAAATATTTTCCTCTAAGTATGACCTGATCAAGTTAGCGCTCATGGTTGTAACAACCTTGTACATAACGTTGTTTATTTAAGAATCAGAAAAAAGTACATCAACATTCTGTGCCATGTCATGGTCCTTTAAAATGTAAAAGTGGGAAAAATCATGATGAATTTTGTACTGTAGGAAGAAAAAGTAAAAAAAAAAAAAACCTGTGTTTGCCATGGGCCTGATTTAGTTATTTATCCAAAAAATCTATTCAAAAATCTAAAAGGCTTGAAAATGTGTTTGCGAGAATGTAAAAATGCCAACTGACTTCTGCATTTTAGGACTTTGTTGAAGCAACAAACTCTGAGGCCGTATTTTTTTCTTTGTAACATCATGGACGTTTGTGTTTTGGATCACTCCGGTTTATGAAAAATTCATGTTGAGCTGCCAGTTCTTCCAGTAGCTGTATTCCTTTTTAATGACATAAAACTTCCTGCAGTTCTCATAAACATTTGTTTTAGATATCTTCATTAAAATACTGTTTGAAATGCAAAAAAACCAACAAAACTTCTATAATCCCTTCAAAGCTAAAAAAAACACATTTTATATACCTACATAACCAAAGAACGTTATATTAAATAGGATCAGAACTTTGCAATATAGCCCCCCTTTATGGATCTAAATTTAATTTTCCTACTATTTTACCATGACGAGTTCAGAGTGTGATCAGCGCTGTATTGTTGGAAAAAAGGCTTGATTTTTTTTAAGGTGGCTAATTTGCTTTCCTTTAAACTACCTCGCAATAAAAACAACATTTTGCCAAATTTATCTAAAACCTGAGAGCACTACTTTGGAAAACATCACGCATCCTTGTATTTCCAATCCCTCCTGTTTTCTCAAGAATTCATGCAGGGATATGAGCCTACATCATCGTCATAACTTAGATTTTCACCATCACGATTGTTTATCAAATGCTGTGCCACCCAAGAAGTCTTGTCTCCTGCCACATGCTTCAGGATTTGAAATGCATGCTTTATTATTTCATTCAACACTCAGATCCAGTCACGTTGTGTGAGTGATATCCTCATCAAACTCTGTAAATTACTGCGGCTCAGCTGTGGTGCTGCTCTCTGTCCTAAAGTTTAATGTTTCTGACAGCAAGGCCTCCATTCGCAATAAGTTTCAAAATGTTTACGCTCAAACTTAAATGTTATTCTTGACTTTAGTATCAGGTACCAGACTAATCCAAATGCACATCCTGTCCTTGGTTGTCCACTGGGAGTCCAAAAACAATAATCTTACAACTATTAAAACTGCTATTATAAAAGAATTAAAACTTTTTAACTTTATTTATCTTTGAGGAAAACTGCTTGAGAAATATTAAGTGTTCTTGAAGCATTTAAATGTCCTCTCCCTTTAGGATTCTACGACATGTGCTGCAGCTCGAGAGGCTTGTTCTTGTTTTAGACAGCAAATATTTACAAAGCAGAGAGCCAAGGAAAATGTCTCACTGCACAAAAATAAGGTAGGTGGCAGAGACGTGTGGAAATGCTGTTGTGCAGTGGAATTCGGGATTGTTTACACTTCATGTTTGACATTTTATTAACTTTTTAGCTCTCTGTATAATCTAAAGATAAAAAAGGTGAAACAACAGAAGTAAAGGCTGAGATTATTTCTCTCATGATGACAACACATATTGGTAGATGTTTGGAACTAATAGAAAAATGTTTACACATATTTTAATTGTATCAAATAAAAAATGTCCATCAGTCTCAGTCATATGAGAATGGATCCACATTGATTTTTAATATGACAGGGCCAAGCGAATCTACCCAAAACAGGAAAACAAGCACTTGGGAGTTACTAGGTAATTACTGCACTTTATGGAAATACTATTGTTGCATACTTCAAATCAATGTCATTAAGGCAAAATGTAACCTTTTGTTTGCATGTTGCCCTTCCTGTTTGCATGCAGTTGCTTTGTGAAGTTGTAGTTATCTCATGGTCTCGGGATTTCACGTTTCAAGCTGCTTAGGGCTGGACACTATACAAGCAGACAGTGTGAGAATTTGGGGTTTAGGAGTAATGTTAAAGGAATTATGTACTTGAATTGTAAAAAAGGATACAAAAAAGAAAAAGGACAGTATTTAATTATCTTGTTTTTTTTTTTTGGTTTGTCTTGCCTTCATTGAGAATGAAGAGATAATGAATGAAGTTGGAAAGAGAGCTGGGAAGGCGCACAGAAAGGATGCTATGGGTAGTCGTGAAGCTCATTGTCTAAAGGCCCGTGGCCCACAGCAGCTTTGTGTGTTTTTCCCACATTTTTTCTATTTAGACAACCCACAACCCTTGTGCAAGGCCAGGCAAAGAGGATGCAAAGAGGATGGATTTCATACTTTGAGTATACATAGCTGTTCTTTGGCATTAAGTTATTCAAGCTTTCTTTCTGATTAAATCATTGTGCACATGCAATGTTTTGTTATTTACAGAGGAATTACTATTTGGTCTGAAATCAGGTTGTCTAACTCCTTTTCTCTTATTGTGCCATTCACACAGAGGACACACAGGACACTGGATGAAATATGTTGATGTTCAGGTAAGTTATATTTCATTATTTCATTCCCACAACATTTACAATTATCAAAAAAGTCAGCTTGATACACCTGCATAATGAACAAAAGTATAAATTTAGTAGTTTTTAAAACCTACAGACACAGGCACTGGACTTTATATTTCCAAAAAGTTAATGCACTTAAAAACACGCATAGGTAGCGTACTCCTAAACTGTGGTATTATTTTTTGATGGGAGTTCTTGTAGCCGGCGAAAATACCCTCTATTCTTGATGCATTACTTCCCTGTTTGCAACTATATCTGCGTATCAGACTCTTCCAGGCTTAGGCTTACCGAGAGAGAGGAGAGAACATTGTACTGCATCTAATGTACTTAGTGGCCATATGGCGCTCATATAACCCCACTTCAAAAATACTGAACTATCCCTTTAACATATGTGGACTCGATTAGAAGTGCTCCAAGAGCACAAACCGCCACCAAGGCATATCTGATATTTTTGGCTAAGTTGTAATATATTAATTATATAATAATAATAATATATTTGATATATAATACATTGAAACCCAATAGCCCAATAGTGCAGTGTTTAAGTTAGAAATTCTTGAATGCGCATTTGGAGTTGGATCATTGACATTTATTGACGTTTCCCTTATGCGAAGCCAAACATTCCCTGAAAATGTCCTCATAATTTGTTGAGCACTTTTTGAGTCATTACTCATTACAATGTTGAAAACTGCCCTACCTCGCAATGTTAATAAATTATTTAAAAAAAAAAGATCTGATCCGCATCCATATTTGGATCACAACTTAAATCTAATCACTTCTTTGTGCCTTGACCAACATCAACATCCCCTGAAAAATCTCATCAGAATCGATTGACAACTTTTCGAAATATCTTGCCAAACAAGCCAACAAATGGACCAACACCATCAAACACAAAACCTCTTGGCAGAGGTAGGCTGTGAATTCATTCTGTCTGTTTCACTAAGAAAAAACTTCTAATGGTGCTGTTGAAGGCTGTTTATAGGTTGTGACATTGCTGTAAATACTGCAAGTCAAACAAAATCTTTTCTCCATTTTGTTTTTGTGGTGTAGGTGGAGATAATTTTTTGAATTGTATGGCATGCAGTTCATGAACCTATACAGTATGTAAACAACACTTTAAGGGCCTAAAACACTCAAAGTCAGTGAGAAGTGTGTTTTGTTTTTTTTTGCAGTTCAGATGAACCAACCCTCCATATCAAAGCTGCTTATGAAACACCAGTGAGAGTGTCTGATTAAAAGGTAGATTTAATTGCCAGCAGTAATTCACAAGAATTCAGCCTGAGGCACTTTAGATTCTCTTTAATGCTTAGTCAGACTTTCCCAGTGGTCGTTGACAATCTGACTGTGAAACTCAAACACTCTCTAACCTGACTGAACTCCCCGCTTCATTCCTCACATTCCTCGTCTTCTGTACTAAACAGCCCGTCTGTGTTTTTGATCTGTTGAAACAAACACCTCTGATCGCTGATCAAAGACGAGCCGTGACGTTTGAGGGTGTGTGCATCGAGTGAGTGTGTGTGGGAATCTCTCTGTGTGATGATTCACCTTAGATTTTCGTGAGCTGTGTGCACTGAGCTTCATGTTTCCAGGTTGTTCTTGCAGGGAGTTTGTGTTTACGTGTGTGCATCTCCATGTGTCAGTGCGGCATCTCTTTGTAGAGAAGACAGTCGGCCATTATTTACTGCCTCTTACTGGAATCGCATCACTGTGTCACTTCAAGGAGAACAAGCCAAAGCTCAAAACAGGCTTGCGTGTGTTCCTGTATACATTCCTTTCATTAAGCCAATCATTTTTGGCACTTCTTAAAACCACTTTTTTTCTGAGATAGTGATACCTTTCCTTTTGAAATTATAATGTATGAAGAGGAAGCAATGCTTGATAAAACTTCAAATCTTTGTCATACAGTGTTTATTGTAGCAAAAACGTGAAAACAGTTTTATAGTTTTAGACCACTAACTGTAGAAAGTCAGTGTCCAAAACCAAGAGACCTCAATACAATTTAAAACAGATACAATTAAAAAAATATCCCCAGACAGCGAAAGACAGATCAGTTTCATCAATAAATAGATCAATAAACAATCAGTGTCTCATGTAGCCTCCTAAATGCGTGATTATTTTTAGGTGAACTATGCAAATTTATATTAGTCGGAAACACCAAATCAAACAGGTAGCCCTCTGTAATACTTCTCATCTTTGGGTAGCTCACAGGCCCAAAAGGTTGGCGACCCCTGCTTTAGGGTATAGCTGTCTTTCGCCCTCTTGGCACAGTGTTGGAATCCTGAGACCAGTTGCAGATGCACATGGTGAAAAGGCACATAAGTCTGTTATACACTGAGTGAGGTCGCAATACGTTTGTACGATGCTCAGGAGTACCAAGCTAAGTTAGGCCAAAATTCCCCTTAGTTGAGCTTCTGCCCATCTGAAATATTTACATTAGGGAACATTTAGTATCTTTCTGCAATTAGTTAGGGAGGCACTGAGAAATGCAGTACTCCATCAGAACAATGTTCCTCTCCACTTGAGACAAATCAACCTGTGTTTAACACAACAAAACTGAAAACGTACCTTAACTGAAATTTTGATGATTAGTCAACTTTGGTCAATGTCAGCCAATGTGCGAGGATGTGTGAACACCTCGTTTCAGACCAGGTGTGTGTGTACTACATTTTGGCTGCATCTCTCTGCTGTTCTAAATGAACAGAGGCCATAAAGGTTTATTACAATGCCAAAGATTATGTACAGAAAAGGATCATGTGTTCAATAGTAGTTAGAGGAACCCCTATATATCTTCAACAAGTGACTTGATATCTTGACTTACCTGGGAAAACTTAAAATAATGCCATTCTGTATGAGCAACAAAAGTTTCTACACAGAAAGAGCAATTTTATTTTGAAAAGCAGAAACAGAAAGTGTAACTGTCCTGTGTTTATTTTGGAAGTGATGTGTTCCACGAATGTGGACACACAGTTCTGGTGAAACAAGGTAAATATGTCTCTGTTTTTTATTTATCCATCTTTATGAGCTGTATGTGCTGCTCACGGATAAGGGATGGCAAGCCTTCTGGTCCCTAGATCCGGTGTCCCCAACTTTCTTTGTAGCATAGCCCAGTTTATATAAAACGATATAATCAGGGATGGCTTTCACAGAGGAGCGGGGCAATGGTGACACACAATTACACATGGTCTGCAAAGTCTAACTCACCACAACACGGGCTCACAGGGAGTCATGGGCTTGCTTTAAACCCCAATTAAGAGACATTCATAGGGTAGAGGCTCATTCTGTTTATAAATTTGAGTATAAATTTTCCCAAACTCTGTTTATGTTGTTGACGTGTTGACAAGAAAGACAGTGTGTTAATCACGCTGCAACCAATCTCTCCTTGGTGTGACATCAGTGTGTAGTCATCATTTATGTTCTCATGACATTGCTAAGTTTTAACTGGTTGGCAGCATTATTCATCAATAATTCATCAATAACTTTGAGTTATTACATGTCTACAGATGAAACTAGATGCTTTTCAACTGTTTAAACAGATTAGAGATTCTTAAATGGACAAGGGGCCATGCGTCTTACCACGACACTGACAACACGAAACCCCAATATAAGCAGTTATTGACAGGACTCAATCAGACCTCAGGTTGGGGGCACAACTTTGCAATTAAATGGTCATTGAAGGAAATTGGGGAGACAAATCTACGCATGCAAACAAAATCATGCATGCTATTTACAGCATGTAATTGTGCATTTTGCATCTTGTACAATAAAGTTGTTTTCAGAACAGTTGTTTCCCCAATTAATGTTAAAATAAACCACTTACACATGGACTCAAGGCCTTTTCACACTGAATCTGCAGTGTCAGAATTTTGCACGTTTAATAGCTGATCCAGTTTCATATAGAACATGTTTGCCTACTGACTCTGAAACTTTATTCCTTTAATTTTTTGTCAGAACATTTAAGTATTTCTGCTCATTTTAATATCTATCCCAGTCATTCTAGAAGCATTTTTGACTATTTAGAAGCTGTGACAAGAGCCACAGCTTCACCTTCCTTTCCCGTCTGTTCATCACACTGAAACACTTCAAACTCCAATTTGTGGATTTTTCACATGAAACATGACAGACAAGTACAAATTGTTTTCCTCTGATCACAGCCACACAAGGAAAAACTGAATTGGAAAGAGGTGTCACTTTTCTCAACATGTTTTGAGAACTTGTCACAGCTTTATGACACACAAACCTAATCCACAGAAATGGCTTTTTGAGAAACTAATACACCAAGTGTACTTTGCTTCCTTTTTCCTCAGGAATGAAAGAAACATATAAAAGTATGTTTTGCATGATGACACATTTTGTCTCTAACAGTAAATTTTACACTGAACAGAAGAATAAACACATTAGACAGTTTTAAAAGACAAACTTGTTCAGGAATTTTTGGTTGCACAAATACATCTTGTATCTTGGTTAGAAGATTAGTCTTTCAAGGAAACAGAAAATGATCAATACTTTAGTGTATTTCATGCCACCTTTTTACAACAAAGAGGGCTTTCGCACCAGCATGTCTCTGTGCCAGTTCCCCAACCTAATTTTGAACCAGCCGGCGTGTTCAGACTGAAAAATATTGGTTCGGAACCTGGTTCATGACATCATGACATGTCGTATTCTGTGTTGATAAAATGATCAGTAATTTGAGGACGTAGAGGAAGACAAACACACTTTCTACAAACATCTTCTATGTTTCCTCATCATCAACAGTTGTTGAAACAGCAACAAACAAAAACCTTAAGTAAAGCAGCAAACGCTTTTAGAATATCAATGCGCCCTCCCACTTTCATTCCGCTTAAAATGGTTCGAACGCAGGCTGGTTTGCTAAAAAGCACCAAGGTTCCAAGATTCCAGCACCAGAACCATGCCGGTGTGAAAGCCCTCAATGATTATCTGCAATTTCAATGTCTGATAGTTTTTTGAAAAGTACCAGGCTTAAAAAATGGTTCATACCTTGAGTCATGTTTATATATTATAGAGATATTGTGATGTATCTGAAAAGCTGTCAATATGTACTTGGAAACGTTATTTTGGGAGATTTTTTCCCACACTTTTAAAACACAAATTGGCAGTTCATTTCTATAATTGGAAAGCATAATTAGTCACCTTTACAACATGATAATACTTGTGTGGATCTTGCATTTGTGCAATGAGCAACACAGGTAAAGTGTGGGTAGTGCCCCCCCCCAAAAATATGCCAAAATCCCCTGCAACTACAAGCTGGTGTTTCAGTATGCAGAATGCGAGGACTATTTGGTGTCAGCCCTAGTACTGTTTCCAAAGTTCCGTGAGACTGGTGCAGTCAAAGACAGGCATTCAAGAGGACTGGTCTCTCACCCTTGTTTCACCTAGGAACTGTAGGCTTTCTTCCAGGGGAAGGAAAATATTTTGGCACTATTTAGGGGCCCTTCCCATCTGTTTAAATGTGTTGCTCGTTCCACAAATGCACGACCTTTACAAATTGTACCTCATTGTAAAGGTCACTAATTAGGCTTTCCAACAATTTAAAATACAATACCAATTGGTATTGTTAAAGGGGGGAATGATTGATGGGGGCGCGGGACTGGTTTCCCCACAGTTCTTGGGAAAACCAATTGGTTTTCCCAAGAACTGTGTCATTGTTTTCAGTTCTGGCATAGTGACAGCCCTATCTTTCATGAATAACCACAGTGATTTTCTCCCAGTTCTGCCTGAAATGTGTCATAGTGTTGTTTGGTTGTAATGCATCTTCAAGCAGCAACCTTGGCACTTGAACTACATTTTTACATGATTACTGTAGCTTGATGGTCATGCCAAACAGCTTCTAAAAGCTTACCTCTTTTCTTCATCAAGTCACATGGTAGCATCCAAACATGTTGTGATTCCCACACAACAAAGGTGTATCACCGCTGAGAGCTCCTCCATGATGACTTTGACGTCCACTCTGCTTGCAAGCTTGAGACAAGTAAGAATGAATTTTCCTACTTCCAGTGCAAGTTTTTTTTTTCCCAACAAGCTAAGAGAAAACACACATTAAATGATTTGCTGGTTTTCTGTTCAGACACACCTCATGGAGTGCAGTTTTTATCATTTAGAGACCTCAGTAGAGTAGTGCAGGAATGAGTCCAAAAACTTGGATATGAGTTAGCACTTAGCGTTTCCTGGTTCCCAACTCCCCTAGGTAAATGGGATTTAGAGAACCGGTTTCAGATAAATGCCTGAAATAAGGTTTATAGTGAGATTTCGGTATTTAATGAAAAATTCTAAAATGCATCTGATATTGCATGATTTTGAATTTTCAAACCTTGTTTTGTGTTTAAAATGATGGTTGCTAACTAACTGCTAACAAGAACTGCAAATGGCTGTGGACCCGATGGAAAACATTTCTGATTGTTTTTTAATAATAAGTTATACATACATCATTGCTGCAGCCATTGGGACCAACTTAATCAGGTCATTTGATTAAGAGGAAATTCTCAAAGAAGAGGTTACAATAAGATGTTGTAAACCGGATATATTGTACCTGCTTCAAAGTTGAACCACCATGTTGTAGTTTGATAGTAGCTTCCTAATTATTAGCTTTTCACTCTTGCTGTTTACCTTGAAGCTTATAAAAATTGTGAAAGCAGGTTCATTTGTTAAGATTATCACGAAGAGCAGAACATGTAACTTTCATAATCTTTTGTTTGCTACAGAGCTGATGAGCAGCAGTGATCCAAAACAGTGAAAAATCCCATAGACTTTTGTAGGCTCACAGTCGAGGGAACTAGCTCTATGCTTCTATGCTATGAGTTTATGCTTCTGCGTTCGCCTACAAAAATATATCATCCCTGCATCACTCAATTCAAACAACATTAAACAATGACGGTTGGTGGGGATGATTGTGGGTCACTTCACACTAAGGTCTCAACTCATTGGCAGGTATTTTGCTCAGTTGAGAGTACCCTGTTGACAAAATATTATATCCTGCTACACGGGGGCCACATTAAACTCATCCTCATTTCCAGGGGGACATTTATTTTTTTAATGCAATTTGATGTGGACTAAAAGCAACAAATATAGGACATGTTTCGCTACCATTTGTAGCCATTTTATCTTTTTTATGTTTTTAAATTCAAATTCGTTGTTAAGGGACATGATGTGAATAAGAGTATTTAATGGTTTCCAGAGTAAATTTTACCCTCATTTCTATTTCTTTTTTGGATTTTTTTTGTGTAAAAAAAGAATATTACAAAGACAGGGGTTAACATCCAACCAAGTGATGTGTGGAGAAGAAAGCAAGAAACAAAGACAAATGCAATAGCAAAGATAACAATAAAGACAAGCATAAAACCAAGGCAACTTGACAAACGAGTTAGAAATAAGGTATACAACAGAATAAGTCCAAATTCAAGTAACAACGTCAGTAGCCTATACCCTTTTTTTTTTTTTACAAACTATATATTTTTTTTCTTTTCCTTATTCTCCCCTATCTTTACCTATTTTATGAGCCAAGGCACTGGTGTCCCCAATAAATGAGATGGCATGATTGATATTAGTTTATGGTGGGTGATTTGAAGAATTGAGTTGTAAGAAAGGGCCCAAATGCATAAAAGGGAGTCTTGACACCATTGCATCCAATTATAGGTCTATTTCTTAAAAATATTGTTATTTTCTAATGCTGTCATGGCAGATTTTTCAGGTTTTCTTTATTGTGTACAACTGTGTCATCATCATCATGCAGCCAATTGCCCACCCTCACTTTAAACATATTCATCACGTGCACCAGAGGTGTTGTCGTGTTTGGTTCGGTTCGATAGGCTTTCAGAGAAGATACAGAAATTCAGACAAAATAAACCTAGTATAGATTACAAGTGGGTCAAAATATCGACTCATCAATGCATTACAATATTTCCCCTCCCAATTCAATATCGATTCAGCAAATCCTCTGAATCGATTCACCTCCTGACCTCTGGGGGGTGCTGTGCAGTTTTTCAGTGTTTATCCAGCTGTCGCCGGTGACAGAAGAAGACATGCATGATTCAGTTTACCATAACTCCTCGAGTTTTCATGCTATCCAAATAATTCCAACAGATTCTGGAAGCTGAGAAGTGGAGCTTTCCATTGATATGCGGTAAGAAGACATTACAGTAGAGGCTGCCTGGACTGAGGGGGGCGGGTTGGAAGTCTGCTCAGCCGAACAGCAGAGTGATAGGACTGAGAGCCGAACATGTGAGTAACTTAATGGTGGTTTGTCAGTATTTTATGTGTAAACAATATAAAATATTGTAAACAATAGCATTAGTATCATTCTGGAGTGTTTTCTTCTCGTTCTTTTGCAATATTTTCCCCGTGTCTTTTTTGTCATTGATTGACTTTTTCATCATAGTTCATTTTTATGGATTCCATAATTAGTCATTTTAAAAATAGTGGAAGAAGAAATGTCGAGATCTCTGTCTTCAGCTGGACAGGAACTGCTTCAGGGACTATCATCAGTAAAAATACGTCTGGACATGGTCTAATATAACAGGCTGTAACTTTGACACTAAATGCTGTAGGCAAACAAAAATGTTTGAGTTTTTGTAAAATGGGTTAAGTTTATTTTGGTCATCTCAGAAAATTTCTACATGTTCCTTTACAGTTGTTTATAAAGAGAATCCTTTTGAAAATCCAATTCCATTTTTATTCTTCTCTTGTAATTACACACTGTTAAAGCATTTATAACATAGTAATGACAAATACTTGCCAGAATTGCTTACTTCAAAAAATGTTCAAAATATTTCTCAAAAATATGAGGTGACACACCACATATATTTACATTGGCATCAAAATAAAAATTAAAAAATTTTCAACAGGTACTCTAATTATCCGTGTACTTCTACTTCTTACTGAATTGATATTGAATCGAATTGCGACCTATAGAATTGAAATCAAATCGAATTGTGAGGTTCTTAACAATACCCAGCCCTAGTATGGATTAGCCTTTAGACTGTTTCTAACAAGACATTTTTTTTAGGTGTCGCAGAACTATTTCCTCATATTAAATGATAGGCATAATAAACCAAATTGTAGTGGTGTCCCGATCCGATATTGATATCGGATATCGGTCTGATATCAGCAAAAAAACAAATATCGGATTATATCGGCCTGCATCTAAAATCTCCGGTATAAGCACTCCGATACAAGGAGTCCATTCTAATTTATTTTTTATTTATTTAATTCAGTTGTAGATATGCTTATGTTTAAGTTAAACACAGTGGTTATTTTGCAACTTAAAAATATATGTTTTTGTTTTTATTGGATTTATTGAGGTTACTTTTCAGGGTCTTCTAATTTTTTTTTTATTTAATTGTACTATATTCTTATGTTTAAGGTTAAAATGTATTTAACCCATGGGTTAATAACAAATGGGTCAGTTTTTCTCATACCTACTATTGCTGACTACTGTTCTCTGTTTGAGTAATCTCACTTGATCAAGCCTTTTCTTACAGTCCATACTACAAAATAAGTAATAAAAGTATGTATGATACCTGCTGATATCGGATCAGATCGATATCAGTATTGGCCAGTACTCAAGGCTACAATATCGGTATCGTATTGGAGGTGAAAAAGTTGTATCGGGACACCCCTACCAAATTGATTACGGACATTTTTTTAAATTACTCCTATCAGTGTAAATGAGGTGAATTGCAGTAGATAACCAAAGTGATTTCCCTGATACATTTGTGAATATTGCTTATTATTTCAGTGCAGAGCAGTCCGACCAAAACAACAGAAATAGTATAACATTGTCCAAATGCAGGTTCACTAATAACAAACATTAGTAACTAATAATGTGGGTGAATTGTCTGGTGCTTTTACACATGCATGGGATTTGCCTTTGCATTTATTGCTCCACAACAGTGAGCACAGAGGTACAATAACAACCTAGTGATTATCTGCCTCTGCAAGGTTCAAAACTGCCAGACAGTGAGAGTAGAGCCTTGGATCAGGGAGAAAGGATACAGTGACTGTTTTGGTTTAGAGATTTGTATCTTCCAAGCAGTGTCTGAGCATGAAGCCTGATGACCTTGGCCCTCTAACTCTAATCACTTAATACTTGAGTCAGAGTGAATATTCATGCAGTTTAAGAGTTTAAGAAAATTCTCTCAAACCATCATTGATATACACTTTATTAGCAAGTGATTGATGTAGAGCAAAATAACATTTGAACTCCAAAATCTTATCAATTTAACCCTTGACTCAGATTGTACTTCTAAGTTTGATCAACAGAGAAAGGAAGTAGGCCTGAAAACTCAGCATCCACTGTCAGTTTTATCATAGTAAGGCCCTAAAGTCTGAAAGTCATGCAGTGACAACTGATACCTTCTGTCATGTGACCAGCACCTAGAGCTGAAGGGCAAAAAGAGAGCCAGCTAACATTGATCACTGTGTGGAGCTGCAGCACAAGCTTTTAAATTTTCAGCTATACAAATCCACATTATTCATATCACTACTAAGGGCTTAGTCTTTGACAGAATGTCTCTTCAGGTATGTTAACATACCAAGAGAATCTTTCCTTTTACACCACTGCCAGTATGGAAATCTACAAATACCTTTTTATTTATTTTTTTAAGTGTTTCGGGTCAATAGTTTTGCTCTTTTGTGGGTAAGGATGGAGACATTATTCATCAAGACGTCTCTGGGTTACCAGCAAACAGTAGCTTGTTAATGTTATTTATTTGATTATATCAGTAACAGCAGCAGGTATGTTCAGACAGTGTTTTGGGCAGTAACTAGGATAAATGAATTTTGATCAAGTTAACACAAAAATGCATGTCAGGATTGGTAGAAGTCTTTTCAGTCCATATTCAAAAAAGGAGATAAAGTCCATGTCACCCAATGGAATGTGGCAAAATCTGAATTTTGGCCTCTTTTGTTGCCTTATAGGAGCAACCCAACTTATAAGTATCAAGGTAGTCAAATTTTTATCAGCTCCTGCTAGGGATGCATATGAATTTCTGCCTATATCCTATATGCAGATATTTCAAAACATATTTTAACCATTACCAACATTGATATATATAGAAATGACTGAAAAAAAAATCTTTTTAGATTACACCTATGTCATATGTAAAATGTATTTTTGACAGTAACAGTAAATCAAGTTTCATATGCCATTTTAAAGCTAAAATACTGATTTACTGACATGCTGGCAGAAAACCCATCCTATTTTTGGAGCTTATACTCTCAATTTAAAGTTAATATGCAGAAACTCCACAATTTTGATGCAAATATATAAGGCTAAAATATCAGTGGAAATAATGGCTGACATTTACATATCTGCCGATACCAATATTTAGCTTTTGAATCAATCTCCCGATACCGACATCATACCGATAATTTTGTGAATCCCTCATTTGTGCCCCAGTGTCCACTACACAGGAACTTTATGGATGGGAAGGGAAGCACTGTAAATAATCTTATTGTAGCATTGTAGCCAACATAAATTTTTTGTGTAGTTTAATCTTAAAAGTTGGCTTATGGTGGCCCCATTGACCAATATATCCCCTAGTGTTGCCAACTGGCTATCTCCAACTAAGGTCAAAGCTGGCAGGGTGCTTTAGTGGCAATCATATTTACTCGTGCCACGGGCCTCAAGCAACCCCGCTGAACAAACAAGAGTGAAGTCAAGCAGATACCTCATAGTGGAAAAGCCCCATTATAGTTTGACAACATAAAACAGCAAGATTGAAGTGCTAGCAGAGCCAAAGCTAGCAAAATGATGTAAATAATTGTTGTTCCACTACTAATGTGTATGTTTTCTTTTGCAGCTGTGCCAAAGAGAAACTCTCTCTCTGCCAGTAAAGCCAGTGTATCATATTTGCATTAGAACATCTCTTGAAATAACTGGAACTAAAGCCTGACTTCTGTCTTTGACACACTGAGCATGTAACAGGAGACAAACTCTGCGAGGAAGACAAAAACTCTCACAGCTGCAGAAGTGACACTGAGACAGCACACTCCTCTGTAAATAAGCAGCTTCACACCACCTCCGCTTTCTCTTCACACACTCAGCCGTTCTGTCTCTCTGTTTCGCTCTGCACACACACACACACACACACACACACACACACACTCTCTTACACACCCAGTCTCACACCGCGACTCAGCCAGCCAGCCCGCCAGCCTTTCGCTCCTCACTCACACCCTCAAATCTTACCAAACTGAGCTCTCCCTGCTCAGAGGCAGACAGGAGCAGCACAGCAGCAGCCCGAGAGAGGAGTTTAAAGGAGTCAGAGAGAGAGAGAGAGAGAGAGAGAGAGAAGAGAGGGAGGGGAGAGAGGAGAGGAGAGAGAGCGCTGTTCCCCATATGCTGAGGAGGCATGGGCGGTTGAATGAGCTGAAGCCCTCCTGACTCATGGGAGCATGATCCCCCAGAGAGACTGGAAACGCCGCTGATCCACACACAAGACAGAGAGAGAGAGAGGGAAGGAAGGAAGGAGAGGAAGCCAAAGAGGAGAGAAAAAAGTCCAAGGAGCTCAGAGGAAGAGGAGAGGAAAGCCACAACGGTAGGCTGTCCCACTCCGCTGCCGTGCCGTGATGACGTCAGAGGTCATGTGGCCCGGGCTTCTCCAGTGACGGCACATGGAGGGCAGGAAAGAGACGAGTTTTAAAGCTGGTGCCGTTTGGGTTGTGTGAGGGCTCTGCTCGCCTCCCAAACAACCACAGAACCACAGACGTGCGGCTCGGGGTTGGTGTTTGAGGGCGACCCGGAGTGTAAATGGTTAATCGTCGCGGGCCAGCACCAGTCACAGGGACGGCGCTAAGCGAGTAAGTACGTTCCAACCACACTCGCCAAGCAAGCAAGTCCGACACCATCTGATCTATCCGCAAAGGCGATATTTGCCTCTGTGATTTTTTTTTCCTCTATAAAACCAGACCTGCTCGTTACTTGTGGTCATCTGAATAGTTGATACGTTAAAAGCATGTCTTGTGGATGGCTTTTTCCATTTTTTCTCCTCATGACACGCCGCTCGCTCTTGGTTTAGGACGTGTCAAGGGTCACGGAAACCACAGAGGAACAAAAGTTGGGCTTGCTGCGACCAGAGGCAGCTATGGCATCTAACAGTCTTTTCAGCACAGTGACACCATGTCAACAGAACTTCTTCTGGGGTGAGTACTCTGCTCCATGTTTTGTCTGATGACTTTTGGCGGGGGGTTGGGTTGGTGGGATCGGGTCAGTGGGAGGACTCGGGGTCAGGTGTTGAGGTTTTGGGATGGAGGGATTAAATGAGGGGTTTGGGTAAAAGGGGGTAAGTTTCTTGGACTGAATTGAGGGATTTGGGTCCAGATGAGTGGAGGGGATCAGGCGAGGTCATCGAAGCCCTGGCTATCCATGTCCAAGAGTTTTGCGGTGGAGGGAAGACCCAACAATCATAGTGGCTTTTTTGAGGTGCACAAACACACTCAAAAAAATAAAAGAAACTGTTCTCTGCATTTAGCAAATCCACTATTTACTCTACATGATGTTTATAAATATTCCTGAAGGAGGGAGATGACATGTTTGTGCAACATACCCTCAGATTTACAAAGCCATGCCATTGCGGAACCGAAAACAAAAAAGCGCATGGGTGATACTTTTGACAAACGTAAACACAAGCGAGTTTACAGTCCAGCATTGGAACAAGATGTGGGGATTACCCTGATGTGAGTGAGTGTTGGGTGTCTTCATTGTGCATAAGGGATCAAATATTGATTAGTTTGCCAAAGAGAGTTTGTAATCGCTTCCTGAAATTGTTCACTCACTGCTGTCATTAATTAATCAGTGTTGATTTCTGTCGCCTCCAGGGAGACTTTAATACTCACATAAATCCACTTTAAACAAGAAGCTACTCCATGTCAGCTTCATTTAAATGACTTTATAACCAAAGTGGAAGGATAAATGATGAGAGCAATGCAGAATCCATGCACACAGAGGCAAAACTGGCAAACTGGATTTGTTTGATAAACTCCTAATGGGATTTTCTCCCTTTAGATTTAAAAGATCTGCAAAATAGAACTCCTCAGTCACTTGCTCCTGATATTGGTAATGTTTAATTTGCCCAACAGTAAAGCTATTTTGTCTTTTTCAGACTTTTAAACAGAAGCACAGTCAACAAGACATTACTCCATGCTCACTTCCATTGTATCAGTTGATGCTCTTGATGCTGGAGGGAATAATTATAACATTACACAGCCAAAAAAGACAAAAAATATCATTCAACATGAAGAGGGGCCACGGATTCTTTTGCTTCGTTTTATACACTCTGAATAAGATTTTCTCCCTCCTAATGACAAAGAATAGGAAACATGATATTCTCAGTTAAGTCTGTATTTCTTTTGGATTTATTTGGTCTTATAATAAAGCTAAGTAGTCATTAGGTGCATCTTCGGTGTACAACATGGAATAATTGCCTTTAACATCTCACAGTCAATTTTCACAGTTATTTTAAAGCATAAAATGGTTTGACAGGACTTGGTTTGGTTGATAAACTCCTGATGGGATTTTATCACTTAAAACTAAAAAGGATTTATGTTGATTCTTCAGATTTGAATTTTCTAATTTGTCTGATCATACAGTCATGTTGCTTTTAGGTGCATTAAGTTTCAAACAAACAATAAAACTGTTATACAATCAGTTTCCTAAAAAGTCTTCTTCAGCAGAAAGTACATGAAAGATTCAACTGAATTCAGTATATTGGAACTTGAAATGGGATTTTCCCAATCAAATGACTGCAAGTTAAGTTTATTCTTTATATTTATAATATTTCATTTCATTCTAGCTGTAGCTAGGGTCTGAAAGTGCACCAATGGCCACAATACAAATGAGATGATACAACTTAGGGGTTTAGACCACAGATAAAGTTTACATCAGTTTGTGAAATAAGGGATGAAACATAGCAAAATATACAGCCAAATTACACACAATGATTATTTCACAAAAATCATGGTTGAAAGATTCAGCTGTGTAGGGTTTGTTTATGAAACTATGTTTTTGGAGTTTTGTACCTTTAAATTAAAAATAACAGCAAGATAACATGTCTCATTCATGCATATTTTTTATATTTGATGTATTTATTTTCTACAAGCATAAAGCCATGATGTATTAAAGTAAACAAGTCAGTGCTGTAATATGATTTAAATCAATCATTCAGGTTTTTCTCCTATATTAAAAATCCAAATTAAACTCTTATTATAAAATTCAAAATGTCAGTCATGGAGTCATGTTGTCAAAGTGCATCTTAAATGTAAATGCTGAACTAAATAAGAGTACAAACATTTCAAAAATATTTTTGTTCTGCAGTAACAGAGTGGACAATAGATCAAGCAGGATGGTACTTTGTTAGATAATATTGAATTGGTATTGTCTTACTTTTGTTCATGAAAACCCAGTCAAGCTCTTTTCAGTTAATTTTCATATTAATATCATACATTCATTATTTTATATTTGAATTGTCTTTTTATAAACTATGTGCTTCTCTGGTTTAGAAGTGCACCTTTGGAGAATTGGACTTGTAAACGGTAGCAGAAGTAACCAGAGTCAACTGCATTATCTGAGGACGGGAATTACTAATAACAGCATCACACAATCAATTAACAAAGAGAGACTGTTTCTGCAGAAAATTGTTGAAATGAAATGATTTTTTTTTATTATAAATAATCACAAATAAAGTGTTTTTAATATTACTAATATATATTTTGTTTTATTCAAAGCTTAGTTATTACTTAAGTCTCAATTTACAAGTCTCAAATGCACCTTCCAGAAATTAGACCAATAAAACTGCACGCTTTCAGATCCTTTAGAGCACTAACCTCCAGCAGTTTCCACAGTCTGTATTCATTGTGTATTAATTTATATATTATGACAAATATCATTTGCAGAAGTGATCATTTTAATTCAGTTTCTTCTTCATATTTGGATTTTATTTTATCAATAACATCTTGGAAACACTTATTGTGTCAGTTAATTTATCCTCTGGATTTTTTTCTCTGTTAGAATTTTTGATATTTAACAGTCTTCTGATGTATCAATGGTTATTAGAATAAAAAAGCACAAACATTTCTACAAATATAAGCTGATTTTTAACATCTACAGTGGCATGCACAAACTGCATTTGCTTCATTAACCTATTTGGTTGATTTTTTGTTCGGCCTCTTTCCCCTCATTTTCCCTCAAAGTTTCTGTGAACCCCCTGGCGACCCTTCTGACCCCCCAGGGATCAATAACTGCGCTTTGAAACATGCTGCTCTAAACAGTAGCGGAGTCGACTTTATGGTTTTCATTTACCTGTAAAGGGCAGCTCCAGCCTGTGGTCTCTGTTTTTGGTTTACTCGATTGTATTGTGACATATTCCTCACACAGTTTAATGCAATCAAGAATCTAAATAATCTTTAGTTTTACCAGATGATTTTTATCATTTAGAAAAACATTTCCACTCCTGTGCGACATAAGAAAAAGACAGTTTAAATAGGGGCCCCCCTCCTCCTCCTCCTCCTCCTCCTCCTCCTACTCTCCGCTCCGCTCCATAGCCTGCGCTTCTCCGTCCAAATCAAATGTTTAAAAGATGTTTTTAAGAAGTCGCTCCGTGGTCAGACACAGCTGTTCTGGGCTCCAGCTCCGGCACAGAAGCAGGGTGGCTCCTTAATGCGCTCTGAAAGCCAGGAGAGCGAGCGTCCTCAACCAATCACCACCACCTATTACCACGTTAACCCCTGACCGCTTGCCGCGTCTCTGGGGTCGCAGTGAGCCGGAGAACCAGAGAAGAGGAGAGGGTAGAGCTGTAGGAAATTGAAAGCATGCTTAAATTGTAGTAGAAGACACCAGGGTAAGGAAGAGAAGAGCAGATGTGTACAGATGTTCAGGTGGAGTGACTCATAGGAAAGATAATCGCTGATAGTTCCTCGTAAAAGGTATTTTTTCTGCTCGATACTGTGCTGCTGCTCATTGAAGGTGCTCCTGTTTATGATTATCCGGGCTGTAAATCTGTCAGTACAACCACAAAAAGTCCCCTCTGACGGCGCAATGTGATTTTGCAAGACCACCAGCGCTTTCTGTTGTATTTCTGACTCAAAACAAATAAAAATAGTGCATTGTAGTATATCAGAACTGGCAAAAATCAACATCAGGGCTGTTTACAGCTTTGCTTTGTTTGACAAAAACAAGAGAGTGTGTTTGAGTTATCGTTCAGCTAAAATGTTCATAATCCATTTATTTAGGATTTTAGATTTTGGCCCTTAAATACTGTTGCATGCCTTTTCCAGAGGTTTCTACAAGTCCTTTAAACATCTAAAAAGACCTTAAAGTTGATTTTTGAAATCGAAGGCTCTCATAAGTCTTCAAACATTTTACTTTACTTTTACAAGGTCCTAAATTTTAGATTGCACATAGACTAAGATCTCTTCATTAAATCTTTATCAGGGTATTTTAAGGGGTGCCTCAAAAAACAATAAAACTGTTGCAATAACGTGTCACTTGTGCTGTCCATATGCCTGCATGCTCTCACTTACTGTACTTCTGAGTCTCTTTCCCTCTTTTTGGAGTGGAGTATCACTTAAAGTCCTCTTGTTCCATTTGTATATTGCGCCTTAGCTTGTTATGTCTCATTAAAATAATCACTGCACTTTAACAAATCAGCATGTTAGCACATAAGAGAATAAATTAGATATACCATGCCCATGCTGATTGTTGTTTGGTGCAGAAAATGTGTCTGTTCAGGACTTTTATAGACCTTTCAATGTTTTAAATTTGATTTCGTAAAACTGCGTAGGACTTCTGTTTACATTATGTCATGGGTCAGTTCTGACCCAGGCCAAGAATGACCTAAAAACAAGTCTTCAGACCAAATTCCATCTACTAGATATAAACTTTGATAATAAAAACAGCATCACTGATATTGATACATGAATGATTTATCCCTGTTCAGTGTTCCAGAGAACAGGAGGAGGTTGGTTTGGGGGTTTTAAACCAATTGTTTCTGGAGATAAACATCTACTCATGCATGATATCACGTTGATTTCTCCAAAGATAGAAAAACATAATGGCAAAAAATGACTTCAGTAGTGTTTTAGATCAAAAAAGGCAAAACAACTCTGCTACAGTTAATGTATAAATTGTTCCTGTAGGTCCTTAAAAAGTCCTTAAAGTTATTAAATCTGATTATTGGTATTTAAGACCATAGGGAGATTTGAAAAGTCTTAATTTTACCTGTGAGAGGTCTCAAATTTTAGATGGCATAATGTATTGACTGTCCTTAATAAATCTATATTGGACTATTTTAAGGACTGCTTCACTTGAAGAGTAAGCTCAAAAAGTTTTCTGAACATATGTTTGTCTCTTTCCTCTCTTGGGGACAGCAATGTAACTCAATAATCTGTGATAAAATTGATATTTAGCTCTCTGCCTTGTTAAATTTTAGTTAAATAGTTATTTCTATAAAGAAAATCATAAGCACATATTAAAAAAGGTACATTTATAACACCTATGGTAGTTGCTTTTTGTCCTGTGGTGCAAACATTTGTACTGATTTTTCTCAGCTGGGGTCCACAAAGGGTCTTAAAACCCTGTTTGTTAATTTTGACCCATGCAAGGAAGAACCACAAAATGAGTCTCCATAATAGATTCAAAATGGATAAATTCAGATTATTATATGACGGTATCTGACAATAATAGATGGATGATTTGTCATCATTTCATGTTACAGAGAGAAGGGAGGGAGTAATTTGGGGTTTTCCCAAATGTTTCCAGGGAAAAAAACTATTAGTACATAATATCATGTTTTATTTCATACAACATAAAAGCAATGGTGATTTAAAATATAACTTAAGGCAGAAGAAGGGCAAAACAAGAATGAAACTGCAGGCTTGTATACAACCGTTGCAGCATTTACCACCGTCCTCAGTGCTTTGTCGTAGTGGTGCCCCAAATCAATTCAGTTCTAGCTATAAAGGGTAGTTCGAAGTTAAACTAAACATGAATTTTCCTGTTTCCTCCAAATAAATCATGGCTCCTGGCATGTTAATTTTATAAATATTTATTTAAATACTGAAAATAACTCATATCTTCTTGTCAGCATAGGAAATTGGACACATAATGTAAATAAATGTAAGAAAGTTCTTACATTTCTTTGGGGTAAATTTCACCTTTTTAAAAGGGTCTGGTGTATTTCTATGTACTCTGTTATTGGCCTTATCTTGCAAAGCAGCTTGATTTTCAAGATCCCTTGTCTGTCATTTGGCAGATCCATCTTGCAAAGCTTCAACCTGATACGTTGTTTCCAGTCAGAAAATGAGCAGGATAATCAGTGTGAGGTAAAAGTGGTGGTGGAGAGATGATTGCAAGCTTCTGACTGACCTGTAATAATGTGACAGACAAAATATTTGTTCAGTTACCTTCAGTTTATTTAATTTGTTTAAGGCTCTGCCCCCCTGAGCACTGTATACGGGATGTTACCAGGTGGACATAAAATACATTTCCTTGCACAGTCAGTATCCATCAGGTGTGGCAGGTTATTGTGAGTCGACTACACAATCTGACGGAGTTTTAACTATGTAAATCCATAGTTTGGGACACTCCTCCAGGATTTGATCAAAGGCCCTAAAACTACAGTCTGTAAAACAAATGACTGATTGACACAAAACTCACAGAACATCCTAAAATAAGTTGTATTTAAATCTAGCAAGCAAATCTCATTTCAAGACACTGAACAAATGTAGGCAGGAAGTGTTTTACTAATGGTAAAGTATTCATATGTTAAAATAAGGTGTTTCATAAGGGATGCACAATATTGGTTTGTTTTTGGTATAAGTGGATAAATGCTCAAGAGTTAATTACTAACATCAGCAGATGTGAACATTTTTAACAAGATGTACTGCTGACATTATGACTGTAGAGTTTTTTGGAAAACCTTTGTTGAGTTAGGAGAATTAAGACTAATTTGTCAGTGAAGCTCCATAAAAATAAGGCCAGTATTCAGCAGGTTGTTACACTGTACTGTTCTTATTAAAAATGCAATAATGTTCTTTAACAAACTATGTTCAGTCAATTCCCTACATTAGTTTCGCCAAAAAAAAAGAGTTTGTATATATGGACAGGTTGAAAATCTGCAACAAAAAAAAAAAATCCAGTTAAATCTATGAAGACTTGTCATGTGAGTGCAGCTTAAATAAATGTATTAAGATGGGTTTTTTGTAGAAATCATTAAGATTTGAGTCTTTGTGGCACATTTTCCTTCATCTTTTTTAAGGCAAAATTTGACAAAGTGAAACTTTAGGCTAAGTGATCATTTATTAGTCCAAAATAATGACATTATGGGTGTTTTTACTGTTGTCAGCTGTTAAAATAGTTAAAATTTGACCTGAACATTATGTGCAGGTTTAAACCTCCATTTCTTTCCATTCATCTTGATTTAAACCTTATTTGTCCATGTCTGACAGCTTCACTCCATTTGAAGAACAAAAACTCAGCTCCAGCCTTTCCTCTTTGTTGATTTTATATTTTTTCTCCCACTCCCATGTTTCTCCTGGAGCGTTTTGTCCGACGTCAGCCACTTTTTTCCCTGTGAGAACACAAGTTACAAAATATTGTTTTGTTAGTTTGAAAGCCGCATTACTCCATCCCCCCGTCCGTCAGCGTGTATTTAAGGACATTTTTAATTTAGCTTGAGCGTTTCATCCCCTGGTGATAAATTGAGTCGACTTGTGGGAGTGGGCACCAAGCAAGAAAAAAAAAAGGGGGTCTCATTAAAATTTGTCCTGGCATTTACATCAAGCGGTTCTCATTTAATTGCCTTGAATACATTTTTTATAACTCCTCCTCAGACTGGCAGATGAGACGAAGAGGGGGAGAGAGGGGGGCAGAGTAATCTTCAACATGTGTGGCACCCACTCAACCACCGTGGCCTCTCTGGGGAACGTTTAAAAGCCTCTTTTCTCTATTACAAACTTAATTACATATAGACAATTAAGTCATGGGAGCAATTTTCACAGAGGAGGAAAAGCGCTGATCGAAATGTTGAACAAACAGTGAAATGTGGGTAAATATCGAAAGACTTGTGAGCGGAAAACTCCCCCCCCCGCCCTCAAAAAAGAGAAAATCTCCAATAATTTGCAGGGGAAACCATATATGTATCAGAAAAAAGGCAGCTTCTGTTGCATAAGTGCTGCCTTAGATCTAACCACAGGCCTGCTTCTTGGAGACATCTTAAAAGTGAACCAGACATCCCACCCCTCCCTCCCCATGGACGGTGAAGCCCACTCATCAATAGGTAATTTGAAAGAGCCCGAGGGGGAAAAATGTGAGCACTTCACTGGCTGCTACTGTGCAAAGAAGACTCTTCCCCCCTTAACTCCCCGGCTCAAAGGAACTCTATTTAGCGACGCTTAATTGTACCTCTGAGGCAAACATGTTATTTAATCCCAGCAGGGTCATACTGATGGACTGAAACACCCCTATGTGCGTGTGCATGTCTCTCTGTGTGTGTTTGTGCCCCACAGGACTGAAAAGCACTTGAGGTTCACATCAGTCTACATGATTCCTCGGGGTAATCACCACCAAGGTGCTGTCTTTATGTGATCAATGCTTAATTAGGGGTATATTAATTGTAGATGTTTTCATTGATACACTGAATTGGAGGGTTGTAGGGATGGGCAGAATATTGGGTTATTCGGCTACAGGGGCATCACTACAAATGGCAGGCCCACTGAAAAGATATTACCATGGGCTTCAACACCTATGGTGGCTTAAACCAGACCTCTTTTATGAAAAATATCTCAAATAACAGGCATTTTGTCTTCCGTGATCACTTTATTCACTGTAAAAACGTATCCATAAAATTTATATGAGCACCGTTTGTCACTTTTTTACATTGGTAAATATTCAAAACTACTTTCTTTCCCTAAAGACAGAAAAAGCTGAAAAAGTTGAGATAAATGTAATAATGTGGCTTGCAAAACTACTTAATGTTTGCAACATCTATCACTGGATTTTTATTAAGAGATTTTGGTTTATATGGATGCGATAGCATCACAAAATTGCAAAATTGTCAGCTGCACATTCATGATGCCAATTTCTTGTTCCACTACATTCCAAAGGTGCTCTATTGGATTGATCTGATGACTTTGGAGGCTACAAGAGCACAATGAAGTCACTGTCATGCTCAAGAAACCAGTTTGAGGAGAGTTTGAGAGTTAAAGCTAATTGACATGTTCCTATCCTAGCCGTCAGAAGATGGCTGTACTGTGGTCATTAAGGAATGGAAATGGTCAGCAGTAATACTCAGGTAGGCTGTGGTGTTAAAGCCATTCTCAGTTTGTACTAAACTGCCAAAAATGTGCAAAGGAAAAATCCCTAAACAATGTATAACATAGAATGTTGATACAACGCAGGATTGACCCCTGCTTTCATGTTTACACCAGATTTGGACCCCACCATCTGAATGTTGCAGCAGAAATCAAGACTCATTAGACCAGGAAACACTTGTACAATCTTTTATTGTCCAATTTTTGTGGACCACAACAAAGTGTTGCCTCCATTTCCTATTTTTGGCTGACAAAAGTGTCATCTGCTGTGGTCTTCTGTTGCCGTGGGCCACCTGCCTCAAGATTTGATGTGTTGAACATACACAAATGGTCTTTTCCATACCTTGGTTGTAACGAGTGATTATTTGAGTTACTGCCACCTTTCTATCACCTCAAACCACTCTGGCCATTCTTCTCTGACCTCTGGCATCAACGAGGCATTTTGCCTCAAGAATTGCTGCTTACTGGATCTTAAGGTTTTCAGTTAACCTTTGAGATCAATGTGTGTCAAACAGCCTGGCACCAAAAACAATGCAACATTCAAAGTCACTTAAATCACATTTCTTTCCCATTCTGATGCTCAGGTTGAGCTTCAGTAGGTCCTCTTGACCATTTCTACATGCCTTAATGCATGAAATTGCTGCCATGTGATTGGCTGAATAGCTGTTTGCAATTATGAGGAGTTGAAACGGTGTACCTCTTAAAGTGTCTGATGAATGTATTGCAAATATTTGCCGTCACCATTCTTTTACTGCGATAGGAATTTGAATGGTGCTCAGCTGTGTTTGTTTTTACCTGTCAAGACATTGCTTTATCTGCTACCAACAGAGGGTTAGGGACATAGTGGCTTAATGTGGACAGTAAACTGTAACACAATGAATACAGTGAATTTTATCACGATTCAAGTGTATTGGAGGAATTGCTTTATTATGTTAGTTATGCCATTTTTACTTGTTTAAAAAAAACTTTTAACATGGTTTTTCTGAACTTTCAGACGATGCAGTCCCTCTTGATACTTTTCCCATAGTTTTACATGCCGTTGCAAGTAAGATTGTGCCACGCCTTCCAGATAAGAACAACTTTTCTAGGTGGTTTTCTGAGGTTCAGTCCTCAAATATTTATGTAGCATAGAACGAAAATGTGGAATCTCTTGAGTCTGACATCTAAATCAACGAATCTTGGAAACTCAAAACCAAGACCATATTTTAACCGAGATCAAATATTACCTGGCCTCAATAGGTATTGAAGGTTCCATGTCCTGAAAAATCAATTTTCTACGCTTTTCATGTTGTTAGAAGGGACCTGGGAAACAGACGAACATGACACCTTTTACTAAACTCTCAGTTCACAGAGAAATGGGCTTCAACTCTTTAAAGCAAATGCCCCATAAAATGCTCTGTTTTTTACTTCATGGTGTTTATCATGCCATAGTTACACAGCCTCCACCTACATGTGTGTTATCTGCTCATCACGGGCAGACGCCATGACTGTTTTGAAAGTCCACTCCGCGGCCTGTAGCCCCTCCTCCCCCCTCCCATCAGCCTTAATTTGGGCAGCAAATCAGCTCAGAGCTCCTTATCATGCCCTCCACATTTCCAAAGGAGAGGGGAAAAGAGCTGCAAAATCAAATCCTTCCTTAATAGACACTGAGACAGGATGTAAACAGTAAAACACCCAGACATGAGGTGTAAGATATCTCCATTTTTCTTTGTTTTTGTGCTGTCAAACATCAAAATGTTAAGTTTGTAGAACCAGTGTGAGGTTATAAAGCCTGTTTTTAATCCTTATTCCAAATTGATTTTGGAAAGGCTAAGCCAAATCAGTGAAACAACTGTAGATGAGTTTTGCATTGTGCCAAAAAACAAGAAAAACCTCTGTTTCAGGTCTGTCTTTTCTCTGTAGCGTGACTTTCATCTTGTTCACTTCAGCCCTTGTAAAATATCTGCTTCTCCTCCTTCCAATGGTAGCCATGAGGAGTTATTCAAACATGGAAGAAAAGGACTTTAGTGCAAGATTACGTCCACCCCTGTAATAAGGAGACTGCAACAACAAACTCAGAGTTCAGTGTAAATACTCACAAAGCACAGTGTTTGTATTATCCCGCCTTTTCTCCTTTTATTCAGCAGCTTGGGGGCTAATTACACTGTTATGATAAGGCAGCCTGCCAGTTGACTGTGCTTACTGCAGGTTTATGCACATCTACACTGTTGATAATAGACTCAAAACAATCGTCTTGTATGTTTAACACCCTGAGCACTCACATACTCTGCTTTCTTCCCTCATAAATCAATGCAAACGTCTCATATCTTCACAGTGTTTACTCTCCACACATGCCAAATTGATGTGTATTTTTTGGATGGAGCTGCAGATTCACTGCATAGCTCTGATTCCTGAACGCACCATAATTACCAGGTAGCTTAATGCTGTTGCGTTAGCCAGCGAAGCTTTTAATGCAGTGTCGTGCTATTTTCACACTTTACAAGATCCTAAAGCCATTCATGCATTTCAGTTGCATCATGCAGGGCGAGTTACCTTGATCCAATATAAGCCCTGTGAGAGGAAGTAAGTGCCTAACACTTTGAAAATTGGTCCATCTAGGGAGTGATTTTCTTTAATGACACAGAACACCAGTATTATAAGCCTGATTCATTTGCTTCTTTCAGTCTCTCCTCGTCCGCTTTTCTCCCTTATCCTTCAATCACACGTTTTGTTTGGGTTCTTGAAGTCCAAAGATGGATTTTGGCACAGAATGGAAAGACTTAAGTTATATATCACTCAAGTTAAAGTACTAAGATTGAATTTACTTTTGTAAATCAACTCAAGTAAACATAAACACATTTGAATCTACTTAGTACTGAGCTCATAGTACCTGATGAAGTTGGAGTAAAATGTTAATCCTATTCTTTCTATACATTTCTCTCCTTTTCTTTTAGATTTTCTGACAATAAATTTCTGTCCCTGGTGGGGATACGTTTCTTCCCTACCTCTGTTCTGACTGGATGCATCTCCTATTTACAACAGTAGATGGCTGCTTAACATAGAATGGTGATTTCTAATAGGTTTATTAGGTGTAAAACAAATTTATATCCCAAAAAAATTGATGGAGCAAGTTTTAAAATGCTCTTAATAAATGTATGTTACTTTGTCAGATGACCTGAGTTACCTGAAGTGAAATGTGTGAAAACTGGACTGAAAAGGCATTTTTTCAGCAAACATACAGTAATCCTTAAGAATATTAAGCATTGTAACTAACCTGGCTGTTGTAATTTGCTTATCAGATGTGTTTAACACACACTGGCAAATTCTCTTTCTGTTTTTAATGGCTTGTTTGGTGAAAAGACACTAATAAGCAGCTTTATGTTTTCTTCCTCAGTACTGCCATTTACTAGCATTATCATTAGCTCATCAAGTTTTTTGTTGTAAATGAAATATTCCAGTGAAATACATTCATAAAACTAGAAGTGCTCTGAGCACAAACCTCTGCCAAGGCATTTCTGGCATTGTTTGCTGAGTAATTATCCTTTTGTCAAGCTCTGCCCTTTCTAGGAAACAATCCTCTGTCAAGCCCCACTCTCCTCAGTTACTGTCACTAGGTAAGACAAAATATGTTGTTTCTGGCCGAGCTCCCATTTGAAAATATTGAAAATTACTCACTTTTGGACCGCTTTTATTCATATTTTATTCATTTTTTTCTTTTTCAAATTTTGCTTATGTGTACAATTAAAGAATAAACTAAAGTCAGGTGCGTAAAGAGAATCAAAATCTTTATGAATCTTCCAAAATAATTAAAAATATAACTGCATTAGTTTAGTCTCTGCCGACACAAAAAGTGTTTGACTACATAACCTGACACCTGCTTTGTTACTTTGATCAGGGATTCTCTGATTGGTTGGTCAGTTGACCAATCAGAAAGCCAACAAAGGGTCAATTAGCAATAAATATGGAAAACTACCCCATCCCACAAAGCTTTTTGTAAACACTCCACTGCAGTACACAGCAGATGATAAACACTGATGAATTTATAGATTACAGTTTACCATGGAGACACCGGTGTTTCTATCAAATAGACGTTAGGTGAGTGGTAAATGTCTTTTGCCGTCCAGTGGGGTATTTAACAGAACACCTGGATGCGACCATGTGATGTCAGATACAGACTTGATGCATCAAACCACCAGAAACCTTACCAGCATTGTCCAGCGTTAGCCCTTTCTCTCCTTGCTCCATGCTCCATGTTTCTATAAGGAGAGGACATGGAGTGTGAGTGCTAGGGCTCAACTTGTTACACTGTGAACGAGAGCGCCGCCACAGCACCTACACAAGGCCTTACCTGTTCTAACCCCCACGCTGAAGTAAAGGGGGCAGGTTTTTCCCTGTGTTAGTTTAATCTTATGGGAATGTGGTATCCCCTCTGACTCAGGCAAAACTCCCAAACACATAAACCTACTTAGCAGCAGGTCATGAAGCGAGCAGCACGGGGTTGGACGTGTTGGGTGTATTTTTTAAGGCAGTTTTGATTATTTATATGAGGTAACACGTACTGAAACTCGGCTGAGTTTAAACATGAAAACTCAGGATGTTGAGAAGGTGAAACAACGTGAGCATCAAAGAGTTGAACTGAACTCTGACTGGGATCAATAGGTTGGCAGCAGCTCAGAGAGTAGACTGAGGAGATAAGAGATCTTTGTTACAGCCTGTCTGCAGTTTAGGGCTGGGCCATAAATCAAGTTTTATATCTGCAGTGTTAAAGAGAAATAAGGTAAGACAATATCATTTTTATCAATCTGTTTTGATGTCAATATCAGAATAATAAATGATGCCATTCCTAGTGCTCATCAAATGAAAAAATTTCAGTAAGAACCACTAACAGCTTTGTTCTTTTTGACGGGAGTGTAGTAGGTTTGAATTTTTAGTATATATTTCTTTCATTTTAGGATTTTTTTAAAGTTATTTCTAAGTATCCTGTAGCCTAGTTGGTACCATTGCAAAAAAAAAAACTTAAAAACACAAAATAGAAGTTCTCGATCCCCAAATTTGGGTGATTTGTTGTGTTTAATCATCAAAAATTGCCTGCACATTGGAAAAGTGGTCCTTGCATTTGTGTTTGCATCTGCTTGCGTCATGAGCACCCTTGTTAATTTATTTGTGTGCGAGTATCACTTATTATTGGAGGATACAACACAAAGACCTCAGGCAGTACGTAACTATCTGTCGTGTGAGAAATGACTGCAAACATGGCAACAATTCCAGTAAATCTCAGAGTAAAACTATCAGAATCAGTACATCAGTAATCAATGTCATTATCAGATACATGATGGTAACTCAAGACCAGTGGTTAGACCACACCATCAGCACTGTCCCTCTACATCATTTCCGTAACTGTTTCAGAGCATTTACCTGTCATCAGCTGGACTAATAACTGCATTTTGGACTGTGCAGCCTTAATAACACATTATTCAGATGTTGATGGTTGCTGACTTGATTTATCCATTTGTCTTAATAACTTTCTGCTAGAGTTGTTTGTGCTGCTGCAGTGATTCTGTCAAAACTCCTTGTCTACACTGTTCATACCAGGCATGCATGTACTGCAGCTCGCATCTACATTGCATTAATTCTGGATGATATGCACATCTGATGCAAAAATTGTGGTAAACTTTATTGTTCAATTCAGAAAATATGTTAGAGTTTGTCTGCAAGTTCCCATGTAATAAATCAAAGTTTTCTCATTGTTGGGTGTCAAGGGAAGTAGCTGCTAATTCAGGACTTAAAAACAGGACTCAATATTGGTTGTGGTGCTGTTCTCAGTGGGTTGTGAATGTGTTCTTGGGGAAAAAAAGGCAAGTGAAGAAGCTGTAAGTGGATATCCATTCATATAATTACACTCTGCTGCAGTGACAAATGGATTTTTGTTGTTTCCTGAGATTTACATTACTAGTTCAGACAGAAAAGTTAGTTTTCTTAGAAAAATGTTTAAACTTCTTGAGGTCTCCAGTGAGCAACCAAAATGTACTTGTTACGTAAGAACAGCACAGGTTATGAGTGTCCTTTCATGGCTTGTGAGATGAAAGTTGTTTCATTTACTTGCTTGCTAATCTATTTATTTAGGAGTGGGTGGGGTGGGTTGTTTTTCTGCCTTTATTTGAGAGCAAAGGAACCCTAGATGTTTTTGACACAATTTGACACAATTTGTGACTTTTCAAGAAATGACAAAAAATGTTGTTTTATTAGATGAATAGGTGTTGTATTTTCATCACTGGACATTGTTCTGTATGCTTGTTATTGGTTAGAAATTAATATTAACCAATATGGAAAATGACTGAAAAGGGCTTGGTAAAACATGAAAAATGTGGATACAAGTGACAACATGTTTGTTATATCTGGTTACTCTGTTTATCATATATTTTTTTCAATCATAGGTTCAAATAAATAATTTTTAATTGTATAAATTAAAGAAGCTGAACATTTTTGAAATTTTGGTATTTTTTATCGAGGCGTGACCAGTTGAAAACTATTTGTCTTGGATAATTTTTTTTCAGTGATATCAAACTGGTATTAATATCAGTTATTATTAGATTTTATATCATGGCAAATAAATAAAAAGTCTATTAAGAGACCATCATTATGAATTCTTGCTCCCCCCTGTTTACAGTACCAGTAGCTGCCAGAGGCGGTTCAGCCCCCTTGGGTGTCTTGGGTAGACCTACCAGTGCAGTGTCCTACTTTTGTTTTATTTGCAGTTGTAGCTCATTGGCTTGGGCTGGAAAGCCTAGTACAGGGTCAAGACTGTAGAAAGAATGCAGAGCTTTTGAAAACATGGTACATAACAGAAACTAAATTGGCCATTTACCACAGAGTAGACCAGTCAACCAACCAAGCACACTGGGCTAGACAGGGAGAAGAGGGGTCCTTAAAGTGGCAGGGTCTAGAGTCAGGGTTAGAGTTAGGCTCAGACAGGGAGAGCATACTGCTGACTCAAGGGTACTTGAGTTAGCAGTATGAGTTTATGAAAACTGGAAGGTTTTGGAACAAAATATGGGCTCAGCTCAATTTAAATCTTTGCTCTTTGCCATTTCCAGGTAAGGTATTCAACTCTGGTTTGTGCACAGTAAGAGTTTGTCCACAATTTCAATAACAAAAATTAAAGTTTCCTGAAATTTGGGGTCCAAGGGTCTTTTCTAAAATTATGTCATTGCTTAAATTCTTGTATTAGGACAACCATCTGTGACTCTTAAATGAGCATTGCACTGTGATGGAGTGCCAATCATCTTTCGTCTTAATGTAAAAACCATCATGATACGCTTTTTAGTCCCTGCCCTATCAGTATCAGTTCTTGCTTTTCAGGGACAGTTTAAAACACTGGAGGTGAAATTTGATGTTTCCACATGGGACTGTTGTGTACAGCCATGTATATCTTATCGTGTAAGTATATCAGAGTAAAGAGGTGAAGATGTTTTGTGTGTGCGTGTCTCTAAAGGTGTCTATGACAGGATGTGTCCACTTGATTAATGCTCTCACTCAAACTGGCACCTGGAACCAATCCCCCCTCCCTCCTCCTCCTCCTTACTCCTGCCGCCCCCATCCCATATACATGTGTGTTTGTGCATGTGCATTCCTCACACTGTGCCTTCAGAGGAGCTCCGTGTGGGTGTTTCGAACAGGAGGCGCAGATGGGACCGAGGGGCGGGGGGGGACTCGAAGCAAAAGAAAAGAAAGGTGTGTGCAGCCGAGGGAACAATAGGTGGACGTGCAGTGGAGGGTATGGGGTGTCATTAATAACGCACAGGCCCCATCTCCTAATTTGCTCAAATTACCTGCCCACACATCGGGCCCCCTGCCAGCGCCGAGGTGTGAACACAGCAGATCAAAAACACCTGAAAATCAAAGTGCCCACCCACTCGGCTACGCCCACATGAGCCTTTTATGGTGGTCTGACAGCTCTTGAGGCCCTTGTAGATGGGTGGGGGTTTGTGTTAGTGCTTTTATATGAGAGTGAGGGGTTAAAATGTGTTTAATTAGAGAGTAAAGGAGAAACTTTTAGAGAAAGAAAAGAGTGAGAAAGAGATATGATACAAGAGAAGGAATCGGTTTGCTTCGACCAACTCTTGGAAACCACCTCCCATATGGCACAGCAGGGGCGGCCACTTACCATCATCCGCCCTTCCTCCTTTTTCTTCTCCTTATGTCCTCCCTCCATCCTTCCCCTCCCACCCACGCTTTCAGGAAAAGGGCGATGACAAACGTGACGGGGCAGGGATGCTTTGGTCACCGCAATAATCAGAACAGAGTCACCACCTGTGACACACACACACGTTAACACACTGGTGCACAGATGTATTCAAGCGCATGCACGGGCGCTGAAATAAAATACACCCCAGAGACAAAAAAGAGGCCCCGGGAGTGTGTGTAGGTGTGTGCAGTGGGTTGGAAGTCTTTGAACTTGGAATAGTTGATATTGACAAGTCTCAAGGGAGGGGAGAACAGCGAGAAAAGTTATATCTCATTTGTTAAGTGGCCTCGGGAAACAAAGAAAGAAAGGACGAACTAGAGTAAAAGAAGAAAGGGGGTAAGAAAGAAAGGAAGGAAGAAAAGATCAAACAAAAATAGCACACAAAAAAATCTTAACTGAATGCAATGTATCTGAGCTTTGGTGACAAAACGTGGCTTATTACATTCAGTCATAATGTGAGTGTCCTAACTGCCCGCAAGCGACGCAGCACAATGTTTTTGCCTTGATGAACCGTCTCTATTTTTACATCCTTTGTGTGTGTCGAAGCGGACAAGGAGCAAGGAGAAGGGGATTCTGAGGTGCAGGAGGGATTTTCATGATTTTCTCTGGCTTTACTCATTCAGCAGAGCATGTTTATCTGTTTAATATAGTGGAGATGGGGGAGCTGTCATTTATTTCAGTTAGTGAAATGATTTACTTCGATTTACTCTTTCAGCGCAGAGGGAGGAACTGTTAAACTCACGATGAGCCTTTGAGACCTTTGAGTCCCTCATCAATACAAAGCATTTCATGTCCAGTTACAGTAAAACTTGATGTACTGTTTACAAAGGGAAACACAGGGCGTGGAATTACATTTTTAATGGATGCAGTGTGGACAGCAGGCGTGCAGTGTTGCATAATGCAGCACATCATCCGATGCTTGTGTTCAGTTAGGACAGTGTCAGTGCTATGACAAGTTAACATGGATATTTATATGATAACTGTTTCACAAAGACAGGTATGAGGCCATTCAAATATTTCGTTCTTATTTTTCTTTAAATAAACTTTGGCACCCTACTCGTAGATTTTCTTACTCACATTACTTTTACTGCACGGACAGTTTATTTATTATAGTTTATTGATTATTTGTCATAAGAATAAGGCAGATTTGGTTTCCACCAAACAACACAGAAGTGGCTCAATGATGTATTTCATGACTTACACTTGTTTCATAGTTTTTTGTTTGTGTCCGTTTGCTGCACATCAACTCCGGCGAGTGCCATTAAAGCTTTCTCACTATGTGTGTCTAGTGTGAATGTCTTGCGGCTGCAGTACGTCTCCCTGCTGACACAACTTAATCTCTTCATATACAGATGGAGCCACTTGAATTTTCCCCAATTTCCTTGGCAGAGTCTTGGTTGATCCATGACAGGAAAGTGCTCAAATCTGCCCACCCTAATGGTTGTAACTAGATACCATGCAATTATGTTATAAACATGTAACCCCTACCACTTATATTTTATAGGATAGATAAATGACAGTTCTGCTTTGCATGAAAAATGCCATCATATACAGAAAGAACATTCCCTGTCGAGACTCCCAGTGGCTGGAATTTGGCTGGTAACTGGATAAAACTCAGCTGGCATTTGGCTGGGAGGGGAAGATTGAAGCAGTTGCATCTGTATATCTCCCCAGTAATGAGCGTCCATTGAAACCTGTATTGAAAGTTTAGGAAGAACCACCATAAAACTCCCTGCAAAGAAACTTGTTCATTGCATAACTGACCTGGAAACCTGGAGATTAAAAGCATCCTGATGAACATGGGGAGTTTCTCCACAGAGGAGGCTAACTGAAGTTTTAACTTTAAGAGGCAAAGACAGGAAGAGTAACTGGACGGTTTCTATCTTTTCTGTGACATATTCTACTTCTGTGAACTTACATACCAGGTGGATAAAGGAAAATATGGCTCTCTATTTTTCTTTTTTGTTGTTGTTTTTTTTTGCAAAAAAAACCAACAAAAAACATGCACCAGAAAAAATAGGCCAGCATCGCATAAATGGTATTTTCAGCATGGGAGACACACTGTTATGCATGGATCTCCTTGCAGTCTTGAAGCTCATACTTGATCACATGCACGCTGAAATGAAAGCAGGCACCACTGCCATCAAGTAAAACGCTTCCAGTGTGAAATGGGCCTTACTCGCTCTGCTAGGCAACCTTCTGATATTAAAAAACAGCTTAAAAGAAAAAATCTTCCATTCTGATTCATGTCTCATTTGCATTTGTATGTCCCAAAGAGGCATCCAATTATATTACAGTGTATTTAATAACCAGATAAGGACGCCTCATAGGAGCTTTAACTGTCCACGTAATGAATGCTACATAGAGGGTTCAGTTTAAAAGTTACCAGTAATGTTTTCTACTCAATAATTTCACTGCAAACATTCAGAAGTCTTCATGACTCCAGCTCTAAAAAAAAAGGAAAAGTTTTTCTACATTTCTGCTGGTGCAGCACTGTTACAGAACTGCAAAATCCCCTACATTACATTTCAGCTAGTTTTCAAAGCTCTTTTCCTCTGACTGAGCCTGGCGCCTTTGGAGAACTTGTAGCTTCTGTGTTTTATGTTGATCCCTGCGCTGTTCCAGTTTACACATTGTCAATCCAATCGTGCGGCTCCGACACGACACGCCGCTCTGTTTGATCCAAGTCTGTGCACACACACATTCACACACTGTCAGATCCTCGCTCGAGCTGAATCCTGTCACTCACTCTGACAGCTGCCCTCTTACAGTCGTCTGTAGCTCGTTTTTGTTGTTGCAGTTTAAAGTTTTCAGTCAACTGTTGCACTGCTCTGTTTTCTGTCTGTCCCCAGAGGAAATAGGTCTCTCTCTCTCTTCCTCCTGTTTGGACAGAGACCAATAACGGGCCTTTTCCACTTCACTTCTCCTCGTGCTGAATGAGCAAAGGAGCATCCCAGAGGAGCGGGAATATTTTATTACAGTGATATTTTCAAAAGTCTCCCACCTCCTCTGTCTTTCTTCCCCTCTTGTGATTGAATTTTTAGGCTGCTGCAACATTTCTGCGTCTTGTTTGTGTGTGTGAAAGAAAACAGCTCACGCAGAAGCAAAGACAATTCAAAGTTACAGCTAAATGACAGGCTGCGAGGCTCCGCTCCTTTGAATCACATTGTTTTCTTTTCATTCCTGTGCAGAAGGAGGATCGGGGTAAAATACAAAGAGAAGAAAAAGTCCAATTGGGACAGAAGAGCGAGCAGTTTACTCTCAGGAGAATTACTCTCTGCACAAACAAAAATAGCAGTCATTTTCTGCTGACAAACACTTTTTTAATGTGAGGCTGTTTTTTTGGTGAAGTCGGGCTCTTTTTGTTGACTTATTTATGGCAGAGCTACCATTTCAGGGTGGTTGTGTGTGTGTGTGTGTGTGTGTGTGTGTGTGTGTATGTGTTGTAGCCCTGGTTTATTGTAGCTAAACTGCTAAACTGAGGATAATGGGAAAAAAAATATGGTAAGGACCATTTTTGTCCTGGGCAATAAATTTTAACATAACAAGTGTATATATTGTAGGTAATTTTGAACCACTTTTTGATATGCTAAAGCACCCCAAAGATATATATTAATACCCTTAAAATAATAGAAGGGCTCATATCCCACCAGGTTTACAAAACCAGACAGAACCTTTGTTTCTTTCTTAATTTTATTTTATAGATCTCATTTTGAATATTGTGTGATGCAAATTGACCCTTTCCTAAAATCACACCCTAATGTAGTTTTGTTTTTATTCTTTTAATTTGGGCAAAATTTGAAAAAGTATCAAATGAATTAAATATGACTGAAAGCTGGTTGAAAAGTTATTTTTTTGGTTTCAAATGAGAGCTAGGCCAGTAACAACAGATTTTGTCTGACCTAGCAACTATGACCAAGGAGAGTGGGGCTTGATAAAGGGTTGATCGATGTAATAGGTGAATTATTCAAAGAAGTGTCATTAATTGACCCTCTATCAAGCTCTGCCCTTTCGAGGAAGCGATCCTCTGTGAAGCCACACCCTCCTTAGTTACTGTTGCTAGGTTAAACAAAATCTGTCTTTGCTGGCCTCTCCTCCGTTTGAAACAACTGAAAATTATTCATTTTTCAACCAGCTTTGATTTATTAAATTAATTTGGTTCTTTTTCAAATTTTGCCTAAGTGAAAGAATATAGACAAACCTACAGTAATGTGTAAATGTAAATAATGTAAAATATCAATTGAATAATCTGCCACCTGATACTTTGATCAGAGATTCTCTAAATCTGATTGGTTGGTCAGTTAACCAATCAGAAAGATAGCCAAGGATCAATTGTGTTGATTAAATGTGCTTTAGTAATTAGTTATAAAAGCTTAAGATGCATTTTTACAAAATCTGATAAAATAGTATATCTGCATTATAACGTCGTTGAGAAATACACCAAAACCTTCCCTAACCAATTGGGTGCCCTTGACAAGAACTGCTACTACCCCTTATATTGCACCCAAACTTAATCTGGCCCAGCAGATAGATCACCCTGATTCAATGTCCAATCAGGCAAATCCATCTTGCCAAGCTCCAATCTAAAATGATTGTGAGAGGCCCAAACCTGCACAGCATAATCGGCGTCCTTTGGAGTAGGACAAGATGGGAGCTATGAGACAGACGTCAGCAGGAAGTGGCTGTTTATACAGAGATTAGCGTAGATGCTGACAGCTTCAAAAGCAGTGTTAACAGATGTTGACCACATTTCTTTATTAAATAAAGAACAAACAACAACAGTAGTGAAAGCACTTATGGATGGAAATGATGTTTCTGCTCCATTTCTGTCATGTATTGGCAAGAGTTTGTTCTACGAAGTGGCTTTCTTTTTAACTTTACTCCCTGGCAGTTGTACCTGCGTATTACATTATGATGTAATACGCAGGTTATGATTGGCCTGTATTGAAAGTGATTGATGGAACAACTGCCCATGTACCTGCCGGATTTGTTTTTTTAGACAGTTCTGCCCATTCCCAAACACTTTCTATGGGCTTCTTCCCAGATGGACTATAGTGAAATATATTGAATGGTCAATGTCAGTGAGTCAGGTTAAACCAAAATGAAAAATAAAGGAAAAGTAAATAATGTTATCTTTGGCTATTAATTAGCTAATTAGGAAACATCTGAAACAAGCAAGAAAAAACTGGAAAGGATGATTAGATACGTCACTGGGAACACCCCTTTTGGTCAGTATTTCCACTCAGGAATTCAGGCAATTTTCAGGTACCCCGCATTTAAACAAATATCTTAGGTGTGACGTAACTTCTAGTTCCCACTCCCAAGTTCAGCACTATATGTAATGAATATATATATATAATTGATTCATCATTAACCCCTGCGTATTTCCCATTGTTCTTCTTTCCTTTCTTCATCCCTTGGCGTCCAAAGGCTTTGGTTCCCTGTCATTACACTCGTCTGTAAACCTTATTTGATTGTGTGTCATTGTCACTTAACCTGTCTGCCCTCCTTCTGCACATTGAGTTGGTTACAAGCAGGGGGGCAGGTTTGGAGTAAAAAAAATTAAAGACAATGTTTTCTTAGGTTTTTTTGCTTCTTTAAAGACATTTAAGAATAAAACCATGAGACTATTATTAGACTAAAAGTATTTTTGAAATTGTTAGCCAAGTCATTATCCAAAATGTGCAAAACTGCCCCAGTTTTCATTATTAAACAATCCTTGATCCTTGGATCTACATCTTTGGATCACCATCAAAATCCATTAACTTCTGTCTTGTGCCATGAACAGTGTTCCTTAAAATTTCATCAGAATCCATTGTGATTTTTTTTTAGATATCTGAGAGTAAGACAGACAAGCAAAAAGACAAAACAGCAAAAACATAAGCTCCTAGGTGATAAAATAATTTAATGTAACACCAAGAGCTGGCTCTGCAATGCAAGGAGTATTTTTTATTACACTGAATGGCCTACAGATGATCCATCCATCCATTATCTCTAAAGCTTATCCCCTTTCTGGGTGAACTCTGGTGGTGTGGAGGCCTTTTCAGAAGCCTAGCCCAGCTGACATTGGGTTGATAGGTGGGGTACACCCTGGACCGTGCACCAGAGCCACCATAGAGAGCTAGAAAATCATTCACGCGTACACTTACAACCAAGGGCAATTTAGAGTCACCAATTTACCTAATGAGCATGTATTAGTCTGTGGGAGAAAACCCGCACATGCACAGGGAGAACATGCAAACTTCACACTGAACAACTACATCTGAAAAGGGAATTAATCCAGCAGCCTCCCTGCTGGGTGGCACCAGCACTACCCTCTACCCTTGTGAATCCCCTAAGCATGATGAACAGATAAAACTATAAAAACAATGTACAAACCTGCCATATTTAACTGTTTTGCGAAAATGGGATATTCCATTACAGATTTTATTACAAATGAGGCCATCTTGTGGTGAAAAATCCAAGTTACTTACCCCGTGTTACTGTTGTATTCATTAATAGTAATAAAAAGGTTTGTTGTCCCTTCATATTAGACATCTGGATGATGGATGGAACAGCAGATAGTAGTTTTACAGGACACAGTTTCTTAAGAGCTGAGCACCCCTAAACTTCTTATTTATAAAAGTTTTTACCAAATGTTTGCAGTTCTTGCAATGCATGTCTTATTTTTAGAAAAAGTCTTTTTTTTTATTATCCATACTTTCTACTTAAATGTTACTTAAGAAAGTACGCTTGTTCTTTTGGGGTGATATTTGATCAGTGTTTCCATCCCCATTCACACTGCTTTTTCAAGACATAGTATTTAATGCACCTCTGAAGCTTTGCCTCTACTCTGAATGTTGCAGAGATGTAATGGAGGGAACGAGTTGACTCCTGCATTTGCTTCATCTCAAGAAGTAGTATCAAAGGCGTAATACAGGAGAGAGAGGGGAGACAGGAGCTCTGTGGCACAGATATATCTCCCTCACAGAATTGATGTAATCTGAAGCAATGTAAAGCATTTTGTAATGATTAATAAGTTCAGGTGTTATTACAGCATATTTCCCAGTCATTGACTGTTTTCACAAAGATGAATTTATTGAGATTCTCATTCTTTTAGTATACTATAATCAGTCCATCACACATAGTAAACATTATTATAATGCATGATAACCTAGCTATAAGTCACTGTAAGTCGCTATTAGATGCTTGAAGTAAAGCAATAAAACTCTATTTTATATGCAGATATAATTTTATTACAAGCTGGTTCTAAATCATTTTAAATAGTCGTTGTAAATTAGGGATGGGAATTGATAGGATTTTATTGATACCAGCGCTATTAACGATCCTGCTTATCGATCCAATCCTTTAACGATTCCCTTATTGATTCCTGCAGATTTTCCGTGTGGGCAAATGTTGGCCTGTAGATTTTCAGTGGCAACAATGTCAAACACACATGTCACAGCATAGATAACTGCTTCTGCAAGTTGCTGGTGTTTCCACTCACTTAAGGTTGTGCAGTAGGCACCTTTTGTAAAAAATTAAGCCACAATTCTGAAAAACCACTTCAAAACCCTGTCAGTGGAAGGAATTGATAAGGGCACTGATTAGCAAAAAGACTCATGATATCGATAGTTTGATGGAGCTGTTAACGATTCTCAACTGAAATTGGTTTTCGATTCCCATCCCTATTGTAAATGCAAAATGCATTATTAAATGCTTAACAGTGTGTCGGATGTGTTGTTTTGAAGCATTACAGAGAAGTGTTTTTTCATTTAGCTATGTACACAATTCAACACTTAGTATGTTTGTAAGTCATCATATACACTGGCATTATAATGACATGATTAATGTTATAAGGAATTATCAAAACTACTTAGAACTATAACTATACAGCACTGTACAGCACTGTAATGTCTTACAAACATGCTTATATTATGTTTATAATATATTATAAAGACATTTTTATAGAAAGGCTACCAAATTTTTTCTTGATTGAAATAAACTCATGCCTTCAGTTCAGGAAATTGGATGAAACATTTTTGTAGATTATGAAGTGAAAATCTTAAGCCACTCTCACAGACACCTCAAACACACCTTGTTGTTACACACCATTGCCACAGCCAGGAGGTCCAACTTGATAAGGTCATTCAATAACGAAGAAACTCTCAAACAAGAGGCTACAACAAGACGTTATACACTGGAGATGCTATAGTTGCTTCTAAGTCAAACTGCCATGTTGTAGTGCCACAGTAGCTTTCTAATAGCTTTTCACTCTCACCAATTATGTTAGATCTTAAAGTATCGTCAGAAGACTGTTTAAGATTATCAGAGAGAGCAGAACATGTAAGTTTCTTTTTTTTGTTCTCCAGAGAGCTTTTTATCAGCTATGATCCAAAACCCCAGTTTTGTAGGCTTGCAGTCAAGAGAACAATGCAAACTTCTAGTTGGCCTACAAAAATACATCATCCCTGCACCACTCAATTTGATGGGGGTCATACTGACCCCAGGCAGCATCAATGTACCAAAATCTTAAGGACCTACAATTCAGTTTTAAAAAAAGTGCAATTTAGGTCACTGAAGTCTAAAGCAATGACAGTTAAAGTGTTTTCCCTGCTGTCAAATGTCAAGCTGGTCAAACTTAACCTGAAAAGAATGTAAATAGATCTGACCCACACACTTTTGGTTGTGGTTCTTATGCAAAGTGTCCCTCAGCCAATCACATTCATGTGCCTTCAAACACATTTAACGCATCACTGACACAGCAGAGGGAAGAGTTTAAGGTCAAGTGAATGACCCAAAATCAAAACATGTGACTGTTGGAGCTGGGATCAAACCTCCAACCTTCTCGGTCAAAGAAGGCAGAGTCTACCACTGATCTGTCGTTGCCTCATTGTATGTAAGGGTTAAGAAATACTTAAAATACATACTTCAAAATGTTTAAGTATGTCACTGTATGGATTGTGTTCTTTAAATTTTCTTCACAACATCCACACAACTTTTTCTTTGCCTGTTCTACAAAATGTCACTTTTACAAAAAAAATAAAAAACAACATTACACACATGATTAAACCTCCGCGCACACACACACGCTGCACAAAGCCAGACAGATGCACACGCCCTTTTCCTGCAGGACCCTGCAGATGCAGCAGAAAGAGTCGAGTCGGTCTCTCTGGTAAACAAACAGTGCGAGGCTGCTGGGAGTCTTCACTGGGCCTCCAAATTATAGTCCGGTTAACCAAAGTCTCTGAGCCAGCCCCTTTACTGCTACACACACACACACACACACACACACACCCACCCACACACACTGAACGCACACACCCACATCACACACATACGCACACATGAGCCGTGCACTTTAAAGGCACCATAGAGGAAAACTTTAAAAGCACATATACAATCAGGTTCTAATGGGAGCTTGTCTGCGCTGCAGTAGAGCTCAGGGTAAAAGATTTTATAGACATAAGAGAGGCTGAGAGGGAAGCAGACCCTGAGGGCCGATCATAAATATTACCCAATCATCAAGCTCACAGTGTGAGGCAATTACTGATGAAAAAGAATCCGTGGCAATGTAAATACAGCTTTAATGTTTACTGCCTTAACCCTGTATACGTGTGTTATGACTGAAAGATTTTCTGTGCTGCCAGAAACTGCTTTTATTTGTCCTTAAGGAGGACTGAACCATAATTTTTAATGTAGAGTGATGTATTTGCAAGAAGAACATAGGTAATGATAATATTGTTTCAATCAATATAGTCATTAATGATTTTAAAAATGTATAACACTGAGTAAATAGATTGTTTACAGTAAGAACCAATAGCAGTGATATGCTGAATGACAGCAAGATCATCTCTAATCATATCTTATATAATTTTGTTTAAAACGTTTTTTTATTCACAGGAAGTGTTTTTAATGTCAGTGTCAATTCATGTTTTTATGTTTATGTTGACATTGTTCAGCTGGCTGTTAAACGCACAGTGTGTACATTTTGCTTCTAGGGGGATCTCAATCAAAACAATAACAAAAGATGACATATATTGCCAAAGTGGCAACCACAGCCCACTGGAAAGCAATGCCAAAAATAAGCAGTGTCCCCAAGTGTCCACTTGAGGCTGAGGCTATTTTTCATCTCAACTCATTTTGACTTTATTAAGATAGGGCTGTCACAATATGCTGTCCCAGTTTTCATATTGATCTAAAAGGCATATGGTAATGCCGTGTGACACGCCCCCACACATGCAGAACAGTGCAGTGTCCACCCCATGTGCAGCTCTCTGTGTGTATGAAACATGTTCCCTCGTCTGCTGCAAGTTAAATATCAGTGAGTAAAAGCAACATTATGCGAGTGTGTTTGCTAAGTAGAGAACTGGATGCGGATTGGCCTGACCCAGGGCTGAACATGTTTTATCTATCTGCTGATACAAGCGCTTAGACGTGAGTTTACACCAATGTCTCACCAAATAAAGTCCAAAGCTATTCATGGACCCCCAAAGTAAGCTATAAACTCGTTGGTTAATGATAGCATGTAAACCATCATCAATGATAAACATGAGACTTCTGATAAAAAAAATAAAAAAAAATCACAATAAAAGTCTTCACTGAAAATACGGACAAATACTTTTATATGGAAAATATTTTAATAACCAAAACAGGATATTATGTGTTTCCAACAGCAGCTTAACAAAACTCAGGTGATAGTTAATCCATTTAATCAGCTACAGGTACAACTATAACTGAAATCAAAGATCAGTAAAAACATCTTTCTGTCTTTTGTCCTTATGCTGTTTGTGAAATCACAGACTTGCTTACAGGGGTTGGAAGAGGCTGAAGCTCTTATAAATACATTTTTAAACCTTTTCTAATTACCTCCACCAAGGAGGCTGTTTTTTTTTTTTTTTACAGGCGTTTGTGTGTTTGATTGTAAGCCAGATAACTCAAAAAGTGATGGATGGACTTTGACTACATTTTTTGGGAATGTTGGCCATGGCACAAGAAAAACTGAATAAGATTTTAGTGGTGATCTGAATCTGGATGTCAATCCAGGATTTTTTTCAACGCTTTTTTAACATGGCAGATAAGGCAATTTTTCACATTTTTTTCTAATAACTCAATTCGTTCTCAATGGATTTTGAAGACATTTTTAGAGAATAATGGTCATGGCACAAGAGAGAAGTTATTAGCTTCTGGTGGTGATCCGAATCTGGATGTGGATCCAGGATCTTTTAAGGATTTGTTAACAGTGCGAGATAGGGCAGTTTTTCACAGTTTTGACAGTGACTCACCTGAGAATGTTGGGGATGCCTTGGTGGAGGTTTCTGCTCTCTGAGTTATTTTAGTTTTGTAATGTTATCACCAGAGACAGAAAAAGCTAAATAAATATTTAACTGAATAAATGAAAAATACTCTGTGTGGGTAATATTATTCCACTTTATCATTTTGTTGCCTATTTTATCATCACTCATTATATTCTGGTACTTTTTTTATACAGTTATGGCTGCAGGCAGTCTCTCCACCTCCATATTCCCCATTTTTAAGAGTATTTTACCAATTATGGTATTGATTTCTTTCCAAGTGTTTTTTATAAATATCTCAATAATATTGTGATGTGATAGTTTTTGGCCACAATATTATTTAAATTCAGTGGCTGCTAGGGTATGTTCATAATTGTTAATGTTACAAAAAAAATTCTAGTTTTCACAACTGAGGAACCCTGACCTTTTTTTCTCTGTCTCAGACGCTCTGTTGGAGCTTCTGTTATTTTGATACCATCTTCTCCACATGGGCCCAGTCTGTTAACTGGTCAGTTCAGTGTGGTTCAGCATCATGTTTTCAACCGCTTTGCAGTCTGTCTACCATACCTGCTCTGCACTGGGCCGGGAGGTGGGGGAACAAGCTGTTTCAGGCAACTACTGGTGCTGTAAACAGGGAGAGAGGTAAAAATGTTGTGGACTTTTAGTTTTGTTCACAGTCGTACTCTATCATTTGGAGAAGCACGACAGTCAATAAGGCAGGATAAAGATGGCATCTCTCTGGGGCTCTGCCTTACAAGGTGCCCATAAAGGTTTAAAAATATGATTGACCCTAAATTCAGGCAATGATAAGCCTAAGACTTTACTTTAGATCCAAATACACAGATTTCCCCTTAGGGTCACAAAAATAGACATTTATTCATAGGTGCATCAGTAATATATGCTGTTTGAAGGAGGTAAATATCTGAAAAGTCAGCCTGAGATAGGTGCTTCTGACTTTGGCCATGAGTTTACTCAGCTAAGGCCCTGTCCACCCCGAGATGAAAATATTTTCATATTGAAAACGTTCTCTGTAAAGACAGCATTGCTTCAAGAAATGTTTCTGTCCACACGAAAACATTGAATACAGGCCTGTAAGTAGCACTGTAACACCGCTGCAGACATACACCAAAACCAGAGAAGAAGACATGGAGCATCTGTCTATATGAGGTCTTGCAGGGGAGACGCGTAAAGCACACTAGAGGGCACACAAAACTCTTAAAAGCATAATATGGCCTCTTTGTATGAATGGTACCTAAATGAAGCACCCATATCTGTGTTGTGATGTGGTTTGGAGGCGACTGAGTGTGATGATACAACAGGACATGGATCATTAGAGCGACGATATGTTGGGGCATTTTCTTGTTTTAAATAATGTTAGGTATGAAAGTAATCAACTTCATTCATTTATGTATTTATAACATTAGACTGGTCATTCCCAAAATTGATTTTAACATTTTACTTCAAAACATCTACATGTAGTGCCTTTAATAAGAAAGCCTGTACAGCATTTGTCTCTTGTGTAGATTTGTTTCCTGTACTGACTTTTTTGTTTCATTCAATCAGAAAATATACACAGTTATATAATGTGTATTACCATGCAGCTAAAGAGAGACATAAAACTTTGGTGCATATCCCCCAGCCCTAGTCTGAAGATGGTTAGTGGTAATGCTTTGGGGTTTGTTAAGTGATATATTTGCTCCCTTTTCTGCAGGAAAGTTGCTGAAGAAGCACCAGTGTGGCGACCGACATTCGTTCAGTAAGAGGAGTTGGGATTGTTTAGAGCTTCTTTAATTGTTTATAAGTGAATTCTGCAACTACTGGGGACACTTTTCAGTCTCCAGAGGACTCAAGAACATACCAGAGTGGTCTATGACGCCACTAACTCCAGTTAAAACATTTAAGGCGATCGGTTTTCGCAAATTGATTCCCCCATAAATCTCTTGCTTCCAGGGTGACTTTATATTCCAAGAGGACGATTTAATTGTCAGCCTGCGACCACATCCCAGCAGCCCCGTTGCCAAAGAGATATTGCATGTGCGTGACGCTCAAGTTCTCAGCTTAGCTATAATGCAACACCACAGATTAGATTGTGTTTGAAGGACAGCGTTTCCCAACATGACTGATGCTCCCCGAGGGACCCAGCAGCCGAGGAGTCTCCCCGATCAGGAGTCAAATCAGGCGCAATAAAGCTGGCGACAAGCGAGGCTCTGCAAGGGGGGGCAGAGCAGACGAGACATGAAAAGGCCTCGTCCTGAAATAACCGGCGAGTTCTTAAGTAGAAGTGGGAAATTCAGTGTCATGGGTCACACAATCAGACAATAGGCATTCATCTTCTGAAATCATATTTTCCCCAAAACTTGCATGTTTCCTTTGGTTGAACCCGCTTTTCCAAAGATGGCTGGAAATGATTTTGAGGACATCACAGGCTCGAAGCTTTGAAAGTGAACTCTCTTTTCTCCCCCCCTTACACCCCCACCTTGTTGTGACTCATCTCTGACCAGTAGCTTAATGGGCTCAGTCTAATTACAGGCTAAAGTTTTCAGCAAAGGCCCTTCTAAGTGTGCTGCATCAGCGATGACTCTCCTGCCTTAATTTGTTAACTCATTCGGCACACAGAACATCAGATGCTTTAAGTTAGGCCTCAGATTTTTTACACAACCAGAGCCTTCCTGGGGCCATTTTAACAGCTAAATGGTCTGAAATTGAATCTAATATGTATGGCTCCAGGTTGCAGAGTTCAGACTTTGAGTTTTGGAGCCACTCCGAGCTGGAAGAGATCAGGAGAAAGAAAAGCGAGATCCAAACCCTCGGAAGTTCAGGGCTGTCGCTCGATGGACGCCCAGTGCTGCGGCTGCACGCTGATCCTGCCCCGGCACTGTGTTTTCATTTCCTGTTTATCTGATTGGCTTCTGATTCAGTACTGGGCATGCTGACTGACTGACTGACAGATTTGACACTGATTGCCCCCCAGAAATAAAGCGGCAAAGAAATGTCATGATTCTTCTTGAAGGTTTCAAATAAAGGTTCATTTTCCGTCAGTAAAATCCATCATTCATGGTCTGCTGAACCAGCCAAGAAAAGCAAATAGTATATTTAATATATTTTAATGTTCCAATACAAAAAATATATATGGTAGATTTTAAGGCCTGGGTTTGCAGTGTCTATGTTTATGTCTGCGTTCAATTGAGCATCAATAACTGACTTTTCCCCCTCAATCTGGACCTTTTTTCATTGCTCTCTCCTAGGGGCATGCAATTCAGAAAACACAGAAAAAGTCACAGGCACTCACTCAAAGAAAATCCAAAGATTCCAAGAAATGAACTGGACTGAAAATCTAAGTTTGTTAATGTGCTGCTAACACAAAATGGATCATTAGGCTAACAGATTTAGCATTGCCCTGTTCTAACTTTAACCTATAAAATAATCTTTTTTCCCTAATACCAAGTCAAATAAATAAGCAATTATTCACAAAAAATAGATTTTTGATTTTTTGTTTCTGAAGTGCTAAGAAGCAAAGTTAGCCTCTTAGCACCCCAATTGTGTTACTGGATTTTACTGTTTTATTGTGTTATTTATTGGTGATTTGCATACAGCACTTAGATGAACTTCAGCCACCATCTTACAATAGTCCTGCACAACAACTAGGCACTGTTGAGAATTACATGTAGTTTTTTAAAAAATATAATATTCATATATTTTTAACTTTATATCACTCTTGTCTGTTGTTTTATTTATTTTAATTGTGTTTTTAATCACTCTGTAAAGTGTCCTTGAGTGTTAAGAAAGGCGCTTCAAATAAAATGTATTATTATTATTATTATTATATTTTTTGTTTTTTCCTCATGCCAGGGGGCTCTAAATCAAAAGGAGGACTCAGAAACTACAAATTATAATCAAATATGTGTTAAACTTCCCTCTCTCACAGTATTAACAAGTCCTTTAAAAAATTTCAGTATCCACAGCCCATCACTACCATAACATACTACCATTACTCCCTTTTTAGATCCTGTTTTCATGTATTAACATGGATTAATGTGGATTTTGAACATTTAGATACTAAGTCAACTTCATTCAAGTATGTGCAAACTCACTGTACATTACAAATACCCCTTTAGTGACAACCTGTGGTTCATGTTCTCTTGTCAAGTCTTTACTTGTCCAGTATTACCGAATGCTGAGTGCAATAAATTTAAATGAATGTAAGCAAATTAGCCGTGAGCTAAGAGGCTAGCAGCAGTTTTTCAAGGTTTTTCTCCTTCAGTTTAGTGACTTATAGCTACAATAAAACACAATAGTGATTTACAGTATGGCAGACTAACTTGTGTGTTACTGATAAGACTGAAAAAGCCAACTGAATTTAGAAGGAATAGTGAGAAAGCAGTAATACGTTGTTTGAGAACAAGCTGCTTATATTTGAATGACAGGACCTGTCTTCTCCTTCCCCTTTTTTTGGTCATTAAGGATTAGACTTTGACAAACCCAATACAGTCTAAATGAAAAGCTGTTTCAAAACAAAAAGAATGACTCCTATTATCGAGCCGATTCAAATGACCCAGATCTCTTAAAATCGCTGGAATTCCCATCACCATGACTAAGGCCGGACAAACATTAAAAAACAGTATGGCAGTATATTTTGATGAAAGTTATTCCTTCTTGTTGCATAATTTTAACACGGCTGGACACTATGTTGCCTGTTAGCAATTCATGTTGGCTTCAAGTTTTAGCTTGTTTTGCCATCAAACTTTGGCATGATTGCCTGAGGGGAGCTTGGGTGACAGAGTGTTTAGCCAATGTTAGAAAATAATCATGGTTAATACAAAATAGGCAGCACAAAACATGAATGAGCTATAGCAACATTATGACTATTCCTTGTAGATAATGTTTTTTTTATTAAAGGAGTCTTTCCTGTAGCATCCAATACAACAATAAATATGCTGTCTTGTCAGCTCTGTCATGGTGGTCCCCACAATGTACAGTACAGCTAAAAACTGTTGGAAATGTTTGAGGCAGTCCAAGTACTCGACTAAAATAGATGTAACGTAATTGTTTTTTAGTTTATATGGATGAAAACCTGGCATATTGCGACTTAAATGATTGTACGAGTATTTGGAGCCTTTGCACCTGGGCATTCTCCCTCGTTCAGTCTTTATACATACATAAAATCTCATCTTCCCTCTCTTTCCTTTCTCTTGCTCTCTGTCTCCAAACAGAAGCAGTGGAAACGGGCGACTGATAGCCGATAGCCCCCCTGCGAGTGCTCGTCTGGGCCGCTGCCTGTTTTGCCTCTCGGCGTGCAGTCACTCTATCTATCCAGCCCAGTCTATCCTCCTCTACCTCACATAAATCATCCTGGATCCTGCGACACAGACAGGCAGAACAGAGAGAAATCTCCCTCCCTATAAATCTGGTATTAGTTTTACCTCGCATAATGAACACAGGGGCTAAACGGCCCCGGATACATGAGAACAGCATGTCTTGCAGATGTACTATAAATATTTTGATACTAGCCGGCTAGTTTGCAGAGGGGAAGTAGACCGGTGAAATACACAGAGGAAGGGAAAAGTGTAAAGTGGAATGTTGGCCTAGCCCGAGTGTCTGTATTGTCTTTAGCACCTACAGACAGTCTCCATCCAAGAAAAACGCTCTTTACAGGGTTCCTGTTCCCAGCCGTGGTCCAGTACCACTCCTGGATACGCTGCGTTTCCTTCAAGCAAATCCTTCAAACTGGTCTCAGAGGAGGGGGGCTCATTGTGTGATTAATAGCACGATGGGAGCTGATTGAGTGATAGATGGGTTGAAGGGGAAACCAGCACGCCTCAGAGACGACTGAGTGTGGGAAGGGCGGCTCCTTAGGGAGGGTGATCGGTGAAACGGCTGAATTGAAGTGAAGGACTAATAATAGCATAGCTAATGACACAAAAGCTGCACACTGAGGCACAGCCAAAAGATGCCAGAGATCTTTTGTTGCAGATTTATAAAGACAACCTATAACATATGCACACGCCTTTGGAAAAATTAAACACCCACTTTTTCTTGATGTGTTATTGGCTACAGCCCCGGGCGCTGTCACCCTACCCCATCAGAGGGTCAAAAATACTCAAATGCACTCTAATGCTGTGACCATAAGCAGCTTTACCATGAGGCAATGGTAGGCAGCTGACTGAGGCCTTGTGCTCGATGAGGCCGCAAGATAAACAACAGATATGACCATTATGGGTGAGCATCACATAATATATATGCTTACAGTAACTTTCATGTAGCCCAGGGGCCACATGCAGCCCTCTAACTCAGTCTTTGTGGCCCAAAGGATCATTTTTAGAGAACAATAAATTGAAAACATATAGAAAAAGGCAAAATTAGTAATGAAAATTTGAAAAAAGACAAAAATTTCAATGATAATCTTATTCTTATGATAATCTTATTGTAATACATTTCTCTGTCCAAAGCTGTGTGAAATAAATAACTGAAGCCTTGTGTTTTGTTTTTTTTATCTTGTATATGCATCAATTAATATATTTGTATTAATAAAAAAAAGACCAGTACGTTTACTTTAGTTTAGATGTTTTATTTTGATTTTGAACATGCAAGGAAATCAACTGGGGGAGAAAAAACATCATGATAAAATTAAATTATGTATAACTTAAACCATAACACTATAACAACACTGGATGCTCTAATTTAGTTAACGTGTCCAAAACGGAGTAGGAGTAGGTGTAGTCTTATTTAATGCAACCCATTCTCCAAAAGGGATCGACACTACTTTCTGAGTTGTAAACTATATATATTAGAAAAACAGTAAATCAATTTTTCAACAGAATGGTTGTTTAAATTGGCTTGAATTCCATGTAAAGCACATTAAATTTTAAATATTTAAACATGAATGATGGCATAGTTTATTTTTATAAGAGCCTTTATATTTCTTTAATTAAATTACATACATATTGATGTTTGATTAAGAGTGTCTTGCACTTTGCAGTGTGGACCTCTGACAAAATTGATAGTATTGATGTTAATAACTCAAGGACCCCCCTTGAGCACTAAAGCTGCCCATTCCTGAGATAAATAGAGACTGTACATTTTCTAAATTTCTCAAATATGATGATAATGTTTTCATCAGTGGGGAAAACTTGTCGAGAGTCATAATTACCATTGATCCTCGGGTCATCATCAGCTTAGTCTGGTAGTACATTTTATCATCAATGGGAAAGTTTCGAGTTTAGCACCAGCTCAGGCTGTCACATGTAAATGTGTCCTTGGGCAAGACACTTAACCCCAAGTTGCTCCCACTGCTGCATCAGTGGCGTATAAATGGGTATGAAAGGGCTCGTGTTAGCTGATACTTATGGGCAATTTACATAGAAACTCAGAGCTACCAGTGAGTGAATGTTAGAGGGCATGGGTGTTAAAGCTGGGGTATATAACACGGATGAGACTGCAGTAGAGGACATTTTACTCCCCCCTTCCATGGTTGTGCTTCTAGCCACGCCTCTTCCCTCATGCAGAGCCATCCACTGTTTGTGTGCCTTTAGCTGCTATTAGCATTATGTCAATATAATGTATTTACAGCTACAAAAGAGCCACAAACCACACATCCCTCCATTAAACTAGCATTTCCCTGTACAATCTAAACCACAAGTAAAGCTCATTTGGATTTAACAAGCATGTATACCTGAGTAAAGGATCCAATAAGAACACTGACCCTGAACTGAGCACTGATTGGCTGACAAGTGGGTGTCCCCTGCTGGTTTTTCTAATGGCTTATTGCAGAGCATGGAGGGGGCACAGATGTCTAATGATCACTCATGTGCTTCAGTACTATAATGTTAACAGGTAATCATTAATTTTTGGGCCAGTGACCCAAAATATAAACTGTATACTGCAACTTTAATGGGTAGGTGCTTTGAGTAGTCCGAAAGACTAGAAAAACACTGCATATGCTCAATACTATTAACCATTTTCTACTTCACCACTTCAATATCACCACCCATTGTTGCAAACCTAACCAGCATGATTCAGTAGTGATTAACCAATTAAAAAATATTTTGTAAATATTGATTATAAGGGAATAACAACAATTGCAAGCAAACTCCTGATTCTTGTCAGAACTATTCAGTGAAACTGGCAATGAGCAAGGTCCAAACACTGCCAACATACAGTATATGTGACATTTAGACAGTGCTCTCTCTCTTTTGGATCAAAATATGACTGAAGATCTTTAAGATTTTGCACTTAAAAAGTCTCTCTGTTGACAATCTATCGTTGCTCTTGGCTAAATCAAAAAGGGCCTTGTATTGGTTTTTGCCTAAGGCCTCCAAGTGACTAATACCAGCCCTGAATGTGACAGCAGGTGGTGTGTAACACGTCAACATCTGAAGGCTCCCTGGCACACACAGAGAGACTTCTCAGCTCCCCGAGTGGCTTTAGATCTATCATTGGGTCTTTTTTAATGGCAGCCTTCGTCACATATTACCGCTTTATTTTCTCCTCTCCATCTCCCTGCCCACAGAAGTTCCTTTTTTGTTCCTATTTTTAAGTACAAGTGATCTCAATTAGGGACCTCCGTGAAGGCAGTAGGCGGCAGACAGTCAGAGCAATAAGAGCGGAGAGGAAATTGTCTTTATACACCCCCCCCCCCCCCCCCCCCCCCCCCCCCCTTCACCCTCCTGCCACAAGCATCAAGCAGCTGCCCCCACCACGTCTCCATCTCTTTCCATGCTGCTCTCTGCCATTTCAAAAATAGTTGAATATGAAAGAAAACCTCCCTGTGCATCTCACTTTCTTGCATATAAATACATTTAACTCTAAAGTCTCCAGTGGCCTTTAAGTCTCAGGCAAACTTGGATTACACTCAATGAAAATGTTTGCAGGGTAGCATGCACACACACACACACCGCAGAACGTGCCGCCTCGTCCTCACGGTTCATGGTGATGTCACGGGCTCGGTGACAAACAGTCATTAAGGGCTTAGCTGTGATCTAGGATCAGTGCATGGATGTGAGGTTGTGTCGATGAGGTCACAAGGAGTATTGTTTCTCCCGTCGTCATCATCATCGTCTGCTTGTTGGATAATTATCTGCCCTGTTGGACGGCAACCAGCCCCAAGTCTAACTAGCTGACCAGCAGGCTAGTTCTGTGGCTTCTCTCTTTATGCTCTTCTAGTCGGATCACTTGATTGGCTGGTAGTCTGGCTCCTTGGCTGAGTCGCTGCCTAGCCTGGTGGGCTCTCTGATTGGTTTGCTGGCAGGCCCGGGACTGGTTAGCTGGTGGGCTGCCAAACATGGAAACATCCCGTTAGAGCTTGAAACAGCCCGGGCCTCGTCACAGCGCTCCTCTGGAAGGGCTATAATTAAGGGTCTTGAAAAATGCAGCACTGTGAAATGTAGCCTTTATCCTGCATCTAAAGAGGCTCCACATTTCCTCTTGACTTATGTTTGCTTTTTGAAAAGGACAGAGGGGCAGTTTGTATAGTATAGTTTTTTGTATGTTTTCTATGATTCCTTTCTGAAGGAGTCAAATGCATATAAATATCTAAATAAATGATAAAGTTTTCTTCAAGACATTTAAGCCAGAGAGTTCACTTTGATGATAAATTTATGAAGACAGGCGCTGTACCATTGGAAAGAAATTGTTCCAGGGGATAAATTTACAAAAGTGTCCCATTTTGCCCATCGCTTACTCATCCCACATGTAAACACAAGCTGCTGCACCTTGCTGTTTTAGCATAAACACTTTACCTTTACGTCCTGTTATCCTTCCTAATGAGGTGCTAATAACATGGAGAGACGGGGCTCTGAATGTGTGCCTTTGTGTCAAGAGAGATGTAATGAAGCTGACGATTATAAAGACAAGGAGGGAAGATGGAAGAACATTTCAGGGAGCGTGTGTGCACACATATTAGCGGTTCAGAAAGTCTTTGTCATCCCCAAGTGAGACCAAGAACAGAAAGTTTTATTACCTGCTTGATGTCTCGACCGGGAAATTAGTCAAAGAGTTGTCAGCTGAGTTTGATTTTTATCTGAGGCAAATAATTGAACTGAGGAGCAAAAATACAATATTACCATAAATCATAAAATGCACATCCTGCTCGCTGTGGTATACTGTGGTTCCTCACTGTTAGCGACTTCTCCTACTGTGCAGTGACTCCAAGCCAGTGTAACACAGTAGATGAATAATACCAGAGCTGAGGGAGACAATCCAGCTGTGCACCAGGCGAGCTGCAGCCACACTGAACCAGCAGAATTCATTACTTTATAACATTAAATCTGTTAATACTGAGACAGCGGGGTCAGATTCTCCCAGAGTACAACAGTGAAGGAGAGTTCAAGTGCTCATATTTAATAAAAAGCTGATTTTTGACTGGGTTTAATCCAGGACACAGAAGCAGGGAAGTGGTCTATTTTCCGATTGTGCGGCACATTCTGGCACATTAACGCCTTCTCTGGTGTCTCCTTCACATCTCCAGGACATCAAACAGTAGTTTTTAAACTTCCAAGGTCGCTCTACCTCAGACTGACAGGGAGCCACACAGCAGGCCGCGCCGTGTGAACGCGGGAGGGTCCTGTAGGGAGCTGGAGGACAGATGCTGGATGAGGCAAAGCGGAGTCAGATGGGACAAACACTCTTTGATGAGCAGGGTTGTAGGAGTTGGAGTCACGAGTACATGATACAGAAGGGGTGAGGAAAGGCAGGGCAGTTTTGGTAATTCAGGGGCTCATGGCCCATTCAGTAGAGCAATATGTGGCCCTTCTCCAATTTGCTTTTTCTTTTCTCTCTTCCGATATGAAAACAGGGGAGTCGAGGAAGGAAGAGCAACAGCCCATTCTGGCAGGAGTGAACTCTCACCCAGGCTCTACCTCCTCTGTTCGATATCTAAGTTCTTTTTACAGATTTTTCTTAGTCCCAAAGCCCAAATTATACAACTAAAGAGCCCCTTTTTAGAGGAAAAGCTATTGAGGAGTAAATAGTGGATTAATGCAGTCAGACCTCTCATTGTGTCTGTAAGTGACAGAGTAGCCCAAAGGATAATTGTACTTCTCCTGATCCAGACATTATTTTTTGTGTTAACACGGCCAGTATTTTACTTCCTTAAGCAAAAACTCCTGCCCCAAAACACTGACTGAAAGTGATGGATGATAATGCTATTGATATAATCAATAAAAAACATTAACAAGCCAATTGTCGCTCAGTAGTGAAGAAGATCCTCACTATCCAAACAGAAGAACTGTTGATCCAAACACATCCACAACACACAAAACTAACTGTATATCCATAGATTTTCATTTTGGTATTGGTGTAAGAGGAGGGATTCTCCAATTTTACTTTAAATGCAACTGAAGTAATGTTCTATACAGGTCCTGTATAGGTGTCCAAAGTCGCCAAAACTTTAAGTTTATGTTGATATTTTTGTTTTTCTGTTTTAATGATATGGAAGCATGTGTGTTTCATTAGAAATTAAAATGAACAAGACTTTGCTGTAGCTCCACACAGTGATCAGTGCTAGCCTGAAGTCTTTATGACTGAACGCTATCAATTGGAAGGGAATAATGGGTTAAGTTGTTTCTCCACTGAGGCAAAAATAATACATCAAGCTAAAACATCTTGAAACTTTATCTTCCAATTTACAAAGCCACTCTACAAGTGCATTTGTGTTTTTGTAATTCAGTTTAACTATTTACCCTCAAAGATATGCACCATTTTCCTGTGTTTATATTGAACATGATAAAATTTGCTGGATATGAGGACATAGTACTGCCTTTTGAGGGGCTTGAACATGGTATGGGTCCAAGGGCTTTGGTGATTTTACCAGGAAGCAAAAGCAGGCCATTACCTGTGGCCTTGTGCTCTCAGGGGCTTCAAGACATGCAGTAGCTAAGGCCAAAGTGGTACCAGTGTGGGTGCATGACAGCTCGCACATCGCTCTGGTTTAGCATGCTAGCTTTGCACAGCCCCCATAATAAATGAGATGCAGACGCAAGATACTGTAAACACATGATCGATAGAATCAGTAGCAGGAACAAAAAAGCACAACACTTTTAAGATCAACTCAAGACTTAACCGCGTCCACTGTTATCTAACTCCAGCTTAGGAGTAACTGACACTCAACATGCACAAACATGTCCTTGTGACAAACCTGCAGCAGACATGGCTGATGTTTAAACCAGTAGAACTATAAAAGTTTGGTGTTCAGTGACTGGTCCGCCCAAGTGAGAAAATTCACAAATATAATGTGTGAATCCAAAAATACCTTCAGTGATGAAAAGGCAGCTACTTTATGCTGCCGGCTGTCTAACTACCATTAATGTGTTGGACATGTTTACAATGTTTGAGGATTTTTTTTTATCATCTCTAGTTTTCCCCACTTGCCCACATATTGCCAGCTTATTGGTGTAATTTAGACAACGTCAGAAAGCTTGCTCACCACTACTAGAACTTTTTTTAAGAAGGCAGGTTTTCAATATAATTCTGCTTTTGTGTGAATGATTTTACTTTCATGTAATGTTGCCAGCCTGATGAAGCACTGTTCACTGTCTAAATTAAAAAATGATTTCGGCAGCAGTTGCGAGGTAGGGGAATCTGGCCGTGCTCCACCCCAGTTCCAGCTAGGTCTTGAAAACGTTGTTCATGACATTTCATCACTCATTAGCAGTTTCATATTGTGTTATTTTCCAAGAACTTGTGAAAAAATAGGCAAGCGAACATCTGACAAGGCCACAGCTCAAGTTTGTAGTGTATTTGCTGCGATGGTCTCATCACATGTCCAAACATTACATGCCACTGACAACTGATTTGTGCTATTTTGATAGAACAGTATTACTCTCTAGTTTTTGTATTTCAAAGCCTCATTAATTGTTTTAAAATTGTATTCCTCTCATGCTGTGATAACTTTAAGCAGAATAGTTAGGGGCCTTATATTTGTCATTACCTTGAGCTCCCAAGTTACCTGCACTGTCCTGTGACCCCTTCCCATAAATTTCTTTGGTTTGTAAATCTCTGTTTTTTCAGTGTTTCTTGATTAATTTAAAACAAAATTAATCACATTAATTATTGTGGTATTTCTTATCTGTACCTTATATTTTATGCACACCGAGCCTTGTCTAGGCCTGGAGGCCCCATGATGAGTGGGGCCCTCAGCTGTTGCTCGCCTTTGTCTTAGGGCAGAGATGGGCAGCTTTGGTAACCACGAGGGCAACATTAAGGTCTTTCTCAGTTTCAGAGGACCAAGTTGTTACAAGTTAGACGATACCACCTATAAGAAAATCAAAAATATTTGTAATACATAAAAAAAGCGTTCAATATTCAGTGTTGATCTGAATTTTTGTTTTCAAGCTCAAAAAGAAAAGCTAAATGTATTGATCTTAACATGGAGTTAAAGCCAATCAAAGGTATGTGTCCAAAACTAATATATACATTTTTATTAATTCATTTTACCTCTATTTCAGCACAAAGAGCTATTCAGAAGAAAACTTTATTTTACAAATGTAACTTGGTCGAGTTAGCAGACATAAAAATCTCATTGGCTTTGGTTATATAGGTTGATTTGACTTACTTTTTCCTCAAATACATTAATAATTCTTCTTGAACAACCTTTGCAGAATCCAGCATAAGTTAAGTTTCTTGTAAGGATTAAAATAAAAATAAACTATTTTTATTCCTCCAAACTTTTATAGAAAACTTTTTCATTTTTTCATGTCGTAATGCTTTTTGCCTGTGCATTAGGCTTCATGCTGGTAAGTCAGACATACGATGACTTGATGGCAGGTTTTTCTACCTTTATGGGTGCAAGTTTTGGAAATTCAGAACTGACTGGCAGGCTTCACTGAGAGAAGAGGAGGGTTGCCCACCCCTGCCTTAAGGAACATCCACTAACCTATAGGTGAGGGGAAGTGTTTAAAGTCTCAAATCAGGCAAGGGAAATTCGGGCTCCTTCTGCTTCTTAGACGGGCCACAGAGTGCAGAATACATGAATTTAAGGAAAAGAAGTGATTTAATTCTGGTTCAAATTTCAGTCAAAATAATGTAAAACACATATGTGTTTAAAATAATTAGCCTGATTAAATTGATGGACTGAAATGGACTCAGAACTTGTTATTATTTCAGCCGAAACATTTCCTAAATTAAATTTCTCTACAACTCTGAGGATGTTTTCCACATTACAGCGAAATGTATTCAGCGGTGAAAAAGCGATATTATCTGAGCTGAAACTCGACTCTGTTGGAATAACTGTGCTCCATGGGCCCTGAAAGGCCATGTTTATCACTATTACAGATTTAATTACAACTTTTCACATTTATCCATCCATGAATTGTTAGTGGATGTTTGAGAACGTCGGACGATGTGAACCATATTTCTGCTGTTTGGGGCACATGGAGGGGAAGTGTAACTCAATCACTCTTTTTTTCTCTCCTACCCCTCCTCGCCCTCCACATGACGAGGTGCCAGATGCGTGTCAGTGCTTTAGACTTTATATATATATATATATCCCTCCCACATCCTCACACACACTCACAGACATGTATGCAGGCACAGCCATCTCCTTCCACACTTACGAAATGAGTTATTTCAAGTCACTTTGATGCTTTGGTCACTTTTTCTCCGCACACAGAAATCTGATTGTTAAATATATAAGAGCATGTCCAAGTTTATGGCACAAAAACAAGCTGCATAAACCCCCTAACAGGACCCAAATAACCTGACAACTGTGCCTCCCTGTAGTTCTTTTTATTTCTGAGACGGGCCTAAAGTATCAAAGGCCTTTGTCTTCAGGACTCGCTGTAATAAAAGTCTGTTTGGGACAAATGTAAAGGAACACAGAGTGGCTGCTGTGTGATGTGGCACACAAAAAAACAGACTCATTGGGAGACTGATTGGTGATTAGGGTGGAGGGTGGGGTGGGTGATGAGCGGAGGCTGAGATGTGGAGTCTGTCAGAGGGGAGATGATGCCCTCTACAGTAGATACAGGGCGGGCAGATGGAGGAGGCCTGTTCTAGGACTGCATTCAGATCAGCATCTACGTGAATAAATCCAATATTTTTGACAATTCAGGACTTTAAAATAACTGAGATTTGATTTTTATTATTATTATTTTTTTATTTCGGCATGTATTAACCAAACAGGAAGGGTTGACATAATCAGGGATGTCATGGTTCATGACAAGAAGACTACATTTGACTGTGTAAATATGTTTGTGTTGTTGTTTTTAGTGTGCTTTGTAAAAAGAGTGATCTTAAAGGTATAATTTTTCTATTTTCTTTTCATGTGATCTGATGTTTTTGCTTAATTGTGGAAGAGATAAAAGTAGAAATGAGGATTCAGGGTGTTGGATTTTGATGATGTCTGAGATTTCAGTATTTCTAATCTCACTTTGACAACACTGATGCAGATATCAATATTTACCATTATTAAAAAAAATGATCTTCCATCCTAGTTCTGACCTCTTCCTCTCATTGTGACAGTCAATATTTCAGAAGCAGACAAAGAAGAAAATGAATATTTATTTGATAATTATTGTTTTTTTATCAGTAGATATTAATGAGAAAATCAAAGAAATGAATCATTTAGATCAGGGTTGGGCAACTGACCCGGGGGTCACTTGCATCCCTCCTACTTTCTTAATGCAGCCTGCAAGTCATTTTGTAATCTAAAAAATGTATGTTCATAAAGAAAGCCTGACAAAACCTGCCATGACAGCACTAAAAAAACAACATTTCCGAAAATTTGAGCCATAATTTGATATTTTTTTATATTTAAAAATAGAGAAAAAGATGTTAGTAATATACTCTATGCCAATAAATTATAGAAAACTGAAACTGGCTGGGATTCTGTTATTAACTCGTTAAATTAGGTATTGCTGACTTGTTATGACAGCTTCATGTATTTGTCCTTTCTAGTATATTTAAATTGCAAAAACTTTGGCTCTCTGGGATAATGTCAGTGTGGCCCTCTTGGTGACCAACTCTTGCCTGGCCCGATTCAGACAAAGTATTTATTGTAGGAAATATTTACTTGTCATACTTACCTCACAGGCAGGAGCATTATGATACATTCATATATTTTGACAGTATGACAACTACTATACAAAAATATCTGAAATTTCTTCTTTAAATTACAGCATTAATGTTCATATCTACTGCAGTAGATGCAAAGAAAACTATGAGGAGTCCATGACAGAGCTATGGCATTTAGAAAACTATATACCCCAATTCAAAAAGAAAACTGATAATCAAGCAGTGTTTGATTACATGTACATATTTACTCACATTTATTCATCCACATAAGAATGAAATAAGTGTAAGTTTACAACAGAGTCCCTCATAACTTTGTGTACATTTATACATATACCAACAGGGACACTGTTATGCATGTATGTATAAATAGGTGAATGTTATAAGCACAAAGGTAATAAGAAAAGAAGAAGAAAGAAGGCTGTGGTCATATCAAGTGAAAGGAACAAATAGAATATGTAGGAAGGGGGCTGAGCAAGTTTATCCCCATAGATCCCTCATTTACTGAAGTGTTTAGCAGGTGCATGAAGACACTGAACACAAAAACATTCAGTATTAGTACTTAAGTTACTTCTTTATAACCATTACTGATTTGTGATTGTGGAGAAAAACTCTTGTCTAAATTATATTGTAATGCTTAATTTAGCAGAGAAAGTATATTTGTTTATTTTTTATAATTTCCCCAAGGGGATTAATAAAGTATCCATCTATCTATCTATCTATCTATCTATCTATCTATCTATCTATCTATCTATCTAGACAGACTGATAGATACATAGATCTATAACAGTTGGGCTCTTTTTGCTAAAGTAAATGATAGTTTTTTTTTAAGATTCACACATTCCTTAAAGAAAATCATTTTCTTACTATTATTAAATGGGATGCACAATACTGTTGCCACTGTGCAAGTGATTTGAAAAGTAAATCAGTATCAGCAGATATGAACATTGATGATGTGTACAGAATCTAAGTTTGTTGTGTTTTAAGCAAAACCAATGGACCTACCTCAGTTTAGGATTATTGTTTAATCCTAATTCTTCTTACACTGTGTTTTAATTGTGTGTGGGCCTGGAGTTCAACTGGTATTGTTAACTGGTATTGTTGTTCGAAAAATTTTGTGGTAGTGGAAAATCAAGCTAAAACTTGTACCAAATTTTATATCAAAATCTTCACAATAGAGGGATATATATTTAATGTACTTGCTTGGTTGTTTTGAAGGCTTTTGCAGCTCTCAAAAAGAAAGACAAACTTTGTTTTTCTGTTAAAGGAAAGAGAAAATCATTTTGTCTTAAATATACAATATGCCCAAAGAAAATACTTTTCAGTTTTTTATGTCTAGATTTATTTTTTAAAAGATCATTTACAGGGATGCACAATATTATTGCTATGATTTCAGCATCAGTAGATTATTGCTTCCTAAGATAAATGTCGGTATGAACAGATATTGAAATATCTGCTGACATTTACTGCCAACATTTCAGCTTTATGAAATAGCAGTTTGGAGTTACAGTTTTTGCATGGCCATTTCATTTTGAAGTTTAAGCTTCAAATAAAAGGCCTGATTTTTGCCCGCAGATCAGTTAATCAGTGTTTCTTGCTCTGAAAGGGTTGATGAAACCAGTTTTTTTCTCTTACTGTAAAAATGTGTTTAGCACATGTTATATCTCAAAGCATATTGTCTCCGTCAAGCATCACCCTCCTATATCTAAAATTGCTGCTTTTCAGTAAACATAAATCTCTCTACTACTGAATGACTGAATATCTTATTGTCCTGATTACAAATTTAAATTGATTAAAAGTTTATGTAACCCACTCACTTACATGGAAGGTGACCAACAGCAGTAATATGTTATATGTAAAAAAACACACTTTCATTTATTTATATATCAATATCAGCTGCAGTAAGTCTTCAAATACAGACATATTGGCAAAAAAAAAAAAACATAACGTTGTTCCTCCCCAATTATTTATGGTTGTATCAAATGTTGTTGGTCTTGTTGGATGCCCATTTCTTGAACAACTAGATGGTCACAAAAGGGTTACAGGTCAATTTATGTCTTGGATGTGGATGCAGTGGTATTGGAAAAATTACTTTTAAAAAATTCGCATATTGGATTTAAGCAAAAAAAAAAAATTCTGTGTATTCTTAGTATTTTTATTTGATTGTTCTAAAATGAGAGATATTTTTCTTCCAAATATTTCATCGAAAAAAATGCGATGACGTAAATTTCGCATAATTTTATGAAATGTGAGGATTTCGAATAAAAAGGAGCCATATAGTTAATCCAAGTAAAACAGCTACTCAGTTTCATTTTTTCATATTCATATTCCTGTCATTTTGAGATCTGCACTTCCACGATTGTGCGTAATTACGCATCATCCAAATTATATTTACGTATCTTTTGCCTGGTTTTATTCAACAAACATCTAGTGAAATCGTATTTGTGTGATTGTTCTACAAGCTGGATGACAAACCTAAAGTCTGAGTCTATAATTTCCCCCAGTTCACAAGTTTCGACCCCACGTGTGTTGGAACATAAATTAGAGCCGGTGTAAAGCCGAGTACCTGTACACCTGCACAACAGCTCTCCCCTGCGACCGAGCGAAACTGTGAAACACTGAAACTCTACTCCTCTCCTCTCCTCTACCTGACTCACCGCTCTCCTGTGACTCACTCACTCCTTTCTTTACCTTATGGACTGTAACTCACTGCTCTGCGGCCGCTCTCCTGTAGACGCGCTTATTGTCGGGATTAAAGTGGTAACACGACGCGCGCTGACGGCCTGATCTGATCTGATGGTGTTAGTGAGTGGACATGACGGTGCCCGGCACAGTTAGGAGCGCGCGGAGGGTCCAGTGGAGCGCTAACATGTGGGTATGTAAAAGAGTGGGGGGCTGAATCTGAATCCTGGCACAGAGAAAGGCGTTTAACAGAAGTCCGTGAGTGTTTCATGAAGGTATAGCTGACACTGAGACCTGTCCGTTCGTCTATAGAGGCGTGATAGATGATGGCAGAGGGAATGGATCCGACTCCGCGCACCACGTGTTGGAGTCGCATCAGCGCAATAATTGCTGGGCGCTCGAGCTATATAAACCACAAAAAGCCTGCGCACGGGAAACCCCGACCTCCAAACACTAACCACATTTACGGCTACAGAAACGGGATTCTATTTTCCGCCTCCTTCATCTCACCGGCGATGATTTTTTTTCCCCTTCAACCTTTTTAACCCTAAACACAAAACCTGCGCCGTGACCGGGAGACTTTACGGAAAACGTGAATACTTTTCAAGCGTCTCGTGGTTATAAATAGCTCTATTAAGTATTGTAAAAAGCCTTTGACTTTGAAAACTTTTTTTGTGTGTGTACATAGCCTGCGGGCTTTCAGAAAGCCTTTCACTTTGGCACAAAGACTTCAATGACGCACCTGGAGCTGCGCTTCGACTCCACTCTAAAAGAGGACGCACAAAAAGTTTTTTTCAGCATCTGGGTCGGCTGTTCCATTTTAGAGCTGCTTTTTCTGTAATCGTATAGCCCATTACGCGCTTGGACATTTATTTCATGTTATTTTTATCCGCACATGAGCAGTTACGCAGCGTTATGGCGCATGGACGCTTCCCCAGAGAAAATTGAAGAAAGAAAAAAAGAGCGTGTCATTTAAAACATCATCGGGCTGTTTTTCTTGACGGGAGAGTATATTTTATTTCGTTTGAAGGCGAGCACTAGTGGAGAGGGTTTGTGCGCTCAAGGAGTTTAATTTTCCGTTGGCTCAGCGAGAGAGAGCTCAGAGAGAAAAAGAGGCAGAGAGTAGCTGGAGAAGAGACTCTGGTGCCTTCTTTTTTGTTAATCCACGCTGTTGTGATGCGAATTCCCGTAGATCCCAGCGCCAGCCGGAGGTTCAGTCCGCCGTCCAACAGCCTCCAGCCGGTCCCAGGGAAGATGAACGATGTGAGCTCCCCAGCCGGACAGCCGGACGCGGCGGCGGTGCCAAGACTGCGTCCGCACGAGAACCGCAGCATGGCCGAGATCATCGCGGACCACCCGGCCGAGCTGGTGCGCACCGACAGCCCCAACTTTCTGTGCTCGGTGCTGCCCTCACACTGGAGGTGCAACAAGACGCTGCCGGTCGCCTTCAAGGTGAGTGACTTTCTTGGCATTCGCTGATAAATGGGACCGTGGTGCCTACTTTGTAAAAAAAAAAAAAAAGTCTTCAACTTAACAAGTAGTGAACTGGGAGATAGTTTTCTTTTTTTCAGTGTGAGCTGCTTGATCAAAAGAACACAGTGTGTGTCTGTGATGACTAAAACACCATAACACGCCCAGAAATAGAACAAATTTATCACAAATTTATGGAAAAAGAACTCTTCTCGCAGTGCATAAATTTACATGTTTAATATTTTGAAGTAATATTATTTGTAATAATTATTTTCCTTGTATCACTCAACCTCACCTTACAGGTCAACTATAAAAACACAATAGTTTCATTTTGATTAAATCTCCCTTAATTATTAGTTAATTTGGCACAATTGATGGGCTGAACAGTTCTTAAAGCCATATTTGAAATGAACGTTTCTGCGAAAACAATGTGACAATTGGCATAATTCAAACAAGATGTTAAATGACACAAATATGCAAACTCTATCGTGTGTTTATAGGACATGCAAGGCAAAGAGTCCTTTGTTTATTTAACTCATGCAGAGGTCTTTTTAACACTTTATTAGATTTACATAGCTTCACAATTTCAACAGTCAAAATAACATTTTAAAGTTTTTTACACTGAAGTCAGAAGGAGTTGAAAAAGTACTTTTAGAATCAAGATCTTTTCTTATATATTTATCTGATATTTCAACTCTCAAGTGGTCTTATCCCTTACAGATTGTAAAGACATATTCAAAGAAAATATCCTGACAATAATTCTTCAATAATTTACATTATTTTAATGTGATGTTTAAGCTGCTTAAATAATCACACTTGGATGTGAAACAAAAGAACTGAGCTTGTGTTTATGCATCATTTTAACAGTATTTCTATGCTACATTTAATTAATTGCAAAAGTGTTTTTTAAATATTGATTTTATAGAAGTATGATTTTAAATGACACTGTTGTAAAACAGAGAAACAGGCACAAATTTACATTATGTTTCTTTTTTTAATATGTTCATGTATATATATATGAAATCACGGAAATGTGTTTTTTTAAAGGCCTACAATTCTCAAATTGTTTTATAACAATAGCAAGAGCATGTGCATTTCATATAGTTTTTGGCCTTTCAAGTTTTAAAGCTGCAGTTATTTAATAAAAATCCAAAATTATTCTAGAAACGTCAGTATGAAAATGTATTATTTCAAAAGCCTAGTGACTGTTGCAGATGTTGAGTTAATATGTAAAACACATGTTACACAATGTGGTCTTTTCCCTCACTTTGTAAACAACTTTATTTTTATCAACAGAGTAAATTAAAAACACACCTTTCCACAAAAGTACCCCTCTGACAAGTACATAATTTCACACAAAAAAGAAACGGTTATTGACAGCATCATGAATCCTGCTGTTATTTGCAGATCATCTCTGTTGGGCAGAAGCCATGTATCTATATTTTTCATGATTTTCCCTTTTTCATAATTCAATGCTGCATGTCTGTTGATGTTTTTTTTTTAAATGTTGAACAAATCAAAAGTATCAAAACCAGTTGCCATTTATGAGCGTGCAGTATTTATTTCTTGAAGAAGACTGGATTTGTCTTTTGTCATTACCTGAAAGGAGGTAGGATGTTTTGGCCGAACAGCAAAAAAAACAACATTTTATATAAAAGAGAATATTGTGTATTATTGATCCAGTGCTTTTGACTGTGTCGCTGAATTAACTAGGACAGCCCTTACTTATAAATTTCTTTGGAAACTGAAAAAAAGATCTATAAACAGCAGATAAAAGAGGAAGAGTTACTTGTTGTGCAGATTGGGCCTCTGGACGTGTCTGCAGCCTCGTCTCTGTTTTCCTCACATGCTAACTCACAAGAAAAAGGCCCCATTAATTACACAACAGATTTTTATTTAAAGGATTGGATCAAAGAAACACCAAAGTGGAAATTTGCGGCTGAAACTCTGGCTCAAATTCAAAAGTGACACATTTTAAAATATATGTGTAATTTAAGCCGTTCTTATTACTACGGCTCTGTAATTATTGCAGTTCTGTAAGCTCGTGCTCTCTCACTTTTATCTGCATCCAGGGATATAAATGATAACACAAGGCCTTAATGCCCCTTTTCTTTTTTTCTTAAAGACGATGTGGGGCTGAATTAAAAGTCATTTGTCAGCAGGATTTTGAGAGGGGATGGTGTGATGTTAAACAAGGCTGTCACATATGCACTCGTAATTATTTTTACAGAGAAAACAAAGTCAATCAAAGGTTGAATTTCACTCAACAAAAACCCTTTTTCTTGTTTTCTTAATTATTGACAGAGGAAAAAATGTCATCTTATTTGTATTTGTTTTTGAATGACACGAAGAGGGGTTAAAATGATACTTACTCTATTTACTCCCCAACTTTCTGCTTCCAGGTTGTGGCCCTGGGAGACATACCTGATGGCACGGTCGTCACTGTCATGGCCGGCAACGACGAGAACTACTCGGCCGAGCTGCGGAACGCCTCGGGTGTCATGAAGAACCAGGTGGCGCGTTTCAACGACCTCCGCTTCGTGGGTCGCAGCGGCCGAGGTGAGCCCCGAGACGCTCTGAACTCACATTCACTGCACACAAACACTTCTCAGCGGGGGCTATTAGGTTCAGTGGTGTGGATTAGTGGTCACATTCTCGCCATTGCAACCACATAATGATCTCTAACCCTGTGCTGAAATCCCATGGTTGGTCTCCTTAAGTTTGAGTGTTGAATCAAGTAGCATTGTGCCTTGAAACTGACATCCCATGATTTATTTTCAACCCAGAGATGCTTTAAAACTTCACTTTTTCCTCCTTTCAGTTTTTAAAATTAAGCTTTAACACAGAGGTTCTCAAGTGGTTAAGCTGTCGGGTCCACCACTCTCTCCCTAATGAGAAATCATGACTCAGATTTCCAAATATTTTTAGCCACACAAATTTATTTAAAGAAAAATCTTGTAGTTTGGACTTTAAATGAAAGAAAACACGGCTGAACAAAGAGGCAAGACAAAACAATGATGTTTAAAAACGCATCATTGGGGCGCCAGTACCCTTGTGGTTATGTCTGCATGCACCATTTACAAAGGCTGTTGTCCTCAAAGCAGGAAGCCTAAGTTGAAACCCAGCTTGTGGCCTCTTTACAGCATGTGATTCCCCACTCTCCCACTACCCAAATACATGACTTTCCACAAAAAAGTAAAGGCACAAAGACTTGAATACAGTTCTTGAATTGAAACAAAAAAGCATCACTATATAATCTCTGCGAGGACATGCATGCATCATAAAACTTTTTGGGCTTTTCCTGCTTTAATTGTAGAGAAGAGGACAGTGGAGAGACTCAAAAAGCAGGGATAGAAAGTGAGGGATGACGTTCGGAAAAGAACCCTCAGGCTGGTTTTGAACTGAGGGCATAACCTCTAGGCTCCAGGTGCTCCTGAATGCATTTGATTTTATATTTTCTCCTGATTAAGTTATTTATAGCCTGAGAGAAGCAAATAATTAATTTAAAATCTTGATAAAACAACTTAAAAACCCGAACAACTGGACCATGTCTGAGTAATGTTAGCTGATTGGTAACTAAAGGGGGCTTTGGAGGTCAGTTCATGGCAGTCTCATACTGAAAATGTTGTCTCAGTCTAACTTTTGCTCAATCTGGTGACAGACAAAGAGGCAAAGCTGTGGTAGATCCTGTCCTCCTGACAAACAGCTGCAACATGTTGGTTTGTAGTCATATCAGCTGTTTCCCATGGCAGCCGTGTTTCTGTGATGTCATTCTCTAATATCATGTTCATGTCATATTTCTGAAATTCCAGATTATTTGTCTCAAAGACACTGAGTTTCTGACTCCTGTTTCCTATGTTGTGCATGCTGCAGTGTATGCTGCAAACCCAGAGAGAGATCTGACAAAATTTCAAGCTAAAAATCATGTCTGATCAGCTACTGTCAGAACAAAGCTTCATGTAGCATTTAGCCACCTCCAAGATGCAAATACATGCAGTTAGCTTTACCGCAGGCTTGAATGTATTTATTGAAATAAACATGCGTATCTTTGAATAATTCAAGCTTTTTCATTTATAAATATCATCCTGTTTCCAGTTGGAATTGAAGTTTGTATCGTCTGGGTATTACTTTTCAAACAGGATACTCTAAAAGATAAATAGTCATCTGGAACTAAAAGTTTTTATGACAAAGAAGTCAGAATATAAAATTGTTGTTCCAGATCATATCTGTAATTCCATAAGGTTAAATTATGAACTTAAGTTACTGTTAAAAAAAAATACTAGTTATCTCTTTCTTTCTTTTTTTGCACTGAGCTCTTCCTTATCAATAACTGATTTTCATCAGGGAAGTGGTTTTTCACTTATTTACAATCATTACAATTCATAAAACTACATTTATGTTACTCTTTATTTTGCAGGTTGTTGGTATACAGCACATTATCACTGTTGGGCACAAACTTCCTATCTCCAATATTGCTGCTTTTCAGGAAATGAAAAAAAAAATGCTCATCTGCTGAATTTATAAATATTATACTGTCCTGATTACAAATTATTTTTTGTACTTTTGTTTGGTAAAAATATATAAAACTCAACCCACAGAGATCGACGGTGAACAGCTATGTTTTATGCAAAAAAATAAAAATCTTAAAAATGGAGGTAAAAGGTTTGTGTCTGACAGCAACAGCATGTAATGTATATTATCATGCAGTTTCACAAAATTCAGCTTTTGACAAACAGTAGCATGTTATTTATATTATATGTGCGCATTTTAAACACAAAGGGGTAAAAATAGGTGGATGCAGAGAAAAGTCAGCGAGAGCAGGTGCGAGGGCAAGAGGAAGATGACCCATAAACAAATCTTACCTGTAACTTCATGTTTTACAAAAATAACTGCATGTACAAATGGCTTATGGGCTTTTTTGTGTACTATGGATACTGAGCAAAATAGTTTTGCAGGTACACTCACTAAGTGTCCAGGAAACACTTCAGATCAGAGGCAATATGATGAGTGGAACTTGTCCAACCATAGTGTAATACGGTCTAGCTTGTACTCTGAAAACACACAGGCAGGCTTCTGTGTAAACATGTATTTTTAGCAGATGTCTTCTATCCAAACAGCAGCTCACAGAGAGCCATCACACAGTTTGTCCATCAGTTAAACTCTGTAGGCAGAGCTCAGAACTCATGCTGCCTTCAGAAATATGAACAGCCGTTCACTGCCTCCAGAGTGAACTACACTCACGTTTCATTCATTGGATGAAGTTGTAAGCGCTCAGTGAATCCTTCAACAAAATCATGAAAGTGCTCTTTTTTTTTTTTTTTAACTTTCCCACCCTGAGCTAACGAGCAAGATGACAGCAGGAAGTGACTATTAGTTCGGAAAATTAGCAGAGTTGCTAACAGCTTCAGTTGCACTTTTATCAGATCTTGACCACATTTCTTTATTAAAAGAAAAACAAATAACATCACAACAAACTTCCCAATGGAAAGGATATTTTCACTTCACTTCGGACATGTTTTGGTGATAGATTGTTTTAAGAAGTGGCTCATGATCTGTTCTTTACACAGCTTCTACATTATTATGAATGTGATTGATCCTCCAATCACCCACTGGATATGCTTTTGGCTCTGTCCATTTCCAAACACTGTCAATAGGCTTTTTCCCAGAGTGAGATATATTGAACGGTCCATCTGGCCTGACAGGTTAACCCTGAGCGTGACATCACAGGAACATCGCAGCTGTGGAAAAGGGTTACATACATAAATCCTTCATTTCTGCTGTAAAGATTGGGAATTCAATATGGAGTGTATGTGACCCCCAGGGCTGTTTTAGTCAGCCTCAAGTGGAGACTTGAGGAACCGCAGTTTCACTTTTACCTTCATAGTAGCTTAATTTTTAAAAATCAAAGGACTCCTCTTGTCCATAACTTGCCACTGTTGGAAAAAAGTAATTATTTATGTACAGCTATAATCTATACATCATCAACTCTTTGGCTGCATTCACACGAAATGACAAAAAACTGTCTTTTTTTGCTGACTTCGACATTTCTTTTCCTGTCATTAATGAAAGTTTGAACAACACAAGCCACTTTCATATCTGATCTTTTCAAACACAGTTTAAGACACTGTCTTGTGGGTCTGTGAAGTTCAAGCAGGAGCCTGAAATGGGCCACATTTTAAAACATGATTGAAACAGACAAACAGATTCAAGTAAATACGCAGACTTGATCATTCAGGTCTACTGTGTGAATGCAGCCCACAACACGTTTTTTTTTCCAGGCACTCATTCATGACTAACCAAAAACAGCTCCTTGACCCACTTTTGGGTCTAGACCCACCAGTTAAGAAACCTTGCCTCAGACAAAGATCAGTTGTGAAAAAGTGATGCTTTTAAAAAAAAGAAAAACAAGTTGTTTTCTTTCCCGTTTCATAATGTTCACCTGACATGACCCTGCTCAGCCCAGACTTATTTACATGATGGGTGGTGCTGCAGCCTCTCTGCTGATCACTCCACACACATCCTCAGGCAGCGAGGCAGAGACGCTCTCCCATTGGGTCAGATGGCATTCCCAGAATATTTGGCATTGCCAGAACATCTCTCTGCATCATTAACTGCCTTGTCACTAAGGCGTCTTATTTACGATTAGAGACCTGGCACTTTGGATGTGCTCTGACTCTTACCAAAGTTACTGGAAATATTTTCTTTGACACTTTTATTTTCTACAAGGCTCGCAGACAGCGGCCGTCTGTGTTGGTTAGGTTGGCGGTTGATAAGCACTGTCAACACCTCCACCAGTGACTTTTCCTCTTAGTTTTCTACTGTTAAAAATGGAAGATGCAGATCCTGTATGAAGGAATGACAAAGATTTATATAAAGCAGTGGAGGTATGATGGCCGGAGGTGTCGTCACAGAAGCCTTGCGTGAGTCCCTCTGCTCTGACACAGAATCTAGTGACAGGAAGTGACATATAAACCCGGGGAGATCAGACTACGAGGTGTCTGAAATGAACACCAAGCAATGAAAGAGATAAGTACAAGCAGAGCTAACTGATAGGATGTTAGATAGCTAACAGTCATGCACACAGAGGCAGAAGTAGCCAGCAGATGGACGAGGATTGATACTGAAACTCTGTTAGCATGCAAGACAGTGAGGATGGGAGAGATTAAGGCTCAGCAACATGGACCAAAAATTATATCTTGACACCTTTTAGTCAAGAAGCCTCACCTGGTGTATATCTGGATAACTCATTCCCAGGAATGATCAAAAATGGTTGTCACATCACTGAAAAAAGACCTGATTTGATTCTAAGACAAATCAAACAACTCTAAAACCTGTTTGATATTATGGCAACAAAAATAGAGGTCACAGACACACAAATCTGGGTGATTTTTCATCTTAAATCATCAGCTGATGTCGACTCCTCCTACATATTGTCAAACCAAGTACATGATATACGTGATATTACTGCACATCTAGTTGTAAGATTTTTATTTTACTCAAAAATGAAATGTTGGGAATTTCCATTGTTTTGTTGATCGATTTCATCCAAAACCTAAAAACTCAAAGATCTTAAGTCTTTTATTTTTAACAAAAGGGAGTGAGGACACTGTCTAAATTGCACAAACCTGCTGGTGAAATTTCAGAATGGTTGGAACTTTGGCCTGTGCTCCGAAACATCAATGCAGCAAAATATTGTCTTATCCCTCAGCGTGAGAAAAAGCTCTTGTCCGTTTGAAACATTTTCCAAGGTGTTGTCATCAGGGGATACGTCACCTCTCCCAGATGGGAGATGCTCCACAAGCCACGTATTAGTCCAGCCCATAGGTGGTTCTAGTGGTAGGGACATGGCTAGGTATGCTTGTGCAGTCCCAGTAAACATCAGAGCACAGCACTGAAAAGCCAGCGTGTACTGAGCAGGGATAGAGGAGTTTATAGACATACCAAAAGTGGATTTTTGGGAAAGAAACAGCAAATGTATCGCACATCTCCAAATATTAGCCCATATGTTCGACTAAGCGAGAGGAAATTGCTCTGCAATATTCAGCCATGAATTTGAAGCAGAATGAATTAAATGAGACCAGCTGGTACCGCCCACTAATCTAAATGTTGACAATGAATTTTTTTAGCGCTTCTGTGCTTTTGGTGCAATTATTACAAAAGTCATCAAGTTTCCGCACTTTTTAATACCACTGATCATTAAAATATAGAGCCTTATCATTAAATACATATTGTAAATAAGTGTTGAAAATTTTGACAACCTAAACATGTAGAAATGTTGCCAATTGTGTTTGGACTGTTTTGGCAGTTGGAAAAATGGAGCACTGTCAAAACAGCACAAATAAAATGTCTTGCAATTTTCATTTTTTAAAATAAATAATAGTTATGTAACTTTATGAATATCAATAAAACTTCAGAGGCAGGTTAGAGTGTATAGAGTGAGTGCTGAACATGTGATTGGTTGGTGGCGTTGAAGGGCGGGATTCTCTGAGCCACTTCCAACGACGTTCATAAATGCTGAAAATGTAATTTGGCAATATTCTTACCAGGAGGCACTATCTGAATTGCACAGCTAGGTTAATAACATTAAAAGAAGCTAAATGAATTAGATAAAACGGGCCAATTCCATCCTGTTTCCCAAATGTTTGCAATTTAGAGAGTGTGCACTCTGCCTTTTATAAAAAATGAAATACCAAATATTAAATGTTTCAGACTATTATTTTGTTGTCTTTTTTTTCAAATAATTTTGATTTTTACTAGTAATATAAATTCTTCTAAATCAAATCAAGAAACTTCCAATACAACCATCCATCCATAATCCATACTACTTATCCCTTTTGGGATCGCGAGCGGCTGGAGCTTATCCCAGCTGACACTGGGCGAGAAGTGGAGTATAGTCTGGACCAGTCACCAGCTGATCACAGGGCCGACATAGAGAGACGCAGGAAGTAAAACCATTATGATCTGATATTTACAATAGATTATAATGTGTTCAATTACAGCATCACCATTAGTGGTTCAAACTGTCAACATCTAACTTTCTTATCAGTGTAGGCACTAGAAGAGACAAATTATCCAGGCTGAAATCAGACACCAGTGATAACATCATTAGTGGTAACATCAAAGTAGTTTACAGGAGTACCTCAACAGCTAGCTTACATCAGAAGCAGGAAAGAGATGAGTGTTATCACAGATCACTGGCCCTGCTTCACCCGCATGCACCTCGATCCAGGTATGTGGAACACCTGTTGCATCTGTGATCTGCTATCTCTCCTGATCATCTCTGGGCTTCCTCAAAGGCATGTTTACGCTGAGCGAAGCATGCTCGGGTAGGTGAGCTGAGACTGAATGGACAGCTGCTACAGCAACCTGCCCCCTTCTTCCTGTTTCCATTTAGAAACCATGGATACAAGACGCATCTGCATACCTCAGCCGTTAGTGCTGCTGCTGACTTGGCTGTTGCACCCTGATTCATAATGTTCCTCACTCATGAACGTAGGAGCGCACACAGACACACAAACCCCAAGGCAGCAACTGCTGGGGATTATCGAGAAAGGAAGTGACTATTAAAATGCCTTTCGCCCACTCACACTGCGTTAGTTGGGGGAGAAAGTCTGGATAACAAGACACTGGCTCCTCCAGTCAATCTCCCATTTAGGCCCTGCCAGAGAAGCTAAATAGGGCCACTGAAAGAGGCAATCATGTCTGTCGTTAATCCTAGTTTGCATTGGCCATTATGTGATCACAACCACACTTGTGACTTGGGGATGGTTTAGCGATGAATGCATGTCATTGTCTGTCAGGATGGTGTGTCATTTGATGTTTTTTGATGTTACCACAGGCAAGAGCTTCACGCTGACAATCACAGTATTCACCAACCCACCACAAGTGGCCACTTACCACCGAGCCATAAAGGTCACCGTGGATGGACCGCGTGAGCCCAGGAGTGAGTACAAAGGCACGCGCATACAGTCCTGTTCAGGGAGACTGTCACACACCCAGCAAGACAACATGAAACTTTCTGACTTTGTATTTGTAGAGCTGCACTCACAGTTTAACAATCGGTACAGTTCCTGCTTCAATATACTGAGAGAGTAGCTCATAAAAGATCTGGTATGTTTGAAAAAATTGGTGAGAATTATTGAAACTGAAGCAGAAGAGGACAAAGTATCCTCATTTTAGTGTTAAAGCGCTATTTACCTTTGTAGCCAACTGGGACAAAAATATATTTCATTTTATTAAGTTTATTCTCACAATTATTGTAAAAAATACTTGGTGATATAAGGGCATACTCAGAGTTGTAATGAACAAAAAACTCTTACTGCTAAAACAATCTGGACATTTGCAACATATGTAGTCCATGAAAATTAAAAATCAAAATTTAAACTTATAAAAACAATAACATTTGATTAAAGTAAGTAATTAAGATTAATCATTTTTTAGGCAGATGCACTCTTTAGCCAAAATATTTCAACAATGATATGACAAACTAAATGAGCAGAAGATTGCATGGGGCATATCAGTTGTTTAATTTTCATAGTCTTTTTTCTTGACCATGGGAAGCCAAAATTATAAGTTAAAATTGAAACCTCATTGATTGCCCAGCCCTTGTTGGTACTGTTTTCCCATAGTGCAGCCAAGTGAGTTGATAAAAACCAGTATTTCATCAAATGGGAATCTCAGCAAAACAAACAAACCTTTGTTCTATTTATGTGTCCCTTCATAGCCTTGAAAGCTCCTGCAGAATATTTTTTTTTGCTCTCATAGTTACAAGGGACTTGTCTACAGCCCCTTTACCAGTAATTGTTTGGGCAGCCAATCAGCACAGAGCTCATTACCATAGCCTCTGTAGCCTCCTTGCCCCTTCAGATTGAAGGGTTTACAAAGGGGAGTGAAAAAGAGCTGCATTTGATACTCTCCAAAGACAATTTCTTTCATTTTTATATTCAACTTAAATCAAATTATTGCTTAATAGGCACCCGTGACATGGTGTAAATGGTCAGACACACCTGGACATGGGACCTTTAAAGCTCCCATTTTTACTTGTTTTAATGGCCTAAAAAAGAAGACGTCATGATCAGTAACAAGAATTTGTATTTTAAAGAATCAGTTTTGTCATTGCTGAAAATGCTGCCATGGGGTAGGTGTCAGATAAAGCAATAAATACTGTTGACAACATTTCATGTTTTTCATGGCCTCTCAAAGTTTAACTGTTAAAAGATAGTAAAATGAGATTTTTTTTTGTTAAAAACACAAAAACACAAAAGTTCCTTACAGAAGCTTAAAACTTCAACCATGCATCCAAGATTTCCATGTTGGTACTTTCCACCTGTCATAGTTCAAGGTCTTTAAAGTTCCTATGACCACTTTTTAGGGTTTTTTTTGGAAACAGGCTTTAAAAATATTGCTGTCAATAAAAGTAAACAGCATAAATAATTTTAAATATCTGCTGGAAATTGCTGATACTGCTGCAATGCAGGGTAGATGTCATATAAAGTAACTGTAGATGAAAGAGTTCATAGTATCCTTTTACATGGTAAAGATGTAAAAAGTTTGACTGCTAGATGACAGAAAAATGTTTTTTTGGTTTTTTTTGCTGAAAAAAACCCGTAATATTCTAGGACAACTCTCTGAAGTGGTAAAGGCTAAATACATAGTGGTGGTTGGGAGGGCACCAAAAACATCACGCCAAAAATTCCACAAGAGCTTTAAATTGAAGTTTTGAGCCCAAGCTCATATTATATTGCTTTCAGCGATAACAGTTTAACAGTTTATTTTAACTACTAAAACTTTAAAGCCTTTAAGCTCCTGTCCATGATGCCAGAACACATCAAAGTTTGTTGGTTTTGAAACACACTAAAAATAGTATTAAATTACTCATCATGGTGACTAAAAGAAAACAGTACAGTTGGGAGAAAAATTAATATTCCTTTATAGTTTTTTTCTAAAGCCTGAAGTTGCAGCAACAAGTGGGTAGGTGTTTAAGAAAGTGATTCATCAGGAAGTCAAGCAAAACAAAGCCTGTGACTCCAAGGCACTCTCTTAATACTATAAAAATGCCTTTATTTTAACGGCACGGTCATGTAGACCTTAAAAACAAACTAAAAGTTTGTTTTTAGTCTAAAAGTTTGTTTTTAAGGTCTACATGACATTTCCATTAAAATAAAGGCATTTTAATAGTATTAAGAGAGTGCCTTGGAGTCTTTCCTTTTTCCATGACTTTGTGAATCCCATTCCAATGAGCACTTCAGACAAACTGAGTCCAGGTAGCACTCCTTTCCTTTTGTCTTTTGAAAACAAAGCATGTTTTGGGGAGGGGGGACAGAGGGGTTACAGGCCGAGGAGCAGACTTTCATAACAGTCATGGTGTCTGCCTGAGGCTGGCAGGAAACGCTCATGTAGGTGGAGGCTGTATTGCTATGACATAATGAACCCCGAGAAGTAAAAACTGTGTGTTTCAAGAGGCCTTTTCTTTAAAGAGGCATAGAGTATTTCTCCATGGGCTGAGAGTTTAGTAAAAGGTGTCATGTCCTTCTGCTCCCCAATTTTTTTTTTACAACATTAAAAGCAAAGAAAATTAATTTTGCAGGACATGGGACCTTTAAAGAGTTCCCTTCATAATAACAAAACTAGTATAAAGAAACTTCATTTTTGCAGGCAGAATAATGTTCTTAATGAGTCAATTAAACCTTAAATTTAGTCTGGTGCTCCTTAGACAAATAGTGGGTGTGGCTGAATGTACAGCCAATCAGTGGCAGCAGATGTGCTGCTAAAATAGCACAGGCTATAAAACACATTAATTAAGACAGAAAGGGTTTATTGGGGAAAAGTGTGATTGTTTAACTGGCAATCAACAGGTTTTTAATAAAGTCAACCTCTCAGATTGCCACTAAGCCACCCCTGTGACAGTCTGAGAGAAATAAAAAGTGAGGCAGAATATTCCTGAGAGGGTACACTGGGTAGTAGAATGCTAACATCAGCTCCTTTTAATGGCCCATATAAAAACAACTGAGGAGGAAAAAAAAACTTTACTATAGCCGTCAGTGCCAACTGGTCTGGCATGCAGCTGTTTCCCCAACCCTCCTCCCTATTCATAAAAAAAAAAAAAGAAAACATATTCTCATCTCATGGCGTCTCAATGAACAATATCACATCACAAACAACCCACTCGCCGCCTGCGCCGCCACATATGGCACCAGGACGCTCAGAGACACCGAGGAGCCGGGAGACAGTAGGATTAGCACCACCATCAGTCTCCGTCGTAGGAAACCTGCCACGGTGCCAAAAACAGGATCAGAAAGTCCACATCCAGTGTTCATCAACACACACAACGAAACATAGGCACATGCTCGTTGTCATGAGCACATGTACTCACAATCACACCCTCTTTTTTCCGCTCTTCCTCTTCTTCTTCTTTCCTCCCATCCAAGCCTTTTTGTTTGATCAAAAGCATTTCCTGTGCATCTGCTGTCCCCCGTCAGATGACTTTCAAACAAGCACTGTTATACAGTGGCGAGCAGATGGGAGTCAGAGCTGGATTTGTTTAGAAAAGTGTCCGGAAAACCTTCACGGGAAATATGTGAGAGAGAGGACGGAGTCAATGAATAAGAGAAAGTCACAGAGTTTCAATGGATCCTTTAAAAGTCTTGAAATATGTAGATCTTTCATGTTATGGTCTTAAAATGTCTTAAAAAGTTGAACCGTTGCTTAACATGTCTCAAATTTTAGATGGCAAATTGATTGAAATTGACATTCACTATTCTACTTTATGCTTAGTAACACAGGCTCTTTTTTTTTTACTATCCTTTCTTACTAATTTTGTTGTTTATGTGGACAGTGACCCTTTATTTAGCGCCACCTATTACATTCAGGTTAGACTAACCTCTTGGCCCGGGTCATTCCAATATGAAAAAATTAAAATACCCCATTTTAATAAACTTTATTAAGTACTTAGGTTTGATTGATTTGATTATTTTCAATTGATCCTCATACGTCCTACTTTTTCTTAATTCTTTCACTGAGAGCAACTTCAGAATCTTCAAACTCTTGTTTAAATAGCTCACTGTTTCACCGCTGCTGTCATGTTGGCTAAAGTTAACTGTGCTACTGTGGAACATAAACAAAGCTCTTGTTGTTCCCATATAAATGAAGAGATTAATGAGATTTGTCATACTCATATTTGCACATTTCTAGGCCAGTCTTACCATCAACTTGATGTTAAAGCAAGTAAATTAACATAGGAGAATAGAAACATAAACATATGTATGTAATGCTAATGTTACCACAATACAAAACTCTCACATTTGTAACTTCGTTGTAGAGTGTTGCAGTGATAAGTCTGAAAATGTGGAAGTTAATTGGTATTTTAGCACTTACAGTTCCCTTGTCTCAAAGACTATGGGATTTTTTTTTGGTTTAATGCCCCAAATAAGGTCTGTGGTAAACACAATCTTTTTTTCCCTAAAACATACAATAGATCTAAAATTGATCAATTTATATATGTAAAATTATCATTGTGTCTTACAAAGTGTATTTGCTAGCAAGTAACAAGTTGCTAACAAGTGGAGATGTCAATCAGGACAATCGCCAACAGAGGGTCAATTCACAGCATTTTCAGCAGTTTACAGGGAATTGTATAAAAGTGGTAAACAATAAGTATGCTTAAAAAGACATCCAAAAAAAGCTATAAAGCTTTGGTTGGAAATCGAACCGTTCTCAAAACTCATGAACAAATTTTGGTGTAATTTCCAGGGAGTGTTGGTAATGGCGCAAGGACAAAGTTTTTCGACTTCGGTGGTGATCCAAATTCAGATGTGGATCCCGAAATTTTTGTTAATGTTTTCTAATAGTTCAAGATAGTGCAGTTTTTTTATATTTCTGCTAATAACTCAGTAAGTCTTCAACAGATTTCCCTGTTATTTACAGGGATGGTTGGTCATTTCGAAATAAAGAAGTGGTCAGGTTTTGGTGGTGAACCAAACCTGGATGTGGATCCAGGAGTTTTAAGAAGGATTTCTTCGCAGTGCGTTAAAGGGCTCTTTTCTATATTTCACAATAACTTGCCTGACAATGTTTGAAATACCTTGACAGAGGTTTGTGCTCTTGCAGTCCATTCTTTTTCATCTAAATTGGTCTTGAAAAGCCTTGCATTTAACTTTTTAATGTGTGCAGTATCCCTAAAGTCAGCACTACCTGACATAAGGTGATGCATTTTGGCACCACCATTTGTTTTTCTTTCCTTTGTCTCAAACCAATTTGTGGTCTGAAACACATCTTTTAAAGTCCGAGCCTGCACATTCTAACCCAAAGTCTCAGGACAGTAATTTAAGCAATAAAGAGTATGTCATCATACGTAACCCCTGAACTTCTTTGCTTTGCTGCTAAGTGGTCAGAATTGCAGCACCGGTGTAATTTACTCAAAAACTACAGCCAGAACATGTCTCCCTCTCAGGGGTCATTAAGCTGAGGTCGGAGGGTGGCAAAACACACATGTGCCCTCTCAACTGGGCCTCCCCCCCTTCCTCTGGGTTTTCAGCATGGAGGGACTCGATGCTGAGAGCCCCGGCTGTCTCCAGGACTGTGATTCTATCTGTGAACGCTTCATTGACACATGGGGGGGCCATTACAGCTCTATTTTGTGTTAAACGAGTGGGTAATTAGGAGGCCTGTGGTACTTCGGGCCCCCACAGGGAGGGGTCCACACAGAGACACATGGAGAAAGAACAGTGGGCTGTCTTGAGCCTGACACACACTGGCACTCTGTGGCCTCTGTCTTTGAGAGCCAGGGTTGTTTTTAGAAGGGGAAACACTGACAATAACACAAGACTTGATCATACACGGGGGAAGCTAAAATTAGCAACCATTTCTTTTAGATTTTAATTGATTTTTCAGACTTTTTTTGATGCTAGTGGCTGCTTTTGCTCCCTGTTAATAACTTCTTTAGTTGTGGTGTTTTACTCAGGAAGGACATTTTGTGTTGGCCTGTTTGATGAGCCTTATGGTAGCCATATGAGTTCTCCTGCGGGATTTTGATTTCCCCAGCGGTTCCTCTTCTAATATCAGTTGTGGGACAAGGTCGGACCACCCGCGAATGAATGAGGCTCGTATCTCTGAACTGCGGCATTGAGCTCCAGCTAATTAATTGCGTGGTCAGAGTGACGAATATCAACAGGGCCTCCTTTAAAGATCTGCGGTATGATTTTTTTTCCTCTGAGGTTTACAGTGTGTATGTGTGGGTATGGTAAGTGGTTAGTCAGGTCCCTCTGGCCACTGTGTTATTAGCGGGAGGCTAACTCGGTTTCTGTGGCTAGCATTGTGCTTAATCGTTTGACAGCTCTTGGTTACCCTGTGGTTTGCCACTGTACCAACAACTCAGCAAGTGTGTGTGAAAATGTGTTCGGGCATGTGCATGTCTATTTGCTAAAGTATGATTTTAAATATCCTCTAGCGTCTGTGACTGTAAACGTGCACCCACATGGTATGTTGTACAGAGAGTGTGTGTTATGGGTGTCATTACTCTAGTGTAGCGGCAGTGCTGATTTGAAGCGGAGCTAATAGACCTCATTAAGTGTCATTTCGAGCTAATAGTCAGGGAGTGGCTGGTTTAACCAATATGCTTTTATAGGTAGTTCTGTCTCCTTTCAGCTGCTCCTGACGGTGGCTGCGGCTGGCTGAGACAAACTTCCTGAGTGATAATAGCTGAGTCGTAATAACACAAAATACAAAGCTTTCTGTCCAAACCCACACTTCTCATTACACCTAATTGATGACAGACAAACATAGGAGGTGACAAAAACCACTGTGGTGTCACACCAACTGTTTTGCTGTGGCAGTTTTTAGTGGTTATTTTGCACAAGTGAGCGTTAGTGTCGGGTGTGTGTTGTGTGTCAGTGGTGGAGGTTGGTGGTCAGGCTCCCCTGCTCTGGTGTTTAAATTTAGTGGGTCTGGGGTATCTGGGCTCGTGGACAGGGTCTTGTTTTGGTTCGATTTTGGTCAGGGTGTTAACAAGTCTGGGGAAGAGGCCCTGGTTACTTGTAGGCCTGCAGACAATATTAGTGGTTCAGGGGATCTGTCTGCCAAGCTAAAGTCTTCCTGTGGCACACATATGGTCATACTTAATGCTGTGGATATGCTACTGTAGACATTGACCATAATACCACAGGATACAATAGGTCACAAAGCATTATGATACATGTCTTGTGGCCTCTACAGAGAAATATTGGCCTAAATAAAAACCATAGCAAGGTCTTCATGGTATTTTTTCATGGTTTTCTTTGGTTCCCGGCCTGGTGCAGGAATCTAAAGCATATAAGAACTTCAAATTATGATTTGCAAAGAAAACAGGCAAACAGAAACAACCGTGGACCTAAAATAGACCCCTGTGGCACACCTTAAATGAGGTGGGCTGAAGAGGACAATGAAAATGAAACACAAATCTTTCAAACTTAACTTCTCTTTTGACATGGTTGCTCAGCATGTCTTTGAAATAGCTCATATTGTTTAATTGCTGATCTGAGAGCACTGTAGGTAAATGAGATCCATTTATCAACATGTCTATCATGATGGCACCAAAAGGCTTCAAACACTGTCATCACAAACATTCCAATCAGCAGACAAGCTAAAGTGATACATACCCTTAAGTGTCATCTGCAGAGAGAAGAGTTCTTTATTTACAGTTTGGATTTTAAGTTAATTGTTCTCATGAAAGCTGGCAAACAGAAACCAACTGTGTATCCAAAATAGAGCCTTGTGGCACGCCTTTATTTAGTTGGGCAGAAGAGTAACAAAACACATATATAGTCAACTTTTGACTTAATTGAATTGAATAGGTTGTTAAGCTGTGCCTTATCACTTGAAACTTTGTAAGGATAAATGAAGCAATGTCACTAAATTAAATGCCTTTACAAATACACATAAAAACATGAACATCTTCATTGATCTGATCGCTAAGCTCAGTCCTACCACTCTAAAACAGACCAAAGTACTTCATTGTTGGGCTGACAGAGTGTGACACAGTCAGATGCCTTTATTAATAAGTCTGTCAGGACCACACCCAAAGACCTCATACAGTGTCATCTCAAACATGCGCATCAGCAGACATGTGTAAACAATACATACAATGAACAGTCACCTGCAAAAAAAATAATTCTCAATTAGATTTAAACTATTAATGCGAATGAGAGGAGCCAAACAGAAGACAGTTGTGGACCTGAAATGGAGATCTGTTTAATCCTTTAGATGAGCTGAAGAGGGAAATTATATTAAAAAAATCTGCTTTTTTAATTTTATTTCTTAAGAGCTTCATTGATGTGGCTGCTAAGCTGTGTTTGCACTTTAAAAAAGACCAAACCATTTCATTGTTGGACTTAAATTAAAAGTAATAAGTATAATAAGTGTGATGCCATTATGATTATGTCTGTAATGAAGACACCAAAAGAATTCAAACAGTGTCACCACAAACGTGTTTGTTGCAGACAAGTGTAAATCATAAATTCACTTAATTATCCTGCACAGAAAATAATTACTTCTGCAAAAAAGGTTGGGCTTTTTTCCTGTTATTGCCTTTCTTTCTGTCTGTTTGTGTGCAGGATAACTCAGAAAGTTGGCAACAGATTTTATTGAAATTTTCTGAGAATGTTGGGAGCAGTAGCTAATTAGATATTGGTGGTGATTGGAATCTGGATCAGGATGCAAGGAACAGGATTCAAAATTAGTTATTCCAATGAAAGTGGGCAAACAGAACATTTTTGTGGGCCTAAGAAAGAACTGTATGGCACACCTTGATCTAAAATGTGCAGAGCGGGGAGATGAAAATGTAGCAATGAAGATTTTTTCGTACTTCTGACCTTACTAATTTACAGACATGGTTGTTGCGGAGCTGTTTTCTAACACTTTAAATCAGACTGAGCCATTTTATCATTCACTAGAAGCACTGTAAGTGGGATGCCTTTATTAATACGTTTGTCATGATGAAACCAAAAGGCTTCTAATGTCACAACAGACAATTATTACTCATAAAAACATGTTGGTGTCATCTGCAAAAAAAAAACCATTAGTGAATCTTAGGCTTTCATATTATTTAGACTAAGACATACAGCCAATCTGAAAACAGCTGTGAACCTAAAATAGAGCCCTGTGGCCTACCTCAGTCCAAATCTTCAGCAGAGGGTGATGGAAATGAAACACTTAGGATTTTTCTTGTTTTATAACTTTTTTATGTTATTGATGTGGTTACTGAGCCTTTTCCTACCACTTTAAAACACACTGTACTGTTTTATTGTGAAGCCCTGTCAGTTAGTGGAAGTCAGGGGAAGACATGAGGAAGATGGGCCACAGGCTGGAATTAAATCAATCAATCAATCAATCTTTATTAAATCTATTAAACTCCCCACTGCGTGACACCCCCAGGTGAGATGCTTTCATCACCATGTCTGAAACAAAAACACCTAAAGGCCCTTTAGCAACGTCATCATAAACATGTCAGTGTGTCAGAAAGTGAACTTCATGCATACACCTAAGTGTCATTTGCAAAGAGAAGAATTCTTACTATAATAGGATGTACACATTTTTATTCAAATGAAAGTGCATAAACAGAAAAAATTTGTAGAACTAAAACAGAGCATTTTGCCCAAGGGTTCTGCCAGAAATTTTGGGGCACTATGAAAAGATATCACACAGGGCCCTGTCACAAATCAGCTCTGCACAGTTTCTCAAACCATGCATCTTTTAAGCAAATAAAGATATAGATATGATGTAACATGATTCAAATATGAACTGCTTATTAGTATTATGGCCAAGTTCTGGTGTTTAAAGACACAAAGAAGATTCAGACATTGGAGAAAACACTCTTTAGCCAAAAATAATGTAATTTATTGTAAATGTACTATGCGGTGTAAGTATCTTTTTGGAACATTTTAAGCATTCATTATGTTTTCATTGATTATTTACATTTATGGTTTAATCAGTCCTAATCAATCACAAATCTTTTAACCCTAACAAAGATCTCACATTGTTGCAGATTATGCATTTCTTCCACTTCATGACCTGTTATTTTAAAGACCAAAATAATTTGTTGAGCTGTTAATATATTTGGTAATACATCAAAAAGTATAAACAAAACTAATACCCTGGTGCTTTAAGGGCGTGCTTGTGGCACACTCTCGATTCCATGGGCAAAAGAAGGTGATAAAAACAAAGTGCACTGTAAGAACAAAAGAGCTACGAAAACTCCAAATTTCAAGGTTAACGTCTGTACTGGATTTTTGAGTTTTGGGTCTGACTCATGATTCTAAGTTGAGAGGAAACTACTTAAGATTAAGAGCACAGGGACAGGCAGAAGACAAAACCTGATCGGTCTAAGCTCATATAGAATGTATCTGTTTGCTTACCACTGTGCCAGTCCAGCACCCCAGAGGGTCCAGTCTTTATGCAAACCGTGAGCACAGAACTTGGCCTGACCATGTCTGACCTCAAACCACTTGTTTTAAGTTTTGCCAATTTAAGTTAACAACTGGAACCAATTTTACATAAAGCACCTATTAAAAATAGTTGAGATAAATGCTTTGATGAAGTTTATAACACAGCAAAACATATTGTGTTATTTACTGAAAAATGTTTCTAATGCCAGCAATTTCAAGTTCTCATTATCACAGTGTATTGATCACTTAAACTTAAAAAAAAAATGAAACACTAAACTTATTTATAACTTTTAAGATAAAAAGTTTATTAATCTGATCACTGGCTTCAGTCCTACCAATACATAACAGACTAAGCTGTGTTATTGTTTGGCTGACAGTAGTGTGATGAAGTGGGATGCCTTTATGAATACGTCTGTCATGACGAAACCCAAAGACTTCAAACCTTTTCATCACAAACATGTCATTACACGTAGATGTAAAGTGGCATTACCTGCTGTAAGACCTGAGCTTTAGTTCTTACAACAAACATTTATACTCAGTGTTAAATGCTAAGATCACAGCCAGTGATAATTATATTCCCGTGCACCACTTAAGATTTGTCATCACACTTTAATTTCCTTTAATTATATCAAGAAATAAGTTTCCGGATTAGCATTCCTTTCAGTCTGCATCAAGCATCATTTCCAAAATAAAGAATATAATTTGTACAGATTCCAGGTAATCAAAAAAGGATTTTAAGAGGCTCAAACTATTTTCTCTTTCACAGACAGATGCGCACCCACACCTTTTTGCGGTTACCTTACTAGAGCTTACCAGCAGCTTTTAACAATGGGAGCCGGACGAATAAAACTCACCCAAACATCGGGAGGAATGAAAAGAGGGAGGGAGAGAGGAGGGGAAAAATAGAGACATGAAAAAAAAAGACTGTAGGCTTTTCCAGAGGCGTTCAGTCAGTTGCATGTCTTATGAAGTTCCTTGAAGAGGTGCCAAGCCCTTTACAGCGCAAAACACAAAATCATTCAGCAGGAGGGAGGAACAGAGGAAGAAAGCGCGAGAAAAAGCGTCAGAAAGTAAATTATCTGAAGAGTCTACGATTAAGAAAGAGTGTCTTGAGTTTGTTGGCCCTGTGGTGCAGTGAAAAAACTCTTTTTTCAGGCCCATTTTCTGATCAAAACACTTCAATGTGAGTGTTGAGGTACAGCGGGAGCCTGACTGGAAACCACACACAAGCCAGAGTGTGTGTTTGTAGTGTGTTTCTGCTCTTTTAACCTCGCACAGTTTGGTACAAGAGCGTATATAATGTATTTTTTTGTTCAGTAAATGTTTTGCCTTCGGGACTTATTGTGTATGTCTGTGTGTGCGCGTCCGTATGTGTGTGCCCTTCCCTTGCCTGGCTTGCTTCCTTCAGGCTGGAACGCATGGACCACACAGACGGCTGGCAGCCCTCCACGACAGCCTGGCTCCCCCTTTTTCTCTCCGTCTCCTTCTCTCCTTCGCTCGCCGCCTCATCTCCCACACCTCCTCCTTCTTTTTCGTATTTTCTCTCCTTTTTTTCCTCAATTTTGTTTTTACTATCTCCCCTCTCTTCTCTCTCTCTCCTCCCCTCCCTCGCCCCATCTACATTTATACTTTTAAACCAGACCCCCATGGTAGAGACGGGCGTCTGGCTGTCATCCACTCAGCATTTTCTTTTTTTTATTTCCTCTCAGGCCACGCTCTGCCAGTTTCAGATTGCCACCTGAAATAATTCATTGTTTCTGACCGTTCACAAAAACAACATGGCCACTGTGAGGGCTCCAAATAAAAAAGTGAAATATGGACGCAGTGTATTCATTCATCGGCTTTACTGGCCGTTGCGCTCGGGGATGACTGACACACTCATACACACACACTCACAAACACAGACTGGCTGATTCAACTCCAGGCTCCACCAGTGCGAGGGGTTTTTCTGAATCAGCCCAAAAGATACATTCATCCAATCTCACCCAGTGATCATAAACCAGACTGAAGGGCCGCGAGGGCATGACGTGACAGCGAATTTATAAATTATCCCATTTATTCAGCGTTTTCTGGCGCTGCACTTTTCCCTCACATGTTACTCAGTCGGAGAGCAGGCCGGAGCATTTCCAACCGATGAGTGTTTGATGTAGTGATAGCAGAAACTTGATGTGTTTGAGAGGGGGAGGAGGAGAAGGAATAAATCACATTATTGAGCATCAGAAACGACTACGCTCAAGTCTCTGCAGTCATTTGAAGATATAGCCAGGAGATGTTAGTTGAGATTAGCACAAAGACGGGAGATGGGGATAAGCTAGGCTGTCATTTTCCAAATCCAACAAAACTGAGTGACTTTGACACTTAAAAAACAAAGCTGGGCTATCAGTTTCTAGTATTTTTGACAAGTAATACTGACTGTAGTTTAATTCTGTGCTGACAGACAAGACAATGGTGTTATTGCTCTCATTTAGATTTAAATAAACTATTCAAGGCATGAGAAACGATTCCTCTGAAGGAGTCTTCTTCAAACAGAGGAATTTTGTGACTTAATCTACAGCCTTAAAATGTGGGGCCCGCTAAAATCCTTCATACAAACATGAATGCTGTTTATGATTTTCATATAGTGCACCTTTGGGGCTGACCAGGAGGCACACTTTGGGAGAGATGGGTCTGGGTCTGGCATGAAGGGCTATAGTGTCAGCTGGCATTGATCACTGTGTGGATCTGCAGTACAGGCTGTTTAATTTTCATCTCCATTGCGTGGCACACCCTTAGTGACCTGACACAACAGATGGACCATTCAAAATAAATTTCACTAGTCCATCTGGGAAAGAGCTCATATATTTTTTTTGGAATAAGCGCAACCTTTCAAAAGTATATGTGGCAGGTGATTGGGCAATCGTTCTAGCAATCACATTTATCAAGGACCAATCAGGTAATGCAGTAGGTGGACTGCTACAGCCACTTTGTAAAACAAACTCTCTGCAAGACATGTCGGAAGTAGAAATATAACAAAATTGCTACTGAAGCTGTTAGCATCTGTGCTAATACCTGTATGAGCATTCACTTCCTGCTGTTGTCTTGCTCTTATCTTCTAACTCTTCCTGCTCTGATGGACCTTAATTGGGCCATCCCACTTTGGGCTGCTCTCAATCGTTGTAGATTGGAGCTTGGCAAGATGGATCCGTCTGATTACGGACACTGAATCAGGATGATCCATCTGCACTGCAAGATTACATGTTTATATCCAATGAAAAACACAGGAAGTAAATAACTATTAGATGCTGATGTAACTAAAGGTTTTATGCTCTTTGGCCTGTTATTCAGAGCCCAGGATATATTTTTAAATAACTCAAAACAGTACAGCCTTAACAAGGACGTACTGATTTGAGGATGATTTAAGGTATATTATCAGCAATTACCATAATAAGTATTTCCCCTTACACCACTGCCAAGATGACTCCATGTATATAAGAGTGGTTTGATGTATTTTGGATCTGGCTGGATCAGTGATTCTGATAGTTAGTATAAGTGAGCAACAAGAACTTTCTTTTCATGAAACACTGGTGAGTATTAAGCTAACATAGGCTTTCAGTGAGTAATATACTTGAACAAGTTTGGTACTTTTATTTGTTATGAGTATTAGAGTCACTATCAGCTGTCATTGTGAGTCAATGCTTTGCAGGGGCAGGGATTTTATTAAAGGCAGTCATATTTTGAACAAGATAGCACAAAAGTCTGGTGGGATTCTGAGAAATTTGTTTAGCACTACTGTATTTGTAACTGTAGGGTGTCGGACAGCATTATTTTGCTATTTGCTCTCTGTCTGGGTTTTCTCTCTGAGGTGATGTTCTGTAGAAGCACAATACATTTTCCTTGACCAGTTAGTGCATCAGTTTAGAAAATAATTATATTTGATTGAAAGGAAAATTCTGGTTAAAACACAACATGGGCCACAGAGACTCCAACATCTCCGGGGAGTAAGGGAAGGGGGTTAATTTCATGATGCACGTGAAAGCTATCAATAATTTCCTTAGTTATGTTCAAGCTTTTGTTAGCATTGAGTCACATGACCAGCACATAGAGCTGGAGGGCAAAATAAGTTCAGCTACTTTGACTGCTAAGTGGAGCTGTGGCATAGGCTTTTTTATTTACCTTCCCTTCAAAACAACACATGCGTTATGGGCACTTTGGACCTTTACGCTGCTTAGTGATACCATTCAAAACAATAAAAAACAGCAATGTGTGTACAGACCCTCACTTCAGCAATGTTAACATGTGCAATAGTGGTGATGTTTCCTTGTGATTAGAAGGATATCCTTACCATTACGCTGCTGACAAATGAAAAACTTTAAAAGTATGGACAGCTTAATGTAATTTGTTGGGTTTTAATCAATAATGCTGCTGTCAGGGAAGTGAAGAACAGAAGGTTCGTCATCTGTGCACAGCAGTATGCTAAATCAGACCCAGATTAAGAGTCAGGCAGCATTATTTACCCCAAAGGGCAATTCATTTTTTTGCAGTCTACCACACCATAATAGACTAATATTAGCTCATTAGCGTTAATGTTGTTCGTTGATAGTATCAGAACTGCTGTCGTATTTGGATCAAGTTAATACAATATTCTGTGGCAGGATTTGAAGCAATCTGCATTGTAAACATTGTAAACTATCTTCTATGATGATAGAGACTTTTATTTTTCATGTTTATGAAAGATTGCAAAATATTCTTCATGGCTACATGTTTCAATTTAATCTAAAATTAACTTGAGGGAAACAGTGGCCCACAAATTGACTGTCCAAAGGTAAACTTAAAAAATGTCTAATTGTTTGTCCCTTTCTTTTCAGTCTATCTACCGAGTTGTACAAACATTAAAGTAGTAGCCTATTCCCTTTTAGCCTCAATATGGATATTTTTCTAGTGAGTGATAATAACTTTTATGACTTACATATATTTTCTTATTCATATTGGTTCCCTTGCCATGATAAGATCCCTATCAAAAAACAAAAATCCAGGTAGAAACATGGTATATCAGGTATACTTTCACCCAGGACATATGAGGAAACAGCTAACCATCCATCAAATACCTCTGTGCTCAGGCTCAGATCCAATCTAATGCTGCCATTAATTACAGAGGACTTATATTCTGTTTGCCTACTTGCTCCTACTTACTGTTATCAGATCAGCAGGGGCAAGTTGAATCCAGACTTATGTCTCTTGAACGGCTGAAATAATACTATTCTAAGATCAGTGTGCAACTGCATGATTAAAGATACTATCTATAGAAGCGTTATCTAATCAGTATTAATCTTTGTGTGTGTGCAGGAGCCTGAATTGCATGTGCAACTGTTTGAGTGCATGCATGCTGCATGTGTGCAACCGGACATGATTGCATGTGCAGACGTGTGTTTGCATACGTCCGCTCTTGCATGTGTGTGTCTCTGCGTGTGTTTCCATGTGTGTGCACGGGCTGCTCACATCTGGTCTGAATCTGTCCATGTTTCCGGCCGCTGGCTGGGCAGGGAAGTGGCAGGCGCTATCGAAAATCTCCGCTGTTTTCACAGGGATGATGGGAATCTCAGGGACTTTCCCTACGGCAGTGAAATCATCCGCCTTTCCCGCTCCTTTAAATACCCCCGGCTCATTTCTCCACCCAGCTAGGGTTCCGATAAAACAGCTGAGACGTCTTGTGTTTGGCAACAGTTGTCCCCTAAAAGGTGTAATTAACTCATGAAAAACTGTATTTACTGTCAAAGCTGGCTAAACTAATGGACTTGAGGTCTCACTGTTTGGAGTGTAAATTGGACCTTAATGTTGTGGTCGAAATGCTGCATCCCTGTCCAAGAGAAAATACACTGCTTTTCCTGTAAACTGCGTAGCATCCATAGGTGTTTGACAATATTTGATCCTTGTTGGAATCTGAATTCTTCCAGTGCTGCCCAGATTTAGCTTGCATGCAAATTGAAACTGTCTTTCTATCTTTAAATATACGTAGACCTTATAAATTTGTCTGCATATTGGGATTTTCCAAAAACTATCTTTATTCTTAACCCACTCTTTAACTATTTCACCATTCCCTGCACTCAGCACTCTTCATATAGCTCAAGACAGGTTCAAACCCATCCAAAGCTCTTAATTTACTGGTCATCAGGGTCTCTTCCCCCCCTCATGTCTGTCCCACTCTGTCTCCCCTCATCTCCCCTCAGTCTCCCTTTTGCTATTTATTCCCATCACTAGGAGACGGGCTGTGCACAAAGCCCACACTGTGTCCCGAGGCTTTTTTAGAATAGAAATTCGGTCTGTTGAAAATGGAAACGCTATGATTGACTGGGCACAGTGTGCACAGAGAGATGAGGAATGCCAGCGAGAGGCACAAATTATCCTTCAGGAACGATGGAGCAATATTATTAATGAAAAAAGGCCATGAATTATGTTATAAAACAAGAAACTTCAATAAGCTTAGGGTTTTAAGTAGCCGATATTAGCCGCGTTCCAAAGCTACTATGTGGAGAAACGGATGATGAGATTGTCTGTTTATTTTGAACTCCTCGATGCCAGTCGGGTAACGTCACAGTAATAAAAAATCAGAGTCCGTCTCGTCTGACTGTCACCGGCTGCATTTTTATTCTTAAATTATTACAGTGCTGAACTCCAAACAGTTGTGCCATGATAAATGAGTTTGCTATGGGGCGTCGAAGCACAGACGCGTAAAAGAGTAGTGGAAAATTACTAGAAAGAGGATGGGATGATTAAGGAACCCTGCATACCAAGACACATAGACCTTATTAGGCCAAGAAGGTTGCCTTTAAAGTCTTGGTGAAGACAGAAATATGCATTTAAGCTATTTAGGTTTAATTGAACAAGATTCGTTGGACTAGGGGCAATTTGCCGATGACATTGCTACATTGTTGCTTTTACTCATTTGATTGAGAAAGCACACTGCCCTGGCAACCCAATCACTTCTTCCTTGAGCCATGACCAATATTCTCTGAAAATTAAATCAGTCACTGTTCATGAGCTTTTAGGTTATTAATCTAAAAGCTCATGACAACAATCTAACAAGCAAATGATGACACAAAAACAAAACAGCATTTCAGAATCATGGAAAATGAAGCAGCAAATTCTTCTTAGAATGTTGTGGCCTTGTCCACTAAATGGCCTGGAACAACATTAATCACACATATTGTCAATTCATCAGTTGGACATGCACAGCAATGATAGAATACATCTTACCACAAGATCTGTCCTTGTTTCCCCCTGCCTCCCACTTAATCCCATCATCAACAGAGCTCTGGAAAATGATTGCACATTTGTGCCATTCCCTCTTTCTCTGCACTGTATCACAGTGTGTATATTATCTTTTTTATCTGTTCATTTATTTATATGTTTATTTTGAGAAGAATTTAAATATTTATTAGCTCAGGTTAGCTCAGTACCACTGAGCACCGTGTTTTCAACATCTGTGCGTTCATACTACACTCTATGCTCTATACTGGTCTTGCCAGCCTGAGCCAATGGGCTTAATCTGCAGAAAATTGTAGGATGTCACAGTGGTAGGTCCATTTAGATGGCCAGAGAACAAGATGTTTTAGGCCGCTTCTGGCGCAGTTAGGGTGGTCCCAATGTTGCAGACTTTTTGTGTTGTGGGTAGAAGTACTCTTACGCAGTGGAGTCGTAAACACACTAGGATGCATATACAACTTGAAAAAAGCGCATTATGGGCTCTATAGTACACTCCATTTATTTCTCCGACAACAAAGGATTGTCTAAACATAAGAGGTGGGGACTTTCAATGTGAAAATTCAATCAGAAGTAAAAAGTGTTTCTAATGGACTAAATCATCAATGCAGCAACACACACTTTTAAGTCTTTAAAATTTTTAGAGCAACTTTACGTATATCTACTGAGAACACACTTGATTTCCGCATCTGAAAGAAATTGGCTGTGCTTCCATTATTAAGCAATGCGGTCTGCGTAGCGTTGTCAAGAGTTGGCATTGTTCCTCCACCCCCATCTTTTAAATGGCACTCCCTCAATCTATACAACAACAGCTCTCCCCCTGTTGACCTCTCAACTAAAACTACTTCCAGGTTTAAGCTGAGAAGACTTGAGGGGTAACACGTCATAAAAAATGTGTTGGAAAATTAATATAATATTAGTCTAGTAAAGTCAACTAGTCTAAAGATACAGAGCTCCTTTTAAAAATGACGTTATGTAATTTTGGGTTTGTTATTTGATGCTTAAATATCTAAATTTACACAGATGAGAGAAGAGATTGTGAAAAGCTCCTCAAGTGTCACTGAAACACATGTTGGACAATTTGTCCACACAGACCCCCCTGTGAGAGGTCCTATTAATGATAATCCAGTTAGACAAATGATGATGATAGAGGTCTCCTCTCTTCTCTTTCTCTCAGCAACAACCACCAAGTGCTGTAGATGTAGTGCCAGGCCTTTGTTCCCATGCGCAGGCAGCATGCAGGTTGGGCAGGATTCTGAAGCAGCTCTCTGTTTCTGTCTGAGCCAACTGGAGCGCTGCCAAGCACAGCAGGAGCTCCTACTCTCCTCTGTTTGATATTTACTTTACCGCCTTCACAGGGGAACCAGTGCAAGACCAGACAGACGCACTGATACAGAGCTGTGCCAGTGCTAAAAAAGACTGTGTGTGCAAAGGCCTTTTTTTATCTACCACACCTTTGCTAAACTACAGAACACTAGAGCTGGGTACCTTGGCTTAGTAGATTTGGCTGTTGTGCCCTTTAAAGACCAAAGTTACTATTATAAGCTAAACCAGAAAACTAATGAAAACTAAATACCTAAAACTGTTTTGAGTGTCAACAAAACTACAAGAATTACAGTATAAAAAATAACAAAGTTTAAACCAAATCTGCTAAGTTTTAGGAGCTTTCACACCTAGCAGATTTGGTACAGATCACTTTTTTGGGAAATTCAGTTCATTTTGGGGTAGTGTGAAAGCTCACACGAACTCTGATGCAGACCAAAGTACCCAACTCTGGTCAAACCAAAAACAGGGGTCTCAGTTCACTTCCAAGTGGACCAGTTAGGTTTGCGGTGGGTATGAAAGCTAACCTTGGGCAGCAGCTGGGCCTGCCTGATTCATTGTCTGTTATCACGCAGATCCATTTTGCCGAACTCCGGGAGGTCAGATTACAAAGTATTTGACAGGCTTTGGTCTGCTTGACTAATTGCAGCATGGATCCCAAACCAAGTGAAAAATGAGACATTGTTACAATCCACCCCTGAACTGAACCAAGTCCGTCGAACTTCAGGTTTGAAAGCAACCTTAGCCTTTGACGACACACCCAGGCTATTAGGCAGACATACACTTGGATCAGCTTGTTAACTGCACAAGTTAAAACTGTTTTTTTTTCCTGGATTTATCCTTTAGCATTTTTTTAAAGTGGCGCAGTTGAACACAATCAACCAGCACAAACAGGCCAACAGACTAATCAGACTTCAGCGAAAGTATCAGTTGTTGTAATACAGTAACCTGGCAACCCCACCTTCAACTAATGGTGAGATATTTAGGAACTATGATGATTTTCAGTCAAATAGAATTTTCAAACTGTCTTCTTTGCTTTGGCATTAATTAGAAAAAGTATGGTGAAGAGCTAACATAATTCATCATCATGTCAGGGGATCATCACAAAACTTGACACCACCGACTGGTTTAACAACACCTCCAGTTCCCAGATTATATCTCATTGAATCAGGGGAATTCATCATGTTGCTGTCAGAGGATTTCTGCCAGCGGTGCTACAGGTGACACAAGAGTTACATTGTTAACTAGGGACCTTTGAGGTTACTTTTGTCATTAGCAGTGAGCTTTATAAGTCTTTTGTATTGATGCACAGAGTTTCACTTTTGTATGGTGAGTCACATCAAACATTTCATAATTATACTCATTTGTTAAAACGTTCATGAGGCATTTGACCCTCTCTCTGCTCTAAGTTAAACCACGGATTACTTTGTTGCTAAGTTTGCTAGCTACCAAGCATATTGCAGTATAAGGCATATTGTGACCAGTGGGCATGGCATTGTTTACAAATGACGCAGGAAAAGCAGGCCGTGATGAATCGTTGTGAGGATAGCCCTTCCTTTGTGTCTGCTTTGGCCTGCCTACAATACTGCGGTTTGACCATGAAGTGAACCAAAGGAAATATGCAACAGTGAATATTTTTTTATCATCTTAACCAGAACAAACCAAACAAGCTGACTCAGAGAACCTGCTAAAGATCTTTCACTGACAGAGAATCAACTTTTTATTCACCTGCAGACCAGAAAAACTACATCTTAAATGGATCACTTAAATAATAACCTTGCAAAGAAGATGGATTTCCCAGATGTGCAAGGTCAAGAAATGACTGGACTTGTAATGGTAAAAAATTGGTAGCTATGCCTGTGTTTTAGTTGAGCTGCTGTTAAAAAGCACTGCAAGACTCTGACTGACCAATAAAGATATGACAGAATTTGTTATCCCCTTCAAGTTTTTTTGTAAAGGTTCTGTCGCTCTAAGAGAAACGTATCCCATGGATATGTGACCTGGTCTGTCTGGTGTCTCAGGTCACATAGGTAACACATGCTGCCCTTGTTACAAAATTGTATCCTGTTTTATTTCAGGTCCTTAAAAGTATACTAGTGTTTGCTCTATAGTTATTTTGGGATAGTGGCCCACCAACCCAACAGACACCCCTAAAGCGTATAATTTTTCTCCTTGTTCCCAGTCTAGTTACAAAGTTAAGTTAGCCATAGCTCTGTTTTTTGTTTCATTTAACATTTAATTAATGATAACATTTTAAGACATGTGAATCGATTCCCTTTTTAAGTTTGCTCAGTATTTTTTAAGTTATAGGTTCATAAAAAGACTTGTACAGTTTAAACAAAAAGAAAAAACTACCTTGTCTTTGTTAACATGTAGAAAGACATTCAGCAATGGTATTCAATTCTACAGCCGGACCAAATTCTGGGGATCTAAACAAGTTTTTGAATCAGTCCATGCTGCCCAGCCCAGTGATGACCTGCTGTAAAGACAGCAAGTAAGGTTAACCTGTTGCTATTTTATGCTATGTTTTGCCTGTGCACAGAAAGTGACCCTGTTTGATTCAAAATATTTTTATGTTGTAAATTGTTGTCAGCCTGATAGCCATTATGCAGTTATTTTTTACTACCATTACTCCTTATAGCAGTGTGATGAGTAACTCATCACGTTGTTTGTGCTGGTTGCTGGGTTGATTGTGTCCTCAATGCAAACAAAATGCTCCAGAGTTTGATTGGGAGCAAGCCAAGACCACCTCTTTCAGGCGAGCTTGGTGCAGTTTTTTGTAACAAAACAACAATCAGTTGCTTTGTTTGTATATATTGAAAGGAACCATGCAGAACAGGGTACGTCCACTTGTTCACAACAACTACCCAAAACAATTGAACTAACTTTGGTTTAGCATATGTTTTTATTTTTATTTCCTTTCACTTCCGTATTTAATCAATGTTTTTGAAGTTGTGTCAGCTCTTTTGTCATGGAAAGGCATAAGTTTAACCCACTGCCTAGCTGAAAAAAAGGCAATAAAAGTATTTAAGAGATATTTCTACCAGGACATATGAAAAACAGTTAACCATCCTCATAAGATTTCTGTGCTGTCAATAAGATAACTTCTTAAAAAATGTGTTCGGTTAGCGACTGACAAATTGTTTATAGAGAATAGAAAGATACAGGCCAGGAGGGGCCATGAGAAGAGAATCTGGGATAAAAGTGTGTAATGTTACATGCAGAGGAATGCAGAAAAAGAACAAGTATAACATCTTTGGCATAGGTTTAGCCTCCTGCAGGGATAATGGGGTAATGGCGTGAGAGCATGTGTTTACCTGAGGAAGAAGCCTCAGGTTAAAACTAAACATACATGCTGACTTCTCCCTCTCACAATCACCCCGTCTGAACTCTCCCTCCCTCCCTCCCTCTCTCTCCCTCTCTCTCTCTCCCTCTCTCTCTCCCTCTCTTGCACAAGGTGATTCAATATAATTGGTGTTCCTAATTAGCAGGATGTAGCATCCCATTCCCAAGAGCCTCGGTACCTCCTCTTTGTTTTCAAGCACACACTGTGTTTACCAAGAAAGGCATGGCATACAAAGGAACTGAGTCATTAAATGTCCATTATAAAGAAGAGCTGACAAACTGTGCACCAAGAGAACAGCAAACAAACTCGGATCATCAATCATACTAAAGGGTACATTTTGTTACAATGGGAGTCGGATAAAAATAAAGTTTGCGTGCAACATCTCAGCCATAACAAATCTGATTATCAAATAGTTAATTTTATTTAAATGCAGGAAGACATCAATGACTGGTGCCACTCTTTACCAATTAAGAATTGTTTTTGTGTTTCTTCAGGGCATCGTCAGAAACTGGAGGATCCTCCGAAAGCTGGTCTCTTCTCAGATCGTCTCAGTGAGCTTGAGAGGATGAGGGTGAGGGTGACGGTTCCCACTCAAGGACCCAGGCCGACTCTCAATACAGCAGCCAACTCCTTCAACCCACAGGGACAGACGCAGATAACAGGTGAGTACCATTGACCCAGAGGAGGGTTAGGATTACAGGGCAATACAGCATTAGGGTGTATAAGTCACTTTTAAATACCTGATTTTAATCTAAAAGTTGACTGTATGTGACTTATTGGTGTGATCAGTTTGCGGGTGTAAAATGCTGACACACACCATATCTGAAGTGTTGTGTACTGTTAGTCACTACTTAGCCATTTAAACACACAAAGCCAGGCTGACGGCATCACTTCACTAGGTCATGATCCAGCTCTGAAAGAACACTTAGTATACTGTTAGATAAATAAACCTTTTGAGTTTCAGCCTGATTGAAAAGGACTCCTTATTTCAAGACGGTAAGTGACCAGTATTGGTGGGCAGCGCGTCTTGTGGCTGAGGGTCTGTACCTCAAAACTGTCACCAAAGGCTAAGAGCTTATGGTGCGTTCCATTTACATCGGAACTGGGAAGAGGGGAGTGGGAATTACATCACATGTTGTTACTCTCTCTTGTTACAAGCTGGTGGACTTATGGACAGAATGTAAATCATCTTTAGGAAGATAGTTTAAATGATTTACCCTGGAGGACAACCCACAGAGTAGCTTTTGTTGCGTGAAAAACTCTTGTGAAGGTGAAAATTGTGTCCCTGTGTGGACAGTTTGGGTGCAGAAATTCACTGGTTGCATTCTCTCTTCTGTGTAATGTCACACTATTAAACATCATTACCTCTGTTCTCATGAGAGCTGCTAACTGGACTCTTTATATGCTCACACATAAACCCACAGTGCTCTTCTTAGTATAATGTTGCCTCAAACAATGCTCCAACAATACAAGTGTTGCCAACATTTTGGACAAGACCTGGTGTTACAAGAGTAACTGTGCTGACTTGTGACCCATTGCTGCCTGTGGCTGTTGCTAAAGTTAGAACAGAAGCCAACAAGAGTTCTTTGAAAAGCTTTTTAATTACAGCATCTGATCTTGATCATCGGATATGTCTCAGATTGAAATCTAATTGAAGAGACATTGGCTGAAAAATGCCTGCTAATATCATCTAACATGGTCACACATTAAACTTTAACACCAATGAGACTTGTAGTTGCAAGGAAGTTCAAAATGAAGCAGCTGTTGCATAAAAATGGGAAAAAATGTTGCATGTCACAAGCTGACTTGCCCACTGTTGACAGCGTTTAACTTCTGTTGTGTGAATGGTCAGAGTGGGAACCAGAAATCAATCCCAGTTGAGAGTCTATAACATTAAGCCAAAGGAAGCATCATTGGTCTTTTTGCTGCGCAGTTACCCTATTAATTCCTTACTAGGACCTGGCTGCCTTGCAAATCAAGGACATCATGCTCTCATCAGAGGGTGTCAGCTCAAAGAAGGAGTTATCATGGCAGACAGGAAACAGAAGCACTCAAGTGTGGCTATATGTTACACAATATCACACTTACTGCACAGCATCCACTGTCATTTCAAGCAAGGTTGGAAACACCAGTATCATGCTGAAACATGACTTTTGGCAGGGAGTCATGTCTTTGGTGTTGTTGACCCTAATAGACCAGCAGTCTTTTCTGCAAAAATCCACAGGAATTGATAAAGTTTTGGGTCAGTAAGCAAAATCAATAAAAGCATTGGTATCAATAAAATCGTATCAAATCCCATCCCTAGAGGATAGCACTATTTTTAAGGAGGAGAAGAACAGCTGTGTAGAAAAATCCCCCCCCCCCATACACATGGACATAGTTTTAGAAATATGGCTGACTTACATTTCAAGTCTCAAAGTGACTGGCATAGTGATTTTAAGACACCCAAGATTAGCATGCTTTCATAATTGGCGGGTATTCCAGTTATTACCAGCAATGCAGGCCTTATCTTCAGTGCCATCGATCATGAAATAAGATTATTTACTGAAATTATCAGGTTGATGTGGCTTAAGATAACTTTAGCTGAGAAACTGAACGAACACATGCATGGATTTGACCCCCTTTTGAGGGGAATAACATTTTTTCCACTTGGATCACATATTTACAGGTTGACAGCCATTGCAAAGCTTAAAGCTCTGGCGACAATCTTCCATTTGTTTGTTAAACAGACTGAAATTAAGCCTGGTGTATCTATCAAAGCTAAAAAGGCAAACTAGGCCATCAGAAAAAAAACACACTCACAGCACAAAACATATTTAAATGTTTAAAAAATCAGGGAGAGATATTTAGTCACAAGACCTGACTTAGAAAATAAAAGTGCAAATCTGACTCAGCTCTTTGTCCAACAGGGAGCGCCATGTTATACACCAACCAAAAGTTACGCACAGGAGCTTCAAAGCACACAATCTCATTTTCAGCATATCTTTGTGGATGCTTACATCTGTTAGTTAAAGGCTGGTCAAATCATAAACTGATATCCCCTGAGTAAGAGTTTACTGAATGAATCCCTTTGCATTAGGACTAACATGGAATAAAGGCTCTGATTATCATATGTTTTACACATTATGATGGTCTGGTTCATATTTATTCATATTTATTTAGACTGTGCAATCTGTCAAATCTGTATCTAATACATAAATTAGTAAATATAGACATTAAATCTAAATGAACTGTATATTACAGATAGAAAGTCTGCATTTTATGTCTTTTTGTATCTTTTATTTGACAAGTTACACTTGCAAGAAAGTCTTGCACAGTGCTGATAAGGACTCCATTAGACCAGTACTAACAACTACAATGTGTGCCACACTTTCTAAAAATAGTCTTTCCAGAATAAGCCAGCAGTCTGAGTCACACACTAAATAAACCACATTTACAGTACATGAGGTGAAATATCAAACCCACACTGGAGCCATGTACATCCTGACGGGACCATAAAATGCCCAGCGCTGTACGTTTCATTAGCACTCAGATCATCTGTCTTCTCCTCTCCGTCACTCTATCAATCTACATCCAAGAAGGTAACACCATCTCTCACGGTTTGACATGGCTGCTACCCGATCGCCCACACCTCGGCAGGCTCGTAGCAGGTCATCATTTAGCTTTTTGTTACTCTCTGGCACGGCTCTGTGGCGTTAGTCAGTGGGTCATTTGAGGGATGGTTAAACAGTGTATCTGTGTTGCAGCAGGAGGATTATTCACTAGATTGAACATCCGCTACAAGTGAGAAATGCTTTTTAGTTATAAATGATTTTAAGTGAAGCTTGACACTCCTGCGTGGCCCTGTCAGAAAAACTCAAACCTCTTAAACTTTGTGAATGTGCTGCTTCCTGTCTTGGACAGGACGCTCTTGCAAATGAGATTTTTCGTCTCAAATTGGCTTTTCTGGTTAAATAAAGTTCATAATGGTTATTTTTATTATAGAACTAATCCCTTCTTTATTTTTTTAAATTACTTTCATGACTTATCAAAAAGTGCGTATTAATGTTTCAATATGTATGTGATTTAGGCTATTCTATCCTACTTTTGTCAGCATTGTCTATTTAATGTCTATAAGCCTATTATTCTGGGCTTATTATCAATTTAGCCATCTATTGATTTCTTTAAACTTTCTTAACTGTTTATCTATCTATCATAACCAAGTTACCACTATAGTCCTTAGTACTTATGAACAATTTAATCTCTCCTCATTTTTTTAATGGATTTAATATTCTTCTTATGATGAAATCTTCTGATGAAAAGCTTATCTAACATTAAAAAATGATTAACCATATTTTATGCAAATTTCTTTTAATGCTAACTTTTGTGCTTTCTTCATTAAACCGTCTTTTAATAAATTTATTTCTTAACCTTCAACTATTAAGCTAATATGTAGGCTCGTTTTTAGACAAATTTGAAATATTTATAGTTTACTCTCAATCAACATTTTGGTTTTTATTATGGCCCCCACTAAATGTCAGACTTTAAGAACCCTAACTTTCTTTAAGCCATGTCATAAGGATGGTTTTCTTTATCTCAAGGAGGCTACTTTAAGCTAACTACAGCCTCTATGTGGGTTTTCTAGTAATACTGTTAGCACACTTTTTTATGTTATTTATCAACATTTTTGATCACCTCTCAATCATTAATTTAACTATTTAGAACCAATATCAACTGTTTAATAATGGAACCTTAAATTTAGCTGGTAACAGTGAATACTTACAATGACTGAATGTTTATCAAAAAGTATTGCCTATTTTAAGCTAACTGCTTTTCACTCATTGCCTCCTTATATAAGCTTCCTTTATAAATACCCAATAGGCTACTCTTAAATAATTTTAACATGTCTTTAGGATATTTACCAGTAGGGTAGGCACTTACACTTACTTGGCTCTTTGTCAAACCAAGCCAAATCAGAAAGGACCTTATCAAAGGAGCCGTTGCCAGTTACTCCAGTCAGGCAACTTATGTGTTGGCAGAGTCTTTTAAATGCATTTAGGTTAAATTCTTGACTGTAATTGGTACTTCAACACTGGTTATAACAAAGAAAACTTACCTACACTCAAAGTAAGAGAAAACATATTGAAACTGTGGTGTGCTAGAAAAATTTAGCAAAATTTTGTTGATGTTGACAGCCACTGTTGGATGAATTCACCAAGATCATTCAGCAGTTATATTTTTCACTATTTTGATAATTAGAACTTTTCCTCATCACCTTTCTGTAGTTTTTTTTATCTTTATTCTTTCCTTTAGGCCCAAATTTGATAAAAAACCAAATCAATTAAAGCTCAACTGAGGTTAGTCAAAAAGCAAGTTATTTTTTATTGTTTCAATGGGAAAGAAGCCAAAAAAAAAGATTTTGTCTAACCTAGTAACCTAGATTTCGTCTAATCCAGTAACAGTAACTGAGGAGGGCAGGACTTGATGCAGGATCACTTACTGTAAAGGACGGGCTTAAAAAAATTAGGCCTATGGAGGCCTGTAGGAAGAGTATCATTTTGGCTACTATTTCCAATATTTATACAGACTTTTAAGTAGTTTTCTTGTTAATCTTTGTGATTGATTTTAACTGTCTATCACTGGTGCCGTAATTATTATTTATAGCTAACATTAGGTGGTTTGATTAAATGTTTAATAACCCTACCTTAAGCTCACTCTACACATTATCCAGTTGTACTTTAAGCTAACTTTTGAAATTGTTCATCCATGCACTCATTTGATAAGCTTTTTTTTTAATATTTGTTTTCCACAAGTTAACTACTTTACAAATAAAGCCTATATAACAGTTACCTGTAAGTACCTTTTGACACTTAAGATAATGATGTATCATTAGCACTTCCAGCTGAGTCAAATGTTTATTAGCTACATATCTACTGGCACTTTAAAATCTTTTAACTCAATGTAATCAGTCCTGATCTTTAATAATTATTGTAAAATTTCCTGACCCGAATCATGAGGTTAGACATTTCATTCATTCATTTGTTCTATTTTTATTCATGCTGCTATTCTAATCAGTAGTAAAAACTATATATTTCAGCTTTCTAATAACATTTCACTCATAATGTGGATATGTTTTTGAAATGTAACGTTTAACTCCTTTTTTAACTTTCAAGCATTTTACAGTCTTTCTACAAACCCTCAGATAAAGATAGAGAGTAAATCTCAGTCTCTACATATTTCTTCACATATTTCATCAGGTATATAAAAATAGCTTTCATACTGCACAACGTTGCACAACTTGACTCTGTTTTGCCACAGACACACAATGCAATGTGTGCTGCAGTTATTTTCTTGGTTGTCTGTGTGTGTTTATGCCCTGGGTGTGTGCCAGTAAGGCTTTCTGTGCCTCAGCTGCAAGCACAATGTTTTATAAGGCAAACAGGAAGATCTTCTCTTCGAAGGTAAACATTAGATGTGTCATTATGGAGGATGTTGCATAACTCGCCCAACTGATACTTACCTCTAAACACAAGCACGGAGAAAAAGACACACTAATAATGTCTACAGTTGTTGTGAACATTGTTGAACTTGCTACCAGAAAATTAGGCCATTTAAAGAAGTAAACGGGCCTTTAGTAACGATTCTGTCTTCTCCTTGTCTGTTTTTATCTCTTTTTGTGTCTTTCTGGGCTGTTTTTCTTCTTCCTCCTTTTCTCCTCTCGCTGCATTTCTCCCCATCAGACCCTCGTCAGTCCCAGTCCTCTCCTCCCTGGTCGTATGAACAGACGTACCCGTCCTACCTGAGTCCCATGGCGTCCCCCTCAGTCCACTCCACCACCCCCCTCTCCTCCAGCCGAGGCACGGGCCTGCCTGCCATCAGTGACGTGCCTCGACGATTGCCAGGTAGAAACACCATCAAGATTAACTTTTTGTTATACAATAGATTAAAGGAAAGGAAGAAGGATACTAGGGATGGGACATGTTTTAGACACCCAAAAAGTCATTAATTTATCCAAATTAAAACACTGAATGCAACTTTTGTCTCCTGTTGAAAGACTTCTTCAGATATTATTTTCAACAGCTCCTTGTTGTGATGGAAGTATCACAGTCAGACTGTGGCCATAGTAATGTAAACGAAAGAAACAGAAAAAGAAACACAGACACATTTTTGGATCATAATTTGACGAAAAGACCACAAACCTTGCATATTGCAGAGATCCTTAAAAACTTTTTAAGGTTTAAATCTGATTATTGAAGTTTAAGGTCTTGAATTTAGATGTTACCTTGAATGACACTGTCAGATCTATTTTTGGCCATTTTAAAGAGCCTATATGGGGGGGGAGGTAGCTTTAAATGCACCTCCGTGTTTTCTTCTCATTTGCAGGACAGGGTACTTCTATGCACAAGACAAAAAGTCTGTGTCATCAGGACTTCCCCCTCTTCCCTGTTTTAAGCGCCAGTAGCTGCCTGAAACTGCTGGCTATCCCAGCCCCCCTGGATAGACCTACCACAGTGATGTCATGCCATTGTTTCATCTGTAGTTTGAGCCCATTGGCTCAGAGTGGCAATTCCAGTGCAGAGGAGAGATGGCAGACTGCATGCAGAGTTGTTGAAAACATGGTGCCTAGCATTGCTGAACCGACCAACAGCCACATAGCAGACCAGTAAACCAATCAGTGCAGACTGGGCCCATGTGGGGAAGGGAGGCTTTAAGAGGCAGAAGCTCCAACAAGGGCATCTCCGGCAGAGGGAGAATACAGCTGGATCAGGGCTACCCAGTTTTTGAAAGCATACTTTTACTAAAGCAAAATATGACGTCTTTAAAAGCGTCTTCAGAAAACAGCAGAGGAAAAAAAATGTTATTTTATCTGAACCTCTCTGTCTGCGTACATGTGCACACTTTTTCATGTCTGAATCTCTTCTTGGGAGAGCAATGCACCCTGATGTGCTTTTATGATTTAAAAGCACCCTGACATCTATATTTAAGTAATATAACAACCTCACTTTTACAAAGCTAGTGTTAGTACGTTTTAGAAAATCAAAACCCCACACCTGGGTCAAATGCCATTTCAAAAATG